>CM021100.1:293035645-293057962 GCA_007115665.2 Sequoiadendron giganteum
CTCTCTTCCTCCCTCCCTCCTGCCTTCCCTCTCTACCTATATCTAATCTATCCCTCTATACCTCTTTCTCTCTCCCTCCATCCTTTCTCACCTCTCTCAATATCTCCACCTTCCTTCTTCCCTCTCTAGTTATCTCTTTGTCACATATCTCTATCACATTTATCTCCCTCTCCTTCCCTCCCTATCTCTCCCCTTCCCTCTCTACTCTCTCTATCTCACCTCTATCCCCCTCTCTCTATCTCTCTCCCTCCCTCCCCATATTTCTCTCTCACTCTCTCCTTCCCTCTATACTTCTCTCTATCTCTCTCTACTCTCTATCTCTCCATTCTCTCTCTATACTTCTCTCTATCTCACCTCTCTCTCCACCTCCATCAATTATTCCATTTCTAATTTTATTAATCTCACTCTCTCTCTATCTAGATCTCTATCTTTGTCTATGTCTCTCTATTCCTTCCTCCCACTCACATTCCCTCTCTACTTCTCTCTATCTAACATATCCCTCTATACCTTTTTCTCTCTCCCTCCCTCCCTCCTCCTCACTCTAATCTCTATCACATATCTCTATCACCTCTTTCTCTCACTTCTCCCGTCCTTCCTCTCTCTCCCCTTCCCTCTATAATCTATCTCAACTTTCTACATATATATCCCTACCTCTCACTCCCTCCCTCCACTCTCTTTCTCTCCCCCTCTTTCTCCCTCATTCTCTCCCTCTCTCTCCCCTTTTTCTCTCTCACTCTCTCCTTCCCTCTCTACATCTCTTTATCTTTCCATTCTCTCTCTATCTCTCCCTCTATCCCCTCCAATTCTATTTATCACATATCTCTATCACCTCTATCCTTATCACTTCTCCCTCCATACCTCTCTATCTCACCTCTCAGGAGGGTGGGAGAGGTAAAGAGGGATATTTGAGATAGATTATAGGGAGGGAGAGATAAATAGAGAGAGGGTTGAGATAGAGAGTAGAGAGAGGGAGATGAGAGAGAGTGGGTATGTAGAGAGGGAGAGAAAGGTGATAGCGAGACGCGATAGAGAGAAGTGATAAAGAGATGTGATAGAGAGAAGTAGAGAGGGAAGAAGGTAGAGAGACTAAGAGAAAGGAGAGAGGGAGGGAAGGAGAGAGAAAGGGGTATATAGGGGTAGGTTAGATAGAGATAAGTAGAGAGAGGAGGTTGGTGGAAGAGAGAGACGAGGGTGGGAGAGGTAAAGAGGGATAGTTAAGATAAATAGAAGGAGAGAGACAAGTAGGTAGAGAGAGGGAGAGAGAAAGGATAGATGGAAAAAGGGGAGAGGTAGGGAGTGTAGACATGGAAAATTGACCGACACACTTCATCTTGATTACTATCATCGTCTTATCCTGAATCATACTCTTAGCTTGCCATCACTTTTTATCCCTTAATTAAATAAATCATTATTTATTTAATTAGGTCTTTATCCTCTGTTGATTAAATTAATCAATTTAATTTAATTAATCCTATATCTCTGTTCATTTAAATAATTCATTTTATTTAAATTTAAACTCTAAAGTCTTCTTATTAAATTGAATAAATTAAACCTTATTTAATTTAATCTAACATTATCCCCTTTAGTTAAATAAATCAAAACATTTATTTAATTAAACCCTTCCTCTCAATTTGATTAAATCAATTCATAAATTTAAGTCTAACTTGTCACATCTCTTAATTCCTCATTACATTAATTAATCTTTGATTAATGTTAATCTTAAAACATGTCCCATCCTCTAGCTTTGACCACTTGCATTCAAATCCAAGTGGACTTAGTCCGTCGAACAAGGCATTTATTTCACCTTACAAGTCCTTTTGCCTTGAGGCCAAGTGGCCATAAATCCATTTTTTTCCCTCTCCAACAAGTCATTTCACTAATTTCAAATTCCACCTAATATCATTTATTGGCACTTTGATCAAAACTTACACAACCTTCATCCACTCACATTTTGACAAGTGGCATTTGGCCATTGGTTGAAAGTTAGTCCCACACTGCTCAAATCTTAATCTTTCTTCCAATTTTAAATCTATAAATAGAGGCCTCCTCTATTGTATTATCATCCACAATTTGAATACAAAGTTATTATCTTCACATTAGAGAAATTCCATATCATTTCTTGAGCATTTTCCATCACCATAGCTAGGCTATTCCAGGTTTCTCTCAAGGACTTCACCATTGTTCTTCACCATCAAGTGGATCAAATCATCAAATATTACAAAGGAGTTGGGAAAGGGCCAATTTCTACACATAATTGGCACCAACTCCCCCATAGGATTAAGAGTTTGCATCTTAGAATAGGATTTCATTGCTTTTTTGGTTCATTTCTTCATTTTCTTTCCTATTTGAGCATTGTAAATGAATTTCATGGGGAATCCTTGTTCTTACTTGCATATGAATCTAACTATGTGTTTTTTTTCCATGTTTGTGTAGGTGTAGGATTGGGGTTAACATTTTGGAACTAGAAGGAGGGCTGATTTGGAGAAATTCATCACATTTTTCCAAAAATCCATCATTTTTTGACATTTTTTGTGTCTACAAGAAATTGCACCACTCACAATCCAGTGGCACCATATTGCACCACTATTAGTCAAACGACGCTATACTGCACCACTTCAAATTCCAAACTCCACCGTCGGAGTCTTCCCACCCACAAATTTCAAATTTCCAAATTGCACCGCAGGTTTCTAAACTCCAAACTACATTGCTGGGCTAAAATAGTGCCACCTTTGTGCTCTCTGTCCTATTGTAGAGCACCACTCTCATTCATATGCGGTGCTATATTGTGTCGCTAGAGTTTCTAAACTCTGTCACATTTGCTAACTGCACCGCTGGATGATAGTAAAAAGTTCAAATTTGTTTTTATTTTTGACATGTGCCTTTTTGTTTTCAGCTTTTTAAGCTTCTAACCTATTTGTTGTCTTTGTATCCTTTGGTTTTAGTCAATTTTCAGGTTAGGGCAAGAAGGAAAATGAAGAGGAAGGTTACATTATGACATCATTCTCACCTTATACCACATGTTTTTAAACACTTTAGTGTTGTTTAACACTCTTAGAGAATTATCAATCTCTCTTAAAGAATTTTTTATCTTTCATGCTTTAGGGAATACTATATTTCTTTTGGGCTCTAAAAAGAAAAATACAAATTTTATTTCAAATTTTGCAAACAAAGGGTTTAAAAAGAACTTTAGAAAAACTTACTAGATTTGGTTTAAGGATTAACAATTGAACAAGGAAAATCCCACATTTGATTTGGTGCTATAAAAAGAATTCACTTTTGCTTTTTGGACTTAAAATGAACAAGTGTTATTTTTGTTTTGTAATTTCTTACTCAAAGTAATACCATCAAAAGGACGTATGTGCTTCTCTCACGCCTCACAATGATCTTGAGAATCAAAAGCCCTTTTGGTAATCTTAAGTTGAGTAAATTAATTGCCTCCACATTTCATTTTGGGATTAAAATTGAACAAAACATCTTGCGAGTGTGAGTAGAACATGTTGCGTGTGTTCTCCCTTTGTTTCTAAACGAAGGTTGATTGAACTATGAATATATTTTCTTGTTTTTGTTTATCTTAGAGGGTCTGTCTTGTGGGAAAAATTACTCAGCCAAGGGAATGACCCAACCGGTAACACACTAAAGCCAAGTGTATTTCCAGCCGAGATCTAAAAGTGGTTACTGGAACAAAGGCTAGTATCACATGGTTGGCTCCGACGAGAAGGGTAGCAATGGTCCCTCACCGCATGGGTCAACTCCTATGAATGGAAATTATGAATTAAAACCCTTGTTTACCAAATGCCAAATCCTTAACTATTTTGTTGGTGCAAAAGGTCATGTCCCTTGAAGCCGCCCCATGTATACATGTGGTTCTATTGTAGAGATGAAAAATATGCCATGTGAGTTCCATGGGTATTGATGCTTGGATAACCCGAGATGTGTGTGCCATGGAGGGGAGCCAGTGTGGTTAAGCATCTAGTCATCCACACTAAATATGCGCAACTGGATTTATCCAAGTGGGAACCCAACAAAATATTGTCTCTTCATCCTAAGGTTGTACATGTTCTTGGAATCAAAAAATACATTACTTGGGTCTCAAAACATTTGAAAACAAACATTTACAAAAAACTTCAAAATTTCAAACCCTTTAGAGGAAACAAATATCCTTTGACTAATCTAAGTGCTCTTGCTTGCCCTAGGGATTATATCCTTAGAGGTTTCTAAGTACTTAGGTTTAATCATCATTTGTTTTCACTAAGGTCAACCTAGGAAACGATGCTCTTGAAACCTTGATTTTCACATAATGGACCTTGTGGAATGAAAATGAATTGAGAAATGGAAATTTAGTTTGAAACTTTAATCAAGACATTGTATGTAGTAAAAGGAACTCATTAAGCAAAGATAAAGACAATTGAAGCCCACACATGTGTTCCTTCAAAATGATTTCCCGCAAAATCAAAATCCAGAAACCAAGGTTCAAAAAGATTAGTCCAAAAGCTCGTGAAAAGTGTTTGTCTATGCTTCTTGAAGTTAGAGAAAGATTGGTATATAGTTTCTACGAGAAAGCTTCAAAGAACAACCTAAGTTTGTATGAGTTCTATTATCAACAAAACCCAACTATGTTCCAAAGATTTACTTTTCTCACATAGGAAGTATGACATGTTCTTCAATACCGAGGTCTTGTAAGAAAGAGTCCATCTAGGTCAAGTCTAGGATAAAAACCATCACTCTCACACATCCCTCAATCATCAAAATCAAAGATCATCTCACCAACAAAATCTTGAAAACCTTGAAAACATCATCATGCTAAACTCATAGGAAAAATCAAAATCATCTTATTTGAATTAACACACTTAGTCAAATTATCAATCCTCTTGAGAAAATTTATCTCTAGGATAACACAACTTCCTACGGTTTACAAGTTCAAAATCACTTTTGGCTTAACACACTTAGTCAAAATACCCTCTTATATGAGTTTAGTCTAGGATAATGCAACTTCCTAGGGTTTACAAGTTCATCATCTTGTTTGGCTTAATGCACTTAGTCAAACTATCTTCAAATCAAAACTCAAATAAATTCAATCCCTAAACGGTTAGCATCTCTCCCAAGGCTCTTCAAGAGTTTCATTCATCTGCATCATCCATCTTCCATTTATCTCATCCTCATCATCACTTTTGATCCTTAACCTATCCTAGTTATTCTCTTTTTGTGCCTAGGATTAAGATCAAATGATCTCTATTTTATGGTTCAAACAAGATCTCAACACAAGAAGAACATGGAAATCACTAAAGAAACATCAACTTTTAGTGACCTAAGTCAAATGGCCCCAAAATAAACCCTGCAGGATCAAGCAATCCTCCAAGCAACTCCTCTCTACCATCACAAAATTCTCAAGAGGAGGGCATGTAGAGGACATCACCAACGATGACTTGGGAATGATGAAAGAGAAAATAATTTAAATGGTTCAGAATCCTGAGAATCATAGAATCATCAACGCCATGTTGAAACTTAATCCCTCTCTATATATACATGCGTTAATGAAATAAGGGGCCAAAATCCCTTCTAACGTTGCATGAGTACCAATATGGAAAGTCCTCTTGTGAGCATACCACCAATATCACTCCCAAACATCACTCAATATATTTCCCAAGTCATATCATCAATCACTTCAACCCCACCAGTTGTTAACAAGGGAAGCGCCATGCTTCACGAAATCCAAAAGAACTGCCTTGTAAACAATAGAGAAATAAATATAAACACCACAATGGATCACTATGTCCTGGTAAATCCATTTCAACCTTATGTTCCACTTACATTCCATAATCATACGGATTCATCCTCATTTCATGCAATTCCAATCTATCTGTTGGATATGAAAACTTCTCTCCCCATGATTTCGCAAGGAGAGGGTGGATTATTTGAGATAGGAGGGATCATTGATCCTTCCTCGTCGACACTTTTCCAAAGGAACACACCATAATTCCCTCCATTACCACTCACATCCATATCACCTCTTGGGTTAGGTCTTCCCCCCCTACCCGCCGCTAATTTTTCAAACCAAAGCAATCAGAGCATTATATCAAACCCTCTCATTTTTCCATCAAAATCGCAACAAATGGCAACCATCCAAGCTACCCCAATGGTCAACACATCCACCATTCCCCAAATCTCCCAAAGCGTGGTTACTCAAGGACCAAGCATCTCGATCACACCATCCACAAATCAAATCTTGATCACCAACACGACTATTCCTATCATCACAACGATTAACACCATTCCCAATCCGCTACCGATTCCACCAAAAGTCAACATGATGAACTCATTCATCACCATGATTCAAAAAGTTCAAAAATCCACCCATCAAAGGGTACTTCAACAAAATCAACAAGCTGTAAAGCTGCTTTCTCAGCAAGCGCAAGTGCAATTAGCCACCCAACAAGTTGCACAAGCCACACAAGCTACACAAGTTGCACAAGCCGCACAAGCCGCACAAGCAGCCCAACAAGCATAGGCTCAAACTCAATCCCAACACCAGGCTCAATAGGCGCAAGGATAGTACCATGCACAACTACAAGCAATCCACCAACAAGCATACCAACAAGCCCTGCAAGATTTTCATACACAACAACAAGCTAAACAATAAGCTTTGTTGGTGCAACAACAACTAGACCAACAACAAGCTTTGTTGGGGCAACAACATTTAGGCCAACAACAAGCTTTTTTGGAACAACAACAACAAGACCAACAACAAGCTTTGTTGGAACAACAACAACAGGACCAACAACAAGTGTTGTTGGTACAAATGCAGGCATATCAGCAGGCCTTGAATGCACAACAAGACTTGTAGCAAACCCCCATCAATACCCCACCCATCAATCAAACACCGCCAACACCTCAAAACACATTCATCCCACCTCCTGATCTGAAAAATGATGTTACAACACAGATCAAACTGCTCTCGCAGCAAGTGTTGAACCTTCAGTCAAGAAAAACAACCAGAATGCAGGACAATTTGTCTCCCTACCCTTTTGACAGGAGTCTTACAATGGTACCATTTCCGAAGGGATTTGAAATCCCTAAATTTGACAAATATAATGAGATGGGAAACCTTGAAAATCACATCAGGGAGTTTCGAGTGCATTGCATGGAAGTTGCATACAATGACACATACATAATGCGACTGTTTCCTTAGAGCCTGACTGGTCCTGCCATGGAGTCGTTCTCTCATCTACCCACAGGGATAAGAACATTCCATGAAATTGTGGATGCATTCCTTAATAACTATGCATTCAACATGGGCACATATGTTAGCTTGGAGGAACTATCAGCACTCAATTTAGGAAAAGGAGAGTCATTCTGCTCCTTTTATTAATGATGGTGATCCAAGGCCAACCGGAGTAAGTGGACCATGCTAGAAGAGCAAAAAATTTTCACTATCATAACTAATCTTGATGAAAACTTGGAATTTTACCTAAAAATGCAATGCATCACAACATATGATCAATTGATCCCTAAGGTGCTCAACATAGAAAGAGCCCTTACTACGCAAGGGGGCACATCTAAGTTTCCTTCACATCAGGATAACCACCCATCCACTAGTTATAACGATAAACCTCTCACATGGGCAAGGAACATAAATGTCACAAATGATGGAGTAGTCGACGCCAAGGTCATCATCAGTACTCCAAAGCAAAACATCCAAACCCATCATCAAAATCTCCACTTCTGAGCAATATGTGAAACCCATGACAAAACCACAATGGTACAATGAAAATATCCTTTGTGATTTTCATAAAATCAAAGGGCATACAACCACAAATTGCATGAGATTGAAAAACATCATCCAAAACCTTATTGAGGATAAAATCATAAATGTTGAGCAACCCACTGGCAACCAAGATCTCAAAATATACACGAATCCGATGCCTAATCACAATCAAGGAAATAACGAAGGCAATAACCAAGGGAATAATAAAGGGAAACAAAAATATGGCAATGTGAGCCATGTATACGAAACTCTTGTCACGTCCCTTGATGAATGGGTCACTGTGATAAGTATTAAGGGAACCAATGTTGATTGTGGTGTCACCACACATGGTGGTAAATTCACCATTTTCGGGGCATCGCAACCATCTAAGGCCCCCATCACAAATCAGAAATTTGTTCCTTATGATTACAATGTCATTAACCAGTTGAAAAGAACCCCTACACAGATCTCCATCATGGAGTTGCTAAATATTTCTGCCACCCACAAGAAAATCCTTGATGAAGCATTGGCTTCATACATAGTCTTCACTAACCTAGATATGGAGCAATTTCAAGCTACGGTTGTCAAAATTACCACTCCTAACCTCCTCACCTTTTCTAATCAATACTTCCCTACCCAACCATCTCATAATCGTGCACTCCACCTTGAAGTCTTGATCCATAAAAAATAAAGTCAAAAGGGTTTTGGTGGATGGAGGTGCATGCCTCAATATCTATTCACTAAAGCTCATAAAGAACCTGGGAATCTCTGAAGATTCCATTGAAAATGGTAAGGGTATCACCATAAGGGCTTACAATGACCAAGAAAGAGTGTCTTAGGGCACTATTCAACTCCCTATTCAAGTAGGGCTAGCTGTTATGGAGACTACCTATCAGGTCCTTGACCTTGACTTACCTTACAATATTCTCTTGGGATGCCCATGGATACATGGGATGGAATCAGTTGCATCAACATTCCACCAATGTGTCAAATTTTCATATCAAAATGAGGAGATCACAATCCATGGTGATCCCGAACCTTTCGCTTATTGCAAAAGCTTTGAAGCCAAATACTACAAAGTTCCTCAAGTTATGAAGAATGATGAAGGCCCATCAACCCCATACATTGACCCAACCAGTATAGCCTCCACTTCTAGGATAGAGACACCCTCCATAGCCGACATATTTGATATCAAGTTCATGATCTAAGACAATGGGTGTGGGGAGTATAAAATGAAGAAAAATCATTTTGTTGTAGGAGAGTTATCTCAATCCTCAATCTCCTAGGTCACATGGACGACCTCAACTAGTTGAAACACCTGCTCAAAATTTCAGGGAAGATCCTTCTAGATTCCGATGTTGGGGGGATCTAAGTCGAGAGACTATGGATGAAAGAGACATTTCAAGCTCACTATACCAAGATGAAAGGCCCACACCTAATATTCCCATGGATGAAAGAAGCAGAGGACTTCAAATGATGCTCGGTATGGGCTACAATAGAAATGAAAGCCCTGGAAAGAACAATGATGGATGACTAGAGCCCATCATTGTAGAAAGAAAAATGAGAAATATTGGCCTTGGATGTACCCCTCTAAGTATAACTGTGTGTGGTAGAGGTACCCCTACTAGAGCAGTTCGGACTCCCCCTTAGTTATCAACAGCCTCCCTTCAATTAGCCATATCTACAAGTCTGCCATTAGATAACTTCACTTTTGATATCATTGACGTCTATAGTAGTAGTGATGATGAAGAAACCATAAAAGGCCTTACCATGCTATTTGAAGACTCCTCCTTACTCAGGATTAACACATCATCTTTTGAGTTAGACCATCAACCCCACAAGATAAACCTAGTATACTCCCAACTCATCGATTATGACCAACGAGGACCACTGGTTCTAGACACATTCGAAAATGATGAGGTACTCTCAGAATTCTTGGGATTATGGGATACAATACCATGTGGGGATCACAAGGATGGATTTGATATTACACTAGACACACATGCATATTATGGGGATATGATTGAGTCCTTTAGTCACAAAAACAAAAGACAGAGAATAACCTCAGGGTCTTTTAGTGAAAACCACTCTGTGGCATTCTCTAACCATAAAATAGTAAAAATAAAGAACGCATGCAATAGTGGAAACCTCTCAGAGGCACTAGAGGATGAAGGATTCAATCTCCCCCTTATTGTGCTTCATCAAGAGAAATCAACAGTCCTAGCAGAACAGTGCAATCCTGTCGACCTGGGCATAGAGGAACTACCACATGTCACTCTCTACGCTGAGTCACTTCTATCAGAAGAACAAGAACTCTTAGCAGCATTCCTAAGAGGAAGAAAAGTGAACTTTGCATGGACCTATGCTGACATGTCAGGTCTTGATCCAGAAGTCATGGTTCATCACTTTGCTATCTATCCAGGGGCAAAGCCAATGAGACAAAAGTTGACAAAGATGCAACTCTAGATAGCCTTGTTAGTAAAAGTAGAATTGCAGAAGCTCTTGGATGTGAGGTTCATACGCCCGATTGACTATCCTGAATGGGTGTCATATCTTGTGCCAATTTCAAAACTGAATGGGGGAATCCGCATCTGGATAAACTTCAGAGACCTAAACAAAGCATGTCCTAAGGATGAATTTCCACTACCCAACATTGAAATTATAGTGGACATGACGGTCAGACACGAGATGCTATCACTGATGGATGGTTTCTTAGGCTACAACCAAATTATGATAGCAAAGGAAGACCAACATAAGACAACGTTTACATGTTTGTGGGGCACCTATTGTTGGATCATGATGCCATTTGGGCTAAAGAATGTAGGTGCAACATACCAAAGAGCCATGACATTGATTTCCATGACATGATCCATAAGACAGTGGAAGACTACGTAGATGAAATATTGGGAAAATCTAGAAAAAGATAGGACCACATAGCAGCCTTGAGCTCCATTTTTGAAAGATAGGAAAAATATAAGGTTCATCTTAATCCAAAAATATGCGTCTTTGGGGTGCAATCAGGCAAAATCTTGGGATATATAGTATCAATGAGAGGAATCAAGATAGATCCCACCAAGATCAAGGCGATCCTCAAAATGGAAGCCCCTAGAACACTAAAGCAACTGAGAGGTCTAGAAGGTAGGCTCCAATCCATCCACAGGTTCATAGCGCAGCTGACAGATAAGAAGATCCCATACTCTCATCTACTCCACAAGGGAGTAGCATTCAAGTGGGACAAGTGTGACTAGGCGTTTAGCAAAATCAAATAATATCTACTTATGCCACTAGTGTTAATGCCACCCATTCCAAGGAAACCACTGATTTTATACATATCAGCAACAGTATCAGCCCTTGGTGCACTCCTAGCTTAGTACGATGAAAATGGAAGAGAAAGAGCAATATACTACATCAGCAGGACAATGGTAGGTCATTAGCTCAACTACACACCAATAGAAAAATCTTGTTTAGCAGTCGTGTTTGAAGCCCAAAAGTTCAAACACTACATGTTGGCTCATTAGATCAAGCTGATTGCAAAGATAGATCTGCTAAAGTACCTGCTCTCTAAGGTCACTCTCACAGGACGAACAACTAAGTGGGTTATGATATTGACAGAACATGATCTTTAATATGTAGAGCATAAGGCTATCAAGGGGAAGGTGATTGCAAACCAACTAGTAGAGGCTCCAATCTATTCAGAGAATCCACTCATATCAGAGTTTCCAGATGAATCCATCTTTAATCTCAGCATAGCTGATCACTGGAAACTCTACTTTGATGGCTCATACACACAACATGGATCAAGATCTGGTATTTTCTTCAACCCCATAGGGGGACTATATACCTAGATCCTACAAATTGGCATTCCCCTGCACTAACAACATTATAGAGTACGAGGCTTTAACCATAGGTCTCAAAATTGAAGCATAGTGGTGGGTCATGGCACTAAAGGTTTATGGGAATTCACAACTTATTTTCAACCAAGTCAAGGGTGAATACCAAACAAAGGATGATAAGCTGACACCATACAAGAAACTCATGGAGAGTCTTAAGGAATCCTTTATCGAAGTCACCTCTGAGGAGATACCAAGGGCCAACAAAAGAGTAATTGACACCATGGCAACAATTGGATCTTTATTGGATATCCCTCGCAATGTCCCAAAACATGAAAACTTGGTAGAGAAACTTCTCATACCCACATTCGAGGTACCAGAGTCAGAATATGTGTGCAAACTCATTGGTCCCGGTGATCCCTAGTATCATGACATTTACACCTACTTAAGAATAGGAGTCCTCCCAACTAACATAACCCCAAACCTCAAATGAGCCTTTGTCAAAAGGTCCTTACAGTTTGTCATCCTAGGAGAAACCCTCTATTGTAGGAGCATTGAAGGAACCCCTATTGCATTGCTTAAATCCTGAGGAAGCCCTGACTGCTCTGACTGAGGTTCACAATGGCATTTGTGGTTCACACTCAAGTGGTATAACCTTGGCTAAGAATTTGTTGAGAACTGGGTACTACTAGCCAACAATGAAAAGAGAGAAGCACATGAATTTCTCAGAAAGTGTTTACAGTGCCAGCAGCATGGAGACCTTCTTCATGCACCAGCTCAAGAGCTTCACCCTATTGTTACACCTTGGCCCTTCTCACAGTGGGGGCTCGATCTCATAGGAAAAATCACACCCACTTCATCCAACGACCACAAATTAATCATCACCGCCACAAAGTACTTTACCAAGTGGGTCAAAGCAATTCCTATGACCTACATCACTAGAAAGCAGATATCAAAGTTCATCCTAAACTATCTCATTTGTCAATATGGTGTCCCCCAAGCTATTATCTTTGATAATGGGACACCTTTCAAGAATTAGGATGTCCGTGACCTATGCCATAAATTCAATATCTAACATCGCTTTTCCACTTCATATTACCTGCAAGGAAATGGCCAAGAAAAAGCCACTAATAAGACCATCTTGAAAATCCTTAAGAAAATAGTCAATGACACTGGTTGTGACTAGCATCTGTAGCTAAATCTTGCCTTATGGGCCTATCGTACCAGCATTTGCATGCCAACAAGTGTCACCCCATTCTCCCTGGGCTACGGATCAAAAGCCATCCTCCCAATCGAGATCGAGCTCTTGTCATTAAGAATATCACTGGAAAACCTCATTATAGATGAGGAATATCAAGTTTCAAGGTTAAAATGAGCTGGAGTTACTAGACGAGCGGCACATGGATGCCCTCAACCATCTGTGAGTCTATCAAAATCGCCTAAAACATAGCTACAACAAGAAGATCAACAGGCAAGCCTTCCAAGTTTGTGAACTAGTGTTGAAGGAGAACCAGAAGAATGTGCCAAACCCAGAAAGAAAAGGTAAATATGAGCCCAATTGGTTGGGATCATTTGTCATCCCGACAAGCTATAAATTAGGAGCTTATCATTTATCAACACCAGAAGGCGAGCCTCTGCAAGAGCCCATGAACAACTCCCATCTCAAAAAGTTTTATGCCTAAAAACTTGCAAGGTATAGAACCAAAAAAAAAAAAAATCAGAATATGTCCTAAAAAAATGGTTACCCTGATAAAATCCTGGTAAACAAGCATCTTGGTGACAAGAAAAAAATCAAAAAATGCAAAAATCCAAAAAAATCAGAAAAAAGGATGAAAAGAGTAAAGAAAAAAAATCATCCTCTAGTGAAAACCACTTCGGTGGCGCTTTGGACAAGTACCTTGTTGAAAACCTGGCAAACAGGTGCCAAGCATAAATAAGGAACTTTCTATCCACTAGGATCTGCATGACTCACTCATCCATTACATCCCATTACATTTCACTAATCTTTCATCCATTCGTTCACATCCATACCATAGCTTGACGTTGTGTTTGTATCACGCTCCACCCTTTTAATACTTGGCACACTCTCAAGGTTAGCTTGTCCTACCTTTATTGAATTAGTCCATCATATCATGTTGGGGGCATGTTCTTGTACTTGCATCAGATCAGATTCATGCATATTCTCATGATCTTCCTAAAATCTCAAAAAATCCAAAACATCAGAAAATTCATCACAAATCTTTACAAATCAAATTCATGTCAGTGAGTCATCCAGTTGAACTGCATCATCTCTGAGCTTGAACGTAGGCAATGTTGATCTTTGATCATCCCCCGAGACAACCTAGGTTAGTCCTTTAGGCGTCTGTCGAAATAATTTGGCAATCTGCTTGCCCATCGATCTCATCTTTGAGTCAAGTCTGTGTTTGTTGAACTACGTCATCTCTGAGCTTGAACGTAGGCAAGGTTGATCTTTGATCATCCCCCAAGACACCCTAGGTCGGTCCTTTAGGCATCTATCACAATAATTTGGCAATCCGCTTGCCCATCTATCTCATCTTTGAGTCAAATCTGTGTCAGTTGAACTATGTGGTCTCTACGTGTATAACATAGGCAAGGATAATTTGTTGATCAGCTCCCGAGACCCCTAGGATAGGTCTTTAAGTTAGCCTCTTGGTCTTAAATCTCAAAAATCAAAAAATCAAACAGCCTCAATTTTTTTTTCAAAATTCCAAAAACATCCAAATATTTGAAAAAACCCAAAATGGTGCACCTGTCTCATCTCGCTTTCACCCGCAATAGTCTCATCCATAATAAATCAATCATCCTCTTCATCCTTTGGTGAGTCATTTATAAACAAGTCTAGCAGGTTCTGAAGTGAACACCTTAACATTTAAGTCTCAAGTTTAGGTCAGTAAGCAAGAAAGTTGATCAACTCAGAGTATCAATAGATTATCATCCAATCAATCTCATCAAAACCCTAATCACAACATGTCCTTGGAATGAAACCTTCCTACGATGGACATTAGCATCAGGTAACCCCATAGTTTAGTCTTGGATAGCAGTATGAAGAACATTAGCTTGTTTGTTTACTTTGTCTTTGTCTTTGTGGACTTATCTTATTTTGTGCTCATTCCAAGGACCTCTCGATGATGCCTAATCAAAAATAGGTTTAGAGAGAAAGGAATGGGGCAACAATCATTATATTTTTTATCTGTTGTTCTTGTTGGATATTCTTGTAAAATAGCTTGGTCATGCGTGCTTTTTTTGGTCTGTAGGGAAGATGTTTTAGATGTCTTGTTGACCACATAGGAAGGCTTGCTTTTCTATGTTTTGGTCCAAGATGTTTACAATATTTGAACTACATCCTAAATGAGGTTGTGTATGCTAAGTTTGAACATGAATACTCCTATCTGATTGTCGAGTCAAAGTCCATGACACTAGGTACAAATCCATCTTGGTCCTATATACCTTGATGCATCATACCTACATGTGTTATCAAACATAAAGTAATTGGCCCTTTTAAAATCCTAACTCCTGGTAGGCAAATCATCATCATTAGTATAATAATGACTTGTTGGTTCTCTTTTCTGCTATCTTCTTTCCACACTAACATGGTACCATGATAGTTAATTAGAACATCACTAATGCATCCACCCTGCATCCACAAATCATTAGCATAAATGCATATCATATCATATAGATCATATTGTATCACATCATCTCACATTACCATCTTAAGTTATGAAGAATAATATAGATTTGTTATTCTAAGCATCTTAAGAAATCATTGCATTACATTCATCTTATATCATACATCATCATGATTTTTCATAAGGAAAAGAAACAAATACATTGGGAAAATCATTAAGGGCATAATATAAATCATGAGAATATCATTTACATCCAATATCATTACATAATCATTTGCATATCATTTACATCAAATGCATAGAAAAATACAAAAAGAAATACATCCATAATCATCATTGCATCATATAGAAACATACATGATATCACATAAACATAAAATAGAAGAATTTCATAACATCTCATACCACATAGGAAATTTAAATACATCCACACATCATACATTACAAGACATATCATAAATAGAATCATCTCATATATATATCATCAAAAATGTATAACTGTCATGGTACAAAATCGGATCGTGTACATGAAAATACATGATACAATAGGGGCAATAATTAGAGCCCAGGAACCAAAAATGGATAGCTACCTGTGATCAAATGGCTAGCCCTATTGGGTGTGAACCTCACCCTCTGGTTGGTCACCATGATCCTCAGGGAGTCTCATCCCTATCTGTTGAGAGATGTCTGGCACCCGGCCCACTGCTGGCACCACATGTTTGTAATGTTGTTGATAATACTCGACCTCTCTAACTACCTATTTGTATGCTCGCAAATAAATTGACCTACCTTGGGATGAGGTGGCCATGCTCTGCAACTGCCTCCGCTGACCAATCTCTTGATCCCTCTCGGCCGAGCCTAGTCCCTCTCAGCAGTAACTATCAAAACCTGCTACCGAGCCTGATCTCTCTCGACTGTCAAAATCTGTATCTAACCTTGCAACTGCTGGATCAGTGCATCTCTATGATCTGGCTACCTGGTGGCTACTGCTAGGGGACCACTTTGTTCCCATCTGTAGGCTGATCATCTTGTGTTGGGACCTCATGAATCCCTACCCGTGGTGGTGTAGATGCCAATCGTGGTGTCTGCACCCATGGGGTTGTGCATTGTGCCAAAATCCTGGGCAGTGTCTGATGAGGAGGTTGTTCGCCTCCTCCTCTATCCCCATCCCCATCCTGGTCACCATCACCTTTTCCTCCCTGACCCCTGCCCTTGTCAACTGACTTGCCTTTGGGCCTCCACCGTGGGAGTGCCGCACCTAGAACTATCAATCTAAGAGAAGGCCTAAACCAAGATTTGTATGCCTAGGTCACTCCTACATCTACTAGCCCCTCATCATATGGCCACGACCAGGCCACTAGCTATTTGAATGAAGCCACTACCTCGGCTACCAGAATGGGTTGGCCCCATGCTATCTCTCTCGTACTATGGGCGAAGATCTCCACATACTGATCATCTATCCTATCTTGAATCTCGACGAACTGTCAAGCTACCCTATCAAGGAGGTAGCGCTCTATCATGGTGTGCTCTCTACCCTGCATCCATTTGTCCTATTAGGTGAAGAACAACTACTCTACATCACAATACCATGGGCCTATGCCCATCCAAGGCCTCCAAACAAACTCTCTCATCTCATTGAGAACTCGTCGCCAAAGGGCGATGCCACCTGTGCCAGTGTGAGTAAAATGAATTTGTGCCCCACCATACCACCAAACAATGAGGTCATCAATATCTAAAAAATTTGGTGTAACATCTTAATGGAGCACTAGAATCCACTCCCATGCCCAGATGTGCAACAAAGAAACTCTGGCCCCGAGGGCCCTGCTGTCAAGATACACAAACTCATGCAAATCCTTGTATAGGGAAGCCATCATCACTGGCCCCCAAAGAAAGCACTCCCTGCAGACGACCATCTACTCTCATGCCAGTCCCCACCATGGACTGAATTATCAACCCCACTAATTTGGGACTAGAAGACCTGAAATGATGGATGCAACAATCAACCTGTAGGTGGGCACTACACCCTGGTATCTCTCCAAGTCAATCTGTCCATCGAAAAAATGGATCTCATCAAGACCCATCACATCAAAGCAAGCATCCCTACCGACATCTAGATCATAAATAATTCTAACTCCATGGATGGGAAGTCATAGGATGCACTAGACATCCTCAAGTGTGATGGTAGCCTTGCCAAGATGGAAAGAAGAGGTCTCACTATGCCACCGCTCGGCCAAAGCTGTCATCATACCCAAGTGGGTCCGAATAGGAGGAAGGTATGCAATGAACCAAAGGCCAAGAATACCAAGCTGCTCCTAAAGGAATATGTGCATGCCATCTAATTTGCTGAGCACCAACCATCTATGCTCCCTCGAGTGAAGTATATCGAGGTCCTCCTACACAAGGGAAACCATCGCGTCAAGTGTCGTAAATTTTTTTTTGGCTTCTGCACTAACTTTTCGCACTTGAAATAGCAAATGTGACACTATTTGAAAGTACGATGTAGTTTGTAAAGCTCCAAGTTGTGCTGCCATGGTGAAGTTTAATAAATCCTAAATTCGTAAATGGTCACACGGTTCGGTTTGCAAGTGTGGTTGACTTTGTACTCAAACCCTAAGTTTAAAAGTGCGTCGCACGAGCCGATTTGCATATGTAGTTGAGTTTGACAAAAAACCCTAATCTCCTAACTAGCCCATGATGATGCTACTCTCATATGCAACACAGTTTGAGGTTGTGCAATGCTGATTGAACATTTGTAGCAACACTATATAGCACCGCTTGAACTAAAATTGACTTGGACCCTAATTAATGCACGTAAAACAAAAAAATTAGAAGTCAAGATACCTAGGTACATACCACGGGTCCTGCATCGGCTGGCCACTGATGCACTTGTACCCTCTCTAACACATGCCTGGGAAGCTGTCGTTGTGCCATCGCAATCAAAACCCAAAGCTCAAAGTGCAATTTTTTTCTAAAGGCTAAGTGTGCAAATGAATTGAAAGTGACCCCTCAAGGTCAATTTAAGCCTGCAAATTAGGGTTTTTTTGGACCTAATTTGACCACCCAGCTAGGGTTTTGATCCCTCGATCTCATTTTGCTCGATTGAGGGCCATTTTGCATCTTTTTTGGTGTTTTAAAGCATTTTTTGGCATCTCAAGGCATTTCGGGACCCATCAGGCACCTTGTCCTCTTTTTCACAAGATCATCCAAAAAATTAAAAAAATTGTCTGATCTCTTGAGGGGGCAATATATCAGCATAATCCTTTCGCTGGGGCAATAGTGGGGCATTCGAAAAAATCATAAAAAATTTGAACTTTGATTACAATAGTTTATTCTTTGAACCGATGCAACAAGTGCATTGCTTCAAAGAGGGGCAAAATGTAGACATGGAAAATTGACCGAAACACTTGATCTTGATTACTAACATCGTCTTGTCCTGAATCATACTCTTAGCTTGTCATCACTTTTCATCCCTTAATTAAATAAATCATTATTTATTTAATTAGGTCTTTCTCCTTTGTTGGTTAAATTAATCAATTTAATTTAATTAACCCTATATCTCTGTTCATTTAATTCATTTTAAGTAAATTTAAACTCTAAAGTCTTCTTATTAAATTGAATAAATTAATATTTATTTAATTTAATCCAACATTATCCCCTTTAGTTAAATAAATCAAAACAAATATTTAATTAAACCCTTCCTCTCAATTTGATTTAAATCAGTTCATAATTTTAAGCCTAAATTGTCACATCTCCTAATTCCTCATTACATCAATTAATCTTTGATTAATGGGTAAGTGCACCAAGATTGTTCCCAAAAAGTGGACTTAAGTGGACAATTTTTTTCTGAAATTAGGAAATACTGACCTTGAACATGAAATTGAGGATATTTACACTCAAAATTTTGAGATGGAACAAAAAGAAGGATTCAAGTGCTCTGAGTCTACTTTCTAAACTACTAATTTATTTTGAAAATGGTTGAGATTAAGGGTTTCAAACGAGGGACATATACAAGTTGGTGTTGTTTTTGTCAGAAAAACATAACATAGCAACTCTTGTATGACCCTCGTACGGTGAAATTTTTTTTTAGTATTTTTAAAATCGCAATGGTCAGAAGTTAGCTAACAGTATGTAGTTGATGCATTATTTTTCTGATAATTTTTTAATGAATATTTGATTTTTTACTAATTTTTGAAGTGGACATTTCTTGAAAAATAGAATTTTGGCCGTGCTACCCCTAAAAATTTTGGATACTAATTCATTTTTATTTTATTTTATTTTTTAAATTTGTAGAATGGAGTCTAGTTTCTAAAAATGTAATTTATTTGAAAAATTGATGAACGGTTAATTTATAACGAAAAAAAAAAACCAAAACACTGCTTTTTGGCAAAAAAAGACATACAGATAAAATAAATTATGGATGAAAGGCTTAACATTTTCAGAAAGTGAAAAAAATTACATATTTGGATAGCTAAGAGAGAACCCAACATTACCCATGTGTTCGATTTTTTCGATATTGAACCACATGCAATCCTGACGGTGAGCATGAACTCGATTATGTGAAATATGGTAGATTTTTTAAAAACACGTCTCTGGTCATTGGGAATTCCCTCCAAGCCTTTGGTTGGTATTCCAAGGAAAATACCAAGACTAAGGCTCGAGAATTCCCAAAGCAAGATATAACACGAGCGCGTTATAATGCGCTCACATTATATCTCACTTTTGACATGGTTTTTGATTTTGCGGGAAACATGTCAACTAAGACATAACATGAGCGCATTATAACGCACTCGCATTATGTCTTACTTTATGTTAAATGCCAATATATTGAATGTATGATGATATATTTGTATGTTTGTATGTACATGTATGCTTGTATGTCATGTATGTATGTATCAATGCATATATATTGTATGTATGCCTCTATGTATGTAAGATTGTATCTACACATGTATGTGTGTATGCTTGTATGGATGTAATATTATATGTACATATGTATTATGCTTGTATGTATCCATTTATGTATGTCTTTAGACGGAGGGAAAATTTTGAGAGAGAGAGTTTGGAGAGATGGAGAGGGGGTGGAAGTGAGAGTTTAATAGAGAGGGAGTGGGAGAGAAGGGGTGAGGGACTTAGCTAGGTAGGGTGGGACGGATAGAGGGAGGGAGAGAGAGAGAGGGGGGGTGGGAGAGAGAGAATTGAGGGAGAGGGAGAGAGAGAGAGGGGGGGAGAGAGAAAGATGGAGAGAAAGAGAGATTTATGTAGGTAGGGTGCCAAAGGGAGAGACTTGAGAGTGTGAGGAGGGTGAGAGGGAGAGACTTGAGAGATAGGTAGTGAGAGGGAGTTTGAGTGGGAGACCTAAGAGAGTGAGAGGCTATGGGAGGGAGTGACTTGATAGAGGTAGAGAAAGAGGGGGGTGGAGTGAGAGGGACTTATCTAGGTAGGGTTGGAGGGATAGATAGAGAGAGGGGAGAGAGACAAAGAGAGAGTAACCTAGGTAGGTTGCCAGAGGGAGAGACCTCAAAGAGATAGGGGGTGGGAGGGAAAGACATGAGAGAGAGGGAGAGAGAGGTATTGGGAGAGAGTGGGATAGAGTGGGAGGGACATAAAGTGAGATGGATAGAGTTAGCGAGAGAGGGTGGTAGGGATTGATTGAACGAGAGGTATGTAGAAAGAGGGAGATGGTAGATAGAGACAAATAGAGAGGGTAGGAGGGAGGGAGAGGTGGGATTTATAGATAGGGATAAAGTGATAGAGGTTGAGGGTATAGAGTTGAGGCATTAGGGTGGAGGAACTATAGGGTTGATGGTTTCTAGGGTATTAGGGTTTAAGGTTTGAGGGTTGAGGGAATAGGTTCGATGGTAGAGGGTATATGGTTGAGGGTATAGGGTAGAAGGTTTAAGGGTTTATGGTTGAAGGGTTTGGGGTTAAGGGTTTAGGGTTAAGGTTTTACTTGGTTGAGGGTAGAGGGTTTAGGGTATAGGTTCAGGGTCCAATGTAAGGGATAGAGGGTTTAGGGTTTAGGGTTTAAGGATTGAGGGTTGAGGGATTAAGAGTTGAGAATTGAGGGTGGAGGGTTTAATGTATAGGATAAAGGGTAGAGGGTAGAGGGTTTTAGGGTTGAGGGTTGAAGATTGAGGGTTTAAGGTATAGGGTCGAGGGATTAGGGTTGAGGGTCAAATATATAGGGTAGAGGTTATAGAGGTTGAGAGATTAAGGGTTGAGGGTTTAGGGTAGAGAGTTTTCTTGGATTTCATGATATAAGCGTTGAGGGATTAGGGTTTAGGGTAGAGAGTATTGGGTTGAGGGTAGAGGGTTCAAGGATTAAGAGGGTATAGGAGTTGAGGAATTAGGGTTTAAGGGTTGATGGTTGGGGGTTCATGGATTAAGAGGGTATAGGGGTAGAGGGATTAGGGTTGAAGGGTTGAGGGATTAAGAGGGTATAGGGGTAGAGGGATTAGGGTTGAAGGGTTGAGGCTTGAGGTTGAGGGTTGAGGGATTAATAGGGTATAGGGGTAGAGGGCTTAGGGTTGAAGGGTTGAGGGTTGATCATTGAGGGATTAGGGTTTAAGGGTTAAGGGTTGACGGTTGATGGTTGAGGGATTAAGAGGGTATAGGGGTTGAGGGATTAGGGTTTAAGGGCTGAGGGATTAAGAGGGTATAGGGGTTGAGGGATTAGGGTTTAAGGGTTGAGGGTTTAGGGATTAAGAGGGTATAGCGGTTAAGGGATTAGGGTTTAAGGGTTGAGGGTTAAGGGATTAAGAGGGTATAGGGGTTGAGGGATTAGGGTTTAAGGGTTGAGGGTTGAGCGTTAAGGGATTAAGAGGGTATAGGGTAGATGGATTAGGGTCAAAGGGTTGAGGGTTGAGCATTGAGGGTTGAGGGATTAAGATGGTATAGGGGTAGAGGGATTAGGGTTGAAGGGTTGAGGGTTGAACATTAAGGGTTGAGGGATTAAGAGGGTATAGGGGTTGAGGGATTAGGGTTTAAGGGTTGAGGGTTGAGGGTATATCTCTCAACCCTAATCCCTCAACCCTCTCTCTCTCCCACTCTCCCCTTCTCCCCTTCTCCCAATCTCCCACTCTCTTTGAATCTCTCT
>CM021100.1:293058360-293078565 GCA_007115665.2 Sequoiadendron giganteum
TTTCTCCTCCTCTCCATCTCCCTCCCTCTCTCCCTCTCTCCCTATTTCTCTCCCACTCTCTCTTTCTCCCCCTCCCCCTCTCCCTCCCTCTCTCCCTCTTTCTCTCCCACTCACTCTCCCTCCATCTCTCCATTTTTCTCTCCATTTTTCTCTCCCA
The DNA here is from genome assembly GCA_007115665.2 of Sequoiadendron giganteum. Lineage (NCBI taxonomy): Eukaryota > Viridiplantae > Streptophyta > Pinopsida > Cupressales > Cupressaceae > Sequoiadendron > Sequoiadendron giganteum. Next base: position 293,058,518 of record CM021100.1, read on the forward strand.
CTCTCTCTTTCTCTCACTCTCCCCCTCTCTCCCTCCCTATCTATCTCCATCTCTCCCACTATCTCTTTCTAACCCTCTACCTCTCCCTCCCTTCCTCCCTCCCTCTCCCTCCCTCTCTCTCCCTCTTTCTCTCCCACTCTCCCTCTACCTCTCTCTCTCTCTCTCTCTCACATACACACACAAACACACTCACCTCTATCTCCTCTACTATAAGGGTGTAGGGGACATATATAGAATTAGGATAGAGGGTATAGACAAAGAGGGAGAAAAGAAATATATTAAGAAAGCCATATTTCACATAACGCACTCATGTTATAACACGAGCGCATGTTTTACTCCACTAAATGGTAAAAAACTCTATATACCCGTGATTTCAAAGCCCATAGTCTGCATATTCCCCTGGTTTTGTGCGTGCTTTGACAAAAAGTAGCTTTTTGATGATGTTGTGAAGTGTGGAAGCATTTTTTTCACATTCCATCACCTTTTCCATGATCTTTCTACCACCTTTGCATGAAATAACAGAGTTTCCAAGTTGAAATACATATAATATCAATTGAAGTTTGAATTCCATGGAAAACTGATATACAATTGAAGTTTGGAGGGGAACAAGCTTTTGAACAAGTCAAATTGTTGTGGAGTTTGAAGAAAGAAGAAGCTAAGGCTACGTAATTGGGTTGAAATCCTCCATTTGAAAGTTTGGTTTTTTAGGTATGTTAAGTCTTTACACATTTTCTTTCATTCTACTATGGATTGCTTTCATTTTTGTTTGTCATTATAACCTTATGTTGTCATTGTAACATAGAATAAAAGCTGATTAGAAACTCAGAACCATTCAATTCGTTCATGACACACGAATTCAAGAACTCAATGCTGCAACTCACATTGCAAAATAACAAAAAATCATGTGGAAAGTAAATACCAACCTTTATCTAGACATCCAAGTCACTATAATCAACATGTTATTGATTGAAATAAACCAAATACACATTCCAAATATCTCACCAAAATTCATCCTTTAAGACAACTCCAAGCCTCTCCCATTCCTCCGAAGGGTCCAAACACCTTCCAATACCTCTGCACAAACTAATGCAGTACAAAGGAAGAAATCAACACCTTTCTTGACACACTTATTCAACTATATTTCCCTTCACAACACATTTGATTCATATACTCAAATTAGCATTAAGAATTCCCAATTCCTTAAGGACCTTCAAAACACCTTGAAAATCTTGAAAATAATTGATTACAATCAACTAGATTCCTCAAAACATCAACCAATGATTATGTCATTCACAATTTGTCTTAAATCTTCCATAATGGCACCATTGTTTACAAACAGAAACTATAATTCTTAAGGCACAACCAAACCATTATTTGATTAAGAAATATTTGTCTGAGTTAGTACAACAAAAATGAAACCTTTCGGAAGTTTTTGCTTGCACATAAACTTTGTTCCTTTTTTCACTATCCACATTACTAGTAGCCAAGCATCTGCAAACTGTCACATGTATCTCCTAGACCATGCACACACTTCAGACTATAATACTCATTTTTGATGCAAAGTTAGAGGACCCATAACCATTCAAGATGTCAAATTTCCTTCAAGAGGAATCTAAAAGGATTAAAAAGGCCTAATGGACCAATTCCAATACTCCTCCAAGTTGGACAACAAACAGAAACACTATTTCCCACTTTTCACCCTTGGAATCTAGTAGTAGTGCAAAACCAATTTTGGGCCCTTAACTCCAAAAATTTCCAAAACACCAAGAAAATAAAATAATGATTCTAGCACTTATTTCAGATTTGCAAGATATACCTTAACCCATCACATGACTCCTTTGGGACAACTTTAAGAAAAATGACCTTTTCATTGTTTTCGGCCTCCAAGTAGGCCAATTTTACAAAGGAACTACCCTTAGATCCTCACACCAGACTTCCAAACCCAAAAAAAGTCTTTAATTAGGTCTCAAAACAAGATATTTTCTAGGTCTTAGGAGCTTACCTGCTCAACTAGGCTTCCAATACAAAAACCCCCATTTTTCAATGCAAAGAGGGAGGGTTTATAGAAACTCCTATACTTGGGCTTTCCTAGACAATTAAAAAGCATCAAAAATCTTCAAAATACCCTGCACAAGGTCAAAAGTTTATTACATAGACCACTCCTTCAACACTTTTTCAAAATCACTCCTTGGTTCCTCAAATTCTAATGGAAAAGTGCTTGTTTCAGCCTAAGAACCCCATCCTATTTTCATTCGTTTCATTCCAAGGCATGTTAAACAATGAAATACCCTACTCTAACAATGTAAATTCCATCCCACCAAGAAAAAAGTCATAATAGTATGTGGGATGGTCATTTCTTAATTAAATCCTACTCAAACCCTTGACTGGCTTGAAATGTGCAGATTCATAAAATTGTCAATTGCTCCCTTCAAAAGTATAGTTAAGCCCTCAAAATAAATGCATTAGAGATTTAATAAATGTGCCTAAAATATTATATTAGTTTTGTATCAAGGGGAGGCTTTATAGATCCATACAAGTGCATGAATATGCAAACTAACCAGTAAATTTCTGGAAAACAACATTTTTTTATCATAAAAATGGATTTCAAAATGAACAATACTCCTCCCTTTGAGCCAATGGAGGTTGTTTAAACATTTTTCAATGAAAAATAACTCCCCCCAATTCCTATAACTAACAAACAACCACCTTTGAAAGCATATAAAAAATTTGTCTATGCTTCCAAAGTTTGTACACATTTGTCTATGCTAGGTTAACTTTTGTACACGATGATTGTAAGTATTATTTAAATGAAGCCTTCAATGACATATATTTTTCAATTAAATTGAATGGATACATTTTTTAGGAACTAATATTCATCTCATTACCATGGTACAGATAAAATTATCCGCCATGCCGAAGAAAAAGACAGAAAGGAAACTAATAGATGAAGAGAACGAAACCTTCAAAGAAAAGGAGAGAATTTGGGTGGCGGCATATCGTGAAAATAAGAAATTGAAAACAATTGATGAAAAAAAGATGATTGTAGAGGAACCTCAATAGTAAAAAAGAGAAGGGGAATTGGTAGCACAACAGGCACGAATGTGAAAGCATTGTCGTAAGAGAAGATTCCAGTGTACCAACTTATGACCACATTTCGTGACAATATACTATCTGAGTATGCAATGCATACCCATAGAGCCTGATGGTTGGACACACAATTCAAGCTATGAAAGGACACATTTCTAGTTGGAATAATAGTATCCATGGTTGAATTTGTGGATAACTACACTCTACAGCCACAACATGAGGTGCAGTCACAATATTACAACTCCACACAAGTTTCGATATTTGTGCACATAGCATTCATTCATGCATCTGATAGTAAAGATGAGAAAAGGAAGGTATTGAGGGAGTACCACTTTTACATTAGTGATGATTGATGAGCCAAGTCTTTGGCACATTTTGATCATACTTTTATAAATACTTTTTTGTTTTTATTATGCTAAAACAAACATTCAGTCTAATTATGGGATAAGACATAGACCTTTTTATGACTTAAATATGATGAATATATTATGATAAAAAGTCCCATGATTATTACCTTTAATGTTTTATTAGTCTGATAAATACTTTATGGCTTTTTGTGATCATAAAACCTTCCTGCAGCCATGTCTGAAATAATGTTTTCCTTAGTTTAATACTAATGAATGAATGAATAAAGTAATGGATTGTCTTAAGGGATGAACGTGTTGAGATAACCTTCTTCTCCAGGAAAAGATGGCGAGATATTTTGCAGGTACCATGATTGGAGAAAGGAATTCAATTTCCACTTGAAGAATAGAAGACCAAATCCATAAAGACTGGTTCAACAAACAAATATGGGGAGACGGTTTCAACTCATCTGCCATGTAGGGAGAGTGTTCTAGAAATCTAGGCCAGGCGTCTTGGTGGTGCATGAATCCAAGATGATGGCGCTTTAAGATTGATAAACCGATTTGAATTAGTTCTTGCATTGTCATTCACTTGTTTACTTAAGTTAGTTAAATGTAATAAATGCCTCCCATTTTATAAGGGAAGGTTGGTTAGTAGTTAGAATCAGTTTTCAATAAATAGCCCATTCTCCTTCAGAGAATGGGCTGGAAGAACTTGCTATTGTAATACATTTTTCAGTTTCAAAAATACAGTCAAGGGATTGCGCTATGTACTTGTTTACCTTGAATCAATAAAGTTTATGGAGCTTTTCACCTAATCTATTGTCTACTTTTGGAATTACCTAAGGGGGCCCACTTAGGGAATTGTCCATACTTTTATTCTGCAAGTTAGAATAGTTGCATTTTCTTTCATAGAAGTTAATGTGTCTGTTCCTGTAGCCACTAGATGCAAAGTAGTTTTATCTTTCAGTTTTCATTTCAAAAGAAAGTTATTCAGTAAAGTTATCCTAGTATAAAGCATCTTAGGAAATCATGCATGTCTGAAAAAGGTGATTAGTGCATATATTGTGCTGAACCATTTCAAGTTCACGTCCCTGGGTTGATGATTAAATGAGGTTCTTTAGTAGGTTATGACTGCCATATGTGATGATTCAATCCCTGAGTAGAGGAATTCATGTTCCTAGTTATTGAGCTGATTAAAGAACACTACAATGATTGTACATATTCTCCAAAGTTCATGCAAGGTTTCTTCTAGATGTTCTACCATGGTTTGGCTCAGAGGGGCATAGAATATGATCGACATATTATATGGTCTAATAACTTTGCAGCACAGTTCAAGAACTCGCGCATGTTCTACTAGTTGTGTAGGAAGCATGTCATTACAGGTGTTCAACATATGTGGAAATTTTGTGAGGCCAGACATGGAAAGGGGGAGCATGATGGTGCAGGAGCATGTGTGAAAAGAGCATTATCACTAGAAGAGTTAAAGTATAAAGATAGTGCAAAGTTGAAAAATGCAAAATCAATTGTCAAGTGGTGTAATGCTTTGATGGGTCCAGGTAATGAAGGTACATCTTCAAGTCGTAGATTTTTTTGGCAGATGGATGATACTAACATTGCACCATATGAAGACTGGTGTACACTAACAGGATTGAGTGAGGTACACTCTTTCCTTAGCTTAAATGCAGGTTCATGGAGTATCAATACAAAAAATATGGCATGATTTTTGTTAATCATGTACAATGCAAGACTGGAATTATTGTGAGTCAGGGGAGTGGGTTGATAAATGGTTCACAATTTATCTTAGCCCACTTCACATGTATCTCCCTCTGACGACATTGGGACTGACACAGATGGAATCATTGTCGACTTTGACCACGTATCAGATCTAGTTCAACCAGGTGATATATCTACTTGCTTAGTTGTTGAAATTCCATATCATTATCTTACTTTGTAATGTTGACAAATTTCAAGATATTTTCTCCACATATCAATGTAGGGCATGTTTATGCAGTTATTGCAGATGAAGACAATGAAGAGGGAACAAAATATTACTTGTATCATTGTGTTGAGGCCAAAAGTAAATTGGAGGCCCTAGTTATAGATGGAGAAAACATCGAATACCCTACAGGATCATTTGTGGTTACTGGAACATGGCTTAGAAGGTACCCACATTCAAGTGTTAAACATTGGCTATTTTAGGACTTTGACATGCATCATAAGATTCTTCATTACTTGAACCTTGTCATGGCATCCAATGTTCATTTGACCAAATATGGGGGTAGACCTTTGAACAAGACCTTGTGGAAGTTCTGTGAGTTTGACCATGAGGCAATACTTGACACAATAAAGAGTAGAGCAGACTCGGGTGGTTCGTTGAATTAATTTGTAAGTATATGCACATTGGTTCTTATTAATTTATACTTGTATGCACATTAATATTTTTGATGCCAATGCTATCATCTTCTTTTACAGTGATTGGTGTTCCCTTGTAAAAAATGTAGATATATGATCCATCCAAGAGAATGTCAGCTAGGAAAGCAATGCAACATCCTTATTTTGATGATATTGATAGATCTAAATCAAGATTTTAAGCCATTAGAAAAGTGTGTGCAAACCTTGGTGAGGGAATTTCAAGTTATTCATTTGAACTTAACCTTATCATGAGCAGCTATGATGTAGACATTCTAAGAGCATCTGAAATTTCAACCTACTCTATTCATGAGAGGTCTTGTGTGCAATAGGTATGTTGGAATTCCCAGTGAAGATGTATGACCAGGAGTGACTAAATTGTGAAACTTGCATGCCTAATAAGTTCCTATAGGTATTTTTACGCTAGGAATGGTCCTCTTTTGCATCGAAACACATGGAATCACTCTGAGCTATGTTCCACCAGATCAATCCCTTAAGGGTCCAAAGTCCAAAATGGCTGCAAACTTCAGCATGCTATTACTTGGATACCATGACACTTAGAAACTTCTCGTCTGATCCTATAGGATTGCATTGGGCCCCTCTAGAAAAAAATCTCTCAGTTTTGGCTATCTCAGAGTGGTTTTCCCGTATAGTGGCGGATTTTCACTTGATGGAAAAAGTGTCAAATTCAAGCTATGCAAAGTTGCAAAGTGGTGCAAATTTTTCTCTACAACTCGTGTGACCAAACTAATTGCTCCAACGTGTCTAAATAGGTATTTTTATGCTAGGAATGGTCTTGTTTTGTACCTAAACACGCAGAATCGCTCCGAGCTACCTTCCACCAAATCGATCCCTTAAGGGTCCAAAATGGCTGCAAACTTCAGCATGCAATTACTCGGATACCATGATGCTTAGAAAATTATCATCTAGTCCTACAGGATTGTGTTGGGACCCTCTACATAAACCTCTCCCGGGTTTTGCTATCTCAAAGTGGTTTTCCCGTGGCGACGGATTTTCACTTGATATAAAATGCATCAAATGCAAGCAGTGCAAAGTTGCAAAGTGGTGCAAATTTCGTTCTGCAACTTGTGTGACCAAGAAGAATATTCCAAAATATCTGAATAGGTATATTTATGCTAGGCATGGTCCTCTTTCATACTGAAACAAGGGGAAATGCTCTGAGCTATGTTCCACCGGATCGATCCCTTAAGGGTCCAAAGTGTAAAATGTCTGCAAAATTTAGCATGCTATTACTTGGCTACTGTGAAACTTAGAAAATTTTTGTCTAATTCTATAGGATCCTATTGGGTCCCTCTAGAAAAACCTCTCTCGGTTTTTACTATGTTGGAGTGGTTTTCCCGTGGCGGAGGATTTTCACTTGATGGAAAAAGTGTCAAATTGAAGCTATGCAAAGTTGCAAGGTGGTGCAACTTTTGCTCTGCAACTCGTGTGACCAAAACAACTGCTCCAACGCAGCTGAATGGGTATGTTTATGCTAGGAATGGTTTTGTTTCATACAGAAACACGCAGAATCGCTCTGAGCTACGTTCCACCGGATTGATCCCTTAAGGGTCCAAAGTGCAAAATGGCTGCAAACTTCAACATGCTATTATCGAATACCATGATGCTTAGAAACTTCTCATCTGATCCTATAGGATCATGTTAGGCCCCTCTACAAAAAAAATCTCCTGGTGTTTGCTATCTCGGAGTGGTTTTCCCATGGTGGCAGATTTTCACTTGTTGGAAAAAGCATCAAATGTAAGCAGTGCAAAGTTGCAAAGTGGTGCAACTTTCATTATGCAACTTGTGTGACCAAGTGGACTATTCCAACACATGGAATTACTTTGAGCTATGTTCCACTGGGTCGATCCCTTAAGGGTCCAAAGTGCAAAATGGCTGCAAAATTCAGCATGCTATTACTTGGATACCATGACACTTAGAAAATTATCATTTAATCCTATAGGATTTTGTTGGGCCTCTCTAGAAAAACCTCTCTCATTTTTGGCTATCTCAGAGTGGTTTTCCCGTGGCAGCGGATTTTCACTTCATGGAAAACCTATCAAATTCAAGTTGTGCAAAGTTGCAAAGTGGTGCAACTTTTGCTCTACAACTTGTGTGACCAAACTAACTGCTCCAACATGTCTGAATAGGTATTTTTATGCTAGGAATGGTCTTGTTTCACACCAAAACACGTGGAATCACTCTGAGCTACATTCCACCAGATCAATCCCTTAAGGGTCCAAAGTGCAAAATGGCTGAAAACTTCAACATGCTATTACTCAAATACCGTGATGATTAGAAAATTCTCGTCTGATCCTATAGGATCATGTTTGGCCCCTCTACAAAAACTTGTCTAGGTTTTGGCTATCTCAGAGTTTTTTTCCCTGGTGGTGGATTTTCACTTGATGGAAAAAGCATCAAATGTAAGCATTACAAAGTGGTGCAACTTTCATTTTGCAACTTGTGTGACCAAGCGGATTGTTCCAACACATCTGAATAGGTATGTTTATGCTAGGAATGGTCCTCTTTCACACCAAAACATGTGGAATCCCTCTAAGCTATGTTCCACTAGATCAGTCCCTTAGGTTGGAGGAGTCTAAAGTTACAAATTTGTAAGTTGCTTAAAGCAACAAATTTGAAATGCAATGGTTACTTGTTTTGAAAGTTGGTTTTTAGTTAGTTGAGGGCGTGGATCAGTTAGAGAAGGGTGTAAAATACTATGTAAATCCTTGAGAGGCTTGAATGGAGGTTTTTGATGAACTTTTGGAGAAGATATAATAAGAATTATTCACATTGTTCTTTAGTTTTTAGATTTTTTATGCAAACTTGTTGATCCCGTACTTTGTATGACCTCTAGCTTCTTGTACAGTCCCAAGCCTAACATGGATTGAAAGAGGGTTGAGTTCACAAGAACCCATCTCTCATGATAATGAATGGCCCACTTAGCACTCATTGCATCTAGGTGATGCTCACAGAGGTAAGGCACTAGGCCTTCCCGGGAGGTCACCCATCCCAGTACTACTCCAGCTCAAGCGCTTAACCACAAATTTTTTTCCCCAAGGTTAAGCCCACTTAGCTTGCAACCCCATTTCCAAAACCCTCAGCAAGTGTTGTGCCTTATGAAACATTCATTATAGAGCCCCTTTAGCTCATCAATTGATAAGTAGGAGGTATTTTCTACAATGTGTCAAATTGTGATATTACTATTAGGGTTCAATTGTGTAGTTTTTGATAATAAAAGAGAATAAGAAGGGAAGATCAAGGAAATTAATTTGCAGACTTATTTTTATTATTGAATTACCTAGTGTGGGATTGGTCTATATGAGCAAAAATTTAAAATATGGGAGTATACGTTTCAAGCATATAATCCAAAAAGGACTCAAAGTAAGATGCATGGGTACAAAGTATCAATCAGGAAAGGCATCCCAATTCTCAAGGCCTATATATCAATGATAGGCAGATTCATATTCAAAGCTAGCACATGATTTTAATTCATTAATTGGAAACAACTATTTTATTTATTTATCAAATTTCCATTATCAAATTAATATTTGAATTAGACTTCATATTCAGAGCTAGATTCATTACAGTGGTATTAGAGCGAATGAACCTGCTAGCCTTTGGGTATTGCAACAAATTGACTTTCCATTGGAGCCATGGCAATCGATGATAGTGATTGGAAAGATTACTTTATGAATCAGGTAGTAAGCTTAGTAGTTTATCTTAAAGGAATGCCATTATGGTCACACTGAAAAGAATAGAAGAATGTTTAGGCTTTATTGAGCAGTCATTTGTAGTATTAGATATAGCTCTAGCTTTTACAATATTTCACATGATTGTAGATAGTTTCAAAGATCTAGATGACATCAATAGTTCGCATTACTCAAGAAGGATGAACATCTTAAAGACATTTGTGGAAATCGGGACAAGTAACCTTCTTGTGGAATTTGAATTGCAAGATTTGATCTACAACATGTTCCACTATTTCTTCAGTAGGATCAAGAACACACATAATGAAGGTGTGTTTGCAACCATGAAAGATTATGGTTCAAACTATCTAGAAGAGTGATGTTTTATCTCGACCAACCATATAGACCAATATTTTCTCATATAGACCAATCCAACACTAGGTAATTCAATAATAAAAATAAGTCTACAAATTGATTACGCTGATCTTCCCTTCTTATTCTCTTTTATACTTGAAAACTGCACAATTGAATCCTGATAGAAATATCACAATTTGACACATTGTAGAAAATACCTCCTACTTATCAATTGATGAGTTAAAGGGGCTCTATAATGAATGTTTCATAAGGCAAAAAACTTGTTGAAGGTTTTGAAAATGGGGTTGCAAGCTAAGTGGGCTTAACCTTGGGGAAAAAACTATGTGGTTAAGCACTTGATCTGGAGTAGTACTGGGATGGGTGACCTCTTGGGAAGGCCTAGTGCCTCACCTCTGTGAGCATCACCTAGATGCAATGAGTGCTAAGTGGGCCATTCATTATCATGAGAGATTGGTTCTTGTGAACTCAACCCTCTTTCAATCCATGTCATCCTTGGGACCGTACAGAAAGCTGGAGGTCATACCAAGTATGAGATCAACAAGTTTGTATAAAAAATCTAAAAAATAGAGAACAGTGTGAATAATTCTTATTAGATCTTCTCCAAAAGTTCATCAACAACCTCCATTCGAGCCTCTAAAGGCTTTACATAGTGTTTTACACCCTTCTCTAACTGATCCATGCCCTCAACTAACTAAAAAACAACTTTCAAAACAAGTAACCATTGCATTTCAAATTTGTTGCTTTAAGCAACTTATAAATTTGCAACTTTAGACTCCTCCAACCTAAGGGATTGATCTAGTGGAACATAGCTCAAAGTGATTCCATGTGTTTCAGTGCAAAAGATTACCATTCCTAGCATAAACATACCTATTCAGACATGTTGGAATAGTCCACTTGGTCACACAAGTTGTAGAACGAAAGTTGCACCACTTTGCAACTTTGCACTGCTTGCATTTGATGCTTTTTCCATGAAGTGAAAATCCGCCGCCACGGGAAAACCACTCTGAGATAGCAAAAACCAGAGGAGGTTTGTGTAGAGGGTCCCAACACAATCCTGTACAATCATATGAGAAGGTTATAAGCATCATGGTATCTAAGTAATAGAATGTTGAAGTTTGCAGCCATTTTGCACTTTGAACCCTTAAGGGATCGATCCGGTGGAATGTAGCTCGGAGCGATTCCATGTGTTTCGGTGCAAAAGGGGACCATGCCCAGCATAAAAATACCTATTCAGACACGTTGGAGTAGTTAGTTTGGTCGCACTAGTTGCAGAGAGAAATTTGCACCACTCTGCAACTTTGCACAACTTGAATTTGACACTTTTTCCATCAAATGAAAATCTTCCGCCACAGGAAAACCACTATGAGATAGCCAAAAATGAGAGATTTTTTTCTAGATATGTCCAACCCGATCCTATAGGATCAAACGAGAATTTAATAAGTTTCACGGTATCCAATTAATAACATGCTACAGTTTAAAGCAATTTTTCACTTTCGACCCTTAAGGGATTGATCTGGTGGAACATAGCTCGGAGTGATTCCACGTGTTTCGGTGCGAAATAGGACCGTGCTTGACATAAAATACCTATTTAGACATGTTGGAATAGTCCTCTTGGTCACACAAGTTGTAGAACGAAAGTTGCACCACTTTGCAACTTTGCACTGCTTGCATTTGATGCTTTTTCCATCAAGTGAAAATCCGCCGCCACGAGAAAACCACTCTAAGATAGAAAAAAATGGGAGCAATTTTTGTAGAGGGGCCCAATGTGATCCTGTGGGATTAGATGAGAAGTTTCTAAGCATCATGGCATCCGAGTAATAGCATGCTGAAGTTTGCAGCCATTTTGCACTTTGGACCCTTAAGGGATCGATTCGGTGGAATGTAGCTCAGAGTGATTCTGCATGTTTCGGTGTGAAACAAGACCATTCCTAGCATAAACATACCTTTTTAGACACATTGGAGCAGTTAGTTTTGTCACACGAGTTTCAGAGCGAAATTTGCACCACTTTGCAACTTTGCACAACTTGAATTTGACACTTTTTCAATCAAGTGAAAATTTGCTGCCACGGGAAAACTACTCCAAGATAGCCAAAAATGAGAGAGGTTTTTCTAGAGGGGCCCAATGTTATCCTATAGGATTAGATGATATTTTTCTAAGTATCATGGTATCCAATAAATAGCATGTTGAATTTTAAAGCCATTTTGCACTTTGGACCCTTTAGGGATTGATCTGATAGAACATAGCTCAGAGCGATTCCACTTGTTTCACTATGAAAGAGGACCATGCCTAGCATAAAAATACCTATTAAGATGTGTTGGAATAGTCTAGTTGGTCACACAAGTTGCAGAATGGAAGTTGCACCACTTTGCAACTTTGCACTGCTTGCATTTGATGCTTTTTCCATCAATTCGTCGCCACGAAAAAACCACTGTGAGATAGAAAAAACTAGGAGAGGTTTTGGTAGAGGGGCCCAATGTGATCTTGTAGGATTAGATGAGAAGTTTCTAAGCATCACGGTATCCGAGTAACAACATGCTGAAGTTTGTAGCCATTTTGCACTTTGGACACTTAAGGGATCGATCCGGTGGAACATAGCTCAGAGCGATTCTACGTGTTTCAGTGTGAAAGAGGACCATGCCTAGCATAAAAATACCTATTCAAATGTGTTGGATTAGTTAGTTTGGTCACATGAGTTGCAGAGCGAAAGTTACACCACTTTGCAACTTTGCACAACTTGAATTTGACACTTTTTCCATCAAGTGAAAATCCGCTACCACGAGAAAACCACTCTGAGATAGCCAAAACTGAGATAGGTTTTTCTAGAGGGGCCCAACACAATCCTATAGGATCAAAAAATAAGTTTCTAAGTTTCACGGTATCGAAGTAATAGCATGCTGAAGTTTGCATCCATTTTGCACTTTGGACCCTTAAGGGATCGATCCGGTGGAACATAGCTCGGAGCGATTTCACGTGTTTCGGTGTGAAAGAGGACCATGCCTAGCATAAAAATACCTATTCAGACGTGTTGGAATAGTCCACTTGGTCACACAAGTTGCAGAATGAATGTTGCACCACTTTGCAACTTTGCACAACTTGATTTTGACACTTTTTCCATCAAGTGAAAATCCGCCGCCACGGGAAAACCACTCCGAGATAAGAAAAACTGAGAGAGGTTTTTCTAGAGGGGCCCAATGTTATCCTGTAGGATTAGACAATAAATTTTTAAGTGCAAGGGAATAATTTTTATGGGGTTTATATTGCTGCCCCTATAGATTTTGATGGAAAAGGGCATGAAAAATGAGGTTTCACCCTAGGGTTTGATAAAATATTGCATAAAATAAGGGTTTTGGTTTGGCATGGTGGAGTGAGTTTGTCTTGAGACAAATTGGAGATCTGAGGGTTTGGATACATGATAATTGCTGCCCCAACAATGCATTATGTAAGTAAATCTTATTACAATGCCTTAGAGTTTGTCATTATCCAATTTAATCTTATTACAATTGCGGATCTGAGATTTTGTCATTATGTAATTAAATCTTATTACAATGCCTCAGGCACTTCGTTCTCACAGATCTTTTAAAATGTCACTCATATATTTGAGATTCTCTTTAAATGTCTACATCATAGGTGCTCATTATGAGGTTAACTTCAATTGAGTAACTTGACATTCCCTCGCTAAGCTTCACACGCTCTTTTATAATGGCTTGAAATCAAAATTGAGATTTATCAAGATCATCAAAATAATAATGTTGCATTGCTTTTTTTGCTGAGATTCTCTTTGATGGCTCTTAAATCAGTATTTTCTGCAACGAGAGATCAGTCAATTTGTAGTAGTTTACTTACAAATACGCAAAGTAAAATAGAAAAAGAAAGAGCATCCAAAATGGAAATGAAATAAAAATAGATGGAAGGCACTTACAGATAGGCATGTAGGTTTCACAACTTAGGTCACTCCTGGTCATACATCTTCACTGGGAATTCCAACATACCTATTGCACACAACACCTGTCATGAATAGAGTAAGTTGAAATTTCAGATGCTCTTACAATGTCTACATCATAGCTGCTCATGATAAGGTTAACTTCAAATGAATAACTTGAAATTCCCTCACCAAGCTTTACACACACTTTTCTAATGGCTTAAAATCTTGATTGAGATTTGTCAAGATAATCAAAATAAGGATGTTGCATTGCTTTTTTGGCTGACATTCTCTTGGATGGCTCATATATCTGCATTTTTTGCAAGGGGACACCAATCACTATAAAAGAAGATGATAGCATTGGAATCAAACAAATTAATCTGCATATAAGTATAAATTAATAAGAACCAATGTGCATATACTTACAAATTAATCCAACGAACCATCCGGGTCTGCTCTACTCTTTATTGTGTCAAGTATAGCCTCATGGTCAGACTCACGGACCTTCCAGAAGGTCTTGTTCAAATGCCTACCCCCATATTTGGTGAAATCAACATTGGATGACACAACAAGGTTCAAGTAATGAAGAATATTACGATGCATGTCAAAGTCCTGAAATAGCAAATGTTTAACACTTGAATGTGGGTACCTTCTAAGCCATGTTCCAGTAACCACAATTGAGCTTGCAGGGTATTCGATGTTTTCTCCATCTATAACTAGGGCCTCCAATTTAATTTCGGCCTCAACACAACGACACAAGTAATAGTCTATTCCCTCTTCATTGTCTTCATTTGCAATAACTACATAAACATGCTCTGCATTGATATGTGCAGAAAATCTCTTGAAATTTGTCAACATTATGAATACAGTACAAAGTAAGATAACAATATGGAATTTCAACAACTAAGCAAGTAAATATATCACTTGGTTGAACTAGATATGATACGTGGTCAAAGTCGACCGATGCTTCCATCTATGTCAGTTCCAATGTCATCAAAGGGCGATACATGTGAAGTGGGCTAAGATAAATGGTGAACCATTTATCAACCCACTCCCCTGACTCACAATCATTCTAGGCTTCCATTGTACATGAAGAACAAAAGCATGCCATATTTTTTGTATTGATACTCCATGAACCTATATTTGAGCTAAGGAAAGAGTGTACCTCACTCGATCCTATTAGTGTACAATAGTCTACAAATGGTGCAATGTTAGTATCATCCATCAACCAAAAAAATCTACAAACTAAACACGTACCTTCATTACCTGGACCCATCAAAGCATTACACCACTCAACGATTGATTTTGCATCTGTCAACTTTGCATTGTCTTTATACTTTAACTCTTCTCGTGCTAATGCTCTTTTCATGTATGCTCCTGCACCATCATGCTCCCCCTTTCCACGTACGGCCTCACAAAAGTTCCACATATGTTGAAAACCTATAATGACATGCATCCTGCACAACCAGTAGAACATGCACGAGTTCTTGAACTGTGTTGCACAGTTATCAAACCATATTATATGTCAATTGTATTCTATGCCCCTCTGAGCCAAACGACTATAGAACATCTAGAAGCAACCTTGCACGAACTTTGGAGAATGTGTGCGATCATCACTAATGTAAAAGTGGTACTCCCTCAATACCTTCCTTTGCTCATTTGTACTATCAGATGCATGAATGAATGCTATGTGCACAAATATCGAAACTTGTGTGGAGTTGTAAAATTGTGACTGCACTTCATGTTGTGGCTATAGAGTGTAGTTCTCTGCAAATTCAACCATGGATACTATGCTTCCAACTCGAAAGGTGTCCTTGCATAGCTTGAATTGTGTGTCCAACCATTGGGCTCTATGGGTATGCATTGCATACTCAGATAGTATATTGTCACGAAATGTGGTCATAAATTGGTACACTGGAATCTTCTCAATAACCAAATCACACCTTTTTCCTTGAGACCCATCTTTTGTAGCATATGCCATTGTTTTATATTTCCCGAACTCTACTAGTTTTTGTCCCACCTCATTTGTGCTTTCCATATGTTGACATACTGGCATACGCTGGAAGCCACCGCAATGCTCGCATGAACCATCCAAGCATGCTGTCCTATAGAATATTTGGCCATCCTCTATTTCACATAATTTTTTTATAAGAACTCTCTTGAAGATTTTGGTGGGGATTCTATGCCACAATCCTACAAAACATCGTTAGTATGCAAATCTAAACATATAGAACGATAAACATCATAATGGTTAGAAAATTCAATATTTAGTCTACCACAACAAGTAGTGCATGTGTGATTTATCTTGACATAAAAATGTTTAAGCATTTCAAAAAATCTTTGAGAAATACTAATTTGAGGATAATTATTTTCATTATTTTTAAATTTTTAAAAAAATTGGGTTTGAGTCATATCCAATAAATGCTTTGGATGTGGCTCACGATTCCGACTATCGATTCTCCTTCTTACCACATCCCTTTGATTCGGAGATGGCCTTGTGTTATTCTTCCAATACTCTTCAATTAGTGTTCTCAAGGCTTTGAAAACTTCTTTATCTTTTCGTGACAGTCTCCCCGAGAATGCCTATAATTCATTTGAATCATTTCCCTCAATTCTTTGCCGCCTTTGAATGGCTCTTGATAAAGTTTTTCTACCAATTCCGGTTTGTTCACTAGTCTTTTTAATTAGATGAGCTCTCTTTGTTTGACAGCTTACCAAAGTTGATGTAATGACATGTCGGGTGACATTACTATCCTTTGAGCGTGAGGTCTTACCCACACTCTCATAAGCATCCATTAGATTCTTCAAAATAGTGTCTTCACTCGATGCATTCGATGTTCTCAACCCAAGAGTCTTCATGATGTTCCTATAATTTACACCCCGCATCATTTCAACAAATAATTGACATCTTGTAGTCTCATTTAGCCTTTCAAAGAATCGTTCCCAAATCTTATCAGCGTATCTTTTACAATTGCATGTTGAAATCTTACCTTCCATGTGCTGCAAAATCTCATCATCAATATTAATCAAATACTTTTGCTTTCTATGCAAAATTCTAGGTGGTGTTCTCCTAGGTACATACATCTCAACATTAGGAATTTCATCAATATTTAATTGAGGTGGGCTAGATTGCGTACCTTCGATCGAGGGTGGAGAAGAGGACATACCTTGAGGTTCACATGGGGATGATGGAACACCTTCTTTGTCAATTTCGAGTGATGATGTACTCTCAACTTGAGATGTGTTGGATGGTGTCCAACAATATTCACTTACGGTACATGGTGTCCCTCCATATTCACTTGCAGTAGATGGTGTTCATCCATATTCACTTGTGCTAGATGGTTTCCCTGCATATTCGCTTGTGCTTAATGGTGTCCCTTCATATTCACTTGTCGCTGAGGTTGTGTCTCCAACTACGATATCTGAATCTGTCTTACGACAATGCTTTCGCATTCATGCCTTTTGTGCTGCCAATTCCCATTATCTTTTTGACAGTTGAGGTTCCTCTACAATTGGCTTGTTTTCATCAATCATTTCCAATTTCTTCTTTTCACGATATTCCGCCACCTGAACTCTCTCATTTTTTTTGAAGGTTTCATTCTCTTCATCTGTTAGTTTCCTCTTTGTCTTTTTCTTCGGCATGGAAAATAATTTTATTTGTACCATGGTAATGAGACAAATATTAGTTCCTAAAAAATGTATCCATTCGAGTTAATTGAAAAATATATGTCATTGAAGGATTCATTTAAATAATACTTACAATAATCGTGTACAAAATTAACCTAGCATAGACAAATGTGTACAAACTTTGGAAGCATAGACAAAGTTTTTATATGCTTTCAAAGGCATTTGTTTGTTAGTTATAGGCATTGGGGGGAGTTTGTTTTCATTTAAAAAGGTTTAAACAACCTCCATTGGCTAGAAGGGAGGAGTATTGTTCATTTTGAAATC
This sequence comes from Sequoiadendron giganteum, assembly GCA_007115665.2. NCBI lineage: Eukaryota > Viridiplantae > Streptophyta > Pinopsida > Cupressales > Cupressaceae > Sequoiadendron > Sequoiadendron giganteum. Next base: position 293,076,296 of record CM021100.1, read on the forward strand.
CATTTTTATGATCCAAAAATGTTGTTTTCTAGAAATTCACTAGTTGTTTTTCACATTCCTACACTTGTACGGATCTGTACAACCTCCCCTTGATACAAAACTAATAGAATATTGTAGGAACATGTCTTAACTCACTAATGCATTAGTTATGAGGGCTTAACAGTATGTTTGAAGGGAGCAATTGACAATTTTCTGAATCTGTTCATTTCAAGCCAGTCAAGGGTTTGAGTAGGATTTAATTATGAAATGACCATCCCACCTACTATTATGACTTGTTTCTCAGTGGGATGGCATGTACATTGTTAGAGTAGGGTATTTTATTGTTTAACATGCCTTGGATAGAAACTAATGACAATAGGATGGGGTTCTTAGGCTAAAACAAGCACTTTTCCATGAGAATTTGAGGAACCCAGGAGTGATTTTGAAAAACTGTTGAAGGAGTGGCATATGTAATGAAATTTTGACCTTGTACAGGGTATTTTGAAGATTTTTTATTCTTTGGAATGGTCTGGGAACACTTGGGTATACCAGTTTCTATAAACCCTCCCTCTTTGCATTGAAAAATGGGGGTTTTTGTATTGGAAGCCTAGTTGAGCAGGTAAGGTCCTAAGACCTAGAAAATATCTTGTTTTGAGACCTAATTAAAGACTTTTTTTGGGTTTGGAAGTCTGGTGTGAGGATATAAGGGTAATTCCTTTGTAAAATTGGCATACTTGGAGGCCTAAAATAGTGAAAAGGTCAATTTTCTTAAAGTTGTCCCAAAGGAGTCATGTGATGGGTTAAGGTATGTCTTGCAACTCTGAAATGGGTTCTAGAATCATTCTTTTATTTTCCTAGTGTTTTGGAGTTAAGGGCCCAAAATTGGTTTTGCACTACTACTAGATTCCAAGGGTGAAAAGTGGGAAATAGTGTTTCTGTTTGTTGTCCAACTTGGTGGACTATTGGGATTGGTCCATTAGGCCTTTTTAATCTTGTTATATGCCTCTTGAAGGAAACTTGACATCTTGAATGGTTTTGGGTCCTCTAACTCTGCATCAAAAATGAGTATCACAGTCTAAAGTGTGTGCATGGTTTGGGAGATACATGTGACAATTTGCAGATGATTGGCTACTACTAATGTGGACAATGAACAAAGGAACTAATTTTGTGTGTAAGGGTAGAATTTTGAAAGGTTTCATTTTTTTTGTACTAACTCAAACAAAGATTTCTTAAGCAAATAATGGTCTGATTGTGCCTTAAGAATTATAGTTTGTGTTTGTAAATAATGGTGCCATTATGGAATATTTAAGACAAGTTGTGAATGACATAATCATTCGTTGATGTTTTGAGGAATCTAGTTGATTGTAATCAGTTATTTTCAAGATTTTCAAGGTGTTTTGAAGGTCCTTAAGGAATTGGGAACTCTTAATGCTAATTTGAGTATATGAATCAAATGTGTTGTGAAGGGAAATATAGTTACAATGACAATGTAAGGTTATAATGACAAACAAAAATGAAAGCAAGCCATAATAGAATGAAATAAAATGTGTAGAGACTTCACATACCTAAAAAACTAGACTTTAAAATGAAGGAGTTCAACTCAATTATGCAGCCTTATCTTATTATTTCTTCAAACTCCACAACAATTTGACTTGTTCAAAAGCTTGTTCCCTTCCAAACTTCAATTGTATATCAGCTTTCAATGGAATTCGAAATTCAATTGATATTATATGTCTTTCAATGTGGAAACTCTGCTATTTCATGCAAAGGTGGTAGAAATATCATGGAAAAGGTGATGGAACGTGAAAAACATGCTTGCACAATTCACAACATCATCAAAAATCAACTTTTTGTCGGAGAACACACAGAACCAGGGGAATATGCAGACTGTGGTCCTTGAAATCATGGGTATATAGAATTTTTTACCGTTTTTAGTGGAGTTAAATACGTGCACGTGTTATAATGTGAGCGTGTTATGTGAAACATGGTTTTCTTAATATATTTAGTTTCTCCCTCTTTGTCTATACCCTCTATCCTAATTCTATATTTGTCCCCTACACCCTTATAGTAGAGGAGATAGAGTGAGTGTGTGTGTGTGAGGGAGAGAGGGAGGGAGAGGGAGAGGGGGAGAAAGAGAGATTGGGAGAGAAATAGGGAGAGAGGAAGGGACAGGGAGTGGGAGAGAAAGAGGGAAAGAGGGAGGGAGAGGGAGAGGGGGAGAAAGAGATAGTGGGAGAAAGAGAGGGAGGGAGAGAGTGGGAGAAGGGGAGAAGGGGAGATTGGGAGAAAGA
>CM021100.1:293080421-293410815 GCA_007115665.2 Sequoiadendron giganteum
TCCCTCAACCCTCAAAACTAAACCATCAACCCTTCAACCCTAATCCCTCAACCCCTATACCCTCTTAATCTCTAAACCCTGACCCCTTAAAACCTAATCCCTCAACCCCTATACCCTCTTAATCCCTCAACCCTTCAACACTAATCCCTGAACTGCTATACCCTCTTAATCCCTCAACCCTCAACCCTCAACTCTTCAACCCTAATCCATTTACCCCTATACCCTATTGATCCATCAACTCTCAATGCTCAACCCTCAACCCTTCAACCCTAATCCCTCTACCCCTATACCCTCTTAATCCTTGAACCCTCAACCCTCAACCCTTAAAACCTAATCCCTCAACCCTCAACCCTCAACCATTAAACCTTAATCCCTGAACCCCTATACCCTCTTAATCCCTCAACGGTCAACCCTCAACCCTTAAACCCTAATCCCTCTACCCCTATACTCTATAAATCCCTCAACCCTCAACCCTCAACCCTCAACCCTTCAACCCTAATCCCTCTAGCCCTATAGCCTCTTAATCCATCAACCATCAAATCTCAACCCTTAAACCCTATACCCTCTTAATCCTTGAACCCTCAACCATCAACCCTTAAAAATTAATCCTTGAACCCCTATACCCTCTTAATCCCTCAATGGTGAACCCTCAACCCTTAAACCCTAATCCCTCTACCCCTATACCCTATAAATCCCTCAAACCTCAACCCTCAACCCTTCAACCCTAATCCCTCTAGCCCTATGCCCTCTTAATCCATCAACCCTCAACTCTCAACCCTTAAAACCTAATCCCTCAACCCATATACCCTCTTAATCAATCAACCCTCAACCCAATACTCTCTACCCTAAACCCTAATCCCTCAACCCTAATTCCTCAACCCTTATACCGTGAAATCCAAGAAAAGTCTCTACCCTAATCCCTAAACCCTCAACCCTTAATCTCTCAACCCCTATAACCTCTACCTTGGTTTATTGGACCCTCAACCCTAATCCCTCGACCCTATACCTTAAACCCTCAATCTTCAACCCTCAACCCTTAAAACCTCTACCTTCTACCCTTTACCCTATACATTAAACCCTCAACCCTGAACCCTTAATCCCTCAACCCTCAATCCTTAGACCCTAAACCCTCTACCCCTTACATTGGACCCTGAACCTAATCCTTCAACCATATACCTCCAAACCTATACCCTAAACCCTCAACCCTCAACCAAGTAAACCCTTAACACTAAACCCTTAACCCCAAACCCTTCAACCCTAAACCCTTAAACCTTCTACCCTATACCCTCAACCAAATACCCTCTACCATCAACCCTATTCCCTCAACCCTCAAACCTTACACCCTAATACCCTAGAAACCATCAACCCTATAGGTCCTCCACCATAATCCCTCAACCCTATACCCTCAACCTCTATCACTTTCTCCCTATATATACATCTCACCTCTTCCTCCTTCCCTCCTTCCTACCCTCTCTAATTGTCTCTATCTACCATCTCCCTCTTTCTATGTATCTCTCGTTCAATCAATCCCTACCACCCTCTCTCGCTCCCTCTATCCATCTCTCTTTATATCCCACCCATTCTATCCCACTCTCTCCCTCTCTCTCATGTCTCTCCCTCCTACCCCATCTCTCTCCCAGGTCTCTCCATCTGGAAATCTACCTAGGTAACTCTCTCTTTGTCTCTCTCCCCTCTCTCTATCTATCCCTCCAACCCTACCTAGATAAGTCCCTCTCACTCCACCCCCCTCTTTCTCTACCTCTATCAAGTCACTCCCTCCCACACCCTCTCTCTCTCTCAAGTCTCTCTCTCACACTCCATCTCTCTCACACTCCTTCTCACTACCTATCTCTCAAGTCTCTCCCTTTGGCACCCTACCTACATAACTCTCTCTTTCTCTCTGTCTCTGTCTCTCTCCCTCTCCCTCAATTCTCTCTCTCCCACCCCCCCTCTCTCTCTCCCTCCCTCTATCCCTCCCACCTTACCTAGCTAATTCCCTCTCACTCCAACCCCTTCTCTCCCACTCCCTCTCTCTTAAACTCTCAATTCCACCCCCTCTCCATCTCTCTAGACTCTCTCTCTCTAAATTCTCCCTTTTTTTAAAGACATACATAAATGGATACATGCAAGCATAATACATATGCACATATAATCTTACATCCATACAAGCATAGATACATACATGTGTGGATACAATCTAACATACATAGAGGCATACATACAATATATATGCATTGATACATACATAGATGACATACAAGCATAAATGTACATACAAACATACAAATATATCAACATACATTCAATATATTAACATTTAACATAAAGGAAGACATCTTAGTTGACATGTTTGCTGCAGAAGCAAAAACCATGTCAAAAGTGAGATATAATGCGAGTGCGTTGTAACGCGCTCACGTTATATCTTGCTTTGGGAATTCCCGAGCCTTAGGTTTGGTATTTTCCTTGGAATACCAAACCAAAGGCTTGGAGGGAATTCCCAATGACCAGAGATGTGTTTTTAAAAAACCTACCATATTTCTCATAATTGAGTTCGTGCTCATCGTCAGGATTGCACATGGTTCAATATCAAAAAAATTGAACACATGGGTAATGTTGGGTTCTCTCTTAGCTATCCAACGATGTAATTTTTTTTACTTTCTGAAAATTTTAAGCCTTTCATGCATAATTTATTTTATCTATATGTCTTTATTTTACCAAAAAGAAGTGTTTGGTATTGTTTTCGTTATCAATTAACTGTTTATCGATTTTTCAAATAAATTACATTTTTAGAAACTAGACTCCATTCTACAAATTTAAAAAAAATAAAAAACAATCAATTATTTTTCAAAATTTGTAGGGGTAGCATGGCCAAAATTCTATTTTTCAAGAAATGTCCACTTCGAAAATTAGTAAAAAATCAAATATTCATTAAAAATTTATCAGAAAAATCGTGCATGAACTACATACTACTAGCTAACTTTTGACCATTGTGATTTTAAAAATACTAAAAAAAAGTTCACCATACGAGGGGTCATACAAGAGTTGCTATGTTATGTTTTTCTGACAAAAACAACACCAATTTGTGTATGTCCCTCATTTGAACCCCTTATCTCAACCATTTTCAAAATAAATTAGTAGTTTAGAAAGTAGACTCGGAGCACTTGGATGCTTCTTTTTGTTCCATCTCAAAATTTTGAGTGTAAGTATGCTCAATTTCACGTCCAAGGTTAGTATTTCTTGATTTCAAAAAAAAATTGTTCACTTAAGTCCCCTTTTTGGGAACCATCTTTGTGCACTCACTTATACCAAAAATTGTAACATGCAACATGAAGTTATGGTTATCAAGGTTAGTCGAAGTAAGCTTTGAGTACAACAACCATTATCAAAGGATTAGTCGTCATTATACTACATCAACTGAATTCAACATATGTCCTAAAAAGGAATACTGCCATATCTGGATCAAGGATAATCTCCACACAACGCAACATCATAGCATACAATAAGATGGATCAAGTTTTTACATTATTTGGAGCACAACCTTTTGGATCTAAGGTTTTGAAATCAATGACAACAATGCTAAATCATCTCAACAACTTCTCAAAATCTCCCCCTTTGGCATTGATGGAAAAACATCAAAAACACAAAAATGCAAAAACTCCAAAACTCCCCCTTTGTCCAACAATTCAATTCTTCTTTTTGTTTTTGTTTTTGTTTTCATTTTTCTCCCCTTTTTTTCCATCAAAGGAAAAGGGCCAAAATATGAACATTCAGGAACTCATGTAAAAATAACACTTTTCACCTGAAAAATATTCTTGTACCTTTCTTTCATAGTTGGAAGAATCCTCTTCCAAGCTAGCATTGTGGAATCCATTTTGGTACACATACTATCTAACAAAGTCAACAACATAAATGAGGATGACCAGTTCAGAGATAGGAACTGTCATTCACAATCTTTTGCATCAAAAAGTATCTTGGAGAGATGATCCAATTGGACGTCAACAATTTCTTTGACCAACCAGAAAGTTTTAACCATATATTCCCTCTATCCCTGAATAAACAATAGATTTTCTTTCAACTCACCAACTCTTATTTTCTATTTTCCATATTTGTCTTTGAAGAAATCAAAACTCTTTCCAATATTATTCATCTCATATTCAATAGCTTCAATTCTACTTCTAAAATTATTGATAGCTGGAGGCCACCAGAGACAATACTTGTAGATGTCGGACATTTCCTTGATGCATTCTCTTGTCTCACCAATGTGTTTGGATAACTCTTATTTGTCTTCAACACATCTTCTCTCAATCATAGCTTCAAACTAATTTCCTTTAGGCCCTTCCAACAACATCCTTTCTTCAACAACTTCTACTAGATTATCTGGTAATGAGTCAAAAACATCTGAAACCATAATACCCTTTTTGAGAAAATAATCAACCAAGGCATCATCAATTCTAAGCCTATCCACTAGAGGGAAGGCACAACACATTTCTCTAACCTTCTTCATATCACCTTTATTCAACACTGACCGAATATCATTTGGATCGAAAGATTTAGATCTAGGTAGAGACTCTTCTTCCTTCTCGTTCTCTTCCAAGATATTGATGACATATTCTGTGTTAACTTTCCTCTTTTTAGGTTCCGGAGGGGAACCACCAATAACAACCTCCAACTCCTTCTTACCGAAGGAGGAACCCTCCTCAAACTAACTGGATACTATCACACTGGAGCACAGATTCATCTGCAGAGATGAGAAATAGACTTTGCATGCACTTGCTTTATCCTCCATACATTCTCTTTTTCCGATAACGAACTCAAAAAGTAAAATACTAAACATATGAGCAAAGACCCAAATTGGAAAGGATAACTCTCAACCAAAGACATTCTGACATTCTTAATTAGGTTTTCCATTACTAGGCTACACAAATCAAACTGCTTGTTTTCCTTCACCATCATGTGTGCAAGATATACAACAATAGCTGGAGTAGAACCTTCACGATTTCTGAAATAGATTTTATAAGTGATGTCGTAAGCAACATACCTTACTATAGGATCGACAATGGTATTTATCAGTAGAGCTTGGAGGTCTTTTTCGATACCATTAAGTTCCTCCGGGTCTTTGTATTTCATTATTTTCTTCCCAGGGAGGTCACCAACACTGCACAAACCAGTAATAACTTCAATGGATTCCTTTGTGATTGAATAGGGTTTGTCCAAAACAATGCTACCATCCTTGAATTTACTCAATAGGAACAAGATAAATTCCTTGTCTACAAACTAGGAAAATTCTCCCCATAAATCCATACCTAGAGAACTTACATTTTGCAATCAATCCATATTCAACCATAGTTCCATTTCTTTCATCTTCCAATGATCAAACTCATCCAATTCAAATCCTTTTCGCTTCAACATAATACCACCCTTGGATTCACTACCAATTAGCATGGATTCCATTGTCGCACTCAACTTCTTCAAAATCTTTATCGCTCAACAAAACTTCTTCTTCTTGTCTTTTGTAAACTATGAGAAATGATTTTGAAAACTCCACCTTTTATCTTAATTACTCATTATGATTTCACCTCCAAAATCACAAATTGACAATACCAGCAATTGTACTTCACTTTTAAATCAGCCAGATCAAGCTTCATCATGTCATCAATTGGTTCAAACTTAATCATGTTTAAAATCACATCAATATTCCTTTAGAGAGGGGGAACCGATAGGATATGCACTGTAAAACCCCCCCTGAGCCAAAGTAGATTGGATCAGTTACTGGTAGGGCATGTACCAGGATTTGGTACCACAAATGTATTCTCCACACTTGCTTCCTTTTTCCTCCAAACTATGACCATATTCTTAGATTCATTTGACTCTGCAACTTTCTTTTCATTCTTATACTTTTTTGGAGCAACATATATGCATGTGTTAGCATAATGTCTAGGTTGATTACACTTGTAACATCTTTGTCTTGACTTTTTTGAGTGAACCCTAGGTCTGCATTGATTAGCTTTGTGACCATAACCATAGCACAAATAGCAATACCCATGAAAGAGATTTTTCATTCCATTCCTTCTTGTTGGATTAGACAATTCATTTTTGCATTGACTTACTTTGTGACCAAACTTGTGACAATTAAAGCATTGAATATCTTGTTACATCTTTCTTCTACATTCTACAACCTTATGTCCAATTTTTTTGCATAGAAAATAGTGACCATTGAATGATAAGCACCTTTGAGCATTTGGTTGCCTCACCAGAGGTCTTTTTGTAGATCTTCTAAAGTTCCTAACTTTGCTTGTTACACTAGATCTTGCTTCAGCTTCCACTGCATTGTCTTCATTCTTAGTGTTCTGATTTGAGTTATCACCAGTCAACCCAAGTACTTCTTTATCCTTGTGAAATTTTTGTAGGGATATAAGTTGATCCAAAATCATTCTACTTTCACATACTCTTTCTTTGAATTTCAACCTTCTTATCTCTTGATCTAATTTCTCATTTTCTTCTGATTTCTATTCGATGGTATTCTTGAAATTTTCTTCAGTCTTTTTTGCATTCATCTAGTTGCTTCTTCAAACCCATAACACTCTCCTTTGTCTCCTTTAATTCCTGGCTAACCTCTTTGTGTCTTGCTTAGAATTTATGAATTTGCTCCCTTAGCTTTGAGATGCAATCATTTTCTTTCAACTCTTCATTCTCATATTTTGTGCTTTCCATATCACTCAATATTGAATTCAGTTCTTTCTCAAATTAATAATATCTTGCCATCTGTTCAAACTACCAAGATCTCCCTCAAGTGATTAAGATCTATCTACAAGGGACTAGGCTTTGATACCAATTGTTGAACAGTCTAAATAATTGAGAGGTGGGGTGAATCAATTATCTTAAAACAATTTTCTTTTCTTTATTTAATTTGGAGAAAACTTATACCAATCATAAAATAATCAAACAGATAAGAACATGAATGCACATATCAACACCAAGCACAATGAACACCAGAATTTATGCGGAAACCCAAGAAGGGAAAAACCATGGAGAATTCTAATTCTCAATTATAAAGCACCAGTTAAGGTGACAACAATTAAGGTGATTTTTACAAAGGATCATTGTAGGGTGGCTCAATACTGGTGGGCTCACTGCCCAAATACAAAACAACAGATTAAAAAATAGTCTCATTGACAAAAGTGAACTGATGAAGTTGCATCTACATATGCATGAATTTAGTTCTAGTTAAGAATCTTCTACACACCTTCCTTCACAACCTTCGCAAAACTTTATGCCAAAATAGATTACTCCTTCCATCAAACTCTTCTATCTATTCGCACACATCATACTACTTGCATGCATCTATATCTTTAATCAAAAATATGTTCTCTCTATATATGTATGTATACCCATAGAACAAAATTAAATCAGCCACATAATATCTTCATAATCTTCTAAGTTGGCCAACCACCATTTGAATTTAGCTCACTACAAAACATGTCGGCATGAAGAGCAAGCTTGAAATATTCAATAAGACCTTGCACACTAACACCGGACCCAAAAGATAGGTCGCACATCTTCTTACCACATTACCAAGGGACCAAAAATAGCTCAAACATAAGATAGCATAATCACCAAAAGATAACACATTTGAATTACATGAAATATGTTTTGGAGCTGATGAGAACACCACAACCAAGACCAAATATTTGGTTAACATCAATTGATAGGAGTTCCACAACCAAGACCAAATCTCAATCAATATTCATTTGATGGGAACGTCACCACCAAGACCAAATCTTGATTATCATTAATTTTGGTATTAACTGGAGAAGCACAATATGACATAAAAAACTTGTAACATGCAACATGATGTTTCAGCTAGCAAGGTTACCCAGAGTAATCTTTGATTACAACAACCATCATCAAAGGATTAGTCTTCATTATACTACATCAACTGAATTCAACAAATGTCCCAAAAAGGAATACTGGGCCATATCCAGATCAAGGATAATCTCCACACAATGCAACATCATAGCATACAATAAGATGGATCAAGTCTATACATCATCTGGAGCACAACCTTTCAAATCCAAGGTTTTTACATCAATGACAACAATTGACTAAGTCTGAATTTTTTTTAAATCTTCCAAAAACTAGATTTTGCATTATAACTCCTAGAGATTTGAAACCACTCTCAAACATCTTGAAACTATATACATGAAATATAAATTAAATTATAATAAATTAAATGTCCATATGTAAATTTCAACTTATACTTTCCCTGATAGAGAAAGAGAAAATGAAAGAGTTTAGAAAAATGCATTCCAAAAGTCAGGAATGACATTTGGCACTCGCCAAATTTGGTGCTAACCAAATGAAGCAACCCATTTGGCGAGCGCAAAGTTTGGCACTCACCAAATGGGTTGCATTGGGAAATACCAACCCAATGGGTTGGATTTTGTATTGGGAATCCAACCCAAAGGTTTGGAAAACCATTTCATGCAAAAGATGATTTTTTGAGAGGGTAAAAAAATTCCTCATATTTTTGTCTATGCTCACCATCAAGTTTGCACATCTTTCAATGCAAGTTTATAAAACAAAATTGATGGCATTAACCTCTCTCTTAGCTATATAAATATATAATTATTTTTTTGTTTTGATTCAGTTAAGGTTTTGATCAATAACTTCTCTTGTAAATGCCTCCATTTTTGGTAAAAAAAACATGTGCTAGTTTTAGGATATATTTTTACTCATTCATCGAAACGTGAAACAAATTACATTTTTTAAAACTAGACTCTATTCTACATGTGATGAAAAAAATAATAATTTTCAATTATTTTTAAAAAATTTAGGGGGGACCCTCAGACGCTATGCTATATTTTTGATAAAAATAGGACCTATTTTGCCCCACCTTTTTGAGACCCTTAATCTTCATTAATTTCAAAAAGAATTAGTAGCTTAGAAACTAGACTCAGAGCACTTCAACTCTTGTTTTTTCTGCATCTTGAAATTTTGAGCATAACTATCTTCATTTTCTCTTACAAATCATATTTTGTTGATTTAAAAAAAAAGTTGTATCTTAAGAGCCAAAATTGTGTCACAGATCCATGCACTTACCCATATGAGCCTCATTTTTAACTTTTACAAGGATGGAAAAATAATATTTGATAATTAAAAAATGCATTTTTAGAGAGCTAGGGTTTCATATTCATCAAATGGATAAGACATATTTTTGTATTTCGATGATCTATGTTCATCCCAAATGTGTAATAAAATTATTGCAATCCTAGCAGAATGTTTTTAAAGTGTGGAATCAACCTTGTTTGAGTGTGTGCATTGGCACTATGCTCATTTCTAAATGTATGTATGATCAATTAGCCAACCAAATGACTATAAAAAACCTACAAAGATTTTGCATGGTATCTTATCACAAATAACTATAGAAATGTCTATCTTTTCATATCAGTCAATCTTTTCCCAAAGGTTTTCTATCATACCTTTTCTCACTAATTCCCTAATTACAGTTTTAGGTTTTCCTCCAATACCTTCATTTTAATAAGCTTAGTCATGTTGAATTCATGTCGATGTTAGAGGTCATGATGATATAATAATGATTTCATGTTGATGTAAGTAGTCCCAATGATGTCATACTGATATCATATATCCATTTTGGCTCCATCATCCTTCCATCCTTCATGGTACCCACTCCACTACAAGCTCGCTCCCCAATCTTTGATACATTATATTCCAAAATTTGTCTAAGTCTTTCAAGAACAAATTTTTGGCATACACTTAATTGGATACCCATTTTCACTAACCCTTGAAATCATGATACCCTACCAATTTTCTTTATTCAACTTAGGTTGAAGCCACAATAGTGGTTTACAATTCAAATCAGGAAGGAAAACTCACAAAAAATGACCCCAAGGCAAAAAAAGTGATTTTAGGGGTTCGTATGAACCTTCTTGTTCGACCGAACCAAAAATGGGTTCGCTCGAACCAGGGTTTGACCGAACCCCTTTGAATTTTGGCCGCCAAAAAAAACATTACAATGCATGGGAAAGGGGTTCGCTCGAACCCCTATGGGTTCGAATGAACCCCCTTATCCCTAATCCCCCATCTGAGACACAAAAAAACCCTAAATTTTGGCACTTCGGAGCTCGGGTTGAGGATGAAAATGGAGGAATCTTGACAGACCCAACTAGAATCAGGTATTCCTTAGAACGAGCTATCCAACAAATATAATTTTAATATGTTTTGGTTTTATTATGTATGCGTTTTTTTAGTTTTATTAAACATAGGTTTTTCACAGAAAATCAAACTCTCTATTTTGCACATGTGGAAAAATAGCAGATTATCAAAATAAAATTTTTAAAAATACTTTGAGGCTAGGTATTGATGTCCTTGATCCATTAGAAAAAAAAAAGAATTTTGATTTATACAATTTTTTTTTTGTTGTATACAGTCCGCCTATGTTTGAATTGCAATTGGTTTGACTTTGAAACTTAATTAAGGAAAAAATATTCAATAAAAAACTATGAGACCAAATGAAAGTGCTAGATATCGTAGTTACAAATCTAGATTTGAAAAAAATAGAATTTTATCCTTCATACAAAAAAATTTATGTTGTATAAGGTAAGCGTCACTTTTAAAAAATGTTGTGTTATGAAAAAAACTAGTTTTCGTGGGAGATGGAAAAAAAGTGCAATATGATTCCAAAATTTTTGAAAAAAATATTTTTAGAATCTACAGACAAAATGTGATGAGACTCTAGTTTGCATCATCTTTAAATTCCTCACAGTTTAGCTGCTAGAGGTTCCCGAATATGAAGATTTAGTTAAAAATAATAATTGCAATGTCCAGTTTGGCCAAAAATTGTAAACCACTATTGTGGGATAACCCCTTATAGAATTGGAATTTTAGCCTCCCTTTAACTCAATACCAAGTTAAGCCCTATCCAAAACCTCGATCTTGATTTCCTAGAAGTTTTTACTTCGTTGAAGTTTCCTTGTCATCCTTCTCCCTTTTCTCCTCCCTTCTAGCATGACTTCCCAGTCTTCTCTGGTTCATTGATATTCTAACCCTTGACATATGTTGTGAGTTTCCTGTGACCTCTGATTTTCCAAAATTATTTCTATTTTTCACTAAATATCCTACTTACTTTCCTTGATGGTCCAAAGCCTCATTAATGACCAAATTTACCTTTAACTACCAAAGTTAATTCGATGGCTGCTAAAAATAATTTTGTATGTAGATTCTCTAGGATCTAAAGAAGGAATATGGTGCTCAACACATGCCTAATTTATTATTATATAACTCAACATCTAAAATACCATCTTCCAACAATTGTTTCAGTGGAATGTTTTGTCATTATCTTTCTCCTTACATGTGAAACCTCACACCACTAATTTTAGAGGCATGACAAGTGGATAAATAGTGATTTGTGCACTATTCTTGATGTTCATGGGTCTCAAAAGGGTATTTCTAACATGCAATATTTATGATGATGGTCGATAGAGTATGGGCACCCCTTGAGTCGTTGTGGTAATGGATTTTCAAGATTCTCAGGAAGATTTGCACATTTCACTTTAACACAAATTACAATGGGTATATGAGCCTTATTTTTAATATTTTACAAGGACGGGAAAACAAATTTCAAGAAGAACTAAAAATAATATAGTTTTAGAGAGCTAGGGTTTTATATTCATCAAATGGATAAGACATATTTTTATATTTTTATGATCCAAGTTCATCCCAAATGTGCAATAAAATCATTGTGATCATAGAAGAATATTTTTAAAGTGTGGAATCAACCATGTTTAAGTGTGTACATTGGCACTATGCTCATTTCTATATATATGTATGATCAATTGGCCAACCATATGACTATAAAATGCTACAAAAATTTTGCATGGTATATTTTCGTAAATAATATAAGAAATATTCATCTTTGTCTATGGATTACTAAGTAGAATCTTCTAATATTTAACCAATCCAATTAATTTATTGAACGCATGTGTAGAACCTACTTTTCTTGTACATTTCCAATAGATATAGTCTTCAATAAAATATTCATCAAAGTTTCACATTGAGATTCCAATCATTGCATGTGTTTGAATGCACTCACAGGTCTACAATCCTATTTGAATTAGCATCAATATGTTGTATACTCAATTTATTATTAGCAAAACACATTTAAAATGATCCAATTATAATAACTTTTTTTCATTTGTGTTGTTTCTTTTTCATACTTTCATACATATGAGTGCATAATAATAATATGGGTTGTTACCAATATTTTACATACTTTACAGGAAAATCCATTCCTATTATATTAAGGTGCATAGCTTTGCATAACCAAACCAACAAATATAGGTATATTGTGACAATGGTATAGGGATAAACTATGTAGTGGGTATGGTTTATGGCAAGGTAATTGTTTAGTATTTGTAATATCATATAATTTAGCATCTTAGGGAGATCCCTTTTGGTCTTGTAGAACCCAAAGTGTAGGAGGTCTTATCCACCTCAATAATTGGTACTTAGTTACCCAACCTAAACATAGGTTTTGTGGTACTCTTTCTACGTTTGACACCCTTGGTACTTGGGAGACTACCCATCCTTAGGGATTTGAGACTTACAACTTAGATCACCAATAGGATGTATGAAGTCAAAATCAATCAAGATGCTAATTATGTGTCATCTTGTACATAAATATATACCACTTTTTTGTAGTCATTAAATTTGAGAGAAATTATTAAAATTAAGTTAAGAATGGAAGGGAAAGCTATAAAGTGTGCACTTTTCACCCTTACAATTATAAAATCTCAATTTAACTACCAATGTATTGTAACTAAAAATTAATTTTGTACAATTAAAGTATTAAAATGTACATAATTATAAATAAAAATACACTTTCCTAATGTTCATGTAGGCTAATTAAAGTAAGTAATGGTTGGGTATGATAAATGTGTGTAATTTAATGCTAAATTAAGAAATTAAATATGTGGGGTTAGGATACATATCTATGGAAACTATGATGAAGAATGATTTTTTCAGTAACATAGAGTTGTACTCACCTTAATATTAAAAATGGATGCAATTCATTTGATATATGCTTTTAGATTATAATTTTTTTGAATTGATTGTAGGAAAAATTTGTTTTTCAAGATTGATCCTACCACAAGAATGAACTTATCGATAATAGACAAATGTGATTTGACTCATAATGATTTCTTCTCTTCATCAATTACATTGATTTTGACTAGTGGTATTTAAAATATCTCAGATGAATTGTTAGATTGCAAGGACCAAGTTTTGCTAGATCAGCCCTCTTGAATACAAAGGAGTGAATGATCAAATAATGAATTCAATTTTGTACAAGAGGGTGACATTTGTTGATATGTGATTGAATTAATTCATTCCTTCAAAATAGACCTAAAATTAAATGGGAATTAACATGAATATGCAAATTTCACCATTACAATAATAAAATTGCACTTTAAAACTTTACAAAATGAATGTAATTGAATACTTTGATTAGTGTAAAAATCCATATATAAGTGACATAAAACATTAAGATAGAACTAATAGTTTTTTATTTCAACTTTACTTTACTTTTATACTATTCTCCATCCACTTGACTTTGATTTTAAATTATATTTTCATAGCATAAAATGTCCACCATCATAGCCTCCCCCAATTTGAAACTAATAACTTTTATTTCATCTTTGATCTTATGATAATCTCAATTGACTTGACTTAAGTTTTTAAAATGTATCTTCTTGCATGAAATATGATGATAATAGATTTTTATTTATGAAACTAATAATTTCTATTTCACATTTACTTTTATTATATTCTCCATCCACTCAACTTAGTTTTATGATTATGTCTTGCATAAAATATTAACCCTTCACAACTCTCTATTTGATGAAGTATTTATTTAAATATTAAATTTTACGTTAAATTATTATTCCCCCATCATAGATCACAAGCTCTAATATTTTCTTCTTCCTTTCATACTGTAACTGTCGTAACATTTTCATAGTGATTAAAAAAAAACAGGTCTTTTCAATCTCTTATCTTTATCTCTATCCCTTTTTATCAGGAAAA
Organism: Sequoiadendron giganteum; assembly: GCA_007115665.2. Lineage (NCBI taxonomy): Eukaryota > Viridiplantae > Streptophyta > Pinopsida > Cupressales > Cupressaceae > Sequoiadendron > Sequoiadendron giganteum. The sequence continues at coordinate 293,094,519 of CM021100.1, forward strand.
ATATGCCGCTCTACTCACACAGTGAAGTGTGGCATATGGCTGAAATTACTTTCTTTTAAATTTACAAACAATATCTACAAAGAAGATCTTAGTGCCGTAATTGTTACTTTAGTTCACTTTAAACTGTCGGAAACCTCGTACCTAGGTAGTTTCTTCCAATATCTGCATTTTAGCTTTACTTCATTTGGAAGGGAAAGGGAAAGATTGGAATGCCTGTACGCTCTCCCATACAAAAGAATTGACATAAAGTTTTATTGAATCCATTGCGGGGGTGCATGAACAAGTGGAATTACTATTTGTCTCTTTATGTCAGTTTTTCCAAGTCCTATGATCCATCTATTTTCCAACAAGAGAAAGAAAAGAAAAGACAAGATGCTATTATAGTCACAATTAATAGTCACATTTCGATTTAAACAATACATTCTAGCTTGCATGACAAACAGATCTTAATGCCGTAATCACTGCTTTTTGTTGGCTTTAAAAAGGTTGAAGCATGGTAGCTACTGAACCATCGCAGTTTCTTCCATTCTAAGTAAAGCTTAAACAAATGAAAAGTGATTAAAATGCCCAGATTCACTAAAGGTGTGGGATAACATATTCATGCTGATTTGATTAAAAAGACTTTGATTCGAGCTCTTAGCTTTATCCCAATCCTTTTTTAAAGGTCCTTCCAATTCCCATGATCCACCTTTCTTCTCAGAAAATAAGATGTTGTTGTACTCTCACAGTGAAGCGTGGCATCCATACCTTCACTTTGAAATCTATCCGCGATATCTACACTCCAGATCTTAGTGCCTTAATTACTAGCAATCGCACCTTTGTGTGAAATGGGTACGCCGAAGAGCTATGGAAGGTCGATTAGGGAAAAATTGGTACACTTTTTCATACATTTGTGTAGTACATGAGGTCAATTGGTTAGCAAGTAATGTTGTTTTTGCAACAAAGGTCTTAATGGAGAAGTGATAGCTTCAAAACAAATATGCATCCAATTACAAGGATCCAAACACAATTGAAATAAAACCTCTAAATTAGGGAGATAATCAAGATCCATTACCAATAGGCTCATGTTATGTTTGCAATAGAGAGATAGGGAGAGAGAGGGAGAGATAGGGATACAAATGGGAATAGATAAAGGGGGGAAGAGCAAGGGAGAGAGAGAGAGAGAAGGGTAAGGAGATAGAGATAGAGAGGAAGATGGAGATGGAGATAGAAATGGAGATGTTGAAAGAGAGGGATGTGGAGAGAAGAAGAGGGGGAGATAAAAGTGAGGGAGGGGAGAGGAATAAATAGATATGGAAGAGATGAATATCGAGAAAGGGAGAGAGAGGGACATATAGAAAGGTAAAGATAGAGATAGGAAGTGATATATAGAGAGGGAGATATGGAAGAAGAAATGTGCAGAGATAGAGATAGAAAGGCAAAGAGTTATAAATATAGAGGTCTAGGAAGAGGGAGAAGGAGAGAGATGGATGGATAAAGAGAGGGAGACATGTCTAGTGATAGAGGGGGATAGAGGAAGATAGAGGTGGAGATGAAGATAAAGTGAGAGAAGAAGAGGGAGACATATAGATAGAGAGATAGAGAGGGAGAGGGAGAGATAAAGATGAAGAGAGACAAAGAGATATAGAGGGAGAGATAGAGAGGAAGAGATGAAGAGATATATAAAAATAAATAATAATATTTAAAGAAAAATTATTTATCAACTTCTATACAAAACAAATCATTTTACATGCTAATTAGTACATTAATAACTATCTAACCAACTCAAAATATAAAGAATTTTTTTAACATTATAATAACATAAAATTTATTTTGCACGACTAATTAAGATTTTCCCTTATAACCATACTTACAAACCAATTTATTTTTAGGAAAAATAGTTATAAACTCTTTTAATTGGAAGACTATTTTTTAAGCTTATATTTAGGTTCTAGTAAATTTTAGAGTAGCAAGGGATTCAAAATATTTTCTCAGCCAAGTAAGCATATTCATAATAAACAACCTCATAGCTTTTACATATTTTGGGGAAATTTTGAAAAAATTCTTTCATATCAAATGAACACTCAGCTATGGTTAACCGTGTGACAGATTATCGAAAAAAGCTTCTAGAATACACTTTCCAATATTATATTGTAGCTCTGGCATTGAAGCAATTGGGAAAACTACCTTAAGGTAATATTTAGAGCCAACTGCAATTTTAAAGCAAATATCAAATAGAAAAAATACTACAACACTATTGTGCATGTTTCTTATGCACACCTCTATTGTGTACATAATGGATGTGACGAGAAGAGTAGGTAGTAGGTTGAGTTTACTAAAAAATAAAAAAATAGGTATGGATGATGTGAATAAATAACTTGATGATGAAATCCTCCCATCTGGAGTAGACATACAATATAGTTATACATTGAGACAATTGAAAAAGCAAAGGAATCTTAGTAGTGAGCTCAAGCCATGCAAGGCAACATGCCTGTAACTATCGTTGTAATATTGTCAATGATTTTATCATTAATTTTATTGATAAACCATTGAGGCTATTTGATGGATCTGTGATTTGTGTTGGCTAGAAACTTTGCCCCCTTTCCATATGTATAAATTTTGGCAGCAAAAGAGATTGGCATCCCTTCTAGAATAGGTTGTCTTGTCATTCGTGAAAGTCAACCTATATCTCTAAACATCTATAAAATAAATATATTTAATTACATAGATATTAAACTTTATTATGTTTTTTATAACGGTGGTGAGTGAGATGTCTCCATTAGTTTAATATCCTCCTTAAATAAATTAAACAATAGCCTATCCATTTAAATTTATCATATTAAAACAAAATATTTATTAATAATGATATTGATCTTTAAAAATAATTATATAATAAAATATTAAATTATTAAAAACCATACAAGAGAATATGTGACCAATAACAATAAAGAGCAAAGATGAATGGATTCAAACAAGTTGTTAGGGTTCAAGTTTCAAAATATTTAAAAGGAGAGGGTAAGAATGCCCAAGGGTATTCTAAGTTTGGACAGTAGAGTCCAAGGTTAAATAACCGGCAAATGCAATTGTTAGTCCCTACCTGTAAAGATAGAGACTTATGTTTTCACCTCATTACTAGAAAATAATTTGCTCTTAGGAAACCGTGTCAGCAAAGAAATAAACACCTTTTCCTATTGTCTCTAATGATTTAATTTCAAAAATGGAAATTTTGTTAGTTTTTCCCTTTTTTTGATTCTGATTTTTTTTATTAAAAATGGAGAAAAAAATTGTTTGGTGAATGAGCGATGAGTAGAAGAAAAATTGAAAACATTCTCTAATGCTTCATTTTAAACAAATTTTTCTTTGTCAGGGTTCTGGTGGGCACATGGCATTCTATAAGGTAGTTTACGTCTCTTGTCTTTGCTATCACATTTTGCATACATGTGTTAAAAGGGAGCTCAATAATCTAGTAGCTCTAAAACCCAATATTTTTAGATCTACATTTTTTTTAATTGTGAATAGATTGAAGCAATAGCTATGGAGAGATTGGTTTTGGTTCATCCCATTTTAAAAGGAATTATGGTTTGTTAGGATTATGTAATAATTTTCTTGCAAGCTCTAGCCATTTTTTCTCATTGACATGTTGATTGCATGTCATAATTTATGCAAAATCTTGAGGTATGTCGCTGTCCATGGTTTGAAGGTTATTTTATTTTTTGAATCGGTACACAACCAAATCATATATGGTTGTGTTTTATTCCATTCTAAATCAATTATGTTGTTATCTACTAAATGAAGATGGCTTTTCATCTTGGCTAAGGAATCAATGCTAGTAAATGTAGGATCTACAAAGTCTCTTACATACTTATGGCATACAGACAATGTAAAGCCTACTCTTGTTATTTCTCTTGCGCTTTAAGACTTTATACCCAAAAAAAACATAATTCCATATACTCTACATAGTAATTGGGGAAAAATAAAATAATGGAGGTGCAAGGTCAGCCCGTACGCTTACCTGTTGTTTCTACTATCTATGTGTATTTGTTCGTCTGAAAATGCACACATACATATTTATCAGTAATTAAACTGCATGTTTTGCTCAAAAACTTAATGTGTCTTGTCTATGATGAATGTGCATGTTTCACTCAGATGATTTGTAATGGTTGTGTTGGTAATCTAGAGATACATGATATAAAACTGTTTTCAAGACACTCATCATTGAGATCTAATTTATTGGGTCTTTGGACAACTATATGAATATCTTGCTCTAAAACTATTTCAAGGTGTTTGTCATATGTAGTCCATATGTGGATCTCAATTTTTCTTAGTATACTTTTCCTATGAACTATGTGCATTGTGTTGCTCTGAAATTGTCTTTGGCTAGATCACTCTTATGGTAATTTTATTATCATTCAACTATACCAAACCACTATCTCATATGTATAAATTCAATATGGTGACTAGTTTTGTATGCATTAATTTTTTTATTAATTAAATATATTTTTTTTAAAATTATTTATTTGGTATAAAATAAAGAAAATGAAAAGATTTGAATTAAGATAAAACAAAAGTTTTTTTATTAGATATTTTTACTATTTAATGTGAAATGGTATAATAAGTAGTAAGTATATATATAAAATTATTGTAATTAATAATAATAATTATATATTATATTCTATATTATCTTTATGTATGTTATATTATATTATTCATATATTATTTGTTATATATTATATTATATATTATGAAAATAATATAGTATATACTAATATATATAATATTTATATACTATTTATTATATTTATATTTATACTATACATTATATAAGTTATAAATAATATTATATAATATATACTCTTATTTATTATTTATATTTTATATAATATAATACATAATATAGTATCATAAAATATAATAATTATTATATAATTACGCTGAAAGCGTTATTACACTAAAAGCGTTAATACAATGAAAGCAACAAAGGAATATTCATAAACTTTTTCAAGCTTCATTGAAAATGAAAGGCAGGTGGAAGTATATGCTACTTAAGAATAACAAGCACATAAAATAATTTTATTTTTTTCTATTTTCGAAAAATATTTAAATTAAATAGTTTTTTATATATATTATTAGTTTTTAATATATTTTATTAATTAATATTATAATAAACAATGTTAAGTATTGATAACTTTCAACGTTCTTTATATATATTATTAATTAATATATGTATACTAGTTATATTTTATTCAACTTATTAATTAATACTAAATATTTATATTTATATAATACAATATATTATATATTGTTATCTGAATAATGTATAATATATTATAATAAATAATATTATATAATATATTATGTTATTTATACTTTATATAGTATAATATATGATATAATATAATCTATAATCTATAATATAATTTTATATAGTGAAAATCAATGTATTTAAATATTTTATAATCAAAGATCAAATTTTAAAACCCATTCTTTAAAACCAAATATTTTTTGTATATATAAAATAAAAAATTGTCATTACATTTAAAAAAAATTATGACAAAAATATAATATAAAATAATAGACAAAATATGAATGAAAATAAATATAATATATAATATGATTTTATATAATGAAAATAAATGTATTTACATATTTTTTAATCAAAGATTAAATTTTATTATAATCAAAAATCACATTTTAAAAGGCATTCTTTGAAACCAAATAATTATATATATATTAGAAAGCTTTCATTATATAAAAAAACATAATATAAAATAATAAACAAAATATGAATGAAAATAAATATAATGTAACTATTAATATTGTCATAACCGTGCTCTGCAAAGTGCAGAGGGTGCAAACGAGAAAGAAAAAGGAAATCGTGCTGTAAACGATGCCGATAAAAGGGTAGTTTTTGTTGGAAAAACATTCGGAAATCACCATTTTCTTTTTCATGAACGGAAAAACAATATCGACGGGTATAAACAGTTCAACCGCATTGCATTCTTTTTTGAGCAGATCCAACCGTTGATGGACAAAATCAGCTCGGTGAATTTCAAATAGGTAACGCCTTCGGCGTAATTACTTCTGTTCGCTTTAAAAAACGGCTGAAACATCGTAGTTTCTTCCAATATAAGTAAGCTAAAAAAAGATTTTGTAGTACCTAATGATATGCCAAAGATAGTAGATTGGAGTGTATGTACGTCTTCCAATACAAAATATACAGCAGCATCTTAGTAGTCCCTATCATTGGGCAGCGTCTAACCATGACGTGCCTCTCATAAAAATACGTTTAAATGGGCACTTTCCAAGGAAATTGATGAAGCCAAAGCATGCATGTGTGTTGTAAAGACAGTTTTCATTGTATCAAAAGATTGATCTTTAATGTCTGATACAACTATCACAGTTAATGAATCCACGAGAGGTGATTAAGCCATGTCACAAATCTGAGTATTCCGTTGCACAACACAAGGAGACCAAGGGCACACACCTTGCAACAATCCCCCCCAAAACGAGGGCTTTGAACCCATGACCCAGACTCTAATACCAATTATTGCAAAGACGGTTGCCATTGCACCAAAAGATTGACCTGTTAATGGCCGATACAACCATCAAAGCTAATGAATCCATGGGAGTTGGTTAAGCCATGTCATAAACTCAAGCATTGTGTTGCACAACACAAGGAGACCAATGGCGCACACCTTACCACATTGGATAGATTCAACGTACATAATCTTTATCTGCTATCACCCCATGCCATCAGATTTGTCAACAATATTTGCTTATGTGCATTGATTACCAACTTCTAGTGTACTATTAAACGATGTTCATTGAAGTCTAGCAAACTTCAAAACATGAAAGGTCAAGATTCAATCAGGAGAGCTTGGAGTGCATTCCATGGAGCTCAAAATGCACCGTCCAATTTGTGTAAATTTAAGCAATTCTTGTATTTAATATTATTAATGTAGATTAGCTTGATAGTTTTTGATTTGATCATGTAAACTATTTTTCATCAATGTTTTGGATCATATTCTATGATCTAAGACAACAAAAAAATTTGGAGCTCATCCTCATGATTGATTAAAAAATTGTTTACATGCTCAAATCGAAAAACTATCAAACTAATCTATCATGAACTCTCCAAACTTCATATATTTAATTATTAAGATAAATTATAATATCATTTTACATCAACATTAACTAGTATACTGTTATATTAATTTAATAGCTTAATTTTATTTTTCTAATTTTTATGATGTATTATATTAGATTTTTAAATAATTATAAAAGTATATTATATTTAAATAACTATTAGATATTATATACTTGTATTATATTTAAGTTATTAATTAATAATTATTATTATTTAAATATAATAATTTATGAATTTATTTATGTTAATTTATAATAAAATTGTTAAATAGATATTATATATAATATATTAAAAAAAATCATTAACTATAGCTTATCCCTTTGTAATTCTACTAAAAGGTATAAATTAGACAATCTCATTAGAGATGCGAATCAAATTGAATTTTGATAATGCCTCGAGGGTAACCTAGGAACCTTGAGTACTAGTTGCATAATCAGGTATCATTGGGGAAATTAGTTGGTGCAACATAAAAAAAAATAGCCCACGGGACTAATAACAAGGCAAAGGAATAGGGATTTCTTGTATGATTACAAGCTTGTAAGCAATTTAAATTCAAATAAATCCACATTGAAGGGGATTCAATGGTAATTGTGAATGCCATTAGAAATAGAGGAATTCCTAGTCAGAAGATTAACAATATTTGAATGCAAACTAGGCCTCTTGTAGACTCATTAATAACCTTCACTATCAAACATATTTGGAAAGACATATATCAACGTTTTGTCTCCTTAGATAGGTAGACCCACAATATGGTGTCTCACTTGTGGGATATTAGATATTTACATAATTGAGAAAAAAATAGCAAACACCTCTATTCAAATTGTTCTCAAAATTTTCATATTTTTAGGCCATGAAAAGGACCTTCATTCAAAGGTAGGTCTTAATTCAAATGTCTTTTGAATGAAGGTCCTTAGAGGGACCTCTCTATCTTGGTCCTTAGATTTTCTCCAACTTTTCTATTTCAAATCTTTGGTTGTTTCAAAAAGTATAATTTTGAATATATTTAATTTAATTATTATATCTATATTCTATTTTATAGTGAACACATTTTTTTCACTAAACATTAAGATCTATGTTCTAAACACATGGAAAAGTAGAAAAGAATTATAGAATTATGAAAACATATGTGAACTAGGCATTGATGCATTTGTAACAACATTTTTTTTTAATTTATATATATACAAACAAAGTAATGTGTTATGGAATAAACCTATGTTAAAATTATAATTAATCTCACTTCAAAAATCAACAAAAATAAAAATAAAATATGCAACAAAAAATTATGAAAAAATATATGTGCACTAAACATTGGAGTTACCAATCTAGATGTTTAAGAATTTATAATTTTATCATTTTGTTAAAAAAGTTGTGTTGGAATAAATGTCACTTTTTAAAAATATTGTTACCTAAAAATATAAGTTATTCAAACTTACATTAAAAAAAAATTAAATTATTTTAGTTTGATAAAAAATACATTTAGAATTTACACATGAAATCTTAGAAATAAGTAGTTCATGTCACATTCAAATTCTTAATTGTTTAGTTTGTGTAGGTTTTAAAAGGTTAAAATTTGGTTTAAAATGTTGATTTCCTACATCGATCAAAAAGTGGGGTACACTATTGTGGGATTACATGATAAGTTTTATAATAAATTGTATATCAATTGTTTATTAGGAATTCAAAAGGGGCTTGGGCTCCCCTACATTGTATTCATCACATTTATGATGGCACCAATAGTTTATCCATAACACATGGTTAATTATTCAAGATAGTAATTAGAAGCCCCTTGAACATGATGACTTGGGATGTACCTAGTAGGTAAGTGCATAGAAATGGTATACGAAAAGGAGGTCAAAAGTGGCAACTTTTTTTCTAAATTTAGCTAAACCTAAAACTTTATGAGTAATTTGAGATTCATGAACTCAAAATTTGAAGATACAAAAAAAAAAGAATTGTAGTACTTTAAATCTATTTTTTAAACTTACTAGACTTTTTCAAAAATAGAATATTAAGAGGATGAAATTTTCAGTGCACACAAAAGTGTTACTTTTACTAAAATATAACATAGTGTTTGGTGTGCACCCCAATATTTTTTTGTTGTATATATTATTTTGAAAAATATTTTGGTAGAAATATAGCTAAAAGTGAGTATTAGAAGTCATATATATATATATATATATATATATATATATATATATATATATATATATATATATATATATATATATATATATATATATATATATATATTTATTTATCTATATTTTTTGAAATTATTATTCAAAGTCGATGCATTGTGAAAGTCACATCACTGAACATGCATGTCACATAACTTGCACTAAGAAAAAAAAAAATATATTTTTTTTTAGTGTATAAGAATGAATTGTAGAACAATCCTCACTAAATAATTCCTCCCCAAGAAAATTTATTCCACACCATATAATACCTCCTCCATCATATTCTGATACATCAAATACCTCTCATGCTTATTCTTCTTCTTAGATCCAAAATGTTTTATCTAAGAAGAGGAAAAATCATTTGATTACTCTATAATTTGATGTTATTACCAAACTAATACAAAGATCTCCCAAGCTAAAGAAATCGAAATTCACATATTAGTTGATGATTGATTCTTCTCTTAGGGATGTTTTGTGGAAGTCACTTAAATTATTATAGATAATACTAAGGAGAAAGTAAGAAAATTTGATTATATTGTCACTCATGTAAATCATAAGCCCTAAACTTATGTGGGTAATATTCATAATTTTCAAGTATAAAATTCCAAATTCGTAGAGTGAATAGAGAATAAAAATTACATGAAGGAGAGATTTAAAGCAATAGTCATAGATTCTAACTTCATATATTTCCTCCATAATCGACACTTCTACTATGCCCTTAGATATTCATATTGCTTCTTTTCATTACTCTTATAAATTATTTAGAAAAAAATGATACTAAGAGAATTAGTAAATATAAAACATATGGAAAACTAATTGAGGTTTGGGTTGAGAAATTAACTTTAGATGTATTGAAATTTATAAAAGAACCCAAGAAAATATATGAGGAGGTTGAAATTTAAAAACAAAGAACTTGAAGATGAATTGAAGAATATTAAAATTAAAGAATCAACATGGATTGGAGTGACAAGGAATCTCAAGGAAATATTTGAAATTGCTGTCAAATTATTAGTTTCCAAAATATCATTCTCAAAGACAAAATGATATCTATTCAACTTGTCATTTTGAAGCATGGAATGGAAACTATTATCTATCAAGAAAATAATTTAAAAAATAAATAAACTCTTGAAGGTTTGCAATAAATTTAAGTAATAAAATTCAAGCTAAATTTTCAACAATTAATATTAATATTTTGATCGAGGATGAAACTCAGCTAGTTGGCACTCTTACTATCAATAAATAATTTAACAAAATTATTGATGATATATTTTTTAATAAGGACATATTTAATTTAAAATCCATGAAGATTTTCAATAAACTTCATGCTACCCTAAATTATTGTACTATCTATCTACTAGGGTATCAAAAGAAATTAGAGGAAATTCATACAATAAATTCTATTTGGAAGTTCTATATCATCATGTCCTCATTCAAAAGACAAAATTCATTGCTCATCTATTAAATTTTTTTGAGTTTACATAGTTACAGCATCTTCTCACTAACAACAATTCTTGATAATAAGAACATCCTTGAAAGTAAATATAAGGAGTGGAAATATATGAATCACCGCATCAACAAGACCAATGACTTGATGTCTTTTTCAAATTTATTAGTTTAGTACTACAATTTTGAAAAAATAACTTAACTCTTAATTAAGTTAAAGTGGGAAGGGATCGTACCCATTAAAAAGAAGCCATTGAGGCAAAAACGAGGTGACTCACAAAAAGTGAGACAATAGAAAAAATTAAAAAAGAAAGATGAGACTCACTAGTAGTGAGCCTGGAAAGAACAACAAACTAACCATGCTATGAAAAAAGAAAGAAATCATACTACAATAGCATAAAATGATCAACCACTACCTTTTGATGCAGGTACAAGATCCCATCACTATCCTTGATCTCCACCTCAATAAGAAAAAATAAAAACTTAAAAGAATGGATCAAAATCACCCTTAGAACAACACCCAACTTCTCTTGCATATACCATATCCACTTTAATAGGAGATAACACCACCTAAATAGGATAAGTGATAGAATAAGTAGAACCTGAACCTCACCTCAAAATAAACTCCAACTCAATAGGAGAAATCTCCACCTCAAAAGGAGAAGATGGGAAGAAAGTCAAGGTAATAGTAGTAAAATCTCTTCTTAAAGGAGTCAAACCCTGGGAAGATAGAACACCAGCAATAGGAGAAATGGAATAAAGAGCTTTGTCTCCAAACCCCCAAAAGGCGGTTCCAACACCAAGACAAAAGTGATTATCAACACCATCTACAAAAAGAGAAAAAAAATTATTGATCTCTAGAATAAATAACTTCCTCAATGGAGACCCATGCACATGATCCAACATAAAATCTAGAGCATCATAAATAGGTAAACAAGACTAAATCCAAAGGAAATAAAGGTAGGGCTAACATCCTAGATGGAGGCTATGAACTTCCTCCTCATCAACATAAAAAAGTAGACATATAAATAAACTAGTGAAATAGTGAAAAATATGTGTGGGGTTATGATAAAAGGGGGATTCACCACAATGAAAAGGACCTATTTCTCTCTATTCATTCAAGGAAATGAGATTCAAACAAATGAAATGAATAAAAACCAAAAGGTGAGTAAAATTAAGGTATGAATCAAAAAAATTCTTTTCTATGCAAGGAAAGGGATATGAGTTAAATAACACTTTAGGGAGAAAGATTAAAACCATCAAATAGACTTCAAAATGCAAGCTATAAAATACAAATGATAGAATGTACTAAAAAATAATAGAACCAACAATCAAAAGGCGGATTTGGAAAAGGGAGAATGATGTGTACCAGTCACCAAAAGTTCCTTTTTGAAGCTTACTGAGGACTCATTCACCCTATTGAAAATGGGTCCTAGCTAGGGCTCTATAAAACTGCTTTCTAGGTTCTCTTCTATTGTGTTCGCACTCTCAGATTCTCAATTCTCACTGTCAAATAGTCAAAAATAAATCTTGTAGAAGAGTTTCCATGAAATGAAAACTTTCCTTGCAACTTTGACAACTTTACAACTTTCTTCAATTTGTCTCTTCGCAGGATCATCAACCTAAAACCTGCAATCATACATCAAAGAGAAATAATTTTTTTTGTTAGGTGAATGGGGGTTTTCCTTGGTCAAACCCCATTTTGGTAATTAAACCTTATAATGAAATAATGAAACATGAAGGAATGATGAATGAAAAATCCTATTTCACAACTCACCAAAATTTTGATAAAACCTTCAATTATAGATCTACAACTTGCATGAATTGGCCTCAATGGATGTAGATCTTGATCATAAAACTTAAATTAAAATGATGTCTTTGAATGCTTGAATAGATCTTGAACTCTACATCACCATATTAGCTCAAACAACATGCATGATGCAAGAAATATTTGACATGATAATGGAATCTTTATTACTGCAATATTCTTCTACAAATCTGCTCTTGAATTCCTTGAAATTCTCTTTAATTGCACTCTTGTAATGCTCTCTTGAAGTCTCATAAAAATTATAGGATGAAACATAGTTAAATGACCTCTTATTTATACATACCTTAAAATTAATTCCTAAGATTTAAATATCATAAGCGAACATCTAAATATACATTTGAAATCATTAAAAAACCACCAAAATGATATTTTAAATTTAGGTCCTATGCCTAGAAGTGAGGACCCATTCACCCTTTGGAAAATGGGTGCTAGGTCACCTACCTAGGACACTCATTCTTCAAGGTTAATTGCTATGTAATGACATTTATAAATATCGGGTTTTATCTCTCAAAAAATGCAATTAATTAGGCCTAGATTTGAATTAAAGGGGCCAATTAAGGCATAATTAACAAGCCCTAGATTAGTGTGAAAGTGTAAAGGTTCAACTTACAACACCAAAAATAAGGTAGAATTAAGTCCATTTTATTAATAAGAACCTAAACTTAATGCGAATATGTAAAATACATATTAGAACACTCTATTAAGGCATAACTCTTTTTTTATCATTATTTATTCCCAAATTATATGTGAAAATGGGATACTTTTTTCCTACACTACATTTAGCCTCCAATTTAGTGAGAGGATGACCCCATGACAAACTTACACTAAAGTAAATATTCAAGAACTTATGTATGAAACAATGAAAAAGATACTCAATCATACACTATCAAAGACCAAGAAGATCAAGCCTAGACCGTCTAATTGGTGTGGAAAATGTCTAAGATTTTGGTTGTGTGCTCACTCTGGGGTAGTAGAACCTCAAGCTATCCACTATGTGAGTCACCCAAAGGGTGGCAAACCATATCAAAGCCATCCCTCTAAAAACTTCAATGAGATTCCACAAGACAAGGCTTCATGCTCCATAGGGCTTAATAAGCTCCATTATGCTAAGAACCTATGAACAAGGCAAGGCTCCACTAGAAAGTAAGGTGTGTTATGCTATGTGGCTTTGAATAGAGTTTTGAGATCCATAGGGCTTAAAAAGTTGCAATATGTTGAGAACCTATGAACAAGGCAAGGCTCCACTGACAAGCAAGGTGTGTTATGCTTGGTGGCCTTTAATTTAGGGTTCAAGCTTCACATGGTTAAAAATTTGTATTATGCTAAAAACTTATAAAAAATAATGCAAGTAAATATTTTTTTTAAAGGGATTTTTCTTAGTTCATTTAAGGTCTTCTTCTTATGGAAAATCATGCCTAATGTCTCCAAGAGAGCACAAGTCAAGAGTAAAAGATTCAAAACTTAGGGAATGCAGTGCATCACATCACCACTAAGAGGAAAGTCATACGCTAAGAGATATCACACTCTTGGAGGACATAAAACCCAATGAAACCACCAAGAAAAGGACATATCACAGGAAGAAAGAAAATCACAGCATGAAACACGAGAATGTCAAAAGATATTGTAGACACTCAAAATTTGTCCTCACAATCATCTTATTTTTCATCTATTAATTAAATGGATATTATTATCTATTTAATTATTTCATTTAATACTTTCTTCTATTCATTCATTAATTCACTTAAATAATTGAGATATTATAAGCATTTATCCATTTGCATAATCAATCATTTATCCATTTCATATTACTTCATTTTCATAATCATTAAAATATCCATGTGTATACACCTAAAATTGGTCTGGAGAATCCGATTAATTAAATATGACTTATTTGATTAATTATCCTAAATTCCTCTACTATTGAATAAATTGAGATATTTATTTATATAGTTCATGTTTAAATTCTTATTTAATTTCTTCTAAATTCTTCTATTATTTCATCTTAATTAAAAAAACAAAATTAAATACTTTTGTTTGATTTAATTATCAATTCTTCTATTTTATTTCTATCACATCATTTAAATAAATTAAACAAAGGTTAACACTTTGTTGTTTTAATTATCATAAAATTCTTCTATTTTAATGTAATAAACAACTTCCATAGTTTGTTTTATTAAATTATTTATCCCTCTTTTGCTAATTTAAATAAATAAAAAATATTTAAATTAAAGCATAAAGAATATTTCTTTATTTTCATTCAACCATCAAATTAGATATCATATGTCAAATTTATGTCAAATTTATGTCTCAATTAATTGATTCAATCTTCACGGGAAGATTTGGAGACAAATTGGAGAAAAATTGGAGACAAATTGGAAATCCATCTCTCAATCCTCTTCCATCAATCCTTCTTATCTTCTTGCCTGGTGTTTTCATGGGTAGGGAAAATTCCCAAAATCTTCTCAATCTCCTCCATCTCTTACCATTCAATTCTTTAGATTGAATCCAGGCCTCTACTTTTCTACCCCTGTGCAAAGCTACTACCAGGAAATCTATAAATACAACTTCATTCAACAAAGAAAGGATCCAGAATATCAAATTTTATGCAATCTTAATTTGCAGAAAAGCAATCAAGCATCAAGCAATCAACCAATCAACCAATCAACCAATAGCAATAGATTTCATATCACGACTACACATTGTAGCTTCATTCATCAGTTTTCATGTCAATTCATATTACAGTAGCTTCTTTTATTATTTAGATATTATCATATAGCATCACATCATTGCATTCAACATCACTTCGTTCTTTAGATTGTCATTTTAACAGTCATAGTGTTTTACTAAATCTGAGAGCACTATAGCTTAATAAATCTTTAAAGATAGGAAACAATGAGATGCTTTCAGTAGATTCTTGTTTTAAATTAGTTTATTTGTTGAATCTTTGATACAATGCTTCATTAAGAAGTATATTTACTCTTGTTTACTTATTCACACTTACAATTTGGCACCCACCATGGGGCATTAACCCCATAGTTCACAATTTTTTCTGAAAAGTGTCACACAAGTTTTCGACGTGTTCAGATTAGCACGATCGAGAACTTTTTTGGCACTTCCGTCAAAAACTATAGCGCTTATGTGGAAAACTACGGGGCTTCCAAGCTCTATTTCAGCACTTTTGTAAAGCTATAGCGCATCCATGAACTGTTTTAGCGCTTTTGGGAAGGAATCTATAACACTTCCATGATTTGTTTCAGCGCAACGGCCACCCGTCTCTAGTACAACCAATATAGCGCTTATGTGGAAAAATTTAGCACTTTCGAGCTCTGTTTCAGCGCTTTTGATTATAGAGCATTTGGGAAAAACTATAGCGCTTTTGTAACTGTTTATCTGGATCTGACACGACCGTGGCCATAATTTTATTTTAATCCATTTGGACTAAAATGAACCAATCCTAGGATAGTCACTTGGTTTAAAATTTATCAATTCTAGGGTAGACATTTGGTTTAAAATTTATCAATCCTAGGATAGACATCACACCTTTTTGCTATATCAGTTAAAATGGACACCATGAATTTTGTGAAGCAAAATCTTCACATAGAATAGAAAAATTTGTCTTTTTGGCTTAAAATAGATCATTATTTGTTGTGCTTGTGTGGTGAATAGGCTTATGCTCTCCCCTTAACTGGGTGATCAAAGTGCCAGACTCATCCTTCATTTCCATGCAATTTTATGCTTTTATTAAAACCTTTAGAAGGCCTGCCATTGTGGGAAAAAGTACTCACCCTACAAGAATGGCCTAAGTGGGAACACCTAAAGCCAAGGATTCCAACCCACTCTAAACAAATGCGAGTTGTTGATGATATTCCAACTCGACGATAGTGTGCAAGATAACCATCACTAAAATCTTTGTTCTAAAGATTGGGAGGTCTCCTGAGGGAGTTTATCATTTGTTGCACCACACAGAAACCCTATCTAAGAACCATAGCATAGTATCCAGCTAAGTCAGTAACCAGACATTGTAATACTCATAGTGCACGGGGAGGGAAGAATCTACCCCCAAGACACTCACCATATAATTTCGAAGGATCGTTTGCTCAAGGGATGAGAAATCCAACTTTCAGTACACACCTGAAAATGACAAAAACATGGGCGCCCTCTAGGGGGTGACACGGGTGTGTGAGTCAACACAATTTTAAGATGTAGGTTTTTGAGTTTAACGATGACCTTTTTGACTTTAAGAGTGAGTTTGTCTGAAGTATATATTTGTTAAAACAAACCAGTGGAAATCAATAAGGACCATTCATGGTTCTTGAATATACACTATCTGTTCAGAATCCAGGACTAAAACAATTAGTCTACAATTTGTTTGCTATGTTTTCAAATCATTATCAATCAGATAACATATCATCTTGAAAACCACAAACCACATCAAGTTATAAAAAATCATGATTCGAGATTGGAAATCCAAAAAGTTTTTCAAGGAAATGATCAAAGTCAAGAAACCCAAGAGACCACTTGGTTACCAAGATATTTTAAGTAGAAGGTGGTTTTTATATCAAAGTTGAAAAATCTTGCTACAACATAGAACCTTCATACATATGTATCACGATTTCACTAGAGGTTACACTAGTGATTACGCCTTAGAACCTCTTTATTCACGAGCCTTCTTCAAAAGGAGATCCCTTACACAATATCATAATCATAGTCAACCCATACATCAGTAATACATCCCACAACCGATGATAGAATACTCCACAAGGCCAAATCAAGTTCTGCAATAAAGAGTCTTAAACTCTCCTAAGCGTTGTTTAGTGCTTTCAAGATCTGTTTTAGCACTTTGAGACTCTGTCATAGCGCATCCACAAAATAGTGCTTACATCCTCAGTTTCAGTGCTTTAAGACTCTATTTTAGCGCTTCCACAAAATAACGCGTTTATCCTATGTTTTAGTGCTTCCAACCACTATTCTAGCTCTTCCACAAAAATAGTGCTTTCATCATCTATTTTAGCTCTTTTAAAATCTATTTTAGCACTTTCAAAACAGAGAGTTTCAAAACATATCAGTCAATTTAATTATCATCTGAACACAAATTTTCTTATCAAAACAAAATTATCTTTTCAAACACGAACACTATCTAGAAACCAAAAATGGATAGGTTCCTACAGGTTAACTGTCTTTTCAACTAAACCACAGATCTTACAAACCATAAAAGTGTCAAATCAAAACAAAATCTTGATTATTTAGCTGAAGTTTCATCATCAGGATATTATCATCCTACTATCATGAAACAAGGCATAATAAACAGATTTTTAACCTAGTCTTATCAATAGGATATATCATCCTATTTGAATTTGTTAAAAATTCACTTGCCATTTATCCAACATAGAATATCAAATTTTGGTAGAAAGAAAAAAACACTTGTATGCCAATCTTCACTAGGTTACAAAAATAGAGGCTCTTAGAAAAAGAACTTGAAACATCAAATACAATGGTAGAAGAAATTCCATGGAATAATCTACATCAAAGTGACAAGAATGAAATAACTCCATAAGACATACAAATAACACAACAGGATCCAAAACTCAATAAATTCATGGAAAAGATCTTAGAGCAAGACATGGAGAAATATCTCTTAATGTTGGTTGAATTAGGTTCCAAGCTTCCCAAAGACTTCGATGTAAATCACTTAAAAGAAGCACTTGGAATAAGCGAAACCGAAATACCACAACACACACAAGGTGTAGATCCGGTTGTTGCCTTAACAAACCAAATGCAGAACTTACAACAACAACTATAGGACATGACAAAAGGAAACACAAAAAGATACACATTACAAGACATTTGTCCTTATCCTTTTGACTCAACAGTAGACATGGTACCTTTCCCTTGACACTGCAAATTCCCAATGTATGAAAAATAAAATGGTAAAACAGATCCAATTGATCACATACGGGAATTCAAAACCATGAGCCTAGAGTTTGCACAAGAGGAAATTACCTGATAAGGTTATTCCCAAGAAGCTTGGGAGGTCAGTGTATAGAATGGTTTTCCAAATTACAACCAGGGATACAAACTTTTGAAGAGCTTTTCAATAGGTTCATCTCCCAATATTCTTTTAACATCCAACACAATGTCATGATAAATGATCTATATAACATGAAATAAAACAAAGGGGAAACATTCATGTCCTTTTTACAAAGATGGCGATGACTATTTTCTTGATATCCTCACTCCATACCTGAGGAAGAAAAAATGGAGTTGTTCATAGACAATTTGACAGACGAGATGAGTTATAGACTCAAATTACCATGTCCTACGTTTGAAAATTTAATTGAAAATGGCCTTAAAATTGAAGAAGGTCTTGTCAAAAGAGGGGTTATTAAACACTACAATGAAAAAAAAAACAACACTAACTCCTCAAACCAATACCCAAACAATGACAAACCAAAATTCGGGCAAAAGAATAGAAATACGAGGATCAATGAAACGACAAATGATTTACAAAGTGCCAAACCAGTTTTCAACTTGATAGCATCTACTTCAAAGACAAACCAGAACAACGATCAAAAAGTCAAGTAAAATGTCATTGAAAACAACAAAATCTCAAAACCGCAAATGTACCAAAAATCATCAAACCAACATAGGTTCACGCCATTAGGCCAAACATTGGAATCAACAATGTGAGAACTAGTTGCAAGTGGTTTTATCACTACATGAGAAGCGCAATTTTGGGATCCAAAAGTCAAATCACCATGGTGGAATGACGCGGATTATTGCAACTTCCACAATAATAAAGGCCGCAAGACTAATGATTGCATGGAGTTAAAACACATAGCTCAAGATCTGATAGACAATAGCAATGTATATGTAGAGGGACACCAAAACAACAATGATCATATAGCCTTCAAGGACCTTTTACCAAATTATGACAAAGGAGCATCATCTTCTACAAACAATAAAGGTAAAAATATCAATCATGTCTACGATACCACGATCCTTTGTGTTACCAAAGTAGAAAGTGATAATACAGTTGGTCATCACATGGACAACCATAAAACCAATGACATTACCCCACTGGATCTGCTCCCAAGCATACAAGTCTCTAAAAATCAAATCATCATTTTAAAAATCAGAGAACAACATGACTATCAACCAGTTAATGTAATGACAAGGGGGAAATCCAGGGTAGTTTTAAAGGGAGTTGGTCTAAAAACACAAATCCACCTCCATCTCAATACAAAATTGTCGATCAACTTCAAAAAATTCCAACGCAAATATCAATACTAGAACTCCTTAAACTATCACCATCACATAAGGAAGTTCTAGAACAAGGACTAGTTTCCACCACGGTACCTAACAATCTAGATTTTTTCCAATTCCAGGATATGGTGGGACATTTAACTACACCACACTGTCTATCATTCTCTAAATAGGACGATGTGTCGTTGAACCATCCCCATAACACCACACTCCATATTGAAGTTTTGATCCACAATTATCATGTCAAAAGGGTCCTAATAGATGGGGTTACTGGTTTGAACATTTTCACTCTAAATTTAATCTATGCACTAGGGTATTCAGATAATGCTATTGATGCTTGAAAGAAAATGACAATAAAATAATATGATGAGGAAGAGAGATCCTCTAAGGGACTGATTGTGTTACCCATTCAAGTGGGACCGATGATGAAAAACATAGCATGTTAGGTACTGGAAAAAGAGTTAACCTACAATATACTCAGAGGGTGCTCATGGATTCATGAAATATAGGTTGTACCTTCCACCTATCACCAATTCTTAAAATTCACAGTAAATGGACAAGAGGTGACTATATCAGAAAATTATAACCATCCTCAACATTGTGAGACACTCAGAATCTCTCAAGACACCTTTGTACCTCACAATAGGGAAGCATGCAGTTCAAATTCATCAAATGAAGAAAAACGTATGAATATTACCACCAAGTGTGTTAAGAAAAAGGATAAATCAAAAGATGCAAGTCTTGTTTAGACTAAATTAATAGACAACCAAGGTCTTCAAAATTCTTTACCAGAAAAATTCCAAGAACAAGTCCAGTTGACAGACAAGGGAATGGGACAATATTCTATTGAGAAAGTTCTTAATATTTCACAATTTATGCCATCTCCAAAGACATATGGCCAACCATCACTACTTGCCACTGTTCTAGAAGAAAGATTTGTGAAAGCCAATACTATAGAGGATGAATAGTTGTCTGAACCCAAATAACAACTATGATGACATAGTTGTCTGAACCCTTACTACCATTAACCTTAGTCAATCCAATGACTTCATGCCTTTAGTCCATCCCGAACTTATTGATTGGGAACTTGTTGAACCTATAAATGTACCCATATTTGCAAATGATGATGCCATCTTAAATTTCCTATGTTGTGACAAACCTGATACAAGTTCTATCCATAACTCTCATAACAACACGACTCGACAGGAGGGTGTCAAATCTTCCAGTTGCAAAAGCAAAAACATGAATAATGGATCTAATGGTGAAAACCATTCTATGGCAGCATTAGATTTTGAAAAAGAAAAAAGAAAAAATGCATCTGACAGTGAAAACCTCTCCAAAGCACTAAAACATGGGAGATTTGACACTCTTTCAGAGCATTATCATGAACGATCATTAGTTCTGGTGGAGCCTGCACAATTTGTAAACATTGGTACCGAAGAAAGAGAAAATATTTTACATCTAGCAGAATCTATGATAGAGCAAGAAAGACCTGAATTTATCAAATTATTTGAAGAAAGAAGCATTAAATTTGCTTGGTCATATTCTGATATGCCAGGTTTGGACCCAAATCTTTTAATGCATCATTTGTCTTTGCCTACTGGAATCATACCTGTAAAAACAAAATTGAGAAAAATACATCCACATATCGCATTAATGGTAAAGGCTGAGCTGAAAGAATTATTAGATGCTGGATTGATTAGGTCTATTGATTATGCCGAATGGATATCCAATATTGTACCTGTCTCAAAGCCGGACACTAGTATCAGGATATGTATAGATTTCAGGGACCTGAATAAGGCATGCCCCAAGGATGATTTTCCCTTGCCTAATATTCACATTATCATAGATTAACAGTAGGGCATGCCATGTTGTCAATAATGGATGGTTTCTTCAGATACAACCAAATCAAGATAGCTCCAGAAGATCAGGAGAAAACTACATTCACATGTCCATGGGGAACCTTTTGCTGGAATGTCATGCCCTTCAGTTTGAAAAATGAAAGGGAAAATTATCAAAGAGCAATGACCACTATCTTTCATGATATGATGCACACCTTTATGGATGATTATGTCAATGATATTCTGGCCAAATCTTGTTCTAGGGAGGGACATCTAGATATACTAGGCAAAATATTCACAAGGCTACAAAATTTCAATGTCAGACTAAACCCTAAGAAATGTGTCTTTGGGGTCACATCAACAAAACTCTTAGGATACATAGTCTTAGAAAAGGGTATTGAAGTAGATCCAACAAAGGTAAAGGAAATAATAGAAATGCCACCACCTAGAAACATCAGTCAACTAAGGTCGCTATAGGGAAGGCTACAATCATCCAGGAGATTGATCTCCTAGCTAGCAGACAAAATTCATCCATTTAATCATCTATTGCATAAAAATATTGTATTCAAATGAGTCAAGGGTGTGAAAAAACCTTCGGCCAAATAAAGAAATATCTAATGTCACCACCTATTCTTATGCCACCTACAGAAGGAAGACATTTAATACTATACATTGCGACAACAAATATTTCTTTAGGGGAACTATTGGCACAAGAAGATTATGAAGGAAGGGAACAAGCCATTTACTACATCAGCATAACTTTAAATGGCTATGAAATAAACTAAACTTTCATTGAGAAATCTTGTTTGGCAGAAGTATTTGCTACCCAATAGTTGCGGCATTACATGTTGACTCACACAATTAGGCTCATAGAAAAAATCAACCCATTAAAATATCTACACAGTAAGGCAGCTTTAACAGGTAGACTGGCCAAATGGGTCATGCTTTTAAGTGAGTTTGATATTTAGTATGTGGAAAGAAGAGCCATCAAAGGTCAAGAAATCACCAAACAATTGTTTGAAGCTCCTTTACCAGATGATCATCCTATGACAATGGAATTTCCTAATGCAGACATTCTTACAATGACACCACAACAATGGAAACTTTACTTTGATGGACCATATACACAAAGAAGATCTGAGGCGGGGATCTTGTTCATTACACCCCAAGGACACACCATTCTGAAATCTTATAGACTAATGTTTCAATGTACCAATAATGTGGCAGAGTATGATGCATTAATCATTGGGGTCAAAGTCGCAATTGAATGGAAAATCACATAGTTACAAGTATATGGAAATTATCAACTAGTCATTTATCAAGTGAATGAGGAATATCAGACAAAAGATGAAAATTTGATGCCCTATAAACAACTAATAGATGATCTCAAACAATACTTTGTCAATATCAAATTTGATCAAATTCCAAGGGAAGAAAACAAAGCAATAGATGCTTATGGTGACAATTGCTTCTCTTTTACAATTGCCAGAGAAATGTGGTTATTATGAGTTTATGGTAGAAAAAGTATCTAATCCTTCTTATAATAGTTCAGAATCCCAAACCATATCCCATTTAGATACCATTGAACCCTCCATCTATGAAAAAACTTATGCATACCTAAAAGACAATATCCTTCCTCCCGATCTTTCCAGGAACCAGAAACACAACTTCATCCACCAATCCGCCCAACATACTTTATTGTCGAGGTCTAGATGGCACTCTTCTCCAATGTTTAGAACATAATGAATCTGAGACGACCTTGCATGAGATTCATGAAGATATTTGTGGCACTCATTCTAGTGGGATAACTCTAGCAAATAAACTCCTTCATTTAGGATATTACTGGCCATGTATGGAGGATTCTTATCAATTTTTCAAGGAGTGCCAAAAGTGTTAGATTCATTGTAATCTGGTCCATGCACCAGCTCAAGAATTAGATCCTTTCACATCAACATGACCCTTTTGTGAATGGGGATTGGACTTGGTAGGAAAGATAAATCCATCTTCCCCAAATGGACACAAGTTCATAATCACAGTGACAAAATACTTTACAAAATCGATAGAAGCAGTTCCCCTCACAACTATCACTGGAAAACAAATCGCGTCATTCATATTGAACTACATAATTTTTCAGTATGGCATACCTCAATCTATTATCACTGATAATGGGCGACCATTCAAAAATCAGGTTGTCCAGGAATTGTGTGATAAATTTCATATCCAACATCATTTTTCAACACCGTATTATCCTCAAGGAAATGGCCAAGCAGAGGCCTCTAACAAGACAATTTTAAAAATACTCAAGAAAATGGTTAATGATGTTGGACATGATTGACATGTTCATCTTAATCCTGCACTATGGGCCTAAAAAACCAGTGTCATATCACCAATAGGAGCTACACCATATGCCTTGGTATATGGATCAGAGTCCATATTACCCATTGAGGTAGAGATTCCATCACTTTATGTATCACTCAAAGGAATCATTTCATATGAGGACTATAGAGTATCCAAGCTTCAAGAACTGGAATTGTTGGACAAACACCGTCAACAAGCTATCAATCATCTCACGACATAGCAACAAAGAATATCAAGAAGCTACAATTATAGGGTAAAACCTAGAGTCTTTCAAGTTGGTGATTTGGTCCTAAAAGAGAACCCTAGAAATCAGCAGGACAAAGAAAAGAATGGGAAGTTTGAACCTAATTCACTAGGTCCCTTTGTCATCACATCAGTTTATGGATCAAGCACTTATCAAATATCAACACCTGAAGGGAATTTATTTGATGAACCTCTTAATAGTATCCATGTTAGAAGATAATACACCCGAATCACCTAGTGCACGTTTCAAATTTCTGAAAAATGGCTTCCTTGATGAAAACCTAGCAAATCGGTGTCTTGGTAACAAAAAATACAAAAAAAAATGAGAAAAGAGAAAATACAAAACAAAAGTGCATTTAAAACATATGGTGAAAACCTAGAAATAGGCGCTATGTGTGATTTTAACCAACTTCTCCATCTATTTAGATACATATCATGGTTGTACATCTCACCATCATTTTGTATCCATTATCATTTCATTATGGTCATGTCTCACTCTAGCTTGGGGGCAACATCTGAATCTCACTAGGGGCAATAAAACATCAAGGCTTAACAAAATGGGAAAAAAAATGCAACAAGAATGATGATTGAAACACAACATGGAAACATCAATCACCATTGAAAAATTCATCAAACATCTGTATCATATCAGAAAATCCAAAAAAAAGTCAAAAAGGTAAGTCTAAAAAATTCAAAACCAAAAACATGAGTCAGTATCAATCGAGCTACGTGGTCTCTACATGTGTAACGTAGGCAAGTCTAATCATTGATCAGCCCCCGAGGCCCCTAGGATAGGTCATTAGGTTAGGTTTGGTCCAAAATCTCAAAAAATCACAAAAACATCACAAAAATTAGAATGGATGATCTAATCTGAATAATGATTGAAACACTTTAAGTAAAAGGTAGATGCATTGTTTTCGATTTTCAGTTATCATTTCTTTGGAGTAACTCAATGATGTAATGACCTAGAGAAACAAGGAAGAAGAATGGTATTTTTATTTGTCTATTTTCTGTGCATTAATAATTTAAATGTGTGAATTGTCGCGGGATGTGCTCTACAAATGTATCACCGATGACATTCAAAATTCACGCACTAAAATGATTAATCTATGTTTCTTTATGCAAAGAATGCTCAGGTCATCTCAGTTCAATTATACCTAGATGCTTGTGTTTGCTTGCAATATCCAAAACTATGAAAGTAGTACTCAGGTCGTCATTGGTCTAACATATACCATTAACGCTTGTACTCACTTTCAACATCTTAAAAAGCTCTATGATGATACCAAGGACAAAATTACTCTTAAAATGGAAATGGTTTGTATATAGTTGCAGGATAAAATTAGACCACATTCATAATACTTTCTATATCTGCAAAGTGTTTGTTACATAAAGGATTCAAATTAATGATGATCTTTTCTAGGAATATGATTGAGTATACTTGACATAAACAAAAATTCATCAAAATCATATAGGTGCATTATCTTTTCATCTACCTACATTACAAAGCATTAACATTTATCATTTCATCATTCATACATTTGACATCAAATAGTGGTGCATTCATCATATCATGTTTTCCACATCATATAAAAATTCTAAAAATAAATCATATCATTGCATTCATCTCATAAATATGTCATTCATTCGCATTCTATTATTGTCATACATTTATCACCAGCATGTTCATTATACCATATCATTTATTACATTATTATCATATGCATTTGATCATTTTCAACCCATACATCATTGTCATCCATGAATTATGTCACAAAATTTACATTTTGCGAAAAACCATCCATGTATATATCATCCTACATCCATACATCAATACATCCATAAATCATACATTTAGAAAATCCTACATCCATACAACACATATTCATACATAAGCATTTAAATTAGAACACATACATCATAAACATATTATTCTCATATAGACTGCATTTAAAATATCATAATTAGAATCATCACATGGCATAAATTTAAATGCATTCATCATAGAATCATCATATGGCATATAAGACATCCATCATAGGATCAAAATAGAAACATCATATACTGATAGAAATCAATTGCATATCATATAAAACATATAAACATCAATTTAAAGTATACAATAAAGTCTGAAATAGAAGAGATACATCGTCAAAACTGGCTAACTCCAAGTGTACATCATGTCTCAAAAAGTATATCACAGTATCATAAGCAACCTTTAAGATTTGTTTCTACCAGAAGGAGAAAGCATCACAGGACCAGTACCTCCACCACTACCAGATGGATCGGGATCTCCAGGATCTCTCTGTGGAGGCTACATCACACCCTCGCTAACTATCTGGGTATGTGTCCTACCAGATCTAGAAGCGGCATAGCTCACTCTCTGCACAACAAGAACTGCATCATGGTAGTGACCCCTATAGAACTCTACCTCTCAGCCAACCTAAAGAACCTCCCTCATATAATCAGCAGTGGATGTACCATCAACTATCCGCTGCAAGGTCCCTACAGCCCCCTATGCCTGGTCGGCAATTTTACTAGTGCTATCCCTCTCCATGGTCAAGGTGGCAATCTATGTTTATGCAGCTTCCAACTATCTCTATACCTATGCTAGGGCCTGTGCATGGGTCTATGCCTGTTTCTATAGTTGTGTCTAAGTTTTTATGAGTAAACCCTAAGCCTGCACAAGCTACCCTTGTAAAATCTGCATCTGCACCTAAAGAGTGGCAATTTGTGTCTGATAATGTGAGGAGGATGCCTCCAATACTTTCCTCTTATGAGGAATAATAGTAGAAGGCCCTGTACTAGGTGCCACAACCCCTTTGCCACTATCCCCTCTATCATCTCCATCCTCACTGTTGTTGTCACCAATACTGCTCTCCTCGCTATCCTCACTATCACTGGCATCATGCTCACTACTACCCTCCATACCCTCCACACCAATATCCTCCACACCAACATCCTCCTATGCCTCAGTATCCACAACCTACTTCTCCACCACATCCTTTGCTTGCCTTCATCGCTGACCACATGCAACCACAATATCCTGCTCTGTAGGTAAGGTTGTTGGCTCATCAAGAATAGTGATTCGAGGGCACATATGTAATGCAAGAAATGTCGCATACTCCTATTTCATTGGCACCTCTTCAATATCACGATGGATGTTCCAAGTTGAATGTTGTAAAGTATGGTATCCCTCTACTAGAACATCATATGATAGATGAGGCCCCCAATCTGTTACATCACTCTGTCGTCAAGCATAATGTGCAACACCCTAAGGCATACACTGCACAATATCGTACTATCTATAGACCCTCCGCAGTAGAAATATCTCTAAAATAAAATGGGTCTAGCCAATCAAATACATGGAGTCACACAAGTAACCCATCTCCATATCATCCTCATCCCAATTCTCACAATTCAGATATGGGTTCCATGTCACTACCTCTAGATCATCCGAAACATGCCTCCAATGCTCCAACTTACCCATCCTAGCCTGGGTAAGTCAACCTCTATATCTGAACACATATGGCCTAGTAGCAGGCCTATCTCAAACTGGCACTGGTCGAGTGACAACAATATGCTCCCACCCCCAAACTTGAAACATGGTGGCTCTTGAAGATAAACTGCATCAACTCAAATACACAACCAAGTGTAGATCATGATATAAATGTGCTAGCATACACTCCCCCAAGCATAGCGGGTCCCATGTACTACCATACTCTCAAGAACTAGGCCCCATCTGATAGTTAGTCCCTTTGACCTATGATCAGGACAAAGTAACCCTCCAATAAATCTAGCCAAAACTGAAGGAAGGGTGGCATATGTGTCTACCATCTCTCGCCATGGAATCCACATCCCAACAATATGATCATCCTGGAAGACTCTATGAAGAGCAGATGTCTCACCCACCTCATGTGAATCATACATGACAATCTCTCCAATGAACGAGATCTGTAAAATACTCCAGACATCCTCTGTTGTAACTGTCATCTCGCTAGTGGGTAAGTGGAAGGTGTTATGATCACTATGCCACTGCTCAGCTAAAGTTGTGAGGAGACCCCGATGAATCCTAATCTAGGGCATATTAAGAAGAGAGGAAATACCACATCGGGAAATAATTTGAAT
The DNA here is from genome assembly GCA_007115665.2 of Sequoiadendron giganteum. NCBI lineage: Eukaryota > Viridiplantae > Streptophyta > Pinopsida > Cupressales > Cupressaceae > Sequoiadendron > Sequoiadendron giganteum. Next base: position 293,122,923 of record CM021100.1, read on the forward strand.
CTTATTTGAGGTCAACTACAAAATCAAGTCAAAATTCCATGGGAAATGCTCTTGAATCTAGAGGTTATCCAGATGCTCCTATCATCAAGAAATATTTTAAATCAGTATACTATGTCAGAAATCACTTGTTATTATCCTATCAAATCTAATCAACTCTTAGTACGAATTCTTTTGATTAAAACTCAGATGTAAGTATCATCAACCCCTCACATATCATGAGGTCATCATTATCAATCTTAAAATTTTACTTCGCCTATCATGATGTCAATTTTTCAAAATCAACCTCGCCTATCATGGAGTTCATCACAGTTAAGATCATTCCTCACTTATCATGAGGATAATTTTTGTCCAAGCAACCATCAAAATCAAATCATCATGTGGTTGAAAATCGTCAAGGTTATTAGATCATCAAATTATATCAAACCAAAGAGTGGTCATAAATCAAAATTGACACAATCAAGTTCGATCATAACAAGGAAAAAAATTGGCAAAAATTTTCAATTCTGACTTGGAAGCGCTAAAATAGGTTTTCAAAGCACTAAACTATCAAAAGTACCATTTTATCAGTCAGAAGTGCCAAAATAGGTTTTCAAAGTGCTAAACTATCAAAAGCGTTATTTCATCAGTCAGAAGCATCGAAACAGTTGTTTGAAGCGCTGAAACATCAGATGCACTATTTCAAAAATTCAAAGCACCAAAATAGTTGTTCGAAGCGCTAAAACTTTTTGAAGCGCCAAAAAAATCATGTGAAGTGCTAATCTACTCTACCAAAGCGCTAATGTTTTCAAAGCATTAATTAAAAAAATCCAAAGTGATAAAAAAGTCTACCTAAGCGCTAATGTTTTTAGAGCGTTAATTTAACCTACTGAAGTGCTACAATATCACATTGAAGCACTATTCACCAAAGCGCTAAAATGGTATCTAAAAGTGCTACACCGAAGTGTAAAAGCGCTACATGTTCTTGATGCACTAAACTATGATTTTTTATTTTTTTTTGAAAAATGGCACACAGAACAAAAAATCATGAATTACGAGGGGGTCAAGGGGTACGTACTGGAGGTCCATAAGCAGTTGGGCATTGATGATCTCACACACGCTCGAACCAATGGGTGTGGTAGGGAATCGGCATCCTACTCCAAGTGGCTCAAATATGTCTCTCTGAGAAAGATTTCAAAGGTCAAATGCACAAATGAGTATGAAAAAGACATTTTTGACTTTATATAAGTTTTTCAAAAGGGACTTTTGAGGGGATTTTTACCATTTTAATTAATTTTATTACAAGATTAATTGAAATTCATCCAAGGAGAAAAATATTGACATCAAATATCAAGAGATAAATTATTAAATCATCATCGAATCATCATAAAAATTTTGAAAAATCATAAAAAATCAAAAATTTCAAAAAATCCAAAAAATCAACAAATCATGAATTTATCTCCCGAGGGGGCATATTATCCGTCAATCACTTGAAAATCAATGTTTGGGGAATGTCTAGGGCATATTGAAAAATCTTCATCAATACTAGCAGTAGCAACAAAAATTTCTTTGAAGTAATGAGTAAACACGTCACTTCAAAGAGGCGCAAAATGTACACACCTAAAATTTGGTCTGGAGAATCCGATTAATTAAATATGACTTATTTGATTAATTATCCTAAATTCCTCTACTATTGAATAAATAGAAATATTTATTTATATAGTTCACGTTTAAATTCTTATTTAATTTCTTCTAAATTCTTCTATTATTTCATCTTAATTAAATAAACAAAATTAAATACTTTTTTTTATTGAATTATCAATTCTTCTATTTTATTTCTATCACATCATTTAAATAAGTTAAACAAAGGTTAAAACTTTTTTATTTTAATTATCATAAAATTCTTCTATTTTAATTTAATAAACAACTCCCATAGTTTGTTTTATTAAATTATTTATCCCTCTTTTGCTAATTTAAATAAATCAAAAATATTTAAATTAAAGCATAAAGAATATTCCTCTATTTTCATTCAACGATAAAATTAGATATCATATGTCTAAATTAATTGATTCAATCTTCACGGGAATATTTGCAGACAAATTGGAAATCCATCTCTCAATCCTCTTCCATCAATCCTTCCCATCTTCTCGTCTGGTGTTTTCATGGGTAGAGACAATTCCAAAAATCTTCTCAATCTCCTCCATCTCTTACCATTCAATTCTCCAGATTGAATCCAAGCCTCTAGTTTGTTGCCCCTATGCAAAGTTGTTGCCGAGAAATCTATAAATATAGAGCTTCATTCAACAAAGAAAGGATCCAGAATATCAAAGTTTATGCAATCTTACTCTGTAGAAAAGAAATCAAGCATCAAGCATCAAGCAATAGCAATAGATTTCATATCATGGTTGCAAACTATAGCTTCATTCATCAGTTTTCATGTCAATTCATATTACAGTAGCTTCTTTTATCATTTAGATATTATCATATAGCATCACATCATTGCATTCAACATCACTCCATTCTTTAGATTGTCATTTTAATAGTCATAGTGTTTTACTAAATCTAAGAGCACTATAGCTTAATAAATCTTTAAAGATAGGAAACAATGAGACGCTTTCAGTAGATTCTTGCTTTAAATTAGTTTATTTGTTGAATCTTTTATACAATGTTTCATCAATAAGTGTATTTACTCTTGTTTACTTATTCACACTTACACCATGCATTCAATTCACTTTAATCTTTATTCATTTACATATTTCATTAAATCATTTAAATACACAAATCCATTTAAGCATCTATTAATTCACAAATCAATATTTATTCTAAACTCCTAAACCTTTGTTATATCATAAAACATCTCATTTATCTCTCTCATTCCCATTAATTTCATATTATTAAGCAATATGGGATAATTGGAAATTTCTCTTCACTCTTTTATCCCACATCTCTCCCGCAACATGAATTTACCTCATGAGGACATCTATATAAACCCTCTCTTCTCACCAAAAGGAAGATTTGGTTTCAATAGCATATATGATCTTTACACATTTCATTCATCATAAGCTTCTTCTTGCATTTGTGCTTGTGAAAATTTGAGAGCACTAAATGCATAAACCAAGATCTTGATTATAGGAGAATAATGGAGTTAGTTTTCTTTTGAATGCATGTGTTTTGGGTTTTGCATAGTTTACATTTTTGCATTTGTGTTCATTTAGAAAAGCTTGATTGATGTAGTTTGATTATTTCCCAGACATTTTGAACATTACATCAATGTTCATATTTTCTAAATGAACATTGTTGTAACTAATTAATTCATTGAGAAATGCTCTTTTTCTCCTTTTCTAAATGTGAAAATATTTTTCTAAATGCAAAAGAGTTTTGAATAAGTTTTTCATTTTCAGCATATACAAATATTATCAATGTATGCCCCCACTTTAAATAAATTTCTACACCCTTGTCGTGAGAAATTTCTTTAAAGTAGCCAATGTTCAATCCTAAGACATGAGATCTTACTCGAAAAGAACTATGCCAAGTCATATGTTCCTGAAATCAAGCCATGTCATGAAAAAGGGAAGGAGGGGTTGCTCCAAAAACCACATAAGGGATCTATGGATTCGAGGTCAGTATATCTTTGCTACAATGTTGTTATAGACCTTGAACAAATCACTATTCCCCAAATACTCATAGAACTAGAAGAATGACACATAAAGAACGAAAAAAAAGAAAAATCTTTCAAGTCAACATAGATGAGACCTAAATGTCTTGACACCTTGCATCATCCTCAAAAGGAAAACACAATACAAATGAAAATATAAAATATTTACAACATACATAAGAATGTAGGTACAAATAGATGAATGTACAAATAATAGAGAGAGATACATCAAACAAAACATTACGGAAGATCACATTATGCACATGAAAAATAAAATAAAGAAAAAGAGTAGTAAGGCACATGCGAGTCAACCTATAGCAGGTCATTCACATCCCAATATTGTTATGTATGCAGAAGGTGGTTAACTAGGCAAAGGCACAACATAAATTTCCAAAACTAGTACAAGGCTATCTAACCCCTTGCTCCCACTTAGTGCAGGACAAGGGTGAGCCAAGATAATTGATGAGAATGAGTTCCTTGTGATAAAAAATATTATTTGAAATGAATTTAAAACATGTAAGAGTGAGGATGCTAATATCCTACAACTATTACATGGCAAGGAGAAAAATGTATGCATTTTTAGTCAAGTTTTATTCTTAGAGGGTTCAAACTTCTTTAATACTCTCTTTAGAGGATGAAAATTATCGGCGTGATGTCCAAAGAATCTATGATAAGCACAATATGGTTCATTTTAATTATTTTATCTTTTCAAGTCAATTTTTTATGTTTAGTTTGTAATTTGATTAGTTCCCAATATAAAAGAGCATAGGAGATCATCTTAGTTTTGGATAATTGTAATAAGTTATAAAGATATTGAGTAGGTTCATACAACTATTGTAACTAAATTTTTTGATGTGCATGTACTCTTGGTTTCTTCTTCTTTGTATGATAATTTTTTTGTCATTTTTTTCTTCTTCCAACTACAAATCCTTTCATTTTTTTCTGAAAAGGATGTGTTAGGAGTAGTAAAGTGATTAGGGGTTGTGGCTTCTTTTATTTTATGCATGATAAATGTATTGGAAGGTGGTTGAGTGGGATGCAATTTTTTGTTGATGAGATAAGCTGAGCTACATATAAACTTTATTCCTTGTTCATATTTAAATATCTTTTGTATGTTTCCTATAAGGGGAATGGTGTGGGAAACAATAGGTTCATCTCTCACAAAGTCTTGTAAAGATTTTAATTCTTGATCCAACAATCTTATGTTTTATTGTGGGATATGACAAACATCATGCACATTGGATGTAGGTAAGGAAATCATAAGAAATGAGGTATGCAGTCTATGATCCATAGATGGTTGATTATCAATACTATTAGTGAAAGAGTTAGAAAACCCAAGATCCACGATGATAGGTCTATCGCAAGATGACATGAGTCTCGAACTATGTCTCACAATAGTATTGCTAATAGGAAACCAAGTTGTAAATCTCATACAAGATTTCACAAACTTAGTCTATATGCCCAAAGTGGAAAGAGGGGAAAGTGTTATGCAATGACCTAGAATGCAATATGTAAATGCAATTTTTACATTCTAAACAAGGCAATTTTTTTATTACACTATGTAGAAACCTAAAAATTATGTCTTGTAAATGAAATTTTGAATTCAACCAATGCACTAACTTTATCAAATGAAGCTAAATATGACCAAATTGAAGAAACAAAAACTTTTCAAACAAAAATGAAGATTTGAGAATAGCAAATAGAAATGTAGAGATGAATGTTTTAATTCCTAGAAAATCAGGAAATGACCCTAATCAGGGACTCGTTTTCCCTACGGTGAATGGGTCCTGGTGAGGATTTTGAAAAGTGTTTACAAATTCTTGGGTTAATTTTAGTGGTTTCCATATTCTAATCTGAAACAATGCTTATCATAGATTCTTTGGACATCACACCAATAATTTTTGTCCTCTAAAAAGAGTATTGAAGAAGTTTGAACCCTCTAAGAATCAAAATTGACTAAAAACACATACATTTTTCTTCTTTCCATGTAATATTTGTAGGATCTTGACATCCTCACTAGTACATATTTTACATTCATTGAAAATCATTCTCTTTATCACAAGGATGTCATTCTCATCAATTATCTTGGCTCATCCTTGTCTTGCACTTAGTGGGGGAAAGGGGTTAGATAGCCTTGTCCTAGTTTTGGCACTTGATGCTATCCCTTTGGCTAGTTTTATGCCTTGTATATATACTGAATGAGATTGTGATGCAAACGACCTGCTATAGGTTGAATCGCATGTGCCTTAGTAGTCTTTTTCTTTGTTTTCTTTTTGATGTTGTTTGTGTTGTTGCATGTGCATAATGTAATCCCCCTATACTATTCTATTTGATGTATCTTTCTCTTTTAGTGCATTCCTCTATTTGTACCTACATTCTTCTCTATGTTGTAAACATTTTACTTGTTTGTCTTGTGTTTTCATTTTTAGGATAACACAAGGTGTCGAGACATTTAGGTCTCCTCCATGTTGACCCAAAATCTTTTTCTTTTTTTTCATTCTTTATGTGTTATTCTTCTAGTTCTATGAGTATTTAGGGAATGTTGACATTTTCAAGCTCTATAATAACATTTTAGCAAAGATATACTAACCCAAAATCTGTAGATCCCTTATGTGTTTTTGGGGGTGACCCCTCCTTCCTTTTTCATGATGTAGCCTCATTTCGGAAACATATGACTTGGCATAGGGATTTCTAAGTAATCTCTCATGTTTTAGGATTGAACATTGGCTACTTTAAATCAATTTCTTCAAAGTGGGGGCATACATTGACAATATCTTTTGACATTTTCATGTTTCATGGTGTGATTTTATTTCTTCTTGTGATGTGTCCTTTTCTTGGTGGTTTCATCAAGTTTGATGTCCTCTAAAAGTACTATATTTCCTAGCATATGAATTTTCTCTTACTAGTGATGCAACATAATGCATTCCCTAAGTTGTGAATCTCTTACTCTTGACTTGTCCTCTCTTGGAGACATTAGGAATTATGTTTCCTAAGAAGAAGACCTTACACAAACTAAGAAAAGTCCCTTTGAACAAACCTTTACTAGCACATTTTTCATAAGTGTTTAGCATGTTACAACTTGTTAACTATTACAAATTTTTCACCATAGCTCAAATTGGTAGAGCTGATTAAATTAAGTTCATTTTAAAGTGAAAAAATTTCAATTCATTTCCGTATTTGCTTAAACCATTGCATATATTGGAATTTGAAAGAGTTGTTAAGTTAAATTGTACATTGTGTTTTCAGTTTAAGAGGGCATTTATTTTTTCCATTTAATGTTAACAACATAATAAAATATTGCATGAGATACAAAGAATAATGCTTTCATTTTGTATTGAGTTATCCATTCCATAATATTTCATAAATTTTACAAGAGAGATGCAGAATTGAAAAAGAATGCATAAATGATGTTCCATATTCATTGGAATGAAAAGGAGAGAAATTCTCCCACACAAGTCGTGGGAGTAGGTGAGCTAACACATCATGAGAAGCATACTATACAAATGAAGGCTAAGAAAAGAGGAGAAGCATATAATGAAAAACATATTCATCATTGCTTATTTTGAGTCTCTGATGTTGAGTTTTGTTGTGGTTGCTCCAACCTTACTCCTGAGCTTGAGTGAACTTGCATCATGTTGAGAAAAGCTATTAGGGCTCTAAATATAAATTTCGCTATGTGCTTTGTCAATAGGAATATAATATAGTTCCTATGATGCATTAGAACAAGAAACATTAGACATATGCAAAAGAGCTTGAATAAATGAAACATCACAAGAGAATTGTAATTCATACTTTTTTATCTAACATGTTTGTTCACTATAGGAATAGGAAAATTTATGTTTATGATCTTCTTTGAAGAATTGATAGCATGTGGTGTAAAATGGACTCCCACAAAGGTAGAGCTCAGCATGCTGCCCATTGATTGCAATTGGGGATTTCATCAAAGAAAAGCATTCGCAGTGTCAAGAAAGAACATCCAATTGAAGGAGAAGCTCATAAAGTAATGCAAGAGAAATGGATTCATCATCTATACAAGACCATCAAATTCAAAATGCAAGAGTGAAGATGATAATCACATATGAGCAAGGAATCATTCTCAAAATGATAAAATGATGCAAAACAGATATTAAGTGCACCATTTTTCATTAGGGAAGCAAGTAATACATTGTCATGGAGTGACATTGAATAGGCATGCATAATGAAATTTTTCAATCAAGAGTAGCAAATGAAACAATTGGAGAAGTTTCAAAGATTCATCATCAAGTCTAACTAATTTCAAAATCTTCCATGCACTAAGGATTAAGACTCATATCAGTTGTAGCTATTCAAAGAGAGATAAAAATGCATGAAGAGTGCAAATAAGACTTTGTTTCTATCAAGAAATGAGAGCTAAGTTATGAAAGGTAAAGAAACATTATTGACTGTGGACACCTTACACAAAAGGTTTGAGTAGAATGGACCATGAAAAAACATCACTAAAGTAAAATGGAGTACAAAAACTCAAATCTTGTTTCAGCATGTTGATGCTACATTCATAAAGAGGATCTCATTTCATTGTATTATGCTCACAACATGAATGGAACTATGGTAGAGAGTGAAAATTTGAGTAAGTTTTTTTGAATGCAAAAGAATTTCAACCTACAAAATCAAGCTTCAAAATGCCTAGAAATGGAAGTACAAAGTGACTACAAACAACAAGTGACCTACAGATGCATCATGATGGTCAAATGCAACATTACAAGAAGTGAGAAACTATGGAAGCCATGGTAGAAATTGATTGAGAAAATGCATGGAAGAAAAGTGGAACTATTTTTGTTCTTTTCTTAATAGTGAGCTAATAAAGCTAGGGTTTTGAAGCAAATGAAACAATGACGACTTTCTCATTAAACCCCCAAAAAGTTAAAGCTTCGGCCTTACTTAAAATGGCTTTCATTTTGGTTTCCAAGTTGAAAAAATAGAAGAACAATATATATAATGCATATTCAAGATATGAACAAAGAATATACAATGCATAAAAACCCCAGTTGGTATTCTCATAGTCGTGACCTCAAAGAGTCAATTCTCTTCACAAAAGCACAAACCCACTTGGGTTTTATTTCAAAAGTCCAAATGTAGAGGATAATCAAGGGTTCGAGCTTGTGCAAGAATAATAGATCTTTCAAAATGAAGACAACCTGTTGAATGGTCATGGCCATTGAAGGGCTAGAAACCCAAAAAATATTGAAACAAAATGACAAGAGTCTCTTGCTCTAAGAGTTTCATCACTTTTTACAACATGGGTCGAGCCCAAAAGCAAATCATTTTTGTAGAAATGGAGAAATACACAAGGTATGGCCATGACTTGTATAAAGAAAGTTTATTTTTTCACCTACAGATCCTTCATATTTTTTATGAAAAAACTCAAATTGCGCTTATTTAAGAGGGAAATGCACAAAATAGAGAGGCATAGAAACTTACTCAGCTTTGGTGTGTGGAGAAAATCATTCAAATTTGTGTGACATGTCCTTCAGAAGCTCGATTCAATCTCTCCATGATGGCCCAACACAACAAAGAACATCAACAGAGAAGAAAAGCATGAGAATATGAGGTAGTAGAACCATAGAGGCTGTGGCCTGAAGGTTTCAAAAACCCTTTAAATTAAAATTAAAATTCCATAGAATGATAAAGAGAAACTTACCATGGAGTTGCGGGAGTATCTCAACCTCAAGCATGGAGGATTTGACATGAAAAACACTCAAACCCTAGTTCCCCATGGTGGCTGAGTGTAGAGCTCTATTTCTCCCAAGTCACCAAGTGAAAATGATGCTAAGAATTAGGGATAGGGGTCGGTTTTGATCTTAGGGTTTCCCTCATGCTTTAATTCAAATTTGATTTTATCATTATTTTTCAAAAAAATCAAAAGATTTATTAATACCTTGTCTCCAATATTCCCTAGGTTGAGCCACGCCTTAGGTATTTATTTATAAAGAAAATCAAATAAACTCATACATGCCTTAGTATTTTTATGGTTCATAGCCATATTTAAATGTTTATGATTTTTTTATAGAAAAATAAAATGTATAGGAGCCTTTACATAGTATTTTGATTTTTGCAAAATATCAAATTTTACTCAAACTACAAAAAAATCAAAATATTTGAACTTGAATCGCAAAATCAGATGTAATAGGGAAGGTTTCGATATTGTTTTCTGAAAACTGCACATGATGTAAAACATCATTAAGGTAATGTTTCTATAAATTACCTTAATGGTTTTTTCGTTTCTAAAATGTAGTTTAAGTGTTTGAGTCTTCATTGGACCTTCTATTTTGAGTTAATTTCACTTGGGAGAATTTGGAAAAGAGGAGGCAAACTGAACTTTCTAAATTCAGTCTTGAGCTATTTGGAACCTGATTTTTGGATTTTTTGAATCAACCTCTTGGAGATAGAAAGTTGTCACTTTTCTCAAGAAATTTGGAGTTGTTTTAAGCCCTATTTTTTAGGCCTTTCTAGGGGGCTCAAAAATGGATCAGAGTTGCCATTTTGAAGAGGTGGTTGAGCTGATTTTTGCTATTTTCACCATTGAGGTCACTGGAGAGCTATAAGTTGGAGAAATTTTAATTTCTTAAGGGTTAAAAATTTTGTTTCTTACTCTCATACTCATTGCAAAGAGTCTTGTAAACTTCTATTTTGAATCATGTTTTTAGCTTATATTCCTTCATTTCAATAAAGCAATGGAATTTCCTTTCCCATTTTCTTGTTTTCAAAATTTATAGTCACAATTTGATGTCAACTGTGATTCCAAATGCAAAATCATCTTCATGTCTTATCATTTTAAGTTTGTTAGCAAGGGTTTCATGTGGTTCAAGTTGCATTTTGTGTTATGTTTGATGAAGCTTTATGCAAATCACTATTGAATTATGTGTTTATAGGGTGGGATTTAGAGAATCAGGGTTTTAAAAGAAATTGTTGTGAGTAGAAAGTTGTTAGAATCTTTAAATTTTTGGTGAATCATCTTAGGTTTTAGGATCTTTGATTTAGTTTTCCCTTTTAACCCCTTTCTCGGAAGGTATTTTAGATTAGGTGGTTTAGTAGAGGGAACCATCCCACTCTGGAGATTCACTCTCACTATAGATTACCCACAATCTAAGAGTGATTCCATGTTGCAATAGGATAGGAAAGTTTAATTTGGTTGTGGGTGCAATCTGGTTTTCAATAGTTTTTGGCACGGTTGGTGGACTCTGAAACTTGTTTTCGAAGTACTTTTCAAAATTGTAAGTTGTTGTTTCGGTATGGATAGCAGAGTCTCAAACTTTTGAGGTAGAAACAACATAATTGGTGACTCCATTCATTGGTTTTGCAAGTAGATCTAAGTGCTTGTATGATACAAAATCATTTTTTTCACTCCATTTTCCAGTTTTTACATGAGAAAAAATGTCAAAATTTCAAAGGTAGTATGAATATCATCTACCATATCATGAAGACCTTGCTTATCCATTTCTATATCAACCATATTAGGATAATCATGGTGTTGGTTTCAATCCCATATCTTTTCAAAACAAGCATGCGCAATGCAATTGCCACCCACCCACCCCTTCCCAATATCCATCTCAATCTTTAGGTGCTCGAAAGTAGCCTGTATAAAATAAAAAGGAGGAGATTTCAAGCCTAAAGGCTAAGTTTCTTAAATTCATGCATGAGTTCATGAAACAAGTAGAAGAGATCAAGAAGCAATAGGAGTACAATCAACAAGAAGAGATGGCTTATTAGGCCTATCTCCATGAGCAAGAGTTAGAGGCACAAAGGCATGAAGTTAAATCAACCCCTACAGTCCTGCATCAACCTGCTCAAGGGGAGGTCTATAAGTATAAGTTTTCAAGTTTTAGACAAAGCGAGTCTCCTAGATCTTCCCAAGTTGAAAATCCAAGTTTTAGGAGTTTATCTTTTTTTCAAGAGCCTATTCTTGAGCAGAAATCTAGCCTAGATTTTAGCTTTCCAAACCCATTTTTTTGAAAAGAGATTCCTAGATTCAATAAAATATGCTTTGTACCAGATGAACCTATTCTTGAGAATTTTCAGCCTACAACCCCTCAAGAGCAACTTCTTGAAGAACCTGTTTGGTGTAGTTATGGTAGGAGGGTCCTCAAAGAGAACTATCTGGACCTCGCAACAAGAGTTACGCAAAAAAAGGAACATAAAATATGAAGGAAAATGTAGATTCAAACCTTCTTATTATCAAAAAATTCAATTACAATCGGTCGGCCACATCCAATCTTACAGATTCAGCTCATAGGCCTGATACAACATGCTAAAAATACAATATTCCTATATACTCCTTAATCTGAGCTGAAATCTTACAGGTCAAATCTCATTTTTTCTGAATTTCCATCCTAATTATCAGTTACAATGTTTTTATATCACATCTAGGGGTCTAGAGTCATTCATGTTAGCCAAATATCATTACATTCTTTGATGAAGAAAACCTAACGTGCATGAAATAGGTCGGCCTTCAATTTGAATTTCTCCTCATTAGGTGCATAAGATAAGGAGTGGACCTAAAATTAAGGTCAGGGACACTCCATGGAACAATTCAAATCACATCTCAAGGATCTGTAAGTTATGAGAAAGATTCATAAGAGATCGAACTGGTCGTTAGGCTTGAAACTATTCTGGTGTCGGTTCAAGAAACTATCACTTAATCCAAAAGTGATAACTTTCCGAAAAAATATCCAATCGTGCTAAAATATTGGAATAAGGAAAATGAACATGTCCATGATGAAAACATAGATCCATAGGATCTGGTGAGCAAATATGTTGAAATACCGAATCTGCCAACTTGAACAGGACAAGAACAAGAAAAAAACTAAAAGAAAATATTTTTGGTTGATGCAGGATTGCAAAGAACCAAGGATGCTCCTACATCAGACATCTAGGGTTATTTTAAAAGTGAGTCCCTCACATTTCTAGGGATAAATGAAAACCAATACAATCTACCTCAGCCTGAGAAATCCAAGAAGAATCCTCCACTGGTCTGCCTTTCCACTTTACGAGATATTCTTTGTATTATCTTGCACGCGTTTTCCTCCCATCTCTAATATCAAAAATCTCTTCTATCTCATCTGGTTGTTGTTTAGGAGGATATTTCTCCAATTTTTCTTTACTATCTTCACTAATTTTTTCTTCATGGTACTGATGTAGATCTACAATGTTGAATATAGGTGATATACTCATGCCATCTGGTAACTCTACTTCATATGCATTTCCTGAATCAAATTTCTTCAAAATGTTAGAGGGTCCAAACTTCCTCATTTTGGGCTTATTGTATGTGCCAACTAGAAATATTTCCTTCCTCAAGTACACCATCACTTCATCTCCAACTTGGAACTTCTTATGTCTCCTCTTTTCATCTGCTCGCTCCTTATACTTCGGGTTCATATCTTTCAATTGTTGTTTTACTTGAGTATGCACCTTCTTCATATTTTATGCAAATTCCTCTGCTTCTTCACTCCTTTTATCTTCCTTGTTGATGTCTTGCAATTCTGATATACCTCTAGGATGAAATCCAGTAACAATCTCAAAAGGTGTCTTTTTTATACTCCTGTTCATTGAATTATTGTAAGAAAATTCTACTTGTTGAAGGACTAAATCCTAACTTTTGCTCTTCTCCCCAAACTCCTATTTACTACCTCTGTCTATCCATCAGTTTGTGGGTGAAAAGTAGAATTTAAATTTAAATCTATCTTTAACTTCTTCCAAAGTGTCCTTAAAAAGTAACCAACAAACTTTGTATCTCTATCTGAAACAATACTCCTAGGTAACCCATGCAATTTGACTAATTCCTTGAAAAACAAGTGTACTACATGTACTGCATTTGTTGTCATCTTACATGGTATGATATGTGTCATTTTATAAAATTTATCAACCACCACAAATAAAGAGGAATTACCTCTTTGAGTCTTCGACAAACCAAGTATGAAATCCATGTTGATATCCTCCCAAGGTCTCTCCAGAATTGTCAAAGGCTTATGCAATCCAACATTCAAACTACTCCCTTTTACAGCTTGAAAAATTTTGCAACTCTACAAAAATTTCCTAACATCCTTATAAATATGTGGCCAAAAGTCATTCTCACTTACCAATGCTATTGTATTATTAATTCCAAAATGTCCTACCAATCCTCCACTATGTTTTTCTTTCACCAAGCTATCCCTCATTGAAATTTGGGGTATACAAAACTGATTCCCTTTGAACAACATATCCTCCTAAATGAAATAATCCAACCAGTGACTCCTATCCTCGAAGACTGGTTCTTTACAAGCTCTCCAAGGTTCTGCAAAATCCGGGTCTTCCTCATATAAGTTCTTTAATTCATCAAATCCTAATACCTCCACTTTCATTTTTTCCAATAAATTCCTTCTCCTACTCAAAGCATCACTGACTCTATTTGACTTTCAACTCCTATGTTTCAAAACAAAAGTATAACTCTACAATAATTTCACCTATCTCATGTGTCTTTGATTCAACTTACCCTGACTGTTCAAATATTGCAATTCCTAATGATATGTATACAACACAAACTCCTTAGGCAATAAGTAATGTCTCCACTTCTTCAAGGCTTGAAATATGGCATAAAACTCCTGGTCATACACTGAATACCTTTTCCTAGCATCATACAATTTCTCATTGAAATAAGCTATTGGTCTTCCTTCTTGAATTAATACTAGTCCAATTTTATTTCCACTTGCATAACAGTCTACTTGAAATACCTTATTAAAGTATGGTAAATCCAACACAGGTTGTTCAAACACCTTCTATTTCAACAACTCAAAACTCCTGTCTACTCTAGATGTCCACCTAAAATCTTTCTTATCCCCTCTCATTGTTTCTGTCATAGGACTACAAATAGAACTAAAATTCCTAATGAACTTTTGGTAGAAACTAACCAATCCATGAAATGATCTTACATCCCCAATACTTTCTAGTTTAGGCCATTCAAAAATTTCTCTTACCATCTCAGGATTCATCTCCAATCCATCAACAAATATCACAAATCCTAGATATACCAATTCTTTCTTCATGAAACAACACTTCTTAATGTTTATCAACAACTTCTATTCTCTCAACCTCCACAAAACTTGTCTTATATGTAACTAATGTTCTTCTCTATTCTTATTGAAAATCAATGTTTCCATCCAAATATACAATGACAAACTTACCCAATAATTTCTTCTATACTTCATTCATTAGCCTCATGAAAGTACTCAGTGCATTTGTTAGTCCAAAAGGCATCACCAACCACTCATACAATCCTTCATTTTTCTTGAATGTTGTCTTCCACTTATCCCCTTTTCTAATTATGATATGATGATATCCACTCTTCAAATCTATATTTGTAAATTATTTAGCTCCGCTCAAGGAATCCATAATGTCATCCATTCAAGGCAAAGGAAATCTATACTTCACTGTGATTTTGTTTATGACTCTAGAGTTTGTAAACATCCTCCATTCTCCATCCTTCTTAGGTACTAGCACAATAGGTACTGCACAAGGACTTAATCTTTCTTTGATCAAACCCTTCCTCAACAACTCTTGCACTTGTCTATTCAATTCTTCATTTTATGTCGGTGTCCTCTGGTGTGTTTCTTTATTAGGAAAACTAGCCCTAGGATACAGATCCATGATATGTCTAAAACTCCTCACAAGTGGCAATCCATCAGGCACATTATCTGAAATGATAGCTTCATATTCTACCAACAACTCATTTATCTCCTATGGTTGTTCTTCTACATGATATAAGTCTTCATCCTTCTTAGGAACCAAGGCATAACACATGTTCTCATGTCTCAATCTATCCAGGAAACTCCTTCCATCAACCAAACAAATTTTAGCACTCGTATAAACCTCAACTTTAGGAACATCCTCCAAGAGAAAAAAAGTCTGCTTCATCCTATTAGCAACAATGGTATATGTGTTACTATTTCCATCATGAATAGCCTGTCTATCATACTGCCAAGGCCTTCCCAAAAAAACATGGCATACATCCCTAGGCATGATATCACACAAAACTTCATCATGATAATTTCCTATCTTCAATTCTACCAAACATTGTTCACTTACTATTATTTTATGCTCATCTTGAATCCATGCTATCAAATAGGGCTTCGAGTGTTTCAACCTTTACAACTTCAATTTGGTCACCATTTCTTCAAAAACCATGTTCTTGGAGCTTCCATTGTCAATAATCACTTTGCAACATTTACCAGCTACCTTGCATCTGGTTCGGAACAAATTCTTTCTCTACAATAGTTCCTGCTCCATCTCACTTTGACACAATACTCTTTTGTTCACCAAAACTTCTCCCTCTTCTGGTTCATTAGGTGATCCAACATGATCCTCCTCAATAAAGTTTTTTCTTCTATAGTTCTTTTTCTTTTCGCTTGTCTCTCCCTAATTACATTCAAATGCTTTATGTCCTTCTCCACCACACTTAAAACAAGTTCCCTTGAATACTCTTTTCTCTTGTCCTCTATCACCTTTTTTGTAACCCTCATTCCAGTAACCACCATATCCTCCTCTTTGGTAAGAGTTTCCATCATCTCTATGATATGGATTATCATTCTTACTAACTTCCTTATCTTTATTCTAATCTTTAAAAGATCCTCTTCCTCCTCTAGTAAAAATTCATCCTCTCTAGAATCTTCCACCTCTTCCTCTCTATCTCTACTCATGCCTTTTATTCAGCTTCTCTTATGCTTTTAGGGCACATTGATATGCCTCTTCCACACTCATAAACTTAATCAAATTTGTCTCATCCTGTATAGACAACCTCAAGCCATTCACATATTTGGCTACTTACTCGATCTCATCCTTTAAATGTTTGGATCTGATATTCAACTTGTAGAACTACTTAGTATACTCTATCACACTTGAATCCTTTTGCTTTAAATTATGCAACTTTTAGAACAAACTAATATGATAGTTTGTAGGCATAAACTTTGTCTTTAACATATTCACCATCTAATCCCATGATTTTATCTTCTCCTTTCATCATGTTTTCCTATATGTTTGCAAATGTTCCCACTAAAGGGATGCATGTCCTTTCAAATTTGTACAAAAAAATTTCACCTTCGTGTCTTCGGTAGTACCTTCAAAATCATAATACTTCTCCATCTTTATTATCCAATCAAGCAATTGATGCAAGTCCAACTTACAACTATAATCTGGTGGATTGAAATGTCATTTAGCATTTACTCTGGTTAAGGCTCTTATGAACCTCTCTTCTCCCTGATCAAGTCCAGATTTATTTCTTCTTTCCTCTTCTTCCTCTTCTTCTACCTATTTATCACTCACATCATCAACTAGTCGACCACTCCTCTGGGCCATTTTGATTGCTTCTAATCTGGCAACAATTCCTCTCAACATATCCATCACAGTTGGGTATGCATTTCCATGTGCTCCATTTCCTCTACCATGTCTTCTTCCCACCATCTTTACACAAGTCCTCTACAACTGCAAGTCGGATCCTCAGCCTACCACCCCATAAAAAATCTTCAACAGGACTTTGCAAACTCTGACGATCTGTCACAAAATGAATCTCACTTTGATACCTATCTGGTGCAATCATAGTAGGAGGGTCCTCAAATAGAATTGTCTAGACCATGCAGCAAGAGTTACATAACAAAAGCAACACAAAATATGGAGGAAAATGCAAATTCAAACCTTCTTATTATCAAAAAATTCAATTACAATTGGTTGGCCACATTCGGGCTTACAAATTCGGCTCATAGGCTTGATACAACATGCTCAAAATATAATATTCCTATATGCTCCTTAATGCAAGATGAAATCTTATAGCTCAAATCTCATTTCTACTTAATTACCATACTAATGATAGGCTACAATGTTTTATATCACATCCAGGGGTCTAGAGTCATCCACGTTGGCCCAAGATCATTACAATCTCTGATGAAGAAAACATAACGTACATGAAATAGGTCACCCTTCAATTTGAATTTCTCCTTGATAGGTGCATAAGATGAAGTGTGGACCTAAAATTAATGTTAGGCACACTCCACAGAACAATTTGAATCACACCTCAAGGATCCACAATTTATAGGAAATATCCACAAGAGATCAAGCTAGCTATTAGGGTTGAAACAATTCATGTCTCGATTCAATAAAATGTCACTTAATCTGAGAGCAATAACTTGTCGGAAAAATATCCAATCATGTTGAAATATTGGAATAAGGAAAAAGAACTATGTACACAATAAAAACATAGATCCATAGGATCTAGTGAGAAAATGTGATGAAATACCAAATCTTCCAACTTGAATTAGACAAGAACAAGAAAAAAAAACTAAAAGAAAATCTTTTTGGTTGATGCAAAATTGCAAAGAACCAAGGATTCTCCTGCATCACTGTTTGTTCTCCAATAGTCCAAGAATCTCCCCAATTTTCCCCACATGATAGGTCCAAAGGTGAACCCATTGACGAGGATTAATTACTCAGCATTGTAAAGCTTAGGGAAGTAAACCCATTGCGTTCAACATTGGAGGTTTACCATTTGCAACTACAAAAGATAGAACAAGAAAAGACTTCCCCTAATGAATCTTTCCATGTTTTCACTAATGGGTTTCCTAGTTTTATTGAGGAGGACCCAAAAGATCAAGAAAAATTACAAGATAAGGTGGAAGTTGTAGTTAAGGAACAATAGTTTCTATATCAAGGAGAGGTTGAGAGTTCTCAAGTTTTGACTGACCTATTTGAGGAACTACCACTTTTTGTGGATGATGAAGAATGCATACCTCAGATTACACCCATACTGGC
Organism: Sequoiadendron giganteum; assembly: GCA_007115665.2. Classification (NCBI taxonomy): domain Eukaryota; kingdom Viridiplantae; phylum Streptophyta; class Pinopsida; order Cupressales; family Cupressaceae; genus Sequoiadendron; species Sequoiadendron giganteum. The sequence continues at coordinate 293,141,359 of CM021100.1, forward strand.
TCTAGGGAAACAAGAAGAGGTTCAAAACTTTGATGTTTTGATACCTCAAGAGGGTTGTAATAAGGTAATGCATAGTCTCCCTTCACAAGAAAATGGAAATGAGAATGAAGATGATATGTTTTGTTATGGCCTTGAGACTTTTGTTTCAATATTAGATGCCAAACAACCTTCTTTTGAAAGGAAAAGTGTGGAACAAAAGCTTGAGGAGGTGAAAGGAGGTGTCCAAACTCAAGGTTTGACTGTTTTTTTTGAGGAGTTTCCTTTGTGTATTAATAATGATGAAGAAAATGCATGTGAACTAATGAAGTTATCAAGTTATGAGCAGAAAAATGAAGAAAGCCATTTAGACAAAGGATTGGTTAGTGAGTAGATAAATGAGAGCATCCCTAATTTGGATGGTGAAGAAGTTGAGGTACATGTAGACATTGTTCAAGTTCAGCAAAAGCATGAAATTGCCTCTCAAGTTATGGATCTTGATATCTTCCCAAGTTCTCAAGAAATCAATCAGGAAGATACCCCAGAGCCTTTGGGAATCAAAAAACTATTAATGGGTTTGATGAAGATTTGGATACTAACATAATTGATGAGTTTTTACAAGGTTCGGTGATATTTTTTTAGACAATCTCAATTAGAAAAGTGAGATTGGAGCAATAGGTAACCAACAAGTAACCAATAATAAAATTTCAAGCTTCACTCTTTCAAGAGGGTACCCCATTAGAAATTTAGCCGAAAAGGTTACCAACAAGATTCAAAGTATTTACAAGTCACCTAAGAATGAGATTGGAGCTAAGGAGCAGTAGACCCAACTTACCCATCCATGGAAAAATAGAGGTATGTTTGATCAGATTCACAAGATCAATGCCTTCGGTTGTGATCTTCAAGTTGCATTACAATAATGTGTGGGGAGTATTCTTGTTTTTCACCTCTTATTGCCAGTTTATAAACATAAAAATCATCCTTAGTTGGTTAGAAGAGGGAGTTACTTTGAAAATCCAGTTAGTGGCTTTGTCTAGAAGGCCTATTCACTGGTTAGTGTAGGGTAGATTAGTTTTTTGCTAAGAAGTGCTTGGAGCACATTTCTTTCAGTAGTTTTCTTCCCCTAAGTGCTACTACACATTGTTTTCTGGCCACTAGGGCCTAGTTGTTTTCTTTTGGTTTGGTTTGGTTTTGTTTTCAGTTGTTGTTTGGAGGATTGCAACTTTCAGTTTCATGAGTTTGCAGGCTTGAGATGGGAAGAATTGACTCCATGCCCAATGGATTCTTTTAAGGAAACTGGTCTAATGCTTAGCAGGCAAGCATTCAATAGAAATCGCCAAGAATGTTACCAATTTTTCACCACAGCTCAAATTGGCAAAGCTGATTAAATTAAGTTCATTTTAAGGTGAAAAAATTTCAATTCATTTTTGCATTTTCTTAAACCATTGCATATATTGGATTTTGGAAGAGTTGTTCAGTTAAATTGTGCAATGCATTTTTAGTTTAAGAGGGCATTCAGTTTTTCCATTTAATGTTAACATCATAAGAAAAGATTGCATGAGATACAAAGAATAATGCTTTCATTCGTTATTGAGTTATACATTATATAATATTCTATACATTTTGCAAGAGAGATGCAGAATTGAGAAAGAATGCATAAATGTTGTTTCATATTCATTGGAATGAAAAGGAGGGAAATGTTAGAAACCCTAGATCAGACATGCAAACCTAAACACCTTCCATAGAAGAGAAAACATTGAAAAGCAGAGCTTTGCATGTAATGTGCAAAATGATATATTATTCAGGAATTCAATATTACAATGAGATGATTTTCTTTATAAAAGCAAAGTATGCAACCTTAATGTTGACCTAAAAATAACTCAACCTAAGTAAAGTAATGCAAGTGTTATTAAATATTAATTACACTAACAGCCCCCCATAAGTGCAGCTTAGGGAGACTAGATAAACATGCACCTAAAACTAAGATGAATGCAAGAAAGCATGAATGGGTCCCGACAACAAGGCCTGATCAGGTACCCATGTACAAATGCAATAATGAGGTAGAGAAGGAAAACCCAGTGGGACAACCCCCCCTACAATGAGATAACTGCTGCAAAGAAGCATTGGAAGAACACTGTGGAGTAACACTGGAACCGCAATCTGGCAAGCAAGGAAAGATAATTTTGTCTAGAAGAAACCATATTGGAATCATAATAATGTGACAACAGACCCGATGCCACGGAACACTCGAAAACACCAAACTAGAACAACCCTGGAATCCATAGAGCAACAGTAGATGATATGATGATGATAGAATCTGGAAGCCATGAATCTTGATGCCGATGTCAAAACTAAGACTGAAACTCTTCCATGGGAAAAAGTACCATATAGACTCGGGAACAATAACCACAAATTTAGTGGCCCTCAAACTGAGATGGATCCGATGCGGATCACTAACCATAGGCTCTCAATCTAAAGTGTGAACCAAAAATGAATCTAGTATGTGTCAAGCTAAGAAAAAAAAATGGCCAATAAGAAACTAAGAAACTAGATTACAACCCATGCAAGTTACCATCAAAACATGATGAAGATTATTATGCAAGAAACCCCCCCGAATGGAACTTTATATCAGTTCATTTATTACAATCTCCAATGACTGAAAAAGGAGAGAATTCCTAATATGCATAAATAGAAAATAAAAAAAAAACCTCAGATCTATGTAGAGGACTGAACCAGCTTTCCAATGCCGCAAGAATGGCAAAAAAAGGATCACTGAGTCAAAAGATATGCCCTCTAGAGTGAAAACAACAACATCTGAGTTCAAGGACCTGCAAAATAAATCTGGAGCAAAATCCAGAAAAAACTAAAACATTGAATAGATCGGTGCCAAAATCAGCTTTCCAACGGTATCTCGTTTGCAAGAAACGGACACCGTACACAAAATTTATACCCGATTTCATGAAAGTGCTCCAGAAAGGCCAATAAGGCCTGCAAGCAGCCCAGGGGGCTAAAAAATTTCGGTCCCTGGTCCTGCATGCGACCAGGGGCTGGGGCGGAGCCCCTAGTCACCCATGTGACCATGGCGCATGTAGAGGAGTCGGCGGGGGCTGGCGCTGGAACACCTGGTTCTCCATAGGACCCCGGGCTCGACGGAAGGGGCTGAACAAGGTCGGCGGCCGGATGGAGGAGCCACCGGCGGCGGTGGTGGGCCAGTGGCCACCCGGTGGTGGAAACCATTAGAACTACAGGCGCAGGTGCGACTCCCAAAAAACTTCATTTTTTTCCATTTTTTTCAAAAATCGTGCCTCGAGATGTGTGCTGGGGAGGCTGTACGGCTTCCCTGGCAAATTTTTTTTGCCTTTCGGATCAACTTCGCCAAAATCAACGAAACGAAGGGTGATCGTAGGGTTTTTGGCTGCTGCGAACGCAATGGTGACCTTTGTTTCTGCTCAAAATGCTTAAAAAAAATGCTGACCTCCAGAGCTTGCAAAAAAATACCAAACTTGAAACCCTTATAGATCTGGCAAATCATGGCCAAAATCTGCAAAAAAAAAGGCAAACCTGACTTTTTCCAGTGCTTTGAATCCAATGGTGAAGCCCGATCTGATCCAAGATGTTGCATAAACGAACTCAAGGCATAAAATCCTTGAGGAACCCCAAACGAAATCTGCAATGGTTTTCTCCAGAATTTGAGAAGGGGCTGCATGTCAAGGCTCTGATACCATGCTAGAAACCCTAGATCAGACATGCAAACCTAAACACCTTCCACAGAAGAGAAAACATAGAAAAGCAGAGCTTTGCATGTAATGTGAAAAATGATATACTATTTAGGAATTCAATATTACAATGAGATGATTTGCTTTATAAAAGCAAAGTATGCAACCCTAATGTTCACCTAAAAATAGCTCAACCTAAGTAAAGTAATGCAAGTGTAATTAAATATTAATTACACTAACAGGAAAGTCTCCCACACAAACCACGGGAGTAGCTGAGCCAACACATCATGAGAAGAATAATATACAACTAAACACTAAGAGAAGAGGAGAAGCATATAATGAAAAACATATTCATCATTTCCTATTTTGAGTCTTCGGTTTTGAGTTTTGTTGTGGATGCTCCATCCTTACTCCAAAGGTTGAGTGCACCTACATCATGTTGAGAGAAATGCTAAAGTGATGCAAACTAGAAATTAAGTGCACCATTATTCATTAGGGCAGAAAATGATACATTTTCATGGAGCGATAGTGAATAGGTATACATAATGCAAGTTTTCAATCAAGAGTAGGAACTGAATCAATTGGAGAAATTTCAAAGCTTCATCATCAAGTGTTACTGATTTCAAAATCTTCCATGAACTAAGCATTAAGACTCATATCAGTTGTAGCTATTCAAAGAGAGATAAAAATCCATGAAGACTATAGAGAAGAGTTTGTTTCTATCAAGAAATCAGAGCTAAGGTATGAAAGGTAAAGAAACATTATTTATTGTGGACACCTTACACAAAAGGTTTGAGTAGAATGGAACATGAAACATCACTAAATTAAAATGGAGTATAAAAACTCAAATCTTGTTTCAACATGTTGATGCTACAGTCATAAAAAGGATCTCATTGCATTGTATTATGCTCACGACATGAATGGAACTGTTCTAGAGAGTGAAAATTTGAGTACATTTTTCTGAATGCAAAATAATTTCAACCTATAGAATCAAGCTTCAGAATACCTAGAAATGGAAGTACAAAGTGACTACAAATAGAAAGTGACCTACAGGTGCATCATGATGGCCGAATGCAACATTACAAGAAGTGAGAAACTATGGCAGTCATGTTAGAAAGCGATTGAGAAAATGTATGGAAGAAAAGTGGAACTATTTTTGCTCTTTTCATAATAGTGAGCTAATAAAGCTAGGGTTTCAAGTAAAATGAAACAATGATGAATTTCTCATAAAAACCTAGAAAAGTTAAAGCTTCGACCTTACTTAGAATGGATTTCATTTTGATTTCTATGTTGAGAAAATAGAAGAACATATTATATTATGCATATTTAGGAAATGAACATAATATATTATACATCAAAATCCATGTTGGTACTCTCATAGTTGTAGCCTAAGAGATTCAATTATCTTCACAGAAGCACAAACCCACTTGGGTTTTATTTCAAAAGTCCAAATGGAGAGGATAATAAAGGGTTCGAGCTCATGCAAGAATAAGAGATCTTACAAAATGAAGACAACCTAGTGAATGGTCATTTCCATTGAAGGGATACAAACCTAGAAAATATGGAAACAAAATGACAAGAGTCTCTTGTAGAGGATAATAGAGGGTTCAAGCTCATGCAAGAATAAGAGATCTTACAAAATGAAGACAACCTGGTGAATGGTCATGACCATTGAACGGATACAAACCTCAAAAATATTGAAAGAAAATGACAAGATTCTCTTCCTCTAAGAGTTTCATCACTTTTTACAACATGGGTTGAGACTAGAAGATAATCATTTTTGTAGAAATGGAGAAATGCACAAGGTATGGTTGAGGCCTGTACAAAGAAATTTTATTTTTTCACCTACAAATGATTCATATTTTTGTGAAAAAAATCAAATCGAGCTTATTTAAGAGGGAAATGCACAAAATAGAGAGGCATAGAAACTTACTCAACTTTGGTCTGTGGAGAAACTCATTCAAAGTTGCATGCCATGTCCTTTAGAAGCTCGATTCAAGCTCTCCATGGTGGCCCAAGACAACAAAGAACATCAACAGAGAAGCAAATCATGAGAATATAAGGTAGAAGAACCATAGAGGTCATAGCCCGAAGGTTTGAAAAACCCTTCAAAATAAAATTAAAATGCCACAAAATGATCAAGAGAAACTTACCATTGAGTTGCAAGAGTATCTCGACCTCAAGCATGGAGGATTCGACATGAAAAATGCTCAAACCCTAGTTCCCTATGGCAGCCGAATCTAGAGTTATATTTCTCCCAAGTTTCCATGTGAAAATGATGCTAGGAATTAGGGATAGGGGTCAGTTTTGATCTTAGGGTTTCCCTCATGCTTTAATTCGAATGTGATTTTATCACATTCTTTTTCAAAAAAATCAAATGCTTTATTAATGCCTTGTCTCCAATATTCCTTGGGTCGATCCATCCCTTAGACATTTTTTTAAAACAAAATCAAATAAACTCAGACATGCCTTTGTATTTTTATATTTCATAGCCATAGTTAAACTTTTATGATTTTTAATAGAAAAATAAAATGTATAGCAACCTTTACATAGTATTTTTATTTTGGAAAAATATCAAATTTTACTCAAAATGCAAAAAATCAAAATATTTGAACTCGAATTACAAAATCAGATGTAATACGAAAGGTTTCTATATTGTTTTTTGAAAACTGCACATGATGTAAAACATCGTTAAGGTAATGTTTCTATAAATTACCTTAATGTTGTGTTTTTAAAATTTAGTTTAAGTGTTTGAGTCTTCACCGAACCTTCTATTTTGAGTCGAGTTCACTTAAGCGAATTTGGAAAAGAGGAGGAAAACTAAACTTTCTATATTCAGTTTTGAGTTGTTTGGCCTTGATTTTGTGGATATTTTGAATCAACCTCTTGGAGACAGAAATTTGCCACTTTTCTCATGTAGTTTGGAGTTGTTTGAAGCCCTATTTTTCAGGGCTTTCTGGGGGGCTTGAAAATGGATCAGAGTTGCCATTTTGAAGAGGTAGTTGAGCTGATTTTTGCTATTTTCACCGTTGAGGTCACTAGAGAGCTATAAGTTGGAGAAATTTTAATTTCTCAAGGATTCAGAATTGTGTTTCTTACTCTCATACTCATTATAGAGAGTCTTGTAAACTTATTTTTTGAATCAGGTTTTGATCTTATATTCCTTTATTTCAATAAACCAGCAGAATTTCCTCTCATTTTCTTGTTTTCAAAATTTACAGTCACAATTTGATGTCAACTATGATTCAAAATAAAAAATCCTCTTCATTTTTTTTTGTTGTAAGTTTTTTAGCAAGGGTTTCATGTGGTTCAGGTTGCATGTTATGTGTTCTATTTGATGAACCTTTATGCAAATCACTATTGAATTATGTGTTTCTAGAGTGGGATTGTGAGAATCAGGGTTTTAAAAGAAATTATTCGTAGTAGAAAGTTGTCATAATCTTTAAATTTCTGGTGAATCATCTTAGGTTTTAGAATGTTTGTTACAGTTTTCCCTTTTAACCCTTTTCTCAGAAGGTCTTTTAGATTAGGTGGTTTACTATACTGAACCAACTTGCTCTGGAGATTCACTCTCACTACAGATTACCCACAATCTGGGAGTGATTCCATGTTGCAACAGTATAGGAAAGTTTAAATTAGCTATGGGTGCAATCCTGGTTGTCAAATGTTTTTGGAAAGCCCGATGGGACTCTAAAACTTATTTTCAGAGTACTTTTCAAAATTGTAAGTTGTTTATTTAGTATGCACAACAAAGTCTCAACCTTTTGAGTTAAAACAAACATACCTGATGACTCTATTCATTGGTTTTGCAAGCAGACCTAAGTGTTGGTATGATACGAAATCATTTTTTTTCACTCCGTTTTCTAGTTTTTACATGAGAAAAAATTTCTAATTTTCATAGGTAGTATGAATATCACTATCCATATCATAAATACCTTTCTTATCCATCTCCATATCAGCCATATCAACATAATCATGTTGTTGGTTTCAATCCCATGGCTTTTCAAAACCAGCATGTGTAATGTAATTGCCACCCACCCACTCCTACCCAATATCTTAAAGGGTGAGTTTCTTAAATTCGTGCATGAATTCATGAAACAAATGTTGAAATGAACAAGACAACTGAGAGGGGGGGTGAATCAGTTGTATCAAAAAATTTACTTCCAAACTTAAAATTTTAATTTATTCTCAATCTATTATTAAGTGTGAACATGAATATGCAAATAACAGAAACACAATCACCAAAGACACCAGATTTACGTGGAAAACCCAATGAGGGAAAATTCACAGTGAGGATTAAGTCACAATATAGATGTAAAGCAATACCAGATACAAAGGCTCACTACCCAGATTAAGGGCTCACTTCCTTAGGACTCACTGTCTAGAAAGGCAAGCTCACTGCGTACAAAAAATACAAATAAATAGATCTAAATAATCCACCACTAGGAGTTACACACACTTCACAACTTGATCATAAGATTTACACAATAAAACATTGTTTCCTTATTTAGGCCTTCCACACTCTACTTTTCACACTTGTTTGCACACTCTGCACTTGCTCGAATCAAATTATGGATGGATATTTGATTCGCTACAACTTGTCTTGATTTTATACCATCATCAACCTTAGAAACATTTACCAAGGTCCACTATACAATTCAAATTCAAACTAAGTCAGATACTCAACATTCCCATGGTGGATAAGAATGTGAGAGGACCAATTACATATTTAATTTAGGATGCAAACAACATCTTGTATCATGCACATGCTTCCTCAAGTCGATGCAAAAGCTTTATGTAACATGTAAACACAAAGTCAGCCAAACCTAATGAAAACACCAACAATATTTGAAGTACATGCATCATCGACAAGATAATCTCATGTGGAAAACTCAACACATTTCACTAGTCATTTCACCATCTTTGGGAATACCTCAAATACATCCGCAACAACTTCAACAAACTTTGTTCTCGAGTAACTTATCACCAGTTGAATTGGACCAAAGAAAAAAGATACTAGAGCTCTAGAGCAGGTCTTTCGAAGCACCAAACCATAAGAATTTTTTATCAAAGAAATCATTAGAAAAATTATTTTCCCAAATCTACACGATCTGAAACCACTTATTAGAAGACTGCAGAGTCAAAACATTTCTCTGAGTCCACAAGCAAATAATTCTGACAACCAGTTCACACATCGATGAACATAACATTTTCTATCCATTAAACCAAAATATGAAACTCGGGATATATGATCCAATGGAGCTTAAAAACATACTTACAAATCCAAATAGGCATAGGTTAAACACAAAGGAAATGTGGACCACAATACTAGATCATGCACAAAACACACTTCAACACATCTTTCATTGTTTCTCAAATTTTCTCAAAAGAACTTGGCAACAACTCAACCTACTCAACTTGTATTGTGTTGACATCAATGAAAACACCACCAAATACATTGATACTTGCAACAACAAGTAGAAGAGATCCAAAAGAAAAATGAATACAATCAACAACAAGAAGATATGGCTTATAAGGCCTATCTCCATGAGCAAGAGTTAGAGGAACAAACATGAATTTCAAGCAGCCCTTGTAGTCTTGCATTAGCCTGCTTAAGGGGAGGTTTGTAAGTATAATTTTCAAGTTTTAGACAAAGTGACTCTCCTAGATCTTCCCAAGCTGAAAATCTAATTTTTAGGCATTTATCGTTTTCTTAATAGCCTGTTGTTGAGCAAAAATATAGCCCAACTTTTAGCTTTCCAAACCCATTTTTGGAAAATAAATTCCTAGATTCAATACAATATGCTTCGTATCAGATGAACCTAGTCCTAAGAATTTTTTAGTCTACAACCCCTCAAGATTAGCTTCTTGAAGAATGTGTTTGCTCTCCAATAGTCCAAGAATCTCCCTAAGTTTCCCCGCATGATAGGTCCAAAGGTGAACCCATTGATCAGGATTCCTTACTCTACATTATAAAGCTTAGGGAAGTAAACCCATTGCATTCATCATTGGAGATTTACCATTTGCAACAACAAACGATAGAACAATAAAAGACTTCCCCCGATGAATCTTTCCATGTTTTCACTCATGGTTTTCCTTCTTTTATTGAGGAGCACCCAGAAGATCAAGAGAAATTGTAGCAAGATAAGGTGGAAGCTATAGTTAAGAAACAATACTTTCTATATCGAGGAGAGGGTGAGAGTTCTCAAGTTTTTATTGACCTATTTGAGGAACTACCAATTTTTGTGGATGATGAAGAATGCATACCTCAAATCACACCCATACTGGCTCTAGGGCAAGAAGAGGAGGTTCAAAAAGTTTGATTTTTTGATACCTTGAGAGGGTTGTAATAGGTAATGAGTATTCTCCCTTCACAAGAAAATGGAAATGATAATGAAGATGATATGTTTTGGGATGACCTCAAGACCTTTTTTTCAAGCTTAGATGCCAAACAACCTTTTTTTGAAAGGAAAAGTGTGAAACACCACCTTGAGGAGGCAAAAGGGGATGTCCAAACTCAAGGTTTGACTGGTTTTTTCGAGGAGTTTCCTTTGTGTATTAATAATGATGAAGGAATGCATGTGAAGTAACGAAGTTATCAAGTTATGAGAAGAAAAATTAAGAAATCCATTTAGACAAAGGATTGGTTAGTGAGTAGATAAATAAGAGCATCCCTATTTTGGATAGTCAAGAAGTTGAGGTACATGTAGATATTTTTCAAGTTCAACAAAAGCATGGCACTTCCTCTCAAGGTATGGATATTGATATCTCCCTAAGTTCTCAAGAAATAAATTAGGAAGATACCCTAGAGAATTTTGGGAACTAGGAAACTATTAATGGGTCTGATGAAGATTTGTATACTAGCATAATTGATGAGTTTTTTCCTAGACTGGGTGACATGTTTTCAAATGATCTCAATTAGCAAAGTGAGATTGGAGCAGTAGGTAACCAACAAGTAACTAGTAATTAAAGTTTAGGCTTCACCCTTTCAAGAGGGTGCTCCATTAGAAATTTAGGCGACAAGGTTACCAAAAAGATTCAAAGGATTTCCAGTGCATCTAAGAATGAGATTGGAGCTAAGGAGCAACAAACCCAACTTACCCATCCATGGAAAACTAGAGGTATGTTTGATTAGATTCACAAGATTAGTGCCTTTGGTTGTGATATTCAAGTTTCATTACAACAATGTGTGGGGAGTATTATTGTTTTCCACCTCTTATTTCCAGTTGCATCCTCACTTGGCTAGAAGAGGGAGTTACTTTGCAAATCTAGTCAATGGTTTTGTCTAGAAGGCCTATTCACTGGTTAGTGTAGGGTAGATTAGTTTGCAACTAATAAGTGCTTGGAGCACATTTCTTTCAATATTTTTATTTCCTTAAGTGCTATTGCACATTTTTTTTCTTGCCACCAGGGTTGGTTGTTTGCTTTCGGTTGGGTTTTCTTTTGTTTTTCTACTACTATTTGGAGATTGCAAGTTTCAGTTTCATGAGTTTTCGGGTTTAAGATGGGAAAAATTGACTCCGTGGCCAGTGGATTTTTTTTAAAGAAACTAGTCTAATGCTTAGTAGGCAAGCATAGAGCAGAAATCACCAAGAATATTACCAATTTTTTACCACAACTCAATTTGGCAGAGCTGATTAAATTAAGTTCATTTTAAGGTGAAAAAAGTTCAATTCATTTTTGCATTTGCTTAAACCATTCCATATATTGGAGTTTGAAAGATTTGTTTAGTTAAATTATGCAATGAGTTTTCATTTTAAGAGGGGCATTTAGTTTTTCCATTTAATGTTAACATCATAGGAAAATATTGCATGAGATAGAAAGAATAATTCTTTCATTATGTATTGAGTTATCCATTCCATAATATTTCATACATTTTGCAAGATAGATGTAGAATTGAAAAAGAATGCATAAATTCCATTTCATTTTCATTGGAATGAAAAGTAGAGAAATTATCACACACAAGCCATTGGAGTATCTGATCCAACACATCATGAGAAGCATACTATACAACTGAACAGTAAGAAAAGAGGAGAAGTATGTAATGAAAAATATATTCTTCATTGCCTATTTTGAGTCTTTGGTGTTGATTTTTTTGTGGCTGCTCCATCCTTACTCCCGAGCTTGAGTGAACTTGAATCATGTTGAGAAAATATGTTAGAGCTCGGAATATGAATTTCACTATATGCTCTATCAATAGGAATATAATATATTGCCTATGATGCATTAGAACAACAAACATTAGACATATGCAGAAGAGCCTGAACAAATGAAACATCACAGAAGCATTGTACTTCATGTTTGTTTTATCTAAAATTTTTGTTCACTCTGCAGGTATAGGAAAAGTTGTTTTTCTAATTTTCTTTGAAGACTTGATAGCATTTGGTGTAAAACAGGCTCCCATAAGGGTAGAGCTTGACGTGTTGCCTCTTGACTACAATTGGGGCTTTGAGAAAAGAAATGCATTCATCGTGTCAAGAGGGAACATCCAACTGAAGGAGAAGCTCATAAATTAATGCAAGAGAAATGAATTCATCACCCAAATAGGACCATCAAATTCAATATGTGTGAGTGAAGATGATAATCACATATGAGTAAGGAATCATTCTCAAAATGCTAAAATGATGCATAACATAAATTAAAATGCACTATCTTTCATCATTAATTTTTGTTTGCATACAAATGCATCATGTTCAAAGTGCTACTACAACATTATATTACTACTATATTTCACTAACATGATGTTCACAGTGATAGGGAAGCACGTGATACATTGTCATAGAGTGATAGTGAATAGGCATACATAATGCTATGTCTTCAATCAAGAGTGGAAATTGAAGTAATTGGAGAGGTTTCAAAACTTCATCATCAAGTTCTTCCATTCACTAAGGATTAAGACTCATATCATCTATATCTATCAAAAGGAAGCTAAAAATGCATGAAGAGTGCAATGAAGCAAAAAACAACATCAAAGAATGGAAAAGTGAGACATGGAACTCAAGTTCAGCTGCATTCCATTGTTCTACATGAATGAAGTTGTGATAAAGAGAGAAATTTTTGGAGTATATTTTTCTAAATACAAAAGAATTTCAACCTACAAATTCAAGGTTCAAAATTCTTGGAAATGGAAGTACAAAGTGACTATAAACAAAAAGTGACCTATAGATGCATCATGATGGCCGAATGCAACATTACAATAAGTGAGCAACTATGATAGCCATATTAGAAAGTGATTGATAAAATGCATGGAAAAAAAGTGGAACTATTTTTGTTCTTTTCATAATAGTGAGCTAATAAAGCTAGGGTTTCGAAGAAAATGAAACAATGATGACTTTCTCATAAAAACCTAGAAAAGTTAAAGCTTCGATCTTACTTAAAATGGCTTTAATTTTGGTTTCCAAGTTGAAAAAATAGAAGAACAATATTATATTCTTCATATTCAAGAAATGAACAAAGAATATATGAATCACTGAAACCCTAGTTGGTACTCTCATATTTGTGGCCTTAGAGAGTCAATTCTATTCACAGAAGAACAAACCCACTTGGGTTTTATTTCAAAAGTCCAAATGTAGAGGATAATAGAGGGTTCGAGCTTGTGCAAGAATAAGATCTCTTACAAAATGAAGACAACTTGGTGAATGTTCGTGGCCATTGAAGGGATGCAAACCCATAAAATATTGAAACAAAATAACAAGAGTCTCTTCCTCTAAGAGTTTCATCACTTTTTACAACATGGGTCGAGCCCAGAAGAAAATCATTTTTGCAGAAATGGAGAAATACATAAGGTATGGCCACGACTTGTATAAAGAAAGTTCATTTTTTCACCTACAGATCCTTCATATTTTTTATGAGAAAAGCTCAAATCGAGCTTATTTAAGAGGGAAATGCACAAAATAGAGAGGCATAGAAATTTACTCAACTTTGGTGTGTGGAGAAAATCATTCAAAGTCACGTGCCATGTCCTTCAGAATCTCTATTCAAGCTCTACATGGAGGCCCAAGACAACAAAGAACATCAACAAAGAAGAAAAGCATGAGAATATGAGGTAGAAGAACCATAGAGGCCGCGACCTAAATGTTTCAAAAACCCTTCAAAATAAAATAAAATGCAACAGAATGATCAAGATAAACTTACCATCAAGTTTTATGAGTATCTCAACCTCAATAATGGAGGAGTCGACATGAAAAATTCTAAAACCCTAGTTCCCGATGGGAGTCAAGTGCAAAGCTCTATTTCTCCCAAGTCGCCAAGTGAAAATGATACTAAGAATTAGGGATAGGGGTTGGTTTTGATCTTATGGTTTCCCTCATTCTTTAGTTCGAATGCGATTTTATCACATTCTTCTTTAAAAAAATAAAATGCTTTATTAATTCCTTGTCTCCAATATTCCCTAGGTCGAGCCATGCCTTAGGCATTTTTTTTAAAGAAAATCAAATAAACTCATACATACCTTAGTTTTTTTATGGTTCATAGCCATAGTTAATTTTTTATAGAAAAATAAAATGTATAGAATCCTTTACATTGTATTTTGATTTTTGAAAATTATCAAATTTTACTCAAACTACAAAAAATCAAAATATTTGATGTTGAATTGCAAAATTAGATGTAATAGGGAAGGTTTCTATATTGTTTTCTGAAAACTACACATGATGTAAAACATCATTAAGGTAACCTTTCTATAAATTACCTTAATGTTTGTTGTGCTTTTAAAATGCAATTTAACTGTTTGAGTCTTCATTGTACCTTCTATTTTGAATTGAATTCACTTGGGAGAATTTGGAAAAGAGGAGGCAAATTGAACTTTCTAAATTCAGTTATGATCTATTTGGACCTGATTTTGTGGATTTTTTTAATGAACCTCTTGGAGACATAAAGTTTCCACTTTTCTCATGCAGTTTGGAGCAGTTTGAAGCCATATTTTTTAGGCCTTTCTGGGGGACTCGAAAATGGATCAGAGTTGCCATTTTGAAGAGGTAGTTAAGCTGATTTTTGCTTTTTTCACCATTGAGGTCACCAAACAGCTATAAGTTGGAGAAATTTTAATTTATCAAGTGTTAAGAATTATATTTCTTACTCTCATACTCATTACAAAGAGTTTTGTAAACTTCTCTTTTGAATCAAGTTTTGAGTTTATATTACTTTCTTTCAATAAAGCAGCAAAATTTCCTTTCTCATTTTCTTGTTTTCAAAATTTACAGTCACAATTTGATGTAAACTATGATTCCAAATGCAGAATCCTCTTCATGTCTTGTCATTGTAAGTTTGTTAGAAAGGGTTTCATGTGGTTCAGGTTTCATTCTATATTTTGTTTGATGAACCTTTATGCAAATCACTATTGAATTATGTGTTTCTAGGTTGGGATTATGAGAATCAAGGTTTTAAAAGAAATTGTTGTGAGTAGAAATTTTTCAAAATCTTTAAATTGTTGGTGAATTATATTAGGTTTTTCGATTTTTTTTTTAGTTTTCCCTTTTAACCCTTTTCTCAAAAGGTCTTTTAGATTAGGTGGTTTACTAGAAGGAACCAACTCACTCTAGATATTCACTCTCACTACAAATTACCCACAATCTAAGAGTGATTCCATGTTGCAATAAGATAGGCAAGTTTAACTTGGTTGTGGGTGCAATCTTAGTTTTCAACAGTTTTTTGGTGACTTCGTAAAGTCCCTTACACAAACTAAGCAAAGTCCCTTTGAAAAAAAATTTACTAGAACATTTTTCATAAGTGTTCAACATGTTATAACTTGTTAACCTTATGAATCTCGAACTCTAATTTCAAGGCCACCTAGCATAACACACCTTGCTTTCTTATGGAGCCTTGCCTTGTTCATAGGTTCTTAGCATAACACAACTTGTTAAGCCATATGGAGCATGAAACCTTGTCTTGTGGCACCTTATTGAAGTTGTTAGGAGGATATCTTTGATATGGTATGGGATCCTACTATGATTCTCTCATTTGCAACCCCTTTGGGATACTCACCTAGTGGAAAGCATGAGGTTCCACTACCCCAGAGTGAGTGTGTGACAATTTTTTTTTACAAAAAATCTTAGACTTGTTTTGTGTCAATTAGATAGTCTAGGCTTGATATTCCTGATCTTTGATAGTGTGTGATTATCTTTGTCATTTTTGTATACATAAGTGTCTTAAATGTCTAATTTACTGTGAGTTCAATATGGGGTCATCCAATCACTAAAGTGGAGCCTAAATGTACTGTAGGAAAAAGTATCCCTTTTTCACACTTAATTGGGGAATAAATAATGATAAAAAAACTAAATTGTGCCTTAATTTAGTGTTTTAATATGTATTTTACATATTCACATTAGGTTTAGGGTCTTATTAATAAAATGGACTTAATTGTGCCTTATTTTTGGTGTTGTAAGGTGTACTTTTACACTTTCACACTAATCTAGGTCTTCATTAATTAATTGAGGTTAATTATGCCTTAATTTCCCCCTTTAATTCAAATCCAATACCAATTAATTGCAATGTCTAAGGAATAAAACTCGACATTCATAAATTCCATGACATAACACTTAACCTTGAAGAATGTGTGTCCTAGGTAAGTGACCTAGGACCCATTCACCATAGGGAAAATGGGTCCTCACTTAGGCCTAGGACCTAAATTTAAAATATATTTTTGGAAACTTTCCAATGATTTCAAATGTATATTCAAATTTCGGCTTGTGATATTTGAATTTTAGGAATTGATGTTAAGATATAAATAAGAGGTTATTTCACTATGTTTCATCCTAGAATTTTTACGAGACCAAGAAAGTATTTTTACAGAGCCCTAGCAAGGACCCATTTGCCATAGGGTGAATGAGTCTATAGTGAGCTTCAAAAAGGATCTTTTGGTGATTGGTACACATTATTCTCCCTTTTCCATATCTTCCTTTTGATTTCTATTTCTATTAGTTTTGAGTACAATCATATTTTGTTTGAATTTTGTAGCTTACATTTTGGAGTTTATTTGATGGTTTTAATCTTTCTCCCCAAAGTGTTATTTAACTCATACTTTCGTTCTTGCATAGAAAAGGAATTTTTTTTATTCATACCTTTATTTGACTCATCTTTTGGCTGTTATTCATTTCACTATTTGAATCTCATTTATTTGAATGAATAGAGAGAAATAGGTCCTTTTCATTGTGGTGAACCCCATTTTATCATAACCCCACACCTATTTTTCACCATTTCATTTTAATTTGATATGCAATTTTGTTTTCAATTTTCAAATGTAAATGAAGATGATGTAATGCTATGTAATTGACTTGCAAAATGACTGATTTTTTTATATTTTAAAGAATGAAAAATATGCAATCCTAAAAATCCTAAATGCAATGCAAAGTTAATGAAAAATACACACCCTAAATGAGACTCAATTCAATGCAAAGAGATGCAAATGAATGCAAGATCTAATTCTAGGGTGAAAGATGACTCAAAAATAAAAAAATATAATAATCAAACTTAGGTTAACCAAAATGAAATGGTTAAAAATAGGTGTGGGGTTATGATAAAAGGGGATTCACCATAATGGAAAGGACCTATTTCTCTCTATTCATTCAAGGAAATGATATTCAAACAATGAAATGAAGAACCACCAAAAGGTGAGTCAATTCAGGTATGAATAAGAAAATTTCCTTTCTATGCAAGCATGGGGGTATGAGCTAAATATCAATTTGGGGAGAAATATTAAAACCATAACATAAAATCCTAAATGCAAGCTATAAAATGAAAATGAAAGTCTATACTCAAAACTAACATAACCAACAATCAAAAGGTGGATCTAGAAAAGGGCGAATGATGTGTACCAATCACCAAAAGTTCCTTTTTGAAGCTAATTGAGGACTCATTCACCCTATGAAGAATGAGTCCCAGATAGGATTCTATAAAAATGCTTTATGTGTTCTCTTTTGTTGTGTATGCACTCCCAGATTCTCGATTCTCACTATTGAACAACTGGAAATAAATCTTGTAGAAGAGTTTCCATGAAATTACAACTTTCCTTGTAACTTTGAAAACTTTACAACTTTCTTAATTTTTTCTCTTCAAAGGATCTTCAACCTAAACCCTGTAATCACACATCAAAGAGAGAAAAATGTTGCTTGTTAGGTGAATGGCTTTTTGCCTTCGTCAAATCCCATTTTGGTAATTAAACCTTATAATGAAATAATGAAACATGAAGGAGTGATGAATGAAAAACCCTATGTCACAAACCACCAAAATTTCGATAAAACCTTGGATTGTAGATTAACAAATTGCATGAATTGGCCAGAATGGGTGTGGATCTTGATCATAAAAATTGAATTGAAATAGTTTATTTGAATGCTTGAATAGATCTTGAACTCTACATCACCATATTAGCTCAAACAACATGTATGATGCAAGAAAGCTTTCACATGATAAAACTTTTTCCTACACTACAACTAGTATATCTCTCACCCTCTGTGTTGATAAAATGTGTCTCAACCTTGCAATTACATAGGTACTATTCATCCAACGATGACGGGGGGTGTGGGGGGGATTCCCCCCATGAGGGGTCTAGAGGGATCATCCCCCAGCTTAGGGTCCAAGGGTAGCATGCCCTAGTAGGGGCCCAAGAGCAATGCCCCCCAAAGGAAAATTTTATTTATATTTTATTATTGTAAATTTGGACCGTTCATCATTATGTCTCATATCTAAAGGTCGACATTTTATTAGCTTGAATTTCCCTAGAATGCAATCCTATTTTATAAGAGTTTTGTATCATGACTATGTATTGTGATGTATTCTGAGAGTCTGATAGTGACCGTGTTGCCTTTGGTTCTCTAAGTGGTGATGCTCTTATGAGATGCTTGCTCTACAAGTATATTGTAATCTTTGTGATTTCTAAATAATATATTGGATGGATTTTGGAGTGTGGTGTTTTTCTCTCAAAAGGGTTTTCCCCACTTAAATCACTATGTTGTGGTATGCATGATATTTATGTCCATTTATGTTTAATTTTTTGTAAATGTTAAAGATTTGTAAAAATTTTACATTATTATCCTCTCAAGTTTACCATAGGAATTTATTTCGATACCTTAGCTTCCTTAAACTCTCCACATTAACCTCAGATACAGAGCCAAAAAAAGAGGTGCCAATGACAATGAGCCAAAATTTCATAACACCCTGTGCCACCAAGGTCGGGCTTTCTACAACATCACCACACTAATGACAACAAACAGAATAGAAGTTGGATGCCTCCTCCAAAAGAAAATACCATACAACCTCTAAGGAACTAGGGAAAGAACATGTAGTCATGACACAAGGGGCCACAAAAGTAGCTCAACAACCAACTGAAGGACAAGCCACATCTGCAACCATAAATATTGCACCACCTTCACCCTTGAATCCTTCAAAAAATAAATAACCTCCCCTATGCCTATTCGCGCCTTTGTCGAAGCATGAAGTGAAGATAAGAAATCCACATGATATTGGTCATGGAGATAAAGACTAAGAAAGTAAACTCAAAATATAGAGATAATCCATCAATTGCAAAAGGGAGTAGGGCCACCCCAACAGATCTAAAAAAATCAACAAACAACATAGCAACACACTTAATTGCAGTCACTCCACCACCACTCAAACTATAACAAAGGCATAGGAGGGACACCAGAGCACCCACAAGGCCACAATAATTCCCTCTGCTATTTCCGAAGGCCATCCATCTAGGTTGTGAATCCACAAAATAAATAAACAAAGGAAAACAATAATATGTGACACCATCTGAGCCTAAATCTTCCCCACAATCGCCAATAGAGGAATTCAAAATCCCCCCCACTATGCTTCCCGCCCAATGCCATATTAACTTAAAACAATTAAAAATAACTTAAGTTACTAAAAACAACTTAAGTTATTCTTTATAATATAATTTTAGAAAATAAAATTTATTACTAAAAAAGTTATGTGAAATAAAACAAAGTAATTTTTTTTTATTATATTATTTTCGATAATTAGTTGTTAACTAAACAATTATGCAATGTATCATTTTTGAGAGTAAAGTGTTCTAAAATTAAAAAACCTTTGATACACAAATTGTATAGAATATAAATATTTTTCATTCTCTTCATGTTTATGTGTATATTGTGTTATGTTTCATCAAAGTGTTAGTCTAATATAGACTCATTCTTGCATATACTTGGAAATCAAATATGATCTCATTATTTAGCTACAAATAATTTTTTAAATAGTGCACTAATGTTGAAAGTGGTGGCAATAGATGGTGATATGTGGAAAACATTTGTGCATCCATCAAAAGATTTGTAATGTTATATATTCTTATTTTTATATTTTTGTAAAGGTTGGTTGATTTTAGACTAATTACTATAATAAATAATATTAAGAAAGAGATAAGTATCACTATAACTTTTAGGTCTAAATAAATACAATAATCTAAGAGATAAGTAAAACATTAGAATATTTTAAACTATTTAAGCTACCAGTACACATAAAATATTTATATATTGATCTTGATAAGCCCATGAGGGAATATAAAATATCATGTAATTCCAAGATGCTAATGTATTCTCTCAAGCTACAAAAATACCATTGATACATATATCCATAAAATATATATTATCTATGTGCCATGTATAGGCATACAAAGTGTCTTCATTGATGAAGAATACACTATTGTTCAATCATTCAACCTCTTTTCTCCCAACTAGAAATTAAACCTTGATCCCTTGTATTGGTTGGTGTCTTGTGTCATTCTGATCTCATGCGGCCCTCACAATTTGCACCTCAACCTATATATATATAATCAAATTAGATACTATTCCAAATTCAGTAACTAAAATAATTAATAAAAATGATATAAATATTATAAAAAAACTTACAACATACATGCAATCTTCTTCTCCTTTCCTATGAAACTCAACATCATCAAGAGAGGTTTTTCCTCGCATAGGAGTGTTTACATAAACTTATAACATAATAAAGATATATTTATCAATTATTGTTAATACCTAATGATATTAATTAAGACAAAATAACCATTATTAAACATATATGTCCATACTCATACTTACAGTGTTAATGATATTGATGATAAATTTGCAATAGAAACACCAACTTCTAATTTTTCTCATATTGTAGGAGGTATGACAATTGAATTCATCAATTTAAAGAAAGAAATAATAGATTAAACTCAAAAGAACAAATATACATAAACAATAAATTTGAGTTTTACAAAATAAAATTTTAAATTTATTATAGCGTATCTTAGTAAATCTAATGTCATTACCATCCATATGAACATGCATGATAAATGGGGATTTAATTCCCATATATTCAATAAAACTTTATATTTTGAACTATTATACATTATTCTGAATATAAATTATTATTTATTTCTAAAATATTGAAAAATAGGGTTAAAATAACCCTATTCTTCACTATCTCATTCAAGAAATGAGATCCAAACCATGAAGTAACTATCAACCCAAAAGGTGAGTCAAATCAAGGTTTGAATCTTGTAATTTCTAATTTTTCTATGATGGGGGTCTAGGTCAAGTAATGCTATGGAGAGATAAATTTGAATGAGCAAAAAACCTCTAAACCTAAATCTACAAAGTGCAATGAAGTTTATCATAATACAAGAGGAAACAATGGACTTTTTGGAAAAACTAAGAGTAATAAATATTGTGCACCTATTCAAAGATTTGTGTTTCTACAACCCTAATAGGGACTCATTCGCCCTATGGTGAATGGGTCCTGGTAGGCTCTTATCGAAAAATTTCAATCTGAATTTAAAGTTCTAGACCTCCATTTCCTTCTTGTAGCTTGAGATTCTTGCTTCTGGATCTAGATATCCCAATAATCTTAAAAAAAAAATTAGTGTTTGTTGGTGGATAGGGGTTCACCTCAGTCAAACCCAAAGTTT
Organism: Sequoiadendron giganteum; assembly: GCA_007115665.2. NCBI lineage: Eukaryota > Viridiplantae > Streptophyta > Pinopsida > Cupressales > Cupressaceae > Sequoiadendron > Sequoiadendron giganteum. The sequence continues at coordinate 293,162,953 of CM021100.1, forward strand.
GGTAATTAGACCTTGATGATGAATATAAATCTGAAACATGAAATGTGTGTGCAATCTTAACCTTAAGTGTGTCTAAGATTAAGGTCTCTAGTGATGCAAATAAACCCTACTCAAGTGTGTTAGAATAGGATCCTAGAATGAAACTTGAACAAATCAAAAGACTTTGTAATACCCCTTCATTTTGCCTTCTAGTTGGATAGTGTGTCTTTGTGTGGGTATGTTGCTTTGATGAGTTTATGGTTATTCAGATGTTATCTTTATTCCATGTTTTGGATTAGCATTATGGATATTCGAATTAATGATGTTATGCCTTGGATTATAATAATATGTTAGAATTGTCAGTTAGTTGCATTGTATTGGTGAAGGGGATGATATCGTATCACTCGCTTGCGAGTGCCCTATGATCTCATGATTTTCTCTTCACGGTGTGTATTTTATGCTGTTCATATTATATGTTGTTGTTTACTTGAATTATAGGTTGACAGGTATAGGACATCGACGCCACCTGGTTTCACATATTGGAGCGTGTTCAATACCCAATGGTATTCGATTGGGAGATAGTAGCTAGGTTTTTGTGCCAAGTCGTCACCCTAGTCCTTGTATGTCGTTAGTTGTTTGTTAGGTTGTGTTGTTTTGATTATTGTTCCCTCTCTTCGTTATTTAATTTCAAGTTAGAAAAAGGGTAATTAAATGGCTTAATGCTTTTTAGTTGTTGATTAATTTGATCTAGGAATTATTGTGAAATGTAATTTATTTTATTATTAATTTAATTTAATTTAATTAATAAATAATTTAATCGTTGATTAAATCTATTTTATTAATTAATTAAATTTATAAGGTTGAAATAAGTTAAATTATTCGTTTTGGAAATTTATGCATATTGGTTGAAATTCAAAAATAGAAAAATGATTTAAAGTCAAATTTGAAAGTTTGAATTCAAAAATTGAAGAATTTGAGATATTTTGTATTTTTCTATTTTGGGGAATTTATGAAGGTGGTTGTTGAGATTTTAGGGTTTTATCCTTATGGTTGAATTTCTTTTCTCAAGTTTTGGATGATGAAGTTTTTGGGAAAATTGGAAATGGACGAGAGGAAGAGTGGTTGCATTTTTGTGGGTTTTGGATTGTGGTTGTGAAAATCCATGGAGATGAGGTTGGGAGTTGAGCACCATTTCTAGATCCCCTCAAACTCAAGGATATCAGGTTCTTTGTTCATTGAATTCAGTTGTTTTATTATATATAATTGTTGTTTGGAAACATTCAAGTTTATGTTTGATCTACAAATAAAACCCATGTTGAATCTTGCATTTAAGTTAGAAGGAAAATCTTTGGAAACTAAAATATAAAAAGTGGTTCTTGGCTGTAAATAAGTATTTCAAATTTATTTTCCTCAATTATTTCTCATGGGGATGTTTGGATCCTAATATATATAAATATATATATGTATTGCTATATATATATATATATTTATATATTTAGAATTGTTTAAAATTCATCCTTTTGGGAGTTTATATTGTTTGCTTTCTTTAAAAATGCCCATGAAGGGGCACGGATTTCAAAAAATCCACAGGTCATTGATAAAATATATAATAAAAATTTAAAAAAAAAAAAAAATTGATTAGAGGGGTTGGGGGCACACCCGCATCGCACCCCCATGGGAGGTAGGTGGAGGGATCCGCGCCCAGCGTGACCCCCACCTCCTCCCATCTGCAACACTCCCGTCGCCACCGCTACCCTCTCCCCTCCACCACGGTGTTGTGGGAACAACCACCGCACTGTTGGCGGAGTTGTTCACACAACCACCACCAATAGTGGGGGCAACTGTTCACATAGTTGCTGGTCACCACTTCTATCGGTGCCCTGCGCATGGCCATCGTTGGGCTAAAAACGCCGCTGCCACTATTAACAAGTCTGCGCAGCCAAGGAAAACCATGGCCAAAGTAAAAGCACGCTGCCGCCCCAGCCCTAAATGCGGCCTGCGGCTCAAGGCAAGCTCGCCTCCCCATGTGAAACATGTGGGACCCTTTTGTATGGTGGTGAAATTTATATATAAAATATTTCTATATTATAATATATAATACTAAAATATTTATAATAATATTTTATATTATATTCTATAATATTAAAATATTAATATATAATTTAAAATAAAATATTTAATTGTAGCTGTGGATTAATTTAAAATGTATGGAAAATATTAATTTTCAAATGGTTGATTTAAATATAGTTGTGAGATTTAAATTTAAGTGCAAAAGTTCAATTATTGTTTTGATTTAAATCAAATTGGAAAAATTTATAATATTGAGTTTATAGTCAATTATTGTTTTTATTTAAACAATTGATTTGAAAAGGGAAAATGTTGGATTTGTGATTAATGTGTTGATAACGAAATTAATTGATTATTTTATAATGATTTAGTTTGCAAGGACAATGGTTATTTATTTTAAAATGAAATGTTCTGAGCTATAGATGAAAATGCTAATTTATTATTTATAGGCAATTAGAAAATTAAATGTTTGGTTTAAATTTTTCCTTTTGTCTTGACAAGACGTTGTTAAATTAAGTGTCATTGATGCGTCAATTACTGAATGTAATGAGGAAATGGGTTTAGTGAACCCAAAGTAGAATTTAAATTCTCGTCTCCTTGCTCGCCTTGAGTGTGAACTATTCCTGTTATCGTTTGGGGATTTGGGTCATAGAATTTGTCAAGTCTTCCAGATAAGGTCCTTTTAATATGTGGGTTGTTTTTTTGTGTTATCAACCTATTGTGAGTTCTCTTGGGTAGTGCATGAGGTTATGTATATGTTGTACCCGGTTTCCACAAACGGGAATGTTTTGTGTCTCTTGTCTCTTGTGCAAGGAGTGGATTATGGGATCTGTGTCTCCTTGTAAGGAGTGGGCTTGTTATGTTTGTACCTCTTGTGTTGGAGTGAGTTTCATTTTAGGTGTCCTCCTAGAGTTGGAGCGGTTGTAACACCTGTTGTGTGTACACTTGAGTTTCCCTTGGTGATTTGAGTTTGTGTGTTGTCAATATAAGAGTGGCTTCCGTAAGGGCCAGAGCCCAAAGAGGTATCCAGGATAACCTTCGGAAGTGATTTAATCAAGTGATAACTAAAACAATACTTAGAAGATTAGGACTAACTTCTCACTAATCAAGATAATTTTACCTCACTCATAGACACAAGTGCTCATTTAGACTTGGGATGAGTGGGAAAGCTTGGAATGGCAAGGTCATCTATCTTTTCTGTACGAAAGGTATTTGGCTCCGAATGAGTGAGTATGGGGCTCAAGATTCGGTAAAGGTCACCAGGATAACCTTTTCTTGTGGGGGCCGAAGCCTATGAAGATTCCTAGAGGATAACCCATGATGAGTTGTGCGATGACACTCTATCTAGGACAACATTTGGTACTTGTTCTTTATGCGTATGGTTCTCTTATCATACTTGATCTGCTTTATTTCTAGAAGCAATGTGACCATGTAGAGTTGTACTTGTGTTGTACTTGCATGGTATTTGAGTTGTACTTGTGTTGTTCATGTGGTTGGTTGTGTCAGTCAGTTTAGTTATGTTTTAGTCTGTGTCTAGAGGTAGATTGTCTTGGCTAGGATTCCTGGTTACTATCTCCTAGCACGGGGGGTGGGCCTTTGGGTTCCACTTGGTTGGGTGGCATGCACCTTAATCCATTGGGTTCTTTATTCATGTTCTTGTGGATGAGACTTCTATTTGGAGAGTTCGTGGGTTTCAGTATCATTTCTTGCTTTATTTATTCTCTATTGATCTTGTATTATTTTACCCATCAGTTGTTATCGAGGTGGGAAGTTGTAATTATAATTATGTTTATTGGACTTGCCTCATTCAAGGAATGAGTGTTGTAATCTTATTGTTTAATGAATGGTTTAGTGAAATGGAAAGTTATCTTTATGCTAGATGTAAATTATCTTTTTGGAATGTATGTGTTTAAATTATTAAGCTAATGTATGACATGGTTTAATTCATGTTTTTTGTTGAGGTTCTATATAACCTCTGTCTCGTAACCTTAGAGGTTGTTGGCGTTAGTTAGTTAACTTGATTTTAATTGTACTTTAAAAAAATAAATTAGCCTCTTTAAATAGTTGTTTGCAATTTCCTCTAGGGTTGCATGGCAGGGTGTTACACATGGTATCAAAGCCTAGGTTTAAACAATGGGTACTCTGGGATTATGATGGAGCCATTAAGCTTTTTTGTGTGGGTTTTGAGTTGTGTACCTCACTTAATACCTTGGTGTGTAGATGAGGTTTTGATTTGGTGCATTATGTGTGAGGGAGTTATATCCCTACTTGTTTGTAGGCTTCCAGGAGTAAGCCTAACCCTAGGGGGGGAGGATGTAATACCCCTCCATTTTCCCTTTTGGTTGGAAAACGTGTCTTTGTGTGGGTATGTTGCTTTGATGAGTTTCTGGTTATTTAGATATTATCTTTATTCCACGTTTCGGATTAGCATTATGGATATTCGAATTAATGATGTTATGCCTTGGATTATAATATTATGTTAGAATTGTCAGTTAGTTGCATTGTATTAGTGAAAGGGACATTATCGTATCACTTGCTTGCGAGTGCCCTATGATCTTGTGATTTCCTCTTCACGGTGTGTATTTTATGTTGTTCATATTATATGTTGTTGTTTACTTGAATTACAAGTTGACAGGTACAAGACATCGACTCCACCTTGTTTCATAGATTGGAGCGTGTTCAATACCCAATAGTATTCAATTGGGAGATAGTAGCTAGGTTTTCGTGCCAAGTCATCACCTTAGTCCTTGTATGTTGTCAGTTGTTTGTTGGGTTGTGTTGTTTTGATCATTGGTCCCTCTCTTCGTTATTTAATTTCAAGTTAGAAAAAGGGTAATTAAATGGCTTAATTATTTTTAGTTGTTGATTAATTTGATCTGGGAACTATGTTGAAATGTAATTTATTTTATTATTAATTTAGTTTAATTTAATTAATAAATAATTTAATCGTTGATTAAATCTATTTTATTAATTAATTAAATTTATAAGGTTGAAATAAGTTAAATTATTCATTTTGGAAATTTATGCATATTGGTTGAAATTCAAAAATAGAAAAATGATTTAAAGTCAAATTTGAAAGTTTGAATTCAAAAGTTGAAGAATTTGAGATATTTTGTATTTTTCTATTTTGGGGAATTTATGAAGGTGGTTGTTGAAATTTTAGGGTTTTATCCTTATGGTTGAATTTATTTTCTCAATTTTTGGATGATGAAGTTTTTGGGAAAATTGGAAATGGAGGAGAGGAAGAGTGGTTGTATTTTTGTGGGTTTTGGATTGTGGTTGTGAAAATCTGTGGAGATGAGGTTGGGAGCTGAGCACCATTTCTGGATGCCCTCAAACTCAAGGATATTAGGTTCTTTGTTCATTGAATTCAGTTGTTTTATTATATCTGAATTTGTTTTCTGGATTAGATTGTGTTGTTAATTTTTCATCATCAACGTTTCGAATCACACTACGTGATCCATCATCAGGATGAAAGAGAGCTAAAGGAAAAAATGAATTGTTGGTGACCAAACTTGGTTAAAAGGATAGCACAAGGGGGAGGCACAAGGTTCGAGGATAAGGAACTCAATAAAATAAACACAATTACAATTCAAAAAGGAAAGATTCTAAAAAGTGCATAATATTAAGAATGAAATCATAAAAAAAAAAAATATTAAAACCACTCACATCAAGCACTCTAAATGATTCAAAAAATAAATTAAAAATAAAAAATAAAATAGAGACATTCACAAATTAAAATAAAAAATAAAAAATAAAAAAATAAAAATAAAAATAAAATAAAATAACTAATTTTTTGTTTTGTTTTTTTTCTTCTTTTTCTTTTTTCTTTTTTGATTGGTAATGGGCACTTTTTAAGGTGCCTAACACTATTGTTGTTCAAATCTGCAAGCCCACCATCCCAGCAAAAGCACAAAGCCTGCGAGCATAGCGGCCCAACGGGGATTTGAACCTTGGTGGCAGCGTCACCAAGCAAGTGTTTCAACCACTACGTTATACGGGTCACCCCAAAAAACTAATATTAATATATATATATATATATATTATTGTTAACATTAATGTTAACAATAATATTAGTATAGTGCAAAGACTTCTGTATATGATTGTGTTTAGTTTTTTCCATCAACGTTTCGGATCACACTCCGTGATCCATCATCAGGATGAGAGTAGAGAGCATAAGGGAAAAACTAAACACAATCAAATCCAGAAGTCTTTGCACTATACAATATGGATTGTGGAAATTTGATATCATTAAATAATATTAGTGTTAACAATTATACTATATAATATTAATAAAATATAGTTCATAAATATAATATCATAAAGAATCAAAATATTAAGATTCTAAATCCTAGAGATAAACAAGAGCGGAAGGAGCTCTCAGGTCAAGCACTCTAAAAGATTCAAAAAATAGAAAGAAGCATTAACAAATTCAAAAAATGATATAGAAACATTCACAAAATATAAAATATGAAAATTAACATATATATATATATAATATTGTTAACATTAATGTTAACAATAATATTAATGTTTACAAAAATACTATTAATAAAATATAGTTCATAAATATAATAATATAGAGAATTAAAATATTAAGATTCTAAATCCTATGAAGGGGACGGTATTGTATCACTCGCTTGCGAGTGCCCTACGATCCCGTGATTTCTTCTTCACAGTGTGTATTTTATGTTGTTGTTTACTTGAATTACAGGTTGACAGGTACAGGACATTGACTCCACCTAGTTTTACAGATTGGAGTGTGTTCAATACCCAATGGTATTCGATTGGGAGATAGTAACTACGTTTTCATGCCAAGTCGTCACCCTAGTCCTTGTATGTCGTCAGTTGTTTGTCGGGTTGTGTTGTTTTGATCATTGTTCCCTCTCTTCGCTATTTAAGTTCAAGTTAGAAAAAGGGTAATAAAATGGCTTAATGCTTTTTAGTTGTTGATTAATTTGATTTGGGAACTATGTTGAAATGTAATTTATTTTATTATTAATTTAGTTTAATTTAATTATTAAATAATTTAATCATTGATTAAATCTATTTTATTAATTAATTAAATTTATAATGTTGAAATAAGTTAAATTATTCATTTTGGAAATTTACGCATATTGGTTGAAATTCAAAAATAGAAAAATGAAGTCAAATTTAAAAGTTTGAATTCAAAAATTGAAGAATTTGAGATATTTTGTATTTTTCTGTTTTGGGGAATTTATGAAGGTGGTTATTGAAATTTTAGGGTTTTATCCTTATGGTTGAATTTATTTTCTCAATTTTTGGATGATGAAGTTTTTGGGAAAATTGGAAATGGAGGAGAGGAAGAGTGGTTGCATTTTTGTGGGTTTTGGATTGTGGTTGTGAAAATCTGTGGAGATGAGGTTGGGAGCTGAGCACCATTTCTAGATGCCCTCAAACTCAAGGATATCAGTTTCTTTGTTCATTGAATTCAGTTGTTTTATTATATCTAAATTTGTTTTCTGGATTAGATTGTGTTGTTAATTTTTCATCATTAATGTTTCGAATCACACTACATGATCCATGATCAGGATGAAAGAGAGCTAAAGGAAAAATGAATTGTTGCAGACCAAGCTTGGTTAAAAAGATAGCACAAAAGGGAGGCACAAAGTTCGAGGATAAGGAACTCAATAAAATAAACACAATTACAATTCAAAAAGGAAAGATTCTAAAAAGTGCATAATATTAAGAATGAAATAAAAATATTAAAACCACTCACATCAAGCACTCTAAATGATTCAAAAAAAAAAATTAAAAATTAAAAAAAATAAAAAATAAATAAATATAATATAATAAATAAATAAATAAAATAAATAAAATAAAAATAAAATAAATAATAAAATAAATTAATTAATTAAAAAATAAATAAAATAAATAAATAAATTATAAAAAAAAAGAAAAAAAAGAATCATTAACAATTTCAAAAAATAATATAGAGACATTCACAAATAAAATAAAATAAATAAATAAATAAAAATAAAAATAAAATAAAAAAACTAATATTAATATATATATATATATATAATATTGTTAACATTAATGTTAACAATAATATTAGTGTTAACAATAATACTATATAATATTAATAAAATATAGTTCATAAATATAATAATATAAATAATCAAAATATTAAGATTCGAAATCCTAGAGATAAACAAGAGCGGAAGGAGCACTCACATCAAGCACTCTAAAAGATTCAAAAAATAGAAAGAATCATTAACAAATTCAAAAAATGATATAGAAACATTCACAAAATATAAAATATTAAAATTAACATATATATATAATATTGTTAACATTAATGTTAACAATAATACTATTAATAAAATATAGTTCATAAATATAATAATATAGAAAATTAAAATATTAATATTCTAAATCATAGAGAATTAAAATATTAAGATTCTAAATCTAAAAAGAATCATTAACAATTTCAAAAAATAATATAGAGACATTCACAAATTAAATAAATAAAAATAAATAAATAAATAAAAATAAAAAATAAAATAAAATAAAAATAACTAATATTAATATATATATATATATATATAATATTGTTAACATTAATGTTAACAATAATATTAGTGTTAACAATAATACTATATATTATTAATAAAATATAGTTCATAAATATAATAATATAAAGAATCAAAATATTAAGATTCTAAATCCTAGAGATAAACAAGAGCGGAAGGAGCACTCACGTCAAGCACTCTAAAAGATTCAAAAAATAGAAAGAATCATTAACAAATTCAAAAAATGATATAGAAACATTCACAAAATATAAAATATTAAAATTAACATATATATAATATTGTTAACATTAATGTTAACAATAATACTATTAATAAAATATAGTTCATAAATATAATAATATAGAGAATTAAAATATTAAGATTCTAAATCCTAGAGAACAACAAGAGTGGAAGGAACATGATGAAATAAAGAAAATTACAAAACATAAAGGAAAGATTCAAATTAAAAAAAAAAACCAAAGGATAAGACTAATAACAAAAATTACTAAAAAAGAAACCAAACAAAGAAAGGAGCGCTTGGGTAAAAAGATAAGAGGCCAAAACCATGAGACAAGAAAGAGAAGGCAACAAAGAAGGAAAGGAGACCAAGAGGGCAAGAGCAAAAGAGAACAAGACAAACCTATAAAATACCAAAGGCCAAGGGTACGTAAGGGGAACCCACGAAGAACCAACACCAGACGAAAGAGGGGGAAGAAAAAGGCAAAGAGAAATCAGGAGGGATGGGGCCGACAATTTCTAACAATGGATAACAAAGGATGCCATGACTGACTCAGAGACCAACCTTCATCACGATTGAGGTTGGTGGGATGATTTTTGATTTCTATGGCTTCCTTGAGTTTCCTCTTGAAAAAATTATCTTCTTTGCATAAGACTTGGAATTTTTCAAGGCAAATGTGGTGTTTGGTTGTGGAATAGTGCTCGGCGAGAGCCGATTTGAGGACTCGCTCATGATTGATGTCCTCACTGTGTTCTTTCATTCTTGTGTTGAAAGAACGACCCGTTTCTCCTATATATGGAATACCACAAGAGTAAACAATCTTGTATACTCCTGAGTCAGTAAGGGCATCTTTGGAGTCCTTGAGAGAAGGGATAAGATTCCACACAGATGAGCGGGGCTTGAAAGCACAACGAAGGCCTTTTTTGGTAAGGATTTTGGATATTTTGTGAGAGATTCCTTCAATATAAGGCAGGTAGCACAAGGAGGGGAGTTTGGTTTGGGGGCAATGGTTACAACATGGAATGCAGCCTTGGTTTGATTGAGGGCTTTGGATATTTGCTTGTTGGTGTAACCATGCAAGCTAAAGATCTTGCACAGATGAGCCAAATCTTCCTTTAGATTATCCTCATCACAAATCTGATAGGCTCTCATGGTGAGGGTTTTGAGGATACTGATGTTTTGGCTAGGGTGGTGATGAGAAGAATGATGGAGGTAAAGGTCCATGTGGGTAGCTTTCCGGAAGACCTGGCGGCCTAGGGAACCATCAAGTTTTTTGATGAGTAAGATATTCAGAAAGGGAAGTTGGTTGACAACCTCAAGCTCCTTGGTGAGGGAGATGCAAGGGGCTATATTGTTAAGATGAGCATGGAATTCTTCCAACTTTTCAAGACCATGAGGCCAACATACATTGGTGTCATCCACATACCGCTTCCACCATTTTAGTTTAAGGGGGAAAGAGGAAAGGGCAATTTCTTCAAACTGCTCCATGTAAAGGTTGGCAATGATAGGGGAGAGAGGGGAACCCATGGCAACTCCATCAACTTGTTCATAGATGTTGCCTTGGAAAGAAAAGAATGTGGATCTAAGGCAAAATTCTACAAGATTAGCAATCTCAATGTTAGTTTTGCGTCTAATGATCTCAATTGGGTCAAGGATGGGAACCTTGGTGAATAGGGAGACAACGTCAAAACTCACCAAGAGGTCATTATTCTTTAAATGGGCATCTTTGATGAAATGGACAAAGTGGGAGGAATCCTTAATGTAGGATTCAGAGTTACCCACAAGAGGAGAGATTAATTTAGCAAGAAAGGAAGCTAATTTGAAAGTAGGTGAATCTATGGTATCTACAATTGGTTTTATTATATATAATTGTTGTTTGGAAAAATTCAAGTTTATGTTTGATCTACAAATAAAACCCATGTTGAATCTTGCATTTAAATTAGAAGGAAATCTTTGGAAAATAAAATATAAAAAGTGGTTCTTGGCTGTAAATAAGTATTTCAAATTTATTTTCCTCAATTATTTCTTATGGGGATGTTTGGATCCTAATATATATAAATAAATATATATATATATGTATTGCTATATATATATATTTATGTATTTAGAATTGTTTAAAATTCATCCTTTTGGGAGTTTATGCTGTCTGGTTTCTTTAAAAATGCCCATGAAGGGGCGCGGATTTTGAAAAATCCATAGGTCATTGATAAAATATATAATAATAAATAAATAAAAATAAAAATAAAAATTGATTGGAGGGGTTGATGGCTCACCCCCACTGCACCCCCATGGGAGGCGGGTGGAGGGAGCCACGCCCAGTGCGACCCCCACCTCCTCCCATCCACAGCACCCTCGCCGCCACCGCTTCCGCCGCCACTGCTACCCTCTCCCCTCCGCCGCAGTGTTGTGGGAACAGCCACCACACTGTTGGCGGCATTGTTCACACAACCGCCACCAACAGTGGGGGCAGTTGTTGACACAGTCGCCGGTCACCACTTCCGTCGGCGCCCTTCGCATGGCTACCACCCAGTTAAATATGTCGCCGCCACTGTTAACAAGTCTGCGCAGCCAAGGAAAACCATCACCAAAGGAAAAGCACGTGGCCCATGGCTCGAGGCAAGCTCACCTCCCCATGCGAAACGCGTGGGACCCTTTTGTATGGCAGTCAAATTTATATATAAAATATTTTTATATTATAATATATAATATTAAAATATTTATAATAAAATTTTATATTATATTCTATAATATTAAAATATTAATATATAATTTAAAAGAAAATATTTAATTGTAGTTGTGGATTAATTTAATATGTATGGAAAATATTAATTTTCAAATGGTTGATTTAAATATAGTTGTGAGATTTAAATTTAAGTGCAAAAGTTCAATTATTGTTTTGATTTAAATCAAATTGGAAAAATTTATAATATTGAGTTTATAGTCAATTATTGTTTTTATCTAAACAATAGATTTGAAAAGGGAAAATGTTGGATTTGTGATTAATGTGTTGATAACGAAATTAATTGATTATTTTATAATGATTTAGTTTGCAAGGACAATGGTTATTTATTTTAAAACGAAATGTTCTGAGCTATAGATGAAAATGCTATTTTATTATTTATAGGCAATTAGAAAATTAAATGTTTGGTTTAAATTTTGCCTTTTGTCTTGACAAGACGTTGTCAAATTAAGTGTCATTGATGTGTCAATTACTGAATGTAATGAGGAAATGGGTTTAGTGAACCCAAAGTAGAATTTAAATTTTCGTCTCCTTGCTCGCCTTGAGTGTGAACTATTCTTGTTATTGTTTGGGGATTTGGGTCATAGAATTCGTCAAGTCTTCTAGATAAGGTCCTTTTAATATGTGGGTTGTTGTTTTGTGTTATCAGCCTATTGTGAATTCTCTTGGGTAGTGCATGAGATTATGTATATGTTGTGCCTGGTTTCCACGAATGGGAATGTTTTGTGTCTCTTATGCAAGGAGTAGATTATGGGATCCGCGTCTCCTTGAAAGGAGTGGGCTTGTTATGTTTGTACCTCCTGTGTTGGAGTGATTTTCGTTTTAGGTGTCCTCCTAGAGTTGGAGTGGTTGTAACACCTGTTGTGTGTACACTTGAGTTTCCCTTGGTGATTTGAGTCTATGTGTTGTCAATAGAAGAGTGGCTTCCGTAGGGGCTAGAGCCCAAAGAGGTATCCAGGATAACCTTCAGAAGTGATTTAATCAAGTGATAACTAAAATAATACTTAGAAGATTAGGACTAACTTCTCACTAATCAAGATAATTTTACCTCACTCATAGACACAAGTGCTCGTTTAGACTTGGGATGAGTGGGAAGGATTGGAATGGCAAGGTCATCTATATTGTCTATACGAAAGGTATTTGGCTCCGCATGAGTGAGTATGGGGGTCGGGATTCGGTAAAGGTCACCAGGATAACCTTTTCTTGTGGTGGTCGGAGCTTATGAAGATTCCCAGAGGATAACCCATGATGAGCTATGCGATGACACTCTGTCTAGAACAACATTTGGTACTTGTTCTTTATGCATATGGTTCTCTTATCATACTTGATCTGCTTTATTTCTGGAAGCAATGTGACCATGTAGAGCTGTACTTGTGTTGTACTTGCATGGTATTTGAGTTGTACTTGTGTTGTACTTGTGTAGTACTTGCATGGTATTTGAGTTGTACTTGTGTTGTATTTGCATGGTATTTGAGTTGTACTTGTGTTGTTCATGTCGTTGGTTGTGTCAGTGAGTTTAGTTATGTTTTAGTTTGTTTCTAGAGGTAGATTGTCTTGGCTAGGATTCCTGGTTACTATCTCCTAGCACGGGGGGTGGGCCTTTGGGTTCCACTTGGTTGGGTGGCATGCACCTAAATCCATTGGGTTCTTTCTTCATTTTCTTGTGGACGAGACTTCCAGTAGGAGAGCTCATGGGTTTCAGTATCAATTCTTGCTTTATTTATTCTCTGTTGATCTTGTATTATTTTACCCCTCAGTTGTTATCGAGGTGGGAAGTTGTAATTGTAATTATGTTTATTGGACTTGCCTCATTCGGGGAATGAGTGTTGTAATCTTATTGTTTAATGAATGGTTTAATGAAATGGAAAGTTATCTTTATGCTAGATATAAATTATTTTATTGGAATGTATGTGTTTAAATTATTAAGTTAATGTATGGCATGGTTTAATTCATGTTTTTTGTTGAGGTTCTATATAACCTCTATCTTGTAACCGTAGAGGTCTTTGGCATTAGTTAGTGAAGTTTCTTTTAATTGTACTTTTAAAAAAAAAATTAGCCTCTTTAAATAGTTGTTTGCAACTTCCTCTAGGTTTGCGTGGTGGGGCGTTATAGACTTACTTTAGGAGATCCCAAATCCCCTTAATAATTCACAAATCTAATTATACCTCTTTGTAGGCTGAAAATAGAATGATCTCATACGATGGAATCACTTAGGAAACAAGTCATTAGGCTTGTTTGAATCTCATGGTGCTTCTCCCAAAACCTAGAATCCATCAGGATTCTCCATAGGCATGTATCATCACCTCTTTAATAATGATTGATCTTTGACAACAAAATGATATTGAAGACCTACAAAAATACTATAATGTTGCTCCAAGACTTCACTCTTTCTTGCTTCTTGAATATGAATTTTTTCTATTAGGATTTGAACTCTTGTAAACTAGGTGAAACTAAATGAAATAACCTTGTATTTATACATATCTTAACATTAATTCCCAAAATTCAAATATCACAAGCTGACATCAAATCTAGGATTTTAAATCATTAAAATACCACCAAAAATATATTTTGAGGGGATCTAGGTCTAATTGAGGACCCATTTTCCATGTGGTGAATGGGTCCTAGCTCACTTAACTAGGACACACTTTGGGGAATGTGAAAGATCGTGCAAAAATAGGGTCCTAGGACCTAGTGAGGACCCATTCACCATGTGGTGAATGGGTCCTAGGTCACCTACCTAGAACACACACCTACTAAAATTAAGTGTTGTATAATATAATTTATGAATGTCAGGTTTTATCTCTCAGAATTTATAATTGATTAGGCTTGGATTTGAATTAAAGGGGCCAATTAACCTCAATAAATTCATAAAACCCTAGATTAGTGTGAAAGTGTAAAGATACACTTTACAACACCCTAAATAAGGCACAGGATGATCCCACAAAGCTGGTTTACAATTTCTGAGAGGAATGGATTTTTGCTGAAATCACATATTTTTAGAAAATATAATGATTTAGGCCTTTAAAATTTCCATTTTAAGGATTCAAATTGAAGATGTTTTTATCAAACCACCTTAGATGAAACCCCCTTAGATAGAACCTATCAAAATGCTGATAAAAAATCACTTTTGATTTACCTTTTGGGGGATCAAATGAATTCATTTAAAATTTATTTCAAATGATTATGGTATTCCTCTAAATGAGCTATCCCATAAATATAATTTTAATATGTTCTGGTTTTACTATGTATGTGTTTTTTTAGTTTTATTAAACATGGGTTTTTCACTGAAAATCAAGCTCTATGTTTTGTACATGTGGAAAAATAGCAAATTATCAAAATATTTTTTTTTAAAATATGTTCGTGTTGGGTACTGATGTCCTTGATCCATTAAAAAAAAATGCATTTCAATACATACAAAAAAAGTTATGTTGTATGCAGTCTACATATGTCTGAATTGCAATTGGTTTGACTTCGAAACTCTATTAAGGAAAAAATATTCAATAAAAAACTAAAAGACCAAATTAAAGTGCTAGATATCGTAGTTACAAATCTAAATTCAAAAAAAATAGAATTTTATCCTTCATACAAAAAAAGTTATGTTGTATATGGTGAACGTCACTTTTTTAAAATGTTGTTTTCTGAAAATAACCATTTTTCGTGGGAGATGGAAAAAGAAGCGCAATCTTATTCCAAAAATTTTGAAAAAAATATTTTTAGAATCTACAAACAAAATGTGATGAGACTCTAGTTTGGATCATCTTCAAATTCCTCATGGTTTAGCTACTATAGGTGCCCGAATGTGAAGATTTAGTTAAAAATAATAATTTTAGTGTCCATTTTGGCCAAAAATTGTAAACCACTATTATGGGATCACCCCGCAATTAAGTCTATTTAGTTTAAAAGGGACCTAAACTTAACGTGAATGTGTAAAAAACATTACAACACTAAATCAAGGCAACATTAAGCTCATTTATCATTAATTATTCATTCCAAAACTAAGGAAAAAGGGATACTTTTTATGTTACTATAATTTCGATATATTATAAAAAAATTACCTATGATTTATAGATGCATCTATACAACTTATTTTTGGGATGGTTGATGTCATACCACTCTCTAACATTACACCCTAAAATGTATATTGCATTCATAATTTTAATTAATTTATAATTAAAAATTATTTTACATCTACAAATTTTAAGTATAAAATATAAAATGTTATAAATTCATATGAAAATACATCTATGTGATCATGAAATAAATCAATTAGCAACTCATCATTCAATGCCATAATATATGATGCATAACCTTGATCACCCTCTATACTTCCAAAACATTTAGGATGACAATGAGTACACTCATGGGAGGTGGAACCCTCTACACCCTCTACATCATTGTCTCTTCTAGAGCATATATTATAATAGTTCAAGCATAGATGACAACTAGAAGAACTAGAACTATATGGTCATGCTACTAGATCATTTGTTGAAGCAGAAGGCTAGGATATATGTGTGCCATACTCTATAAGTGTGTATGTGAGGCTAGTAATTGCATGGAGAGTCTCCACCTCCATAGTCTCCTTGATGATTAATGGGACCATCACATGATGAATAGATTTTTGTGCTAGTGCTCTTTGATGATAGTTTTCTACCTTATGATATCTTGGTCTATGTTAGATACAACCTCCACCTCTACTTAAAACTACCTCATATAAAAATAATTAGTAATTTCATGAAGAATAAAGTCACAATAAATTTTTCTAATAAAATATAATGGCACGTAGTTATTTTGTGGAGGTTGGTCAAAGACCATCAACCACCTATTCCAAAAATTATCTTTCATCTCACCATGATTGCACCAATGTATTAGAAATCTCCTTGAAGTCACAATAAGGGGCGAATTAGGTCTAGGATCCGTAAAAAGAGAAAATATTTTTTATTTTCTTATGTCTCTCCTTTTCACTTCATCATATGATAATTTTGCTGCATAAGATTCACAAAATGAATCTTTATAAATATTAACATTGATTTATTTGACTTTTTAGTGTGTCAACATTTACCATCATTATTTCTAATGATGAAGAAAGTGATCTATGGTGGAGTTTTGTTGTTGAAGCCTTCAATTAAAAAAAAAACTCTATAATTTAAAGTTTATTTTGTTCCAAATACTATACCAAATCCTCTTGTCTTTGTCCAGAGTTTGTTAGAAGTTTTGGAGGAGACTCAAGTATTGTAGGGTTGTCTTCATGGTTTCATCATTTAAATATGGCTCTATATTAGGGTTTATGGGAACTTCTATAAATAATTTGAAAAAACATGAAATTCATCAACAATAATTTATTTTTTCAAATGCAAATAAAATTTTACTCTAATACCCTAAAATTTAGCTCTTACCTCTTCTATGGTGTGGCATTGTGAAGGTCTTTGTTAAATATACAAAGAATAATCATGTTTTGGATAGTAGGAGGAGAGGGACAACTATGATTTGAAGTCATAGGTCTGAAATATAGTCTTGAGTTTTTATTTTAACTTTTTTGTAATGTGCTCACATTATGCAAATTGAACAAAATATGAGCGCATTATGTTCACCATAATAGGAGCATGTTATTTTGACCATAATGAGAGCACATGTTATGTTCATGATAATGAGAGCATGCTATGTTCACCATAACAATAGCATGCTATGTTTACCCTAATGTGAGTGAATTATGTTCACCATAATATGAGCATATTATGTTCAACATAACACAAGCACATTATGTTCAACATAGTGTGAGTGTATTATGCAACCCATAAAACATTCTTGTGTTATGACTTGATATTACCAAGCCTCAATGCGAGTGCATTTTGTATTTTCTCAATAATGTGCCCATGTTTTCTTTATGTTTGGTATATTGGACATATTTTGTACACCATTTTGGTACACATGCCCAATAGATATATTTTTTCTAAATCCATTTGGCTTAAAATTTGGGGCAATCATACATGTCTTTTCTAAAATATTTGGCTAAATATTTATAGCAATCTATTATTATAATAAAATTTTGGCTAATTCACTATGTAACTATAGGATATGTGCACAAATATGGGGGCCAAAAAGTGGTCACTCCACTTTTTTATCGTGAAAAAGAAAAAACATGAGTGTTTTACAGTCACATTGTGGGTTAGTAGTGACCAAGCCTAGGCTTGATCATTACCAAGCCAAAATGCAAGTTTTTTATAACGTGCTCGTATTATGTGAATGATTTCCCAAAATGCGAGAACATTATAAAATGATTGTGTTATGTGAATGCTTTCACAAAATGTGAGTTAGCATGCTCACATTATGTGAATGATTTCACAAAATGTGAGAATGTTATAATGCGGTCGCGTTATGTTTTGCATTGAAAAAAATTCCTTGTCTTTCTTTATTCTCTTTCTTATCTTTCTCATTTAGTGAAACTATATACATGAAATAAAAAATTCAATTAAAATTTACATATGGAAATTTACTATTTTTTTCCTTCACACTCATGTTGCCTTTTATCAAGTGACAAAATGGGGATCCCCTCTTTTCATTTTGTGTGTCTATTTTTTCCTTTGTCTTTCTTTCTCTTTTCCTTCTTTTTCCTTCTTCCTCTCTTCTCTCTATTTCCTTTCCTCCTCTTTTAGAGTTTAGAATTTCATGTTTCTGAGGAAGTGAATACCTTTTTTGGGCCCGAACCCTGATCCTTTCTTCAATATTCACTACTTTTTTGTTTCATCTTTTTTCAGGCTTTGTAGGACAACATTTCATCTTTATGCATACCTAATCTTTGATTCCTGATGGTGGTGCCTCATTTATCATGCACGCCACATCAATAATTTCAAATTGAATTCACTAGTAGGGGAGTTAATTCACTGACACAAAGCATTAAATACACCATTAATGTTGGGTTATTGGAGGTTTATTAGGTGAAGTTGAGTTCATTTTGAAAGTACTCCTTTCGTGAATTAGCATTTTAATGCCCTAAAATTTTCCTAAAATACTCCCTGCTATGAAGCCCATCATTTTCATTACTACAACCAATTTTTTCATGGTTCTTAGGTTGGTGCTTACTCCTATGTGTGTGATGTGTTCATGTTCCTAGTTGCTAGTTATGCATTTATGTTTGATCACATGTGTTTTTGGTTTGGTGATTGTTTATGGTTTTTCATTGTGTTCCTCATGCTCGTCAACTTGATTTTCTTCCTCATGCTCAAGTTTCCAAGTCACCATCAATCTCATACTTTAGTTTTGCTTTGAATTATTGTTTTACTAGGTTTTTTTGCTGGGTTTTTGCCTGTTTGGGAATTTTCCTTTCTTTTTGTTTTCTAGATTTTTTCCCTTTCATTTTTTCCTTTTTATTCTTGTGCACTGTCAGATTGATTTTATTTTTTGTTTACCGATCAAGGATGTTTGTGATGTCATTGATTGGGCATCAAGCTTTGGGCTTATCCAAGGTGTGCTTTAATTTTTCCTTATCATTTTGAAAATGTGAAACACATGTTGAGCTTTGGGTGTCAAGAGTCTCGTTTACCCATTAAATCAAGGAATCAACATGATGTATAGTGAAACCTCGACCCTTGACTCTCAATCCTTCCTCTAGGTCATAGGTTCTAGGTTCCTTCATGAAATAGCAAACAAAAAACCTGAACCTTGGCTTCCAAAACAATAATTTTAACTTAGTGGAATCTTGAAAGAAATTTTGGGTTTGGATCGTTGGACTTACCATCTTTATTTTAGAGGTTAAAGTGTAAAGGGTATCCCTAATCACTGATCCCCAATGATGAGCATAAACCCTTAATAGAAAAATATTTTTGAGAACCCTTTTTGAGCTTCAGATGTCAGATGTATCATTTGCAGAATTCCTTATTGAGGTAGGATGTATAATGAAACCCTAAAACCAATAGCTTCTATCTAAATGACAAGAGGATAATAATGCCTTTAATAAATCCTTCCAAGAAGTTCAAATCAAGTCACGATAAAGATAGTCAAACTTTAGCTCGTGGATGTTTCTTTTCCCTAATATCAAAACCATGGAACAAGTTTCAAGAAGCATCATCAAATCCCCAACACTAAAAAAATTGTTGCAAGTATGAGAATACTGGTGTTTTAATTGATGTCAACAAGCTTGTGTTGTCATTAGTGTCAACTATATGAGGAATCAGACCATTATTAGGGGAGATTGTTGTGACACTATGTTGGTGTTATCCATGATTTGATTAGTTGTATTATGTTGTTAATAATAAGATACCAGTGTCAACCTCTAGTGTAGCTTTGATAAGCTTATATGACCTATGGTTGAGGATGTGTTTTTGATGCTTGGTTTCCAAGTGTTTTTGATAAAAAATGATAAAAAGATGAAATAGTTTATTTTAGTGTTGTTCTAGGTTCTAGAGTAATATTTTGGTGTTGCTTCACATTTTTTCTAGGTTGATTATCTTCTTGTGTGTTTTAGATATGTTGATAAGAGGTGTTATATTCATAATTTGGTTTGTTTGATTGTTGTACAGAAGAAGTTGTGTTCACCAGTGAATGAATAGTGTATTGTAGAGGTGTTTGGGAGATTTTTTTTTCTCCACATCTCTCTGCAATTTGGTTTCATGTCTTGTAGATTTGAAGGTGTGCTTACAATATTGATATATTTCTTTGGTCAAGGTTGTTTGAGATTTGGTGCTTCGAAAGTTAGTTTCTTGAGTTGCAGTGTATGGCAAAATTTCTGAGTATACTTTTTGTGTACATTCCTCAGGTGAAAGTTGTTGCAAAGGACTTTGTTATATTTTAGGGTGTTTTTGGAATATTCTAGATTATGTTTAGGTGACATTTTTTGTCCACGGGGTGTTGTTGGATCAAAGGAAGTGTGTACCTATGAGTTTAATGGTGTTTACATGGGTAACATCTGACCTTGTTGTTTACACTAATTTCGATGGATATTTTTTGCTTGTAGAAGCATTTTGTAGCATGGTATTATAGTTTCATGTCCTAAATAAGGAATGGTGTGGTCCACTTTCACTTCTATCCACCATGGAAGTGTTTTGGTGCCAACCTAATTTGAATTTTCACGGTTGATGTGCATATTCGACCTTGGAGAAGGGTTTCAAGGTTGAAGATGATATAAATAAGAGTTGAGATTTCTAAAGATGGTGATATAGACAAGAGTGATGTGAATCATGTGAATTGCAAAGTATTAGAGTGTGAATTTGAGAAGTGCAGTATGAGATTTCATGTGTTATATTGTTGGATGTACTAAGTAGAAGGTATCTACAATTATTTAGAGAGGTTTTGGAGGTGTTGGAGACATTGTGGTGGATTTCCTTGTTGTATTGAGATATATTTATTTTTGTAACATTATTCTCTATCTTCTTTTCTATTTTGGTAGTGAGCCTTTCTTCTTTTGGTAGTGAGCCCTATTATATTTTTTATTGAAGTTACTTTATATTGTGAGCTAATCCTCACTGTTGTTTTTCCCATCTTGGGTTCTTAGCATAAATTTGGTGTTCTCTTTTGCATTGTGTTGATTTGTTTTAGTTTTTATTATTTTCTTTTCATGCTAAATCATCATAAGAAATTAAGGGTTAATTAGATTAATGTGGATCTGAATTTTTATGAGGGTTCTGAAGTTTTAAGGTACAACCAATTCATCCCCCCTCTCATTTGTCTTATGCATTCAAAAATTGGTATTGAAGCATGGTTCCTTGGAAGAAGCTTAATCGATTGAGGTAGATCTAGGATGATGCACAAGAAAGAGATCCTTATATTTTGGTTGAATGGATTATGCATTCTAGAAGACAAGGATGGAAGGATTTTTGGTTTATCTTGGATATGATGTCTCGAATTATGTTAAGGCTGGATATACTAAATCTACAAATGGTCCAAGTATTGTTTATGAGATCAAATACTATGAAATCAATGGTAAATCAAGGTATACTCTCTTAAATAGTCTTACAAATTCTAAATTGGTGAAAGTTACGAGTCTAAAAATTGCTAAACAAATTTGGGAAAAGTTAGAAAGAACTTATGAAGGAGATGATAAGGTCAAATAAGCTAAGATGTAGAATTTGAAGATCATGTTTAAGAACTTGTGAATGTTTGAAGAAGAAAATGTTACAAGCTATATGAAAAGGGTAGATGAAGTTGTCATCTCCATCAACGGTTTTGGTGGAAAAATCAAAGAACAAGAAGTGGTAAGGAAAATTCTCAAAACTCTTCCTAAATCCTATAGTCATTAAGTATTTTTTATTGAATAATTTGAAAATTTAAATCAATGTACTAGAGACCAGTTCTATGGCTCTTTAAATACTTTTCAAATGAGAGAATTTGGAACAAATAATGGTGCAAAAGTTGAGACTTTTTTTAAGGCTGGGAAATCAGAGTAGATTAAGGAATTAGATCAAGAGGATATTGCTGATATAGAGGCTAACTTTGTAAGGAGAATGAAGAAGGGTACTGGTAAGTACAATCGTAAGTTTCCTTTCAAATGTTTCAGTTATGGAAATATAGGTCACTATGCTTCAAGATGTCCAAACAAAGATTTGAATAACAAAAATAAGGATAACAAAGGCAAGATGATCAAGAAAAGTTATCATACATAAAAAAGCTGGAAGGATTTCAGTTACCAGACAAATTGGATATGGTTTGTAGATTAAAGAAGGCATTGTATGGATTGAAGCAAGCTCCTAGATCTTGGTATGGAAGATTGGATAAGTATTTGATACATTAAGGATTCAATAAAGGTATCGCAAATAGAAATCTTTACTATAAAGTTTAAAAAGATCAAATTTAGATTGTGGTTGTCTATGTTGATGACATAATGTTTGGAGGCAATGAAGATATGTGCAAGAAGTTTGCAGAAGAAATGCAAAAAGAGTTTTAAATGCCTATATTTTGGGAGATTAATTTCTTCCTTAGATTGCAAATAAATATGATAGATAAAATTATTTTCATTTCACAATCCAAGTATGTCAAAGAAATGTTGAAGAAGTTTAGAATGGAATATTCTAAACCAATGTGTACTCCTATGATTACTAATTTCAAGCTAAGCAAGAATGGTGAATCTCCTAAGGCTGGTCAAAGTAAGTATAGATCAATGATTGGTGGAATACTATATCTAACTACTACTAGATCGAATATCATGCATGCAATTTTTCTTGTAGGTAGAATTCAAGAAGATCCTAGAGAGTCACATGTTGCACCAGTGAAGAGGATATTTAGATACTTGAAGGGAACTCCAGATCATGGCTTGTAGTATCTAAAGGATATTGATTTTACTCTAAGTTATTACATAGATGAAGATTGGGTTGGTTGTGTGAATGAAAGGAATATTACAAATGGTGGTGCATTCTTTCTTAGATGTAGATTAGTGTCATGGCTAAGTAAGAAACAAGATTTGGTGTCTTTATCTACTGTAGAGGAAAAATACATTACTTGACATATTGTTGCACATAGGTGTTGTGGATGAGACAAACATTGAAGGATATCAGAGTAGTGTATGATGAACCAATTTCTATCTTTTGTGATAATACAAGTGCTATCAATATTTCAAAAAATCTAGTAATGCATTAAAGGAAAAAACATAGCTCAATCCGGTATCACTTTCTTAGAGAGAAGGTTGTAGAAAATGAAGTTAAGCTTGAGTATGTGCCTACAAAGAACTAGGTTACTAATATATTCACTAAGGCTCTTCCTAATGATACATTTAAGTTTCTATGGGAGAATCTGGGGGTCATTTCCCCTCCTTCTTTGAAATAAATGCATAAGGATATGCATCAGTCCAGTGGATCTCAAGATCCATTTTTTTTCTATACTAATGTTGGTGGCTACCTCTCAAGAGGAGTAGGTAGTGACATTGTTGGTTGTTGCAGTCAAGGGGATTAAGTTTTGTCATTCTACAATGGTTGTTGATTGGTGCAGTATGGTGTGTGCTCCTAAGGGGGAGTATGCAGAGTAGTAAAGGAAAGGAATTTGTAGAGAAGTGTTGAATATTATGATTGATTCCAAAGGGGAAACATCAGTGATACAAATATTTTATCCTTTTCCATTGATGTCAAAGGGGAAGACAGTCATGTGAAAAAAGAAGATAGTTAATGGGGAAAGAATAATAAAAAGAAGAGGATATGTTGAAATGGGGAGAGTGAGTAATAAGATAAGATAAATGGAAATAGGTATGGAGCACATTTGTTGTGTCTTTGATGGTTTTTCACATCATGTGTTGTCATTAGTGTGAATTGTATGAGAAGGAAGAAGACCATTATTGGGGGAGATTATTGTGAGAGTATGTTTTTGTTATCCATGCTTTGGTTAGTTGCATTATGTTCTTATTAGTAAGATACTAGTGTCAACCTCTAGTGTTTCTTTGATAATATTTTGTCTATGCTTGAGGATGTGTTTTTGATGCTTCATTTCCAAATGCTTTTTAGAAATTTTGATAAAAATATGAAACAATATGTTGTAGTGTTGTTTTGGGTTACAAAGTAGTATTCTGGTGTTTCTTTTCATTTATTCTAGGTTGAATATCTTCCTATGCATTTTAGATATGTTTTTCAGAGGTTTTCAGAGGCATTGTATTCAGAATTTGGTGTGTTGGATTGTTGCACAAAAGAAATTTTGTTCACTAGTGTGTGAATAGTGTATTGTAGAGGTGTATGGGAGAAATGTTTTTGCTCCACATTTGTCTAAAATTTGGTTTTAGGTCTTGTAGATCTAAAGGGGTGTTGAAAATGTTGGTATCTTTCTTCAGTCAAGGTTGTTTAAGATTTGGTGCTTCGAAAGTCAATTTCTTGAGTTGCAATGTATGGAAGAATTGTTTGAGTATACTGTGTATGTACATTCCTCAAGTGAAAGTTGTTGGGAGGGAGATTTTTGGATTCCAGGGTGTTTGTGGAATATTCTATATTATGTTCACATGAAATTTGTTATCTTTGAGGTCTTGTTGGATCAAAGGAAGGGTGTACTTAAAATTTTAATGGTGTTTACAAGGGTAATGACCAACCTTTGTATTTTAAATAATTATGGTGGATATTTGTTTCTTGTATAAGCATTTTGTAGCATGGTATTATAGTTTTGGGTCCCAAATAAGGAATGGTGTGGTTTGTATTCACTTCTATCTACCATGGAAGTGTTATGGTGCTGACCTAATTTGAATTTGCATGGTTGATGTGCATAGCCGACCTTGGAAAAGGATTTCAAGGTTGAAGATATATAAATAATATTTGAGTTGTTTAAAGATGATGGGATATATAAGAGTGATGTGAATGATGTGAATTACAGAGTATTAGAGTACAAATTTGAGAAGTGCAGTATGAGATTTCATGTGTTAGATTGTTGGATGTAGTGAGAAGAAGGTATCTACAATTTATCAGAGGCTATGAAGGTGTTGGAGACATTTTGGTGGATCTCCATGTTCCATTGAGATAGATTTATCTATGTAACATTCTTCTCTATCTTTTTTTCTATTCTAGGTGTGAGCCTTTTCATAGTTAGCCAAGTTCTTCTTTAGGAAATGGGCCCTATTGTATGTAGTATTGAGGTTAATTTATATTGTGAACTAATCCTCATCATGGTTTTTCCCATCTTGGTTTTTCCACATAAATCTAGTGCTCTCCTATGCATTATGTTGATTTTTTTTGTTTCTATTATTTTCCTTTCATGTTAAATCATTGTAACAAATTAAGGGTTAATTGGATTAATGTGAATCTAAATGTGTGTGAGGGTTTTGAAGTTTTGAGGTACAACTTACTCACCCCCCTCTCAATTTTCTTGTTCATTCAACAAAACTTTCATGATTTCAGGCTTCACAAATCGGGCATACCACTTAAATCCAAAGAAAATTGCAAGAAGGAACTATATAGTAGACCCAAACCTTGAACCTTGAAATGGCCTTTGAGAATTGCTAATCAAGGTAGTTATTAAAGAAGTAATAAAATTTCTAAAACAAGAGGTAAGATATTTTCCAAAACCAATCCTTGAGTGGTGAAAGTGTAGAATAGTCAAAGTGTTTCAACTCATTTCGAGTAAAGGGTAGAAGGGATTATTGACCCTCAATATCTACAGAACCAAAATTATAACTAAGGAAAATCACATTGAATGAAAAAGGGTATAAAGGATCTTTGATCCCCAATACTCAATTGATCAAATAAGAAAAAATTGAACTCTTCAAAGAAAACAAGTTATGGATTTGAAATAAGAGATACATGTTGACTAACATGACTTTTTTTGCAAGGTTGTCTCCCTCAAATGCATGTAAGTGATAAGACATGGTATTTTGTGCATGTAGGAAGTATGCCACCCAAGGATATAGAAGAGATGAAGTATTAATACAAAGCTTACCATCCACCTTCTACAATGTTCACCCCATATGCTAACATTGGAGACATTGACCTGGACCATGTGGACATGGATGAGTTTAAATGAAGAATCTACATTGAGGAGACTAGGAATTGCATGGCTTTAGCTATGGAAAACTTAGGCTTAGTATTGGTTGTTAAATTTCCTATAGCAATCCAATCTCTTGAACTAGTTCTCACTTGTGCCAGCTACTATGATCATAAAACTAGAAAGGTGTTGTGATCATCTAGGGAAGTTTTTATATGTGTCTACAAAAATGATTAAGAAGTGTTGGAAGAATGAGGTACTTATCATTTTTGTTGGCTCTAACATGTTTTAGGATGCTTAAATAAGACAATTTT
The DNA here is from genome assembly GCA_007115665.2 of Sequoiadendron giganteum. Classification (NCBI taxonomy): domain Eukaryota; kingdom Viridiplantae; phylum Streptophyta; class Pinopsida; order Cupressales; family Cupressaceae; genus Sequoiadendron; species Sequoiadendron giganteum. Next base: position 293,189,197 of record CM021100.1, read on the forward strand.
GTAAGAAGGTTTGATCTAGTGAAGGCATCCATGATGAAAATTGACTAAGTGTTTATACTAGTGATTATGTGTATAGGGATCCAGTAATTGGGTCCAAATTGGTTTGTTATTTAAGACTTTTCTTTGTAGTTATACTATGATTTTTTTGGTTGATAGAGGAACTTAATTCTATAACTTCACCTTATTTTGGATTTTGGTGTGAAAGTCATGAGTAATAGAAGATTGGCTTGATATTTACAAGTTTTTTCTAGTTCTAGATGCATATGAGTTGGAGAGTGTACACCTCTCTGTGGATTGGTTTTTGACTTTAAGAATTCAGGGAGATGTTGACAGATGTTAGATAAGTTTGAAATCTAGTTAGCATGATTTTTTGAGGTATGTGTGTTCGAATATGGGTACACAGTTGGAGAATTTTTGTATTAGATCCTATATAATGCCGACCCAATAGGTTTGAAGGTATGAAAAGATTAAATAAGTATTGTGAAGTTATATGGGATCTATTATATGTCCATACTGACCTATTTCAAATAATTTTTATATTTGAGTCTTGGTGTGAGGCATGTGTGGAAGGTTTTTGAGATAACAAGTTATATTTTGTATATTTTGAGTAGCACATCTAATTAGGCTAACCTAATTGATGTTATGAGCGAAGAAAATATATAACTTAGATATTTTTTGGTATTTTGTAGAATATGACATGCGAGATGAGTTAGTGAATGTGAATTATGTGAAGCTAGTGTGAATGCAGAGTAGAATAGAGAATTAACTCAAATCAATATGAAGATTTTTGAGTTTGTATTCTGAGACTAAATGGAACTGTATTCCAACATATTGTAGATGCACTTTGTAATAGTTCAACACTTCATTGTGTGCCACTATCTCTACTATCTCTTTTCTTTTCTCAATGGGCAGTGAGCCCACTTTGATAGTGATTCTAGTGAACACTTTTTTAATATACTATAACTGGTTATAATATATTATGAGTTAATCCTCACCTTGGTTTCTCCCATTTTGGGTTTTCCTCATAAAAATCCTGGTCTTCATGTGTTATGTGATGTTGTTGGATATTTTCATGCTTACTTTCATTACTACAATTGAATATGCTATAACTATTGGATTCTTAAATGTTTAATTGGTTTAAAAGAATATCAATTCACCTCTCCTCTCTCAGTATTTTGGGTGTTCAACAAGAATATTTTAGTATTCTTTCCCATCCTGAATATGAGGTAATAGACGTGAAGAATAATTCAACATAGAAGTGGGTTTAAAGAAGATGTTAAAGATCTGATTGTATTATTGAGTAGAGTGTTTGGATATCAAAATTCCCAAGACTTTTACCAATGGATGGAAAATTTCATTAAAACCATCAACACTGCTAACAAAAGAAGATTGATTGGGCCACTCATATAAGTGATGGAATTCATGACCAATTAAGCAATGTTCTCACAACCCACAAATTCTACATGAAAACATACCTAGTTTATTTGTTGTCTTCACAAGATTCATTCCTAGGATTACTAGGCTTGGTTCTTTTTAGCTTGGATAAGTTACTATCCATCAACACTATCATTGACTAGAGTTGGAGGCAAGCTATTAGATTTTTTTTGTTGTTAATGATGATTTTTTTAATTTGATGATTAGAGGACCAGAGGGAGACTTCTCTAGAAGGATTTCTAATGAAGCAATGAAAGTAATAAAAGTGATTGGTAACTAGTATATCCATTACAAGAATTTTTCTTATGTTAGGGTGATAGGCTTCCACAAGATGCCTTATAAAATCCCAAGGTATTCTTTGGATAAAATGATTATGTTGGAGGTGTGTAGACAAATAATTGAAGTACACCATCTCATTGTAGGGAAACACAAACTTGGATACACTTTCCCCATCAAAATAGGAGTGTACTCTTGTGTCAACACATAGAATGCAAAAGGTTTTGATGTTGAAATGGATAGGTACAATCTAGCACTATACAATGATGTCAAGAGTTCATCTAATCCTATTTGAAAGATGGATAAGGTGATGGGTGCCTACTTCATCCATGAGAAAAAAATTGAATATTATTGGGTCAACTTTGAAGAACAATTTGAGGTCAAAATGAGGGATTACTATCAATTGACCATGTATTTGATGAAACATTATATAGAGGTCTGTGTCTCTAAGTAGTAGAAGGATGATGGAAATATCATTAACCCTGCCTATTCAAGTAACTAAGTGTATGATCATCCCCTTTTTAATGTAGATTGCTCAATCAAGGATATTGATCATATTAAATTCAAATCACAAGATGTTGTAACTCTCTCCTTGTGATGGTTAAAGAGACATTTCCCCATGATGAAATTGTCAACACCTAAAAATGGGGATAAGAAGAAAAATAAAGGGGAAATTTCATGAGTTGTAGCTACTAGAGAAGGAATCTCATCTACTACAAAAGAAAAACCATCTACTACTGCTACCCTAACCTATGAAAAGAAGAAAGAAGAACCTACCAAGCAAGTATGAAGGAAAAGAAAAGAAAGAGAATCAATAAATGTAGCCTCAAGTGAAGAAGAGGCTATGGATGGAAGTGGATTGGTATGTAAAAATATTGTTGAATATCAAAAATATTGAGAGGGGGGTGAATCAATATTCCATAAAACTAGATAAAGAAAATTTATCTAATCATTATCACAATTCTGATTGAATCAGCAAGGGAGAACATGAAAAAAAATCAATGCATCCATACACATGAACATGAATATTTTTGTGTGAAAAACCTAAAAAAGGAAAAACCACGGTGAGGATTTTATCACAATATATTATATCCGGATATAAGATATTATAGGGATCATTGCAAGGACATGCCATCCTTGAAAGGATTATAACCTGAATACAAAAGATGGCTAACCACCAAGATACAAAATTTATGGCTCACTGCCAAGAGTATGAACTGATAGAATACACCTTTTGTGTGTAGGGTTCAATTCCAATGAAGATTTGAATAATAATTCTTGCCTCTCACAATAGTTTCTCACAAATCTATTTTGATCCTCAAATGATAAAGAATTTAGGCTCACATCTTCACACAATCCTTGATCCTCTTCACACTTCACTACACCTCTCTTCCTTCTCCTTCCATATTTACAACTTTATAGTTCTTACGCATGACATCCCACCATACCTTTCCACTTCAAAGAATTGTATATATACAAGTATATCTCATTCATCAATTAGTTTAGTCGAATTAGATGAAATCAAAATAATCAAAAACACTCTTTTCAACACCATGTATGATTTAAAATTTTTTTATCCATGCATTCATCATGTCAAGTTGGCATAGATCTATATAAAAAATCCACAAAGTATATATAGTCTTCTTAATGTGTGTCATACATTAGGTCAACCAAGACTAGGACTTAACCAAAACAAATCCAAACCAACATACAATCCTCAAAGAAAACACCTTCTAAATCTTATATTACATCAATTTCTCATCACACTACCATCATAGATACTACTATTGGAACCACAACATTAGAATTTTCTCCTTAATAAAATGTAGAGTCTCCCACACAGATATGGAGAGTAGAGAAACACCTATAGAGTACATAGCTAAACTCTGTCAATGATAAATTTTTGTTCACAACATAAAACTTCTCAAGATCTAGGATATAGCTACTTGAATGAGAAATAATAAAACGGTTAAGAGATTAGAGTCATATCTTTTCTTGTGGTGAACTTTGGACTCAAAAACCAACTAACTGGTTCATCAAAAAAGAACACTTCTAGTAGAAAATAGCTTTTGGTAAACTAAGTAGGCTTTTCATATAGTTATCACCATGTTGACATTAATGAAAAAATAGGAAAAACCATATTAATCCACATACACTTCATGCTCATGTTGCAAGGCTCCATGATTCCAATAATCTCCCCCTTTGGCATTGATGGCAACATGCATGTCAAAAACATTTTTTCGATATAAGGCAACTAGATACTCCCCTTTCAAAACTATTCTTCTCAAAAAAAAAATTACCCTATCTATCTTTATCTCTCCCCCTTTGACATCAATGGAAAAGGATGCGTTCTGGTATATATGTATGCATCAAGAATTAACCAAAAATATATGAACAAAAAGAGAATTATATTAATCTATAGAGGAGGAACCTTTGAGATTCTTCCGGGTATCCTTCCATGAATATTTTCCTTCTTCCCATGCATATTTCACACTTACAAGAGTCTTGTGTAATAGTTCAAGCTTAGTCAAATACACTATGTCATATGTTAAAGTATTGGTACTAAGATTAATCTCTGATAGATTACCAATACTATCAAGAGTACTAGATACAAGACTGTGCCTAAGTTTTATAATATCTCTGAGTGCCACAAACTTCTTAAACACTTTTTTTCTTTGATCCATCAAGGAAAATATTTTTTCCTAAATCTATACAATGTAGGACCATCTCTTATTATTTCTACCATCTACCAATCTATACATATCTTCTTGTGTACTCATATCAGTTTTACTCTTCCTTATCTCATCTCTTACATTGAGTGTACTACCAAACCAATTCAGGCAGAAAGAAAGCAATTCATGAGCCTCTTCCTCACAAAATGTATACTCTCCAATTCCTTCACCACTCTTTGATGTGAATTTGCACATTTCTTCTTGATATTTTCTAAATTTTCTTCTGCAGACCTAATTATAGTATGCACTTCTAGTACGAAGATATAGACTTCTAAAGAATTAATCATGTTTTTGATATTTTCCACAACTAATACAAATGATTCAAAGTTAGCACCGAGGATTAACTTCTGCAATTATTTTAAAGCTCCTTGATTTTTTATGATTTCATACTCATGTTGATCTCTCTTTGATTCACTTCCTTCTGTGACTTCTTGTTTGACAACATTTTTTCTCTTCTTCCCTATTCTGGTTCCAATATCAGAGGCTTCTTCTTCATTGGGATTCTTAGGGCTCTCTAAAATAATTCTTGCATAATGATCAATCTCATCCTTAGTCACTTCATAATCTAACTCAAATATCCACACCAATCTAGATTCAATTTATTCCATATAACAGATATCTACAGAAACTAGGAAATTAATACTTCCAAAGTACTGTTAAATTACACTTCTTAGAATCCTTGATATTTCGTTCATCCTCATTTTAAATGTTCCAAAGAATGCAAGAAGATTAGTCTCTTGAGCATTCGAACCACCAAGATTTATCATGAAATTCCTTAGTTGATTGGCAATAGGTTCTGCATTTTTCCAATCTATCCTTCCTATTACTGATAACTCTTTCAAGAAGTAAAAGAGTAGGAAGACAATTAAATTCCCATACCAGAATTTATTTTTCTTACTCTTCTTTATTTCCTTCAAATTCTTCAAAAAATGTATTCAAAGTAGCTCGCATAGGTGAAAATCCATACCTCTTCTAACCATATCAATGGTAGTGTGAACAACAACAATAGAACCTATGAGTTAATTGCCAAGTAAGAAAACTTTGTGACCAATAACCATCATAGCATACCTAATGAAGAAATCTTCAATTTTTCTCAAATAAGGTTCTATTCCTTCGATGGTCCCACCAGTCACCTCAATTATTTCTTGCTCATTCACAGACTTTTGTTTGGGAATTGGTCCAAAGGAACACAAACCAATTACATATCTTATTGCTTCTATAGTAATCAAATGTGCTTCATTAATCCATAATGATTCATCATGAATCCTACTCAAATATATTTGAATATAATTCCTATCGAATTTAAACAGAGGGGATTTCTTTCATACATCCAACTTCTTCTCAACTAATATTTTGTAAGCATCATGATTTTCTTCCAATTCATTCTTCCATTGGATACTTAATTGAACTGGTGACATTTACTCAATCTTAATATAGATGAATGAATAGATACCTTCCAAGGGAAATAATCTAGGAGGAATACAAGAGCATGCACCAACTAACTCTTTCAACATATTTTTCAAATGTTTCCTTAATTTGACTTGCAATCTATCTAAAATATTCACAACCTTTGAATTATCCATTGCATAAAAGGTGAAAGATGTAAGAAGAATACCTCTGTAATTTCCAACAAAGCATAGGATATATGTCTAGCTTATAGAGCATGCTTTGAATCCACTTTGATCTCTTCTTCCTTCAAACCCTAAAACTTTGAATTTCTCTGGTTTCTCCAAACTTCCTTTGCTTACTTCTCCAAAAATACACATTCCTTTTGAATACTATTTCCTTGATACATCTGAATTTATTTATTTCATTTTGAATGCTTTTGCAATAAATGCTTCAAATTGTAGGTAGATCACCTTGAAATCTATGTGCGCTTCCATCCTTTCAAATTTTGAAAACTTCATTCTTCACACATGCAACTGAAAAATTCCTTGAATCCGTTACCACATTAGATATACTTTTTCATGATGTGACATATTGATGAGGGAGGTTTATTATATTTTCTAATAATTGCCCCCCCTTAGTCATTGTCAGACTTCAAAAATTTATGGGCATATCTGTACCAGAAGTTGACACAGACAAGACTGATGATTCTAATTCAACTTGCTTGAATTCTCCTTCCTTTCTCTAGATTATTTTCATCTCTTTTCTTACGTATTCTAGATTAATGATTAGTTCATGATTCTTTGCTGGATAGTTGTATTTTCTCCTTCTATAGTTAATAGAAAAATGTTCCAGATTGTTGCAATCACAACAAACAACATTCTTTCTTCCATACTTTCTTTTATTCAATCTATATTATCATTGATTAGCCTTGTTTACAAACTTCTTGCACTTAAAACATTTGTTGGAGAATGATAGAGTATCATTCATTCTACTTTTGCAGTCCTTTTCCTTATGACCAAATTTATTGTAGGAATGACAAGCACCATTGAAAAAAAATACCTTTGAGTATTAGGTTGTCTAATGGGAGTTCTTCTGGTATTACTTCTTGAGTTCTTGATTTGTCCATGTTTGCACTAAGCCTTTTTTTCAAGAGATTTCTTTGTTTTTTAACTCTGACCTTCTTCAAATACTAAACCACTTTTGTTCATTTCTAGTCTCTGAGAAATAATCAAATCATCAAGCATTGTAGAGCTTGTCTTAAATTTATCCTCAAATATTTTTTCCTTTTCAAGATCTAATCTCAAAATTTTTGTTTCTTTCTTGAGTTTAACACATTCATCCATCTTCTCTTGAAATTCAACTTGCTGAAAGACTTCAATTCTTTTCATTTCTTCCAATTATTGTTGTAGTTTGGTGATCTCATCATGTTCTCTTCTCAATTGATCACATGATTCTTCATATCTACTTCTCAGATCCTTGATGCAATCCTTTGCTTCCTTCAACTTATTCTCCAAATCTTCAATTTATTTTGAATATACAATAGAGATCACTTCCAAAGGAAAAAAATTCTTATATTCAAATTTGGGGACCTTCCTCAAGTTGTTAAGATCCTTTAGAGGAACCAAGATCTGATACCAATTGTTAAATATATGGAATACTAAGAAGGGGGGTGAATTAGTATTCCATAAAACTACTTAAATAAAATCCATCTAAACATTATCACAATTCTGACTCAATCAACAAGAGAGAACATGAAAACAAATCAATGCATCCACAAACATGAACACTAGGAAATTTACGTCGAAAACCCAAAAAGGGGAAAACCACGGTGAGGATTATCTCACAATATATTATATCCGGATAGAAGATATTACAAGCCTCACTGCCATGACACACTATACTTGAAAAGCTCACAACTTGAATACAAAATATGGCTAACCGCTAAGATACAAAATTTATGGTTCACTACCAAGAGTATGAATTGATAGAATACAAATTCTGTGTGTAGGGTTCAGTTCCAATAAATCTTTGAATAAAAAGTACCTGCCTCTCACAATATTCTCTCACAAATCTGTTATGATCATCAAATGATAAAGCATTTAGACTCACATCTTCACATATCCCTTTGTCCTCTTCACACTTCACTACACCTCTCTTCCTTCTCTTTCCATATTCACACATTTACACTTCATACACACCACATCCCACCATACCTTTCCTCTTCAAATAATATTATATATATATACAAGTATATCTGATTCATCAATTAGGTAGGCCTAATTAGATGAAAGAAAAACAATAAAAAACACTCTTGTTGGAACCATATATTAGACATGGAAAATGTACAAGTTCATTTTGGCACACCTGATCCCGATTTACTAACAACATTTCCTCCTAAATCACATTCTATCTCTTAATTTAATAAATCATTATTTATTGGATTGAGTCTTCCTCTTTCAATGATTAAATTAATCAATTAATTTAATTAACCATTGCATCCCTGTTTAATTAAATAAATTATTTTATTTAATTAAAATCTTTAAAGTCCTCCTATTAAATTAAATAAATTAAACCTTATTTGATTTAACCTAACATATTCCTTCTTGATTAAATAAATCAAATCATCTATTTGATAAATCATGACTTAAATCAATTCATAAATCTAAGTCTAAATTGTCACATCATCTAATTCTTCATTAAATTAATCAAATCCATTATTAACTTAATCCCTCTCATTAAAATCCTCTAGAGAATGCAAGTTACATAATAAATCAATTACTTTGATTTATTTAATTCTCTATTTTCCCTCACAATGCATCAAAAGGGAATATTCCCTCATTTGAATTCAAAAAGGCCAAGTGGACTTGGTCCTTCCAACAAGGCATTTAAAGCCTCTTACATGTCCTTGACCTTGAGCCAAGTGACATTAACTTCATTCCCTTTCCCTCTTCAACATGTCATTTCTCAAATTTGAAATGCCACCTAATTGCATTCATTGGCACTTTGGCCAAAATGTGCTCATTCCTCCTTCAATCACATGTGGACAAGTGGCACAATGCCATTGGTTTATCTTTTGTCCCACATTGCTTAATCTTGCTCACTTCTTCCAAATAGAATTCTATAAATTGGAGATCTCTCCTCTCAATCTTCATCCATAATTCATAGGCAAAGTTACTCTCTCCAATTGAGAACTAACTTTGCTCATCATATCCAAGCATTCACCATTTTACCACATTTGATACCAATGTTATGCTCAAATCTCTTTGGAGTTTTGACCATTTCTAGATTCACATATCATTGCTACTTACGAATTGGGAAAGGGCCAATTGCAACACTTCATTGGCACCAATTCCCCCATAAGATCATCAAGCTATTAGTTTAAATTAGGATTGCTTTCATTGTTATTTAAGTTCTGTTATTTTCCTAATTTTAGCTTGAATAGATGGATTTTATGGGGAATCCTTCATATTTGCATGCATTTTGATCTAACACTAACAATGTTTGTCATCTTTGTGCATTTTCAAGTTTAGGGGTCCACATTTTGGTGCTAGAAGGAGGGTGGTCTCAAGATTTATCACGTTTTTCTTCAAAATTTTGTGGTTTTTTCACGTTTTTTGCTTACATATAGGAAACTACACCGCAGGTAGTTCATGTGGTCCTGTATTGCACCACACCCCTTGAAGACCACGACACCAAACAACACTGCAATTGCTTCCCGCATTTAAAATTTGAAATTTTGCCAACTTTCGCTGCTTCCAAACTCCACCGCGTGCCAAACTCCACCGCACTTGCAGTCTCTGTTTCTGCAGAGCACCGCATACAGTCAACCACGCGGCAGTGTATGGCACCTCCTATTTTTTAAACATCACTGCACCCGCTAAACAACACCGCACTTGCTAAACTCCCCCACAGGAAATAGTCTGTTTTTAAATTTGAACACATTTTTTAATGTTTTAAGCATTAACTTTGTTTGCTACATTATTGCTCTCTGGTTTTTTGTCATTTTGCAGGTTGGAGAAGAGGATAAGCAAAAAAAGAAGTCCATCATGATATCATGCTCACAAACCCAAAGTTTTTCTAAACACTAAAAGTGTTCTTTAACACTCCTTAAGAAAATTTGTTAAATACCTTTGGCCTTAGGAAAACTAGATTTACTTTGGGACTAAAAAGAACAAGCAACCTTTTTTTATGACAACATGTTTATTTTGTACAAAGTGTTTTTAAACACTAAAGTGTTTTTTAACACTCTATAAAGGATTTGATAAGTTCATTGATCTTAGGACACTAATTTTCCATTGGGTTATAAAATTTACAAATCAAAAATTCCTTTCAAAAGTTGCCAAGGGGCTAAAAAGAACTTTAGGCAAACACACTAGACTTTGTTTAAAAGGTAACAATTGAACAAGGCAAGCTCACACTTCATTTTGGTGCTTGAAAAGAAGTCATCATTGCTTTGAGGTTTAAAATGAACAAATGTTTTCCATGTTTTGCAATCTTTTTTACAAGTTAATATCATCCAAAATGTGTATGCGCTTCTCTCACGCTTCATTGTGATCTTGAGAATCAAAAACAGTTTTGGTGATATTAGGTTGTTAAAAAAAATTGCCTCCACATTTTGATTTGGGAACTTAAAATTGAACAAAACATGCGAGTGTGAGCACGACATATTGCGGAGGTTCTCCCCTTTGTTTTTCAATCAAGGTTGTGTGAATGACGGGATATGTTAGCTCGCTTTTGTTTATCTTAGAGGGTCTGCCTTGTGGGAAAAAGTAATCACCCAAGGGAATGACCCAACCAGGAACACGCTAAAGCCAAGCGACTTCCAACCGGTATATAAGTGTGGATTCTTGAGGAAAGTTCAAGAATCACAAGGATTATTTCGACGAGATGGACAATAATGGACTCTCGCCGATGTTGGATAATCCCCCACGAACGAAATGCCCACATTAGAACTCTTCGTTTAAAAAAAGGCCAAAACCTTGTCTATCTTGTTGGTGCAAAAGGTCATGTCCTTTGAAGCCACCCCATGTTATACATGTGGTCTTGTTGTGGAAATGGAGAGTATGCCATGGTAGATTCATGGGTACTAATGCTTGGCTAACCCAAATAAGTGAGTGTCGTGGAGGGGAGCCAGTGTGGTCAAGCATTTAGCCATTCACACAAGATATGCACAACTGGATTTATCCAAGTGGGAACCCAACAAGATATTGTCTCATCATCCTAGGACTGTAAAAGTGTTTGGAAAGAATACATTGCTTTGGCTCTTGAAAACATTTGAAAAACAAACATTCACAAGACCTTCAAATTTCAAACCCCTTTGAAGACACAAATACCTTTGACAAACTTGAACACTCTTGCTTTCCCTAGGGATTTGATCCTTAGAGGTTTCTAAGTGTTTAGATTCTATTGTCATTTGTCTTCAATAAGGTTAAACATAGGGAACTTTTGCCCCATTTTCCTTGATTCCCACATAATGGACCTTATGGGATGAGAAAGAAAGTGGGAAATTAGACATATAGTTTGAAACATAAGCAAGCAAGTATCTTTGATAAAAATAAATTCATTGAACCAAGATAAAGAAACAAATTGAATCACATATGTGTTGTTCCTGATGATTTCCCACAAGATCAAAATCCCAAAGCCCAAGTTCAAAAAGATAAGCCTAAAAGCCCATGAGCAACGCCTTGAAATGCTCCTTGAAGTAAGAGAAAGACTTGTGTACAACTTCTACAAAAAATCTTCAAGGAACAATCTGACTTTGTATGTGTTTTACTACCAACAGAATCTTGAACTTTTTGAAAGGTTTTCTTTTCTCCCATAGGAAGTCTAGCATGTTCTTCAGTACCAAGTTCTTGTAGAAAGAGTTGTGTCTAGGTTCAAGTCTAGAATCAAAGAGTCATCCCCATCCATCTTTTTCAAATCTCATCCCATCATCAAACTTCTTGAGAACTTTAAAATCACTCATGCTAAACTAAGAGGGCTAAATCAACATCATCCTATTTTGGCTTAACACACTTAGCCCCAATGGTCAAATCCCTTGAATGAATTTTCCTTTAGGATAATGCAACTTCCTAAGGTTCACTAGTTCGCAAATCACATTGGCTTAACACAACTAGCCGATTCATCAACTTGTGCAAGTTCCCCTAGGATAATACAACTTCGTAGGGAATAAAACTTCACTATAATCCTATTTGGCTTAACACATCTAGTCAAATTATCACAATCAATATAAATCCTAAACAGTTTAGCATGCCCCTTCCAAAGGTTCTCCAAAAGGTTTCATCCACTCATTTCATTCGTTTATCCCGTCATCATCACCACCCTCTTTGATCATTTAGCTTCCTTAGCTCTTCTCTTTTGGACCTAAGAGGTGAGGATCAAACGATACCTATTTTTTATGGTTCAAACAAGATCTCAATACAAAGAAGAACATGTAGAATATCAATGAAATATCAGCTTCCGGGAACATGAGTCAGTTAACCTCCGAAATAAACCTTGCGGGATCAAGTAATCCCTCAAGTAATTCTCCTCTAACATCACAAAATCCTCAAGAGGAGAGCCATGATGAAAGCATAAAAAATGAAGACATGGGGGTGACACAATCCGAAATAATGAAAATGGTTCAAGATCCAGAGAACCACTAAATCGTTATTTCCATGTTCAAGTACCTCAACACGTTAGCAAGAGGAGGGGTCCAGTTCCCTCTTGACCTTGGCGCAAGCGCTAGTATGGACATGCCCCTTGTAAACACATCACCAATATCAAATATCAATCAAGAAGTACCTCACAACACCTTAGCCATCCCACCAGCCTCACCAAATGCAAACAAGGGGAGTGCCATGTTTCAAGAGTTACAAAGGCACAATCTTGTGGCTAACAAAGAAGTGGCTCTCAACACCACACCAGATAATTTTATTCTGGAAAATCCATTACACCCATATGTCCCACTCACATTCCATAATCTCACTAGTTCACCTTCATTCCATGCCACACCAACATATCAGTTAAACATATCAACTTCTCTACCACAAGGGAAAGGTGATTTGTGTAGAACAATCGAAGTAGTTGATCCATTTTCTTTCCAGGGTAGCCTACCACCTCTACCCCCATTTCCATTCACAACCACATCACCTCTTGGATTGGGTCTTCCTCCTCTAAACATCGATAGCTTTTCAGATCTGAGCAATGGGAACATCACATCAAGTTCTCTCATTTTTCCCGTAGTATCACAACAAATCATAGCCATTCAAACCACCCTCACAAGTACATCAGTTGGTCCTCAACTATCCCAAATCATGCCTTTTCAAGGACCAAATATCTCAACCACCCCTCCAACAACCCAGACCCCAACCACCACCATAACCCCTTCGTCGGTCACAACAATTGGCATCATTTCCATTCCACCACCAATCCCACCAAAAGCCAACATGACAAATTCATTTACCATGCTAATCCAAACCCTTCAAAAGGCTAACCAACAGAGAGTACTCCAGCAAAAACAACAAACCCAAGCCCAATCTCAATCCCAAGCTCAATCCCAAGCACAAGCCCAAGACCAAGCACAAGCTCAAGCTCAAGCACAAGCCCAAGTACAAGCTCAAGTGCAAGCTCTAACTCAAGCCCAGGCTCAGGCCCAACAATAAGCACAAGCACAGTACCAAGCGCAATTGCAAGCAATCCATCTACAAGCATATCAACAAGCCTTGTAAGACTTTCGGGTGCAGCAACAAGCCAAACAACAAGCTTTGTTGGCACAACAGCAGCTCGACCAACAACAAGCTTTGTTGGTGCAACAACAGCTAGACCAACAACAAGCTTTACTAGCACAACAATAGATTGATCAATAGTAGGCTTCATGGGAACAATAACAGATAGACCAACAACAAGTGTTGTTGGAAAAACAGTAGAAAGATCAACAACAAGCCTTGTTGACGCAAATGCAGGCATACCATCAGGCTTTGAACGCATAATCGAGCTTGCAACAAACGCCCACAAGTACTCTTCCCACCCATCAAATACCTCAAACACCTCAAACCACATTCATCTCACCTCCCGATCTGAGCAAGGATGTTGCAACACAAATCAAACTCCTTTCGTAGCAAGTGTTGGACTTACAAGAAGGAAAAACCACAAGAACACCGAGCAACTTGTGCCCTTACCCTTTCGACAGAAGTCTCACCATGATACCATTCGCAAAGGGATTTGAGATCCCAAAATTTAACAAGTATAATGGAACAGGTAACCCTGAAAACTACACCATGGAATTTCAGGCGCATTGCATGGAAGTCGCATATGATGACACATATCTAATGCGACTATTCCCCCGAAGTCTAACTGGTCTAGCCATGGAATGGTTTTCTCACCTTCCCACAGGCATTAAAACATTCAATGAAATCATAGAAGCTTTCCTTAAGAATTACGCTTTCAATATGGGTGTGGATGTTAGTTTGGAAGAAATATCAACACTCAAATAAGCAAAAGGGGAGCTTTTTGCATCATTTTTGCAAAGGTGGCAATCCAAGGCCAACCAGATCAAATGGACCATACCGGAAGAACAACAAGTTTGTACCATCATAGCGAATCTGCATGAAAACTTGGCATTATACCTAAAAATGCAGTGCATCACATCATACGATCAACTGATCCCAAAGGCGCTCAACATCGAAAGAGCCCTTACTACGCGAGGAGGTGCACCAACATTCACCCCACCGCAGGATAACCGCACGTCTAACAACTACAATGATAAGCCTCAAACATGGTCGAGGAATAAAAATATCATGAATGACAGCATAGTAGATGCTAAAGTGGTCATCAGTGCCCCTAAGCAGAACGTCCAATCCTACCATCAACCACAAAATCATAATCACAACAATGTGTAGACTAATGCGGTAGTAGCACAACAACAACCACCTTCCACCAATAAAATCAATAATGTGGGAAATCAAGGAGGACCACCTCCCTGCAACAAGTATCCTCCCAAGTGGAAATTCATAGCTCATGGGGAATCGATTGAGTCCATAATGAAGAAGCTGGTCAAAGAGAACCTCATCAAAATCTCCAACTCCGAACAGTACATGAAACCCATGACCAAGCCGCCATGGTATAATGAGAACCTCCTTTGTGAATTTCACAAAGTCAAAGGACACACCATTTCCAATTGCATGAGACTCAAAAACATCATCCAAGACCTCATTGAGGATAAGATCATCAACATCGAGCAGCCAGCCGAAAACCAAGACTTGAAAATATACACGAATCCAATGCCGAACCATAACTAGGGGAACAATCAAGGAAGTAATCAAGAGAATAATAAGGGCAAGAAAAAGTATGCTAGTGCTAACCTAGTGTATGAAGAGATAGTAGGGTGTGTAGATGAAATGGTCACCATCATAAATGTTAAGGGAGCCAAAAATGACTGTGGAGTCACCACATGAGGCAAAAAGGTCACCATTGCCGGGGCACTTGCTAAGACCCCCATTTCTAATACAAAGGCCATCCCTTATGATTACAATGTCATTGACTAGCTGAAAAGAACACCCACCCAAATATCCATCATGGAACTCTTGAAAATCTTCGCCGCCCATAGGAAGATCCTTGATGAAGCACTAGATGTGTCTACCGTTGTCGCCACCCTTGACATGGAGCAATTTTAGGCTATGGTGGGTAACATCGTTACCCCAAATCTCATTACATTTTCAGATCAAGATTTCCCTCCACAGCCATCTCATAACTGTGCACTCCACCTCCAAGTACTAATCCACAAAAAGAAAGTCAAAAGAGTCCTGGTAGATGGAGGTGCAGGCCTTAATATTTGTTTTTTGAAGCTCATAAAGAAATTGGGATTCGCCGAGGATTCCATCAATAAGAAAAAAAGCATCACAATAAGGGCATATGATGACCAGGAAAGAGTGTCTCAAGGCACTATCAAGATCCCCATCCAAGTGGGACCGGCAACTATGGAAACCACCTGTCAGATCCTTGACCTTGACCTACCTTACAATATCCTCCTTGGACATCCATGGATCCATGGAATGAAAGCGATGGCCTCGACTTATCACCAATGCATCAAGTTCTCACACCAGAATGAAGAGGTCACTATATATGGGGATCCTAAACCTTTTTCCTACTGCAAAAACTTGGAAGCCAAGTTTTATAAGATCCCTCAAGTCCTAGAAAATGATGAAGGCCCATCTACTTCATATATTCACCTAGTTAACCTTGCCTCCACTTCTATGATAGAGACACCCGCCATCCCAGACATATCTGAAATAAAAAACATGATCCAGGACAATGGATGCGGTGACTACAGAATGAGAAGAAATGCATTTGTTGTAGGAGAGTTACCGCAATCTCCTAGGTCACATGGACAACCTCAGCCAGCTAACACACCTATCCACACTATTAGGGAAAAACCTTCTGGATTCTGCTGTTGGGGGGATCTCAGTTGAGAAAATGTGGATGAGGAGGACATCTCAAACACATTGTACCAAGATGAAAGACCCACCCCTACCTTACCCATGGATGAGACAAACAGAGGGCTACAAATGATGTATGGAATGGGCTATAATAGAAATGAAAGCCTTGGAAAGAATAGTATAACCGTGCATGGTAGAAGTGCTCCTAGTAGGGTAGCCTGGTCTTCTCCTTAGGAAACAACAACTACCCTTAGACCACCTATCTGCTTAGGCATCCCACTGGACAATTTCACCTTTGATGTCACTGATGTTTGTTCCAGTAGTGATGACGAGGATACCATAGCTGACCTTCCTAAGCTCTTTGAGGATTCAACCATGTTGATGATTAGTGCCTCCATAGCTGAGCCAAGCCAACGATCCCACCAAATCACCTTAGTATACCCCCAACTCATTGACCACAACCAACAAGGACCACCAATTCTAGACTCATTCGAAAATGATGAGGCGCTCTTGGAATTCATGGGACTAAGGGATATAGTTCTGTGTGAGGATCACAAGGCAAGATTTGATATCACTTTAGACACCAAGGCATACTATGGGGAGACGATTGAGTCCTTCAGTCACAAAAGGAAAATATCGAGAATAAGCTCGGAGTTATTGAGTGAAAACCACACTGTGGCACTCTCTAACCATAAAATAGTAAAAATAAAGGACGCATCCAATGGTGAAAACCTCTCTGAGGCATCGGAGGATGAAGGATTCAATCTCCCCCCTACTTCTCTACATCAGGAGAAGTCAACAGTTCTAGCAGAATAGTGTGACCCTATCAACTTGGGAACAAAAACAGAACTGCAAATCACCTTCTATGCTGAATCTCTCCTACCAAAGGAACAAGAACTGTTAGCAGCATTCCTGAAAGAGAGGAAGGTAAACTTTGCATGGACATATGCTGACATGCCAGGACTAGATCCTAAGGTGGTAGTTCATCATTTGGCTATGTACCCTAGAGCGAAACCAGTGAGATAGAAGCTAAGAAAGATGCACCCACAAATAGCCTTGCTCGCCAAAATTGAGTTACAGAAACTCCTAGATGTGGGCTTTATGCGCCCGATTGACTATCTAGAATGGGTATCCAATCTTGTACCAATATCAAAACCAAAAGGAGGCATCCGCATCTGCATGGATTTTAGAGACTTAAACAAAGCATGTCCTCAGGATTATTTTCCACTACCCAACGTTGAAATGATAGTGGATATGATGGTTGGACATGAGATGTTATCCCTAATGGATGGCTTCTCGAGGTATAATCAGATCATGATAGCTAAGGAGGACCAACACAAAATAGCCTTCACATGTCCTTGGGGCACCTACTGCTGGAATGTGATGCTGTTTGGATTGAAGAATGTAGGAGCAACATACCAAAGAGCCATGACATTGATCTTCCATGACATGATCCATAAAACTATTGAAGACTATGTGAATGACATATTGGCTAAATCAAAGAAGTGATAGGATCATATAGAAACTCTAAGTGCAATATTTGATAGGCTAGAACAATACAAGGTTAAAATCAACCCAAAGAAGTGTGTCTTTGGGGTACAATCAAGAAAGTTGTTGGGATACATAGTTTCAATGAGGGGGATAGAGGTGAACCCTGCAAAGGTAAAAGCAATCCTTGAAATGGAAGCACCAAGAACACTAAATCAATTGAGAGGATTACAAGGTAGACTCCAGTCCATCCGGAGGTTCATAATACAACTGGCAGATAAAAAAATCGCCTACTCACACCTACTTCACAAGGGAGTAGCATTCAGATGGGATGACAAGTGCGAACAAGAATTTAATAAAATCAAGGAATATCTACTTACACCACCAATCGTAGGGAAATATTTGATTCTATACATCTCAGCAACAACAACCGCCCTTGGTGCCCTGTTAGCTCAACATGATGAAAAGGGAACCGAGCGAGCCATTTATTATATCAGTAGAACAATGGTAGGGCATGAGCTCAACTATACATCAATAGAAAAGGCGTGCCTAGCAGTGGTGTTTGCAGCCCAGAAATTTAGACACTACATGCTAGCCTATTAGATTAGGTTGATTGCCAAGATAGACCCCCTCAAATATCTATTATCAAAAGCAATGCTTATGGGTAGAATGGCTAAATGGGTGATGATACTATCAGAGAATGATATCGAATATGTAAAACAAAAGGTGATCAAGGGACAAGTCATCACGGATAAGCTACCAGAAGCTCCCCTCTACGTAGATAACCCACTTGTATCAGAGTTCCCGGATGAGTCCCTTTTAATCTTGGTGCAGCTGACCACTGGAAATTGTACTTTGATGGCTCCCACACACAACATGGATCAGGAGTTGGCATGTTCTTTATTACCCCACAAGGAGACTGTATACCAAGATCCTACAAATTAGCATTCCCCTGTACAAACAATATTGCAGAATATGAGGCTTTAACCATAGGTCTCAAGATTGCATCATAGTGGCGAATCATGGCATTGAAGGTCTATGGGGACTCGCAACTTATCATCAACCAAGTCAATGGTGAATACCAAACTAAAGATGATAAGCTTACACCTTACAAGAAGGTGGTAGAGGGGCTCAAGGAATCATTCATTGACATCACTTTTGAGCAGATACCGAGGGAAAATAATAGAGCAATGGATGCAATGGCAACAATCTGATCCTTGCTAGACATCCCGCGTAATGTCTCGAAACATCAATTCCTTGTAGAGCAGCTTCTCATACCCACGTTCGAGGTACTAGAGTCAGAATATGCGTGTGAACTCGTTGGTCCCAGTGATCTTTGGTACCATGACATATTCACCTATATGAGACTAGGAATCCTCCCAGCCGACATTACCCTAAACCTCAAGCGAACCTTTGTCAAAAGGTCCTTACGATTTGTCATCCTAGGAGAAACCCTCTTCCGTAGAAGTGTCATTGGAACCCTGCTATGTTGTTTAACACCTAAGGAGGCCTTGACCGCTTTAACTGAGGTAAACAATGGCATGTGTAGTTCGCACTTAAGTGGAATGACCTTGGCTAAGAAGTTGCTAAGAACCGGTTACTATTGGCCGACAATGGAGAGAGAGGCACATGACTTTGTCAGAAAATATCTACAGTGCCAACAACATGGAGACCTTATTCATGCACCAACTCAAGAGTTACATCCTATCGTAACACCATGGCCCTTTTCATAGTGGGGGCTTGATCTCATCGGTAAAATCTCACCCACCTCATCCAATGGCCACAAGTTCATTATCATCGCCACTGAATATTTCACAAAGTGGGTCAAAGCAATTCCCATGACCTACATCACAAGAAAACAAATATCCAAGTTCATCCTGAACTACCTCATTTGCCGATATGGTGTTCCTCAATCCATTATCTCTAATAATGGGACACCCTTCAAAAATCAGGATGTCCGTGACTTATGAGAAAATTTCAAAATCCAACACCACTTTTCCACCCCATACTACCCACAAGGCAATGGCCAAGCAGAAACTATGTACGTTAGAATGTATCAATTAAATTGAATCTAATCTAATACACCAATGAAACAATAGATTGAAGAAAACTAAATAAATAAAGCAAATACAAACTCTTGACAACAACTTCTTCAAATTTGTTCCATTTTCCTCTATCTCCAAGGATTTGCTTTAAGATGTTTGCTCTCAGTTGTGCAAACACAGCTTATAGAATGACACTTGAGAGAATGAGATTATTAAGAATGCATATGCATCCACAAGATTGAACTATTGAATTAAAATGCTATGAATTGCTAAAATTGCGACTATAATAACTACGTATGAAAAATGTGAGATTCGAGGTCCTTCTCAACTCATGAAAGGGTTGTATTTATAGATTTTTGAAGGTAGGAATTCGCTTGGCCAAGATCGACGGTCGAATTCAAACCTGTTGAAATGAATGGTGAGAGATCGAGAATTCGAAAAGAAGGTGGAATTCTGAGAGACAGAAAATGAAGAGACAATTGAAAGGTGTCTCTCATAATTAAATAAACAAATATTTAATTATGTGTGAGAGAAATATGAAAAGGCTTTAATTAAATATTGCAAATATTTAATTATGTGAGAAAAGAAAAAGCCTTTTAATTAAATATGAGAATATTTAATTTTGTGAGAGGAGTGGGAATTTGGAAAATGATTTAATTAAATATCGAAAGTATTTAATTAAATGTGGAAAGAAGAAAATTATTTAAATTGTAAATTTAAACTTGTGATAATTAATGTAAATAAATTGTAAAATCTATTTAATTAATTAAGAGGAGGGTAGCATTAATTAAATAAACTTTATTTATTTAATTAAATTAGAAGAATTAGAAAATGAACAATATAAATAAATAATTAAATTTATTTATATGTAGATGACTTAAGAACATCAATTAAATAACTCATATTTAATTAATTAACAGGTTCGATCGACCGTGACCATTTTTAGATGTGTACATTTTGCTCCTCTTTGAAGTGATGTGTTTTACGCATTGCTTCAAAGAATTTGCCCCTGACAAATTACTGATGATGCTATATGCCCCCTCGAGAGATAAATCACATGATGAGAATGATTATGAGACTGATTTGAAAGATTTTCAGATGATTTCGGAGAAAAATGGCGATTTAACTCTCGAAATAGCACTTTGCACAATAATTAATGCTATTTTTACCCCTTTAAAAGGTGAAAAAGGTGAAATGTCACTTTCATTTTAACAGTAACCTTTGAGGATTTTGGAACTCTGAGAGAGATAAAAGCGATGCTGATCCCATATGAGAGCCATAGATTCGAGTGAGGTTGCCATCATCAGAGACCACCTACATATGGACCTCCAGCAAGTCGATCCAAACCTCTCCATAAATTTTTTATGAATGTTTGGATGCTTTTTCAATTTTTTTCAATTTTTCAATTTTGTTTTAGCGCATACGATAGGTCTTTTAGCACATACAGTAGATAGTTTAGCTCATCCAGAGTGGCGCATAGGGATAAAACAGTTGCGCATAGTGGTCAAATAATCGCGCATAGGTGCTTTAGTGCATAGGATGGATAAAATGGCGCATCCATGAAACTTGCCTGCGGAAAATGATAGATTAGCGCATAGGTGATTTAGCGCATCCATGAACTGTTATTGCGCATATGCGTGATGAAATGGCACATCCATAAAATCGCGCATCCATGGACTGTTTTAGCGCATCCATGGAATAAAGTCGCGCATCCATTTGTTTAGCGCATAGATTGATTGTTTTAACGCATCCATGGATTTTTGCCGAATTTCAATTTTTTGAAGAAAAATTGATGCATGCTTGATGATTGTTGCTAGATTAGACAATATATTTTACGCATTTGAATATCATCGATGAATAGATTGGATAAATTTGGCTTCGTGCTTGAAGAACAAATACGTGTGATAAATTTGCTTCCATGTGATATGAAAACAAAATAAAAATGATAGATTTGCTTTCCTGATTGAAAGTCAAATAGATTGAGTCGTGATGACTGTTAAATTTGTTTTCATGCAATATGAAAAACAAACTAGATGTGATTTAAACTTGCTTGATATACTGATTGATTGATGATATCCATTTGCTGATTGATTTTCAATGCTTGCTTGATAATTTCGTAAAGGAGGATTTTAGCCTTCTTCAAATCAGAGAGAGATTTTCGCAGACATGGGAGATGATTCCTCGACTGTCCCATGATGATTTGGGAGTGATAGACCAGTGTGGCCTGAGAGCTCTGTTGAGTATCCCACAGTATCGGGTCAATAGGGCACTATTGACTGCCTTAGCAGAGCGGTGGCACAGTGAGCACAACACCTTCCACTTACCAACAGGAGAGATCATGGTGACCCTAGAGGATGTCTACAGGATTTTGGGTATTCATGTGTTTGGAGAGCTTGTGATTTATGATCACAAAGAGATTTTGGGTATAGATTCTTTGAGACGGGTCTTCCAGGATGCTCATATCTGTGGATATGATATTCCCTAGAAGGAGATGATGGAGAGATATGCCCCACTACCTTTAGTTTTAGCAGGGATGATCGATGGTTTCCTTTGTCCTAATCGTAGGTGCAAGGGACTATCAGTTGGGTGGGGTAGGATCTTGGAGGACATGCGCTCCACCGTACTAGATATGCATGAGGATCATGCATGCTTTCCCATCTATACCATGACCTTCATCAGGTTATGTATACAGATGGGAAGAGTCTTTCCTGTGGGGTGACTCTTTTACAATTATTCACATGGGAGCACTTCGCGATTACACGTCCTATTGTCAAGAGAGATTGCCCCATTGGATTCCCCTATGCTTATGTGTATACAAGGCCCCTTGTCCAGCCGAGGCTAGGCAAATTAGAGTACTAGCGACGGGTACTTGATGATTTGGACATGGTCATCTAGCGACCGTATGTGGATTGCGACCCATGGCAGTCAGACGACATAGAGTTGCCATATGTTACGAGGCCCAGATTCTTGATTGGACGGACCCCCTTCATCATCGAGAGATTTCTGGGTCGGAGAGTTCTGAGGCAGTTTGGATGGGTTCAGATAATGCCACAAGGGATGACATACTATGCTAGGTGCCGAGGAGATGTACCACAGTGGGAGTTGATTTTGACTATTGAGGCCGCCAGAGAGGAGTACTTTGAGTTGCAGCCGGATGATTGGAAAATATGGCCAGAGGTCACAAATGCAGGGATGATGGATGACTATGTTGCATATTTCTAGACACATCCCTTTCCTCGTTTCACTAGTCCAGATGAGTCTGCCCCATTGATGGGAGGTCCAGTTATCCAGGCAGGGTTACAGTAGCGACAGGGACATCCAATAGTAGGGCAGTCACAGGATCAGGGGCAGGTACAGGCAGAGTAGGTTACAAATATCGGCGGGGTAGCCATGGAGGTGGATGATGAGAGCTTCGACACTGAGGAGATAGATGAGGAGTCAGACAACTCAGATGATGGGGATGATGGGGGTGGTGGGAGGTAGAGACTATTTTTTGACATTCCCTTAAAGATGAGGCCACGAACATCTAGAGTAGTGGGTCAGGCTAGTACCTCAATGTCAAGGATCACCATCAAGGCTTCATCATAGGGATAGGTAGATGTCTTACAGACTCAGGTTCAGACTCTAAGGAGTCAGTTAGCAAAGGCCCAAGCGACCATCAGTTAGCTGCAGGGACAGATAGCACAACCACCACCTCCTGACCCACAAATAGCTCAGCTTATGGCCGAGAGGGACAGCTTTTGGGAGAGATGTGTATAGGCCGAGGGGGTAGCTGAGAGATTACTGAGATAAGTGGAGAGCACCTCTATTGGAGAGGTTGTGGCAGAGGGGTTAGAGACTGCTCAGGAGGCCGAGTACTACAGGATGCAATACTTTGAGGCAGTGCCACCTAAGCGGTAGATAGGTTTTACTTAGTCAGGTACTCGGACTCGGACTCACTCTCGTAGCTAGTCTAGGAGTGCAACCAGGAGTGTGGGTCAACCGATCAGATGAGAGATTAGAGGTTCCAGGAGCAAAGATCCAGCGAGACCCACTACCTCCAGTGGCAGCAGCAGCCATTATCCACAACCGGATGCCCCTCAGTGATGAGCATTTTGTACACATTTATGCCATTGTATGATATATCTTTTTGAAACATTTGATATCTTTGTATTCCTGGACATTTGTTTTGATGAAATCTATGATATGCAGTGGTGATTTGATTATGCATATGTTATGGATGATTTATGCATATGTTTATGGATGTTTTGTTTGGATTTTTATATGCTATGTCATGTATGATGATGCAATGATGATATGATATGATCTCCTTCTCTTTCATGCAAGATGTGTTGTGATGAAATGATTCTTTAATATGATGATATAGGACGAAATCTAAAAATGATTTCGCTTTTATAATGTATGTAATGAATGCAATATGTAAGATGTGATGGTAAATATGAATGATATACGTAATGAATGTATGATGTAGGATGTAAATGCTTTAGATGAGATTGTGATGTATGATGATGATGCTGATGTAATGATACTATACTTGTAATGATCTTATGATATATGATGTAATGATGTGAAAAATATGAATTCAATTTTTATTTTATGAATGTGTGAAATATGTAGATGTATATGTTAATGAATGATAACCATGCCTATAATGTAATGATGGAAAATGATATGATCATGAGATGATGAGATGTAACAAATGTCCAATTTTACTCAATCATTGTCGAAAAAGATATTTTAAGAATGTGATCCACCCTCAAAAATCTATTTTAAAAAGAACCTCAAAAAGGCAAATGAATTATGCAGTCCTAAATGAAATAATGAATCATTCTCCTTGTTGCCATTTCTTGCTATGTTTAGTTGTCATCATTGAGCCTTTTTGATATGTTGGAAGTTAGTACAAGCATCAAAGGGTATGTTAGCACCAATGATGACCTGAGTACTGTTTCCATAATGTTTAATGTAGCAAGTTAATACAAGCATCGAGGTATAATTGAACCAAGATGACTTGAGTATTGCTTGCATAAACAAACAAAAGTTAACAATTTTCTTATGAAAATTATGAAATGTCATCAATGATACATTGTAGAGCATGTCCCACGACCAATTTGCATCATACTAATGATTAACTTACAAACAACAATCAAAGAAAAATCATACTTCTTCCTTGTGATTCTAGTTCAATACATCATTGAACCACTCCAAAGATATGACGTCATCAAATATCAAAACAACAATTTGTAACTTTTGCTTTTAAGTTTTTTCATTCATTTTATTCAGATTAAGATCATCCAATTTGTTTTTAAATCATCTGTCAAGATAATCATGTAAGCTCAGAAACTATTGTTTCAGACATTCTGATGTTAGACACATGTTGTCGGCTACCTCCTAGAAAAGCAAACTGCCCCCTAGTGACCTTGGACTCTGACTCTTGTTAGACACAGCTGTTGTGATGGGCAAACCTCCAATCATCAAACCATGATGAGATCCTTGTCGTTCCAAGGAGAATGATGCCATGCGAATGCGAAAGTGAGGTATATGTGATGCTGATGCGAGGATGCATATGCAGAATGAATCCTAATAGATGAGAGAGCTAAATAAAATAACAAACAATGCCTGTTTGCCAGGTTTTTACCACTTGTTTTTATTGCACTTTTTCCTAATTTTATGATTTTTTTTTGTTATTACCAAGATGCCTGTTTGCCAAGTTTTCATCAAGGCAATTTTTTTTTTTTTCAAGATTTTTTATATTGTTTTTGATTTTTTTCAGGTGTAGAACCTTTTCAGATGAATGTTGTTGATCGGATCTTCAAACAGGTCCCCTTCTGTTGTTGACAACTGATATGCCCCCAATCCATATGCTGCAATGATAACGAATGGGCCTAGCCAATTTGCTTCAAACTTGCCTTTCTTTTCCCGATCTTGTTGATTTTGAGGGTTTTCTCTGAGGACCAAATCACCCACTTGAAAACTCCGTGGTTTGACTCTGTGATTGTTACTGCGGGACATGATTTGTTGATATCCCTTTAAGTGATTAACCACAGTTTGACGCCTTTCATCAAGCAATTCCAGCTCTTGTAATCTTGATACTCTGTAGTCTTCATCATTGATTAGCCCTTTGAGTGATACTCGAAGTGAAGGAATCTCAACTTCTAGTGGTAAAATTGCTTCTGCTCCATAGACCAAAGCATAAGGAGTAGCTCCTATCGGTGTGTGAATGCTTGTTCTGTAAGCCCACAATGCTGGATTTAATTGGACATGCCAATCACGGCCGGCTTCATTTACTGTTTTCTTCAAAATCTTTAGAATTGTTTTGTTTGAAGCTTCTGCTTGACCATCCCCTTGCGGATAATAAGGTGTGGAGAACCTGTGTTGGATGCGAAATTTTTCACATAGTTCATCAACATCTTGATTTTTAAAAGGTCTACCATTATCTATGATAATGGAGTTAGGAATGCCATATCTACGAATGATATGATTCAAGATGAACGAAGAGATTTGTTTTCCCGTAACAGTTATTAGAGGAACAACTTCAATCCACTTAGTGAAATATTCAGTGGCTGTAATGATAAATTTATGTCCATTTGAAAATGATGGATGTATCTTGCCAACCAAATCTAATCCCCACTGAGCGAAAGGCCATGTTGTGGTGAAGGGTTGTAGTTCCTGAGTAGAAGCATGAATGAGATTTTAATGAATATGACATTTTGCACATTTCTTCACGAAGGCGAATGATTATTTTTCCATGGTGGGCCAATAGTATCCTAATCTTACAAGTTTCTTAGCTAAGGTTAGTCCACTTGAATGTGTCCCACAAATTCCACCATGGACCTCTTGTAAGGCTTTGTCTAATTCATCATGTTCAAGACACCTAAGGAGGGTACCATCTAGACCACACCGGTATAAGACGTCAGCAATTAAGGTGTAATAGGATGATTGATGAATGAAATTCCATTTTTGATTCCTAGACAAGCCTAAGGGTAAAGTAGTATCTTTCAGGTAAGTGTAAATTTGGCCATATAAGGAAGAGTTAGAACTTGTCAGATGGCAAATGATTTTTGTTTTAGGATTGTCATGGGTGGGAGAAAATAATTGTTCCACTAGGAAATCATACCGTCTTTGATTCTCTGACAATTGGAGTAGAGAGGCAATTGTAGCCATAGCGTCTGCTGCTTTGTTATCAATGCGTGGAATCTGTATGAACTGGATATTAACAAAGTATTTCTTGAGACCTTCCACCATTCTTTTGTAAGGTATCAACTTGTCATCTTTAGTGTGATATTCGTCATTGATTTGGTTTATAACAAGTTGTGAATCGCCAAAAACTTGAAGTTCTATGATTTTCCAATCTATTGCAATTCTCATACCGATTATCAATGCCTCATACTCAACTATGTTGTTTGTGCAAGGAAACATTAGCCAATAAGATTTTGGGATTTTATGTCCTTGAGGTGTAATAAAAAGGATTCCTGCTCTTGAACCATGTTGAGTGTAAGAACCATCAAAGTAGAGTGACCATGACTATTGGATATTTGCTGCAAAAATGGCAGCATCAGGAAAATCAACATGTATTGGGTGTTCTACTGAAATTGGTACTTCTGCTAATTGATCTTCAATTACTTGTCGCTTTATAGCTTTTCAATCCACATACTAAATATCAAACTCACTTAAGATCATAACCCATTTAGCCAACTTGCCAGTTAAGGTTGCCTTGCTTAGAAGATGCTTGAGTGGGTCAATCTCAGCCACAAGCTTTACCGTATGAGTTAACATGTAGTGTCATAACTTTTGAGAAGTGAACACCACTGCTAAATAAGCTTTTTCAACAAAGGTGTAATTTAGCTCATGACTTGTCCAGGTTCGATTGATGTAATAAATAGCTCGTTCTTTTCTTGAGTAATCTTCCTACGCCAATAATGCTCCTAAAGATACTTCAGTGGCAGCAATATATAATATGAGAGGCGCACCTTGTATTGGTGGAGTCAATACTGGTGGATTCATGAGGTATTGCTTTATTTGATTAAAGGCTTCTTCACATTTGTGCTCCCATTTGAATGAAACATTTTTGTGCAAGAGATGTGTAAATGGTAAACTCTTATCTGCCAGTTGAGCAATGAATCTGCGAATGGATTGTAACTGTCCTTGTAGAGAGTGTAGCTGACTAATGTTCTTTGGTGGTGACATATTAGTAATGGCTTGTACCTTAGCCGAATCCACTTCAATTCCCTTTTCCGACACAATGTATCCTAAAAACTTTCTAGATTTTACCCCAAAAACACATTTCTTAGGATTAAGTCGTACTTTGAATTGTTCCATTCTTTTGAAAATTTTAGACAAAATATCGATGTGTCCTTCTCTAGTGTTAGATTTGGCAAGAAGATCATCAACATAATCCTCCATAAATGTATGCATCATGTCATGAAAAATCATTTTCATTGCTCGTTGGTAGGTAGCTCCTGCATTTTCAATCCAAATGGCATTACGTTCTAGCAATAAGTACCCCAAGGACATGTAAATGTTGTTTTATCCTGATCTTCTGGTGCAATCTTTATTTGGTTGTATCCCGAGAATCCATCCATCAATGAGTTCATTGCATGTCTAGTAGTTAGATCCACAATCATATCAATGTTTGGTAAGGGAAAGTCATCTTTAGGACATGCTTTGTTCAAATCTCTAAAATCTGTACAAATTTTGATCCTTCCGTCTGGCTTAGAAACAGGCACAATATTGGAAATCCATTTTGCATAATCAATGGATCGGATGAACCCAACGTCTAAAATTTTTTTTAGTTCCTCTTTAACCAACAACGCAACATGTGGATGCATTTTTCTGAGTTTTTGTTTTATAGGCCTTGCCCCCAATGTAATAGATAGATGATGTATGATGAGATTCGGATCCAATCCAGGCATATCTGTGTAGGACCATGCAAAACTGATTTGATTATTTTTGAGAAATTATGTGAATTTAGGTACTTCTCCATCTGTAAGAGATGCAACCAATTGCAAAACTTTAGGATTTTTCGTGGTACCTATATTGAGTTCCTCCGTTGGTTCGATCAAAATGGAAGATATTTCCTGATAGTACTTCGAAAGAGTGTCAAGTTTCCCATCCTCTGGCGCCTTTGAAAGGTTTTCACCATTGGATACGCTTTTTATTTTTCTCTTTTCTTGATCTAATACTGCCTTTGTTAGGTTTTCACCATTAGATCTTTCTTTCATTTTTCCTTTTTCTTGACCTAATACTGCGTTTGTTAGGTTTTCACCATTAGGTCTTTCTTTTATGTTATTTATTTCATAGCTGAGAAACTTGGCACTTTCCTATCGAAAACTCTGATCTGGTGATTCCCTAGTGGAACTTGTTTCAGGATGGGAAGAACAAAGAAAGTTTATTATGGTTTCATCATTTGGAAAAGTTGGAATATCAATGGGTACAATTTGTTCCCAATCAATGAGTTTAGGATGAACCAAAGGTAATGAATCATTAGATTGAGTAAGGTCATTGGCTGTGAGGGTCATGATGTTATTGTCAACATTATTATAGGGGAGATCTAAGATGGTATCTTCCTCAAAGTGATCTATCTCACTTTGAATCGAATTGGTCTCACTAGAGTCCTGATCACTTTGTAGGATATAATCAAGCAGAGGTCTTGAGCTTTCTCCTTATAAGAATGTAGGTGAGAATTTGTGTATGACATCCACTTGTTTATCTCTCCAAAATTTATCGTCATAGATGGTGTCCCATTCATATTCATTGGAGTCAGTGTCAGAATCATTTTATTGCATTCATAGAATGTTTTAAACTAACTCCTCATTTGATGGTATGTGTGCTACTTCTTCCTTAATATCCTCAACATATCCTAACCCAGTTTTATCCTTTGGGTGCATTGTTTTTAATTGGACAGGTTCAACAATACCTTCTTTTCTTTTACCTAGAGGGCCATTTCCTTCATAACCCATCTATTGCATGATAGCATAACCTTTTCCATATTGTTGTGTGGGTAACTTGATATATTGCATG
Organism: Sequoiadendron giganteum; assembly: GCA_007115665.2. Taxonomy (NCBI): domain Eukaryota; kingdom Viridiplantae; phylum Streptophyta; class Pinopsida; order Cupressales; family Cupressaceae; genus Sequoiadendron; species Sequoiadendron giganteum. Next base: position 293,218,993 of record CM021100.1, read on the forward strand.
GATTCTTCTTCATCTTTGTAGAGCCAATCAAGAATAGCTCTATCTTCCTCTTCAGTTTCATTGATAAACATCCCATTAAACTTGGTGATGGGGGTTGAAGTCGAGGCTAAAACTGTTGCAGCTTGTTGCGTGGATGTTGATGGTTGGCCATGGGATCTCAGAGATAGTGGTAGATTAGAGAGAGACAAAGAATATTCTCCCACCCCCTTGTCTTTCAGTTTTAGCTTGCTGCCAAAATTGCTTATCATTTCTTGTGCTTGTTCTTTGTTTTTGGAAGTAGAGATGGCCAAAGCCTCTCTATTATGTGGGATGAACGTGTCCTGAGTTGCTCTTAGGTTAGAACAAGTTTGACTGTTATTGTGATCAGCGGGTATTGTTACTTCTTTTCCATCATATGGAAACTTCAAACATTGATGATAAGTAGATGGGACAGCTTGCATGTCATGAATCCATGGTCGACCCAATAGTATGTTATAGGTTAGATCTCGATCAAGAACCTGACAAAAAGTATTCTTCACAACAGATCCCACTCTGATTGGTAACATGATGAGACCTTTTAAAGTCCTTTCCTCATCATCATAGGCTTTGATTGTAATTTTCCTCCGTGGATCTATAGAGTCTGCTGAATATCCCAAAGCTAGGACCAATTTTAAAGTAAAAATGTTTAATCTAGCTCCCCCATCTATAAGGACATGTCTAATGCAAGCTTTTGTGAACCATGACTTCTAAATAGAGTGATGAATTATGCGATGGGTTATGGATGAATCATCTCTTTCAGTAAAAGATAAACATGTGTTGGAGGACAAGTGTCCTACCATGGCTTGAAATTTATCGGTATCTAGATCAAGAGATATAGTTGTATCGACGAGAGCCTTTTCCAGGATGTCCTTATGTGCAGGTGATAACTTTAAAAGCTCCAAGATAGAAATTTGGGCTGACGTTTTTCGTAATTGCTCAACCAAATTGTATTGATTTGGAGGGGGAATTGCTGCTTTAGAGGAGCTGCCTTTTACAATGATCTTGGCTTGTCCTCTTGTGGTAATGTTCACCTCTCGATATTTTGGCTTACCTTTGATTCAGATAGCATTGATTTGAGGGTCATTAGTATAGATATGATTGATAACAATGTCTTGGATGTTATTAACATTCTTGTCTTTATCATTCGAAGATTCCCCTTTGTGATAATTAGGGAGTGGATTTTTGAATGCTTGATGATCATTATTGACATTATGTCCCTCAACTGTGATGGTACAGTTATCAATCAAATCTTGAACAATATTCTTTAACCCTAGGCAACTATTTGTCTTATGACCTTTGCACCTATGATAATCACAGAAGTGTGAGTCATTCCACGATGGTGGTTTAACTCGAGGTTCATAGTCTCTTTATGGTGGCAATGTAATAGCGTTTTGATTCAATAATTCTTTGAGAATGGATTCCAAAGATTGGCCCAAGGGAGTGAAACTCCGTCGATTTGAAAAATACGATGATCTGGGTGCATTTGAAATTTGATTATTGCAAAAATTATTCCCATGAGTGTTAGTTGTGTTTCCTTGATTAGAAACATTTCCTTGGGTGTTATAATTTCTGGTATTATTGTTACGTTGAACACCTGACACATTGAGGACAGCAGGCTTTGTATTCACATTGTTAGCACCTACTACCCCATTATTCACAACATTTTTATTTCGAGTCCAAAATCCTGACTTGTCATTGTTGTTATTATGGTTGTTGTTGTTTTTATTGTACGAATTTGAACCCTCTTTATCAATTTTTAGAACTCCACGCTTGATCAATGCACCTTCAATGGTAATTGCATTTTCAATTAGTTTTTCAAATGATGGAGGACAATGAAGGTTTAGTCTATAACTCATTTCTTGATTAAGACTATCGATGAAGATCTCCATCTTTTCATTTTCAAGAATAGGACGAGAGTATCTAGCAAACATTGTTCTCCATCTTTGCAAAAATATAGTGAAAGATTCCCCTACTTTTTGTTTTATCTTACAAAGATCAAGCATAGTTACTTGGTGTTGAATTTTTTAAGAGTATTTTGATATGAACTTATTTATCAACTCTTCAAAGGTTTTGATGGGGGGAGTGATCTTTGAAAGCCACTCCATGGATTGTCGACCCAAACTTCGTGGAAACAAACGCATTAGTTAGGTATCATTATGAGCAAATTCTAAGCTCATATTTCGGAAATCTCTTACATGCTCAATGGGGTCAAATTTCCCATTATACCTATCAAACTTAGGAATTTCGCAATGTTTTGGAAATGGTATCATTCAAATATTTCTATCGAATGGATAAGGACATATTTCCTCCAAAACATACTTATTTGTTGTTCACCCTTGCATTTCTTTTATTTGCCCTTGTAATTCCTTGATCTATTGGGTAAGGGCACTAAAATCATCAAGAGGGGTTTCAGGACTTTCTTTAATCCCTTCTGTGTCAAAATCAGCTGGTAACTTAGCTCCTTGCATAGCTAAAGTAAGGAAATATCTTTCCTTGTTTCTTTCTAAAATCTTTTCCATAAGAGTATGGAATTGAGGGTCCTGTTCTGCTTCTTGAAGTTTTTCTTCTGTTACTTCCTCAGTATTTGGATTGTTAAAGAGGTTTTCCTCCCTCTCAATATTATCACCCATTTTGCTTACTATACTTTCCTCTTTTTCTATGTGCTTTCGAGACCTCATGGTAACAGGCATAAGCGTTACTCAAATCCTACTAACTTTGATCAAAGGAATGAAATAGTGCAATAGTGATGAAAGTCAGGATAGAATGAAGATTCTATGACATAAAAGATTTTTAATCTTTAGTTCGTGATTCCCTAAGGGAAAGGATGAAAATCCTGTTTGTGGGAATTAAACCAAAGATTGAAAAATAAAGGTGATTTTGCACTTTGTGAAGTTTGATCTTAGCTTTGTAGATAGATGAATTTAATGGATGCCTAAATGTGTTTGAGTTCTCTATTGAGAATTTGATTTGGATGAGTAGTATATGTGATTGCAAGTTGGTGAAAAATAAGAAGGACGACCACACCTTGATTTCTGAAAATCCAAAAAATCACCTAAGCTTCGGAAAATAGATGCGCCAAAACAGAGCACAGATGCGCCAAAACAGAGCATAGATGCACTAAAACTTAGCACAGATGTGCTGAAACAAAGACCAAATGCGCTAAAACAGAGCATAGATGCGCAAAAACAGAGACTAAATGCGCTAAAACAGAGACTGAATGCACTAAAATAGCTCTGAGACCGACATGTTTTGACAGTTTGATAAAATTTTCTTGTTTTTGGATGATCTTAATATGATTTAAATGTGAAAAACAGAGCATAGAAGCAGACAATTGTTTTGTTAAACCTAAAATCTAAACAAAGAGTGTATGTTCTTGAGATTTCCACAGGTTTTAAACAAGATAAGCAGTTCAATCAGACTCACTCTTAATTTGTCAAATAGGTCATCATAGTAATCACAGCCCACAGCTTAAAATCGTGTCGACTCACACAACCTTGTCACCCCCTAGAGGGCACCCGTGTTTTTTTCTTTTCCAGTTGCATACTCAAAGTGAGGGATGTGGATACCAAATCCCTTGAGCAAACAATCTATGGTGAGTGTCTTGGGGGAAGATTCTTCCCTCCCCTTGCACCATGATTAAAATGATGTTTGGTTAATGACACGACTGGCCACTAAACTATCGTTCTTAGTAAGTATTTTCGTTCAGTGTGGCAATAGATATACTCCCTCAAGAGACCTCCCAACCTTTAGAACAAAGGTTTTGGGGATGGTTATCCTGCCTACTACTATCAAGTTAGATTTTCATCAACAACTTGCTTTTGATTAAAGTCGGTTGGAAACCTTGGCTTTAGGTGTTTCCACTTAGGTCATTCCTCTTGGGTGAGTATTTTTTCCCACAAGAGTAGGCCTTCTAAAGGATGTAATAAAACATTAGATTGCAGAAAATAAAAGGTAAGTCTAGTATTTTTATCACCTAGTTAAGGGGAGAGCATAGACCTATTACCCACAATCACAACAAGCAAATAATGGTTCAATTTTAAATCCCAAATTGACAAATTGTCTATTCTAAGTGAAGATGTTGCTTCACTAAAAACATGGGGTTCATTTTAACCAAAAGAAAATTACGTTTGGTGACTATCGTAGGATTGGTTAATTCAAATTTTAAATGTCTACCCTAGGATTGGTTCATTCTGTTAAAAATAGCATCAGAAAAATCCTATCTGCGGATTGCGTCGGAATCAGAATTAAAATTTTTACAAATGTATGTGCCAAAACAAAAGATGTATGCGCCGAAACAGGTTATGTATGTGTTAGAATAGGTGATGTATGCGCTGAAAGATCTCATAGATGCGCCAAAACAGGTTATGAATGCATCGAAAGAGTTCCCAGGGATGCGCCGAAATAGAGTGTCTATGCACTGAAAGAGTCCCTATATGCGTTGGAACAGGTCATGTATACACCAAAACAGTCATCATATTAACAGAAACAGGCTTCGTATGCGTTGAACCGAGACTCGTATGCGCTAAACCATGCTTTTTTTCTGTCACCTGCCAGAAAAATCTACAAAAATAGAAATTAAATGCAGGGCTTGGCCCCACAGTGGGCACCAAAAATGTGTATGTTAGAATGTATCAATTAAATTGAATCTAATCCAATACACCAATGAAACATTAGATTGAAGAAAACTAAATAAATAAAGCAAATGCAAACTCTTGACAACAGCTTCTTCAAATTCGTTCCATTGTCCTCTATCTCCAACGATTCGCTTTAAGATGTTTGCTCTCAGTTGTGCAAACACAACTTATAGAATGGCACTTGAGAGAATGAGATTATTAAGAATGCATATGCATCTACAAGATTGAACTATTGAATTAAAATGCCATGAATTGCTAAGATTGCGACTATAATAACTACGTATGAAAAATGTGAGATTCAAAGTCCTTCTCAACTCATGAAAGGGTTGTATTTATAGATTTTTGAAGGTAGGAATTCGATTGGCCAAGATTGACGGTCGAGTTCAAACCTGTTGAAATGAATGGTGAGAGATCGAGAATTCAAAAAGAAGGTGCAATTCTGAGAGACAGAAAATGAAGAGACAATTGAAAGGTGTCTCTCATAATTAAATAAACAAATATTTAATTATGTGTGAGAGAAATATGAAAAGGCTTTAATTAAATACTGCAAATATTTAATTATGTGAGAAAAGAAAAAGCCTTTTAATTAAATATTGAGAATATTTAATTTTGTGAGAGGAGTGGGAATTTGGAAAATGATTTAATTAAATATCAAAAGTATTTAATTAAATGTGGAGGGAAGAAAATTATTTAAATTGTAAATTTAAACTTGTGATAATTAATGTAAATAAATTGTAAAATCTATTTAATTAATTAAGAGGAAGGTAGCATTAATTAAATAAACTTTATTTATTTAATTAAATTAGAAGAATTAGAAAATGAACAATATAAATAAATAATTAAATTTATTTATATGTAGATGACTTAAGAACATTAATTAAATAACTCATATTTAATTAATTAACAGGTTCGATCGACCGTGACCATTTTTAGATGTGTACAGAAGCTACTAATAAGACTATCTTGAAAATCCTCAAGAAAATAGTCAATGACTCTGGCCTACCGCACCAGCATCCGCATGCCAACATGTGCCACTCCATTCTCGCTAGTCTACGGATTAGAAGCCATACTCCCGATCGAGATCGTTAGAATGTGTTAATTAAATTGAATCTAATCTAATACACCAATGAAACATTAGATTGAAGAAAACTATATAAATAAAGCAAATGCAAACTCTTGATAGCAGCTTCTTCAAATTCATTCCATTTTCCTATATCTCCAAGGATTCGCTTTAAGATGTTTGCTCTCAATTGTGCAAACATAGCTTATAGAATGACATTTGAGAGAATGAGATTATTAAGAATGCATATGCATCTACAAGATTGAACTATTGAATTAAAATGCTATGAATTGCTAAGATTGCAACTATAATAACTACGTATGAAAAATATGAGATTCGAGGTCCTTCTCAACTCATGAAAGGGCTGTATTTATAGATTTTTGAAGGTAGGAATTCGATTGGCCAAGATCGACGGTCGAGTTCAAACCTGTTGAAATGAATGGTGAGAGATCGAGAATTCGAAAAGAAGGTGGAATTTTGAGAGATAGAAAATGAAGAGACAATTGAAAGGTGTCTCTCATAATTAAATAAACAAATATTTAATTATGTGTGAGAGAAATATGAAAAGGCTTTAATTAAATATTGCAAATATTTAATTATGTGAGAAAAGAAAAAGCCTTTTAATTAAATATTGAGAATATTTAATTTTGTGAGAGGAGTGGGAATTTGGAAAATGATTTAATTAAATGTGGAGGGAAGAAAATTATTTAAATTGTAAATTTAAACTTGTGATAATTAATGTAAATAAATTGTAAAATCTATTTAATTAATTAAGAGGAAGGTAGCATTAATTAAATAAACTTTATTTATTTAATTAAATTAAAAGAATTAGAAAATGAGCAATATAATTAAATAATTAATTTAATTTATATGTAGATGACTTAAGAACATTAATTAAATAACTCATATTTAATTAATTAACAAGTTCAATCGACCGTGACCATTTTTAGATGTGTACAGAAGCTACTAATAACACTATCTTGAAAATCCTCAAGAAAATAGTCAATGACTCTGGTCATGACTAGCATCTACAGCCAAATCATCCCTTATGAGCCTACCACACCAGCATCCGCACGCCAACAGATGCCACTCCATTGTCCCTAATCTATGGATCAAAAGCCATACTCCCGATCGAGATCAAGCTCCCATCTTTGAGAATATCTTTGCAAAAGGGTTACAAGACTGAATGAGCTGGAATTACTAGATGAATGGTGAATGCACGCCCTAAATCATCTACAGGTCTACCAAAATCGCCTGAAACGGAGCTACAACAAGAAGATCAGGCAACGCACTTTCCAAGTTGGTGACCTTGTACTGAAAGAAAACCAAAAGAATGTGCCAAATCCGGATAGCAAGGGAAAGTTTGAGCCCAACTGGTTAGGGCCTTTCGTCATCACCACAAATTACAAATCAGGAGCATACCAATTGTCGACACTAGAAGGCGAGCCTCTGCAGGAGCCTCTAAACAACTCTCATCTCAAAAAGTTCTATGGATGAAAAAACTTGCAAGGCATAGAACTAGAAAATACAAAAACAATCAGAAAATGTCCTAAAAAAATAATTACCTTGATGAAAACCTGGCAAACAGGCATCTTGGTGACAACAAAATAGTAAAAAAAAATCAGAAAAAGGATTGAAAACAGTAAAGAAAAAAAAAAATCATCCTATAGTAAAAACCAGTTCGGTGGCGCTTTGGACAAGTACCTTGGTGAAAACTTGGAAAATAGGTGTCAAACATAAATAAAGCACTCTCTATCTACCAAGATTTGCATGACTCACTCATCCATTCCATCACACTTCACTAATCCTCCATCCACCCATCCGTTCGCATCCATACCATAGCCTAAGCTGATGCTTGTATTATAGTCCAAAATAGAACTACTTGGCATACCTAAGGTCAGTCTATTGCATCATGCTAGGGGCATGCTCCTGTATCAGCATCAAATTGGATTCGTGTATATTCTCGTAATCTTCTCAAAAAGTCATCAAAAAAATCCAAAAACATCCAAATCATCAAAAAATCCAAAAACATGTCAAAATATTAGAAAATCTTCAAAAATTCATCTTTGAGTTTGTTAGTTACCTTGTCGAACTATGTCATCTCTAAGCTTGAACGTAGGCAAGGTTGATCTTTGATCATCCCCTGAGACAGTTAGGGTCAATCCTTAGGCATCTGTTGCATTAGAAATCCATTTGCCCATCTAGTCTGCATCTTAAGTTAGTCCTTTAAGCAATAAAATGGCAACCCGTTTGTCCATCTTATCATTGAGTCAGTCTATCGTTAGTTGAACTACGTGGTCTCTGCGTATATAAAAAAGGCAAGGATAATCTATGGATCAGCTCTAGAGACGCCTAGGATAGGTCTTTTAAGTTAGTCCTTTCATCATAAACCTCGAAAATACCAAAAACAGCCTCAAAATATCTAAAAAAGCCAAAATGGTGCATCCATTTCATCTCGCTTTCACTTGTGATCGTCCCACTCATAATAAAGTCAACCGTCACCTTCATCCTTTGGTGATTCAGTTAGAAGTAATTTTAGTAGGTTCCAAAGTGAACGCTTAAATCATCAAAGTCTTAAGTCTAGATCAATAAGCAAGCAAGTTGGTCAACTCGAAGTATCAATAGCTTATCACCTAGACAGTCTCACTAAAACCCTAATCACTACATGTCCTAGGATGAAGCTTTCCTGTTATGGACATAAGCATCAGGTACCCCATAGTAGTTTAGTCTTGGCTAGCGGTATGAATAACATTAGCTTGTTTGTTTGCTTTATCTTGGTCTTTTTGACTTATCCTATTTTGCGCTCATTTCAAGGACCTCTCAATGATGCTTATATAAAACAGGTTTAGAGAGAAAGAAATGGGGGCAAAGATCATTATCTTTGTATCTATTATGCTTGTGGGATACCCTTGTAAAATAACTTAGTCATGTATGCTTCATTTAGTTTGTGGCGAGGATGTTTTAGATGTCTTGTTGACCACATAGGAAAGCTTTCTTTTCTGTGTTTTGGTCTAAGATGTTTAGAATGTCTAAACTACATCATGAATGAAGTATGTATGTTAAATTTGAACAAGAATACTCCTATAATCTGATTTTTGAATCAAATTCCATCACACTAGGTACCATGCCATCCTAGTCCCTTTATGCCTTGATGCATCATACCTATGTGTGTTATCAAATATAACACAATTGACCCTTTGAAAATCCTGATTCCTAGCAATGCAAATCACCATCTCCATCCTAACTAATTCATTAATTTTGCAATTCTTCTATCTTCCTCCCACACTAACATGGTATCATAACCGTAATCAAAAATATCGCCAAAACATACATCCTGCATTATCACATCATATCATCATAGGACACATCATCCATCGCATTCATTTCACATGCATTGCATCATCATTTATGTTGTTACAAATAAATTTGTTATTCTACACATCTTAAGAAAGCATTACATCATTATGCACCCGTTATCATTTGCAACCATTACCATTTGCATCCATTACCATCATTAACATACATTACATCCATAAAAGCATGAAAAATATACAAAAAGAAATGCATCCATTAACATACATTACATCACATAAGCATAAGAATAAAAACATCTCATAGCATCATACATTTGCATATTATACATCCACATATCATACATGTGCACCATACATATCATAAAAGGGTGAATCATCTCATATATATCATCAAAAAATATTGTTATGATACAAAATCGGATTAGGTGTACATCGAATACATTATACAATAAGGCCAAAATACTATAGCCCATTTATCAAAAAATGAAGCAAATTGTCTTGTGATCAAGAGGGGGATGGGCCCTATTGACTACTACCCTCCCCATCCTATCTCTCACCATGGGACTCTGTCGGTCGCCTCCCTGTCTATTGGGAAAACTCTGGCACTCTGCGGTCGAATGGTACTACCTATCGGTAATGATGCCGATAGTACTCGACCTCTCTGATGGCCTCTCTGTAATCACAAATATCGACTGATCGGCCCTGGGATGAAAATTCTGCACTCTCTAACTGTCTTCGTTGGCCTATCTCCTGATCCCTCTCGGATCATGCCTAATATCTCTCCGTAGTAAGAACCTATACCTACCCCTATAGCTGCTGAATCAGCATATCTCGGTGATCGGGTTGCCCTGCTGGCTGTCCTGCTAGCAGACCTGCTAGCTGACCTACTAGCTACCCTGCTGGCTGATGTTGGGGATCTACCCTCGACTAACCATCTTGTTCCCCTACTTGGGGAGGTGTCTGATGAGGAGGTGCCTCACCTCATCCTCTACCCCACCCTCTGCCAGCTACCTGTCCCCTACGTCTGCGTCATGGGACAACTGCACCCGGAACTGTCAATCTGAGTGGAGGTCTGAACCACGCCCTATAGGCTAGAGTGACCCCCACATCTGCTGGCCCTTGATCATATAGCTACGGTCGAGCCACTAACTGCCTAAATGAGGACACCACCTTGGCTACCAGGATGGGTTGGCCCCATGTTGTCTCTCTAGTCATGTGTGCAAAGATGGCCACATACTAGTCATCAGGCATGTCCTATACCTCCCTGAACTAACAAGCAACCCTATCTGGAAGATACCTCTCGATCATGGTGTGCTCTCAGCCCTGCATCAATCTGTCCTATTGGGCAAAGAAGAGTTGTTGATCATCATCTAGCCACGGACCAACACCCATCCACAATCTCCAGACGAACTCTCTCATCTCATCGAGAACTCGCCACCAAAATGAAATACCATCTGCGCTAGTAAAAGAAAAGTGCATCATTGCCCCACCATACTGCCAAACAAGTAGATCATCTGTCTCCAGGAGAACTAGTGTGATATCTGGGTGAAGCACCGAGATCCCCTCCCATCCCCAGACATGTAGTAGGGTACCTCCAGCCCCGATGGACCTATTGTCCAAATAAAAAAACTCATGAAGGTCCCTATAAAGGGACGCTAGTAGTACCAGTCCCCAAGCGAAGCACTCCCTACAGTGAACCATTTGATCCCATTCTAGTCCCCATCCTGGACTGAAGTATCGGCCCCGCTGATCAGGTACTACAATGCCTGAGATGATAGCAACAATAATCAATCTGTACGTATGCACGTGGCCACGGTATAGCTCTAAGTCGATCTGACCGTCACAAAACTCAATCTCATCCAACTCCATAACCCCGTAACAAGCATCTCTGTTAGCATCTAGGTCATAGACGACTCAGGTCCCGTGAATAGGCAATCAGAGGATGTGCCATACATCCTTGAGAGTGATGGTGGCCTTGTCGGTAGGAAGATGGAAGGAGGAAGTCTCACTACGCCATCGCTCCGCCAAGGCTGTAATCATACCTAAGTGAGCCCGAACAGGAGGGATGTACGCAATGTACCAGAGACCAATGGCACCAAGGTGCTCCTAGACCAACTCATGCATATCCCCTAGTCTGCTAAGCACCGGCCATCGGTGCTCCCGCGATTAAAGTACACCAGGCTCCTCCTGCACAAGCAAGGCCATCACATTAGAAAAAATTGACATCTCATGTTAAAATTCATCCTAAACTTGCAGGTGCGGTGCAGTTTGGAAAGTTCCAAACTGCACCGCTGCGGTGGAGTTTGACATTTTCATAGTCTCAAAGTGGCCCGTGCGGCGCACTTTGCATATGTTGTCCTACTTAAATTAAACCCTGATTTTCTAACTGCACTACGTGGTGGGGTAGGGGCGCGCGGCAGACTTTTGGTCAGTTGGACCTTAATTTGCAAAGTGGCCCGCGCGGTGCACTTCACATATGTGGTGTAATAGGGGACTGCGCGGTTGCGATAAGGCACTTTCCACAATGCCATATGGCACCGCACAGTTTATGCAGGACTCGGACCCTATTTAATGCACCTAAAACGATAAAATTAAAAGTTGGATAGGGGTACATACCACGGGTCCTGCGCCGGCTGGCCGCTAGTGCATCCAAACCCTCTCTGATAGGTGCTTGGGAAGCTTTCATTGCACCATTTCAACTGAGACTCAGAGCTAAAATGAGAAATTTTCTAAAGGCTAACATTACAAATGAATTGAAAATGACCCCTCGAGGTCTATTTAAGCCTAAAAATTAGGATTTTTTGACCTATTTGACCTTCCAGCTAGAGTTTTGGACCCCAAACCCATTTTCGTCCAATTGAGGGTCATTCTTCATCCCTTTTGCCATTTTAATGCATTTTTTCTAGCATTGTGGGGCATTTCTGTCCTGTTGGGCACCTTCTCATCTTTTTTGCGAGATCATCCAAAAAATCAAAATTTTCGTTCGATCTCTCGAGGGGGAAATATCCAGCAATATCCTTCCGTTGGGGCAGTAGTGGGGCATCCGAAAAAATTCAAAAAATCTTGGACCTTTGATCACAGCAGTTTATTCTTTGAATCAATGCAATAAATACATTGCTTCAAAGAGGGGCAAAATGTAGACATGGAAAATGTACAAGTTCGTTTTGGCACACCTGATCCCGATTTACTAACAACATTTCCTCCTAAATCACATTCTCAGCATTTCATCACATTCTATCTCTTAATTTAATAAATCATTATGTATTGGATTGAGTCTTCCTCTTTCAATGATTAAATTAATCAATTAATTTAATTAACCATTGCATCCTTGTTTAATTAAATAAATTATTTTATTTAATTAAAATCTCTAAAGTCCTCCTATTAAATTAAATAAATTAAACCTTATTTGATTTAATCTAACATATTCCTTCTTGATTAAATAAATCAAATCATTTATTTGATAAATCATGACTTAATCAATTCATAAATCTAAGTCTAAATTGTCACATCATCTAATTCTTCATTTGATTAATCAAATCCATGATTAACTTAATCCCTCTCATTAAAATCCTCTAGAGAATGCAAGTTGCATAATAAATCAATTACTTTGATTTTTATTTAATTCTCTATTTTCCCCCACAAAGCATCAAAAGGGAATATTCCCTCATTTGAATTCAAAAAGGCCAAGTGGACTTGGTCCTTCCAACAAGGCTTTTAAAGCCTCTTACATGTCCTTGACCTTGAGCCAAGTGACATTAACTTCATTCCCTTTCCCTCTTCAACATGTCAATTCTCAAATTTTAAATTCCACCTAATTGCATTTATTGGCACTTTGGCCAAAATGTGCTCATTCCTCCTTCAATCACATGTGGACAATTGGCACAATGCCATTGGTTTATCTTTTGTCCCACACTGCTTAATCTTGCTCACTTCTTCCAAATAGAATTCTATAAACTGGAGATCTCTCCTCTCAATCTTCATCCACAATTCATATGCAAAGTTACTCTCTCCAATTGAGAACTAAGTTTGCTCATCATAGCCAAGCATTCACCATTTTACCACATTTGATACCAAGTTTATGCTCAAATCTCTTTGGAGATTTGACCATTTCTAGATTCACATATCATTGCTACTTAGGAATTGGGAAAGGGCCAATTGCAACACTTCATTGGCACCAATTCCCCCATAAGATCATCAAGCTATTAGTTTAAATTAGGATTGCTTTCATTGTTATTTAAGTTTTGTTATTTTCCTAATTTTAGCTTGAATAGATGGATTTTATGGGGAATCCTTCATATTTGCATGCATTTTGATTTAACACTAATAATATTTTTCATCTTTGTGCATTTGCAGGTTTAGGGGTTCACACATATAGTGCATCATATCAATTCAACATAGATCTATATAAAATATCCACAAAGTATATCTAGTCTTGTTAATGTGTGTCATATGTTACGTCATGCAATACTAGGATTTAACCACAAAAATCCAAACCAACATACAATTCTGAAAGAAAACACCTTTTGAATCTTGTATTACATCAATTTATCATCTCACTACCATCATTGAGACTACCATTGTAACCATAGCATTAGAATGTTCTCCTTAAGAAAATGCGGAGTCTCCCACATAGATATGCAGAGAAAAGAAACACATGTAGAGTACAGAGCTAAAATCTTTCAATGATAACTTTCTTCTCACAACACAGAACTTCTCAAGATCTAGGATATAGCTTCCTGAATGAGACATAATAAAATGATTAAGATATTAGAGTCATATCTTTTCTTGTGATGAATTTCAGACTCAAAAACCAATTCACTAGTTCCTCAGAAAAGAAAACTTCTAGTAGAGAACAACTTCCAGTAAAATAAGTTGGCTTCTTGTATAGGTTTCACCATGTTGAAATCAATGATAAGATAGGAACAACCAGATAAATCCACATACACTTCATGCTCATGTTGTAAGGCTCCATGATTCCAAAAAAGAGAAACAAGGAAGCAATCGTGGAAAGGGTTGCACAAAGGCAAGTTGAACAAGCATATTCTTTCAGTCCACCTCATGAATCACCATTTTCTTCACCACCTCCAAAGACATAACATAAAATTCATACTCCACCATCTCAAGAGCCACCCTCTATGCCTCCCCCTCCAATAGATGAACCACCTTCTGAGGAAGAAATTGTAGTTGACACAACATTAGATGAGAGAGAGATATAGAAAGAAATTTCTAGAGAGGAAAAGTCATAGGAGGAAACCAACATGAAGGAGGTTCACACTAAATATACACATCTAGAGATGTAAATAGAGGAGGTGCATACTAAAATTTTTCATGTGGAAGTGCATACTGAGGAAATCAATGCTGAAGAAATTAATATTGAAAAGAGTGTTGAAGAAGAAATAATTCAATAAAATATACAAGGATACCCACCACCCATGAGGAGGAAGAGGACCAAATAAAGGATGCACATGAGGAAAATCCTTGTGAAGGGGAAGTACTTGAAGAAATAGTCCAAGAAGAAGAAGAAGTTCCTCAAAGGTTTGAATACAAAGAACCAGAAGATGATATTGAGGGTTCTCAAAACATAGAGGTCGTCACTCCTCCTTGAAGAGAAGCATCCATGACAACTATACCGATATGGTTGAACCATACAATTTAGAAGATATAGTGGACCTACGTAGAGCTATTGGAGCAAATTTTGAACTTTTTATCAGAGGCCTTCCAATATTTGGGTCAAAGAAGGAAGAAAGCATGAAGAGTATCCACCATTTCTATTAATGAACAAGGTAATAGATAGTAGAAATAGCTATCTTCTAGGTGGATAAATTGGAATAAAAAATGACTACAAATGATTACCAAATCAAGAAAGTTGATCTAGGTGCACAAATGAGAGGGACAACAACAATATCTCCAAATGTTCATCTCTACAATTTTTAAGAGAATGCTAAAAAACAATAACAAAAAGGAAGAGTTGAAAGCCCAAGTGACACAACTCACAAATTGCATGAATAATCTCATTGGACCTATCGATGTTGTTGATCTTGAGTCTTCATTGTAGGATTGATTAAAAGGTGAGGTCAAACATTCTCACCTAGATGGTTATATCATTGTGGCTCAATAGTGGAAGGAATATTTTTTGAGTCTAGTAGGTTAAGTATTGAAAGAATTATATAGTCTTATAAATCTATTCGTGATGCAGATAACACCACCCAACAACATGAGTTGGGCATCGATGAAGAGTTAATAGTTTGGGAGGATTACATCTTGATTCTTCATCAGATAAATGAAACAAAAATACATAAATTACTAAAGCATATAGTAATAGAAGGAGAGTGGGATCAACTCCTAATATGGGTAAGAGCAAAAAAGTTCCATGTTAGAATTTTGAATAAGTGAAAAAACAAGTTGAACAGTGATAAAAGCTAGGCTAAGAAAGCTATGAATAGTATTCACCAGGAAGTAGAAGACTTGGGTTGGAAATTTTTGGATATTCTTGTGTTATTTAGAGGGCACAATAAAATGGTCAAAGAATTACAAACCCAAATACAAGGGATGATTACACATGAAGGCACTGATAAGATGGTCAATAATAAGGTCGAACTCTAGTCTCTTCAAGAAGAACTAGAACCATTAACAAAAATACAACAAATAGAAAAAACTACATTTAATCAAAAGGTTAAAATTGAGTTTCACAGAGGGCCAACTATGGAAAGAATGACCGAATTAGTATCTATGTTCATTGATAACTTCACCAAGTGACTAGAGAAAAGAGTGTTGTTGTTAGTTAAATCTTTTGTATTTTTTGTAAATTTCAAATAAAATACTTTAAATTCTCACATCCAGATGTGAAGAATAGATTTTTCATTGGAAATATGAAGACTGATAGTGTAAATTCCCACACCTAGATGCAAGGATAAAGGGGGCGTAGGAATTTTGATTCTCAAAAGTTAGAATTTTATCAAATTTCAATTTATTTTAGTTTTCTTTTTATTTCCTAAAATTTAGCATGTTAAACTAAACTCCAACTAGGGCACCCATTTTTTTTATAGATTAAATTTCAATTTTCTTTTAGTTAAGAACTCAAGCTCTGCAAGTAGTTCTAGTTAGATTTTTATCATATCCATAATTTTAGGAACTTATTTTCTATTTATTTTAAATTCTAGATCATTTGAAAGGATTCAATTTTGATGTAATTTTATGAAAACAAACAATACAATCTGATTATGGATTTTTCCTATTGACTTTGTGGATTATTAATTTAATCAAAGGGTTATTCCTTTTTTGCATTCATCTTGATTTGACATCACGTTGATGGTATAAATATTTTGTTTCAATCTAAGTTGTTAAAATAATAAGACCTCATTGTTGATTATAGATTTAAGTAATATTTCATCTCAAATTAGTAATAAGATCTCATTAGTAATCATATGTTTCAATAGGCACAAATGAACTCACCTACCTAAAATTTAACCCTCCTCATACAAGAAATAGCTACAATCAGGGTCATAACTAGAACAACCAAGGCTTTTAGGGTAAGAGTTTCAATCTACAGTAGCCAAACATACCATGGAATACAAGGACCAATAATGGGGAATATCTAGTCCCTTAGAAATTTCTAATGTAGCCAATTCTACATATGCTAATGTTTTTAAGTTTCATGAAACCTTCGACCACAGTGAGGCTAGTTGTCTGAAAATGCAAAGGATGTCCAATCTCATTCAAGGGAATACCTAGACCCCAAAAAATAATATGGATGTTGTGATTGTAGACTCATTTTCTTTATTAAATAAATTTGACCTTGGTAAACATTTTGAAGAAGAGGAATTCACATTTCCTTTTGAGAATGAAAATGAATAGGAAAATACTAAAGTTTTTGCTTTTTAGTAGAATAGGAATACTCATAATCTAGGAAGCAAAAAAGAATCTATGATTAATGGGATTCCACATAGATCAATTCTAACCCCTCTAGATCCTCATGCAAATAACAATCCCCCTAGCACCATTTGAATGAAATCATAGATCTGGTAGATTTTAGACAAATAAATTTTCTAGCATAGATGAAAAGAAGTATTGTGTTGTAGATGATCTAATGAAAACCAAAGCTAACATCTCAATTTTTGATATGTTGTAACATTGTCCTACTCAGAAAGAAGTGTATAGGAGAAAATTTGCACCCCTTATGCAAATTCCCCTTTCATACACCCTCACCTTAGAAAATTAAATCCAAAGGTGAAATTCCACATCACGCAACTTCCTTCCTTCCATTTGGCATATTTTTGTTATGTCGATGGAAGAATATCTACCGAGGATGCATGTGTGGCATATAGACGTCCATGTAGCACACTACCATCCCTAAAGAATTCTTGCATCTGAAGTTGGCAGAGGCATTACAATCCCAATTCGGGATAAATTGTAACATCCCTCTTTGACCAACCAACCCGAAAATGCCTTATTCTTGCTCATTCTTCCTTCAAATTGATCCATTCTCATTCCACTTGATATCTCTTAGAAATTCATTTGAGCTCTACACATATTCTCAATCCATCTCTGAGCATTTCCAACAACACTTCAACACTCCATTACAACAGCAACACTCCATCAACTCGACATAGCAAGTGTGAAGCAAGCCATAGCAGTGTGGGCTTGGAGTCTTGCTAGACCTCCCTTCATCACAGTTGACACTGTGGTGACCTTGAAAATTCTGCATTCTCCTCCATTGGCTAGTGAGATTTTGGGTGGAGGTGGTAATGTTTTGCTCCTCTCCTTTGTGATTTGGTTGAGTAGAATTTTTATTGTTTTGTAGTGTTTTATTGCAACTTCTACTTTCTCTACTTACTGATCATATATTTCTATCTCATTGCTATATGGTTTTCCATGGAGCTGGAAACACCAAAATGGGGATCTAACTGAGGTAGACCCCTATAGAGCCCCAACATTTTCCCCTCTTTCTTGTGTGTAGGGGAATGTACATTTGGAGCTAGCTAGTGAACTAGCACATTAGTGAAATTGTCTTCATCACCCTAGCCTTTATCTATCTACTTTATCATCTTTGTTTGTACTTTTCATACATTATTATTTTATTTTGTACATTCAAGAATGACCAGCTAGGTTGTTAGTTTGTTTTTAGGTAGTCTATATTATACTTCTTATTTTTTGGTCGTAGAGACGCTAGTGTGCCTAAGAGACACTAGTGTGTCGTGATGTCATCCTTAGACAAAGAGTTGTCTGAGGTGCAGTATTGACTCCAAAAACTAGCTCACTTGGCCTAAACTTAGATTTTAGGTCTGAAGAGTGATAGAAGTACTTTATAGTGCTCATCATTCTTGACTTCTATTCAAAAAATGCCTTTAGAATGAGGTAATTTTGGGCAGCCCTCGGCTCTTGGCTCTTTGTGACCTAAAGCCTTGATGTGGTTGGTCCCCCTCTCTTACATCTTTGTTGAACCCGATGTGAACCATTTTGGTTTCATTTAGCAGTACTGAAAGCTCCTTTCCTCGTGTTCTTGGAGCATTGTAGGTGTGAGCATTGTGGGTTCTTTCACCTTGTAATGCAACCTGCGACCCCTAGTAGGAATAGTTGGAAGGTTCTATAAGTGTTGCATGAAAAAACCTTAATTGGGTCACTATCCTATCTTACAACCTTTTGGGGGCTTTGTGAAAGTATCGTCTAGTGTGCACAATGGCCTCTTTTCTGCATCAACCTATCCCCTTTGTGTAGCCTACAAGTAGTAGTCCAAGTATAACCTTCACCTCGCAGGACCTGCCGATGGGTTTCAATAGAGAACCATCTCCTCTTTATATCACTATGCGGATAAACAAAAATATTGTAGCAGGTGTTCTTGTTGACTTGATGTCTCAAATGAATATCATAACTGAGGAGATCATGTTAATTAACTTTCTACATAAAGATGGGTATGATGCACCTGTGAGCACCATCCACACATACAATGGACTTTTCGTGCCTCCCCTTGGTAGTATCATTTTATAAGTCCTTCTTGGACTTGAATCTATTAACCTACTATTTGATATAATCCCAGGGTCTAAACTCTTCAAATTGAAGCTAGATATCCCCTGACTAGTAGCTATGAATTTAGTTCCCTCGATTGTGCATTAATTCTTAAAGTTTATCCATGAGGGTTTTGCACATGTAACCCCTGATACTAGTTATAAACTACCAGTTGCACGTGATAGTTATTCCTTAGATCACTTTTCGAAGGAACCCATTGGTCCTCTCCCACCTAGAAAGGATCTCTTGTATCAAATGTATCAAAAGTACAAGAAGGGGCACCTAGTGCCTAGAGTGAGATACTCTCCATCTTCTCATGTTGTTTCACATAGGTCATGCGTAAAGTTGATGATGATGCCACTAAGGCTTGTAGAGGAGAAGAAGATAACCACCGTCAGGGTTCCTCTTCTTCCTCTTCCATTTTCTAGTCTAATGCTTCCTGTTGCCCTATTTTGGTGCCATCAAATTCTACTTTGCATCTACGAGAGAATCCTATGGTGCTCACTTCACAAAATCCCAAGCATCCCATGTTCGAGCTTCATGTTCTACCCACAGATCCTAGGCCCATTCAATATGGTAGAAGGAAGGGTCCCCATGGGGAATCCACTATGTACCAACATCCATGGCCTCCTACCACTCCTACTTCGAATGTAGTAAATAGAAAGAGGCCCGCTACTGAGGCACTAGAGCCAACTCTCCCCATTGTTTATCAACCCGCTCCTCCTACTCGCATTTAGGAGCCTATCCCTCCACTAGAAATGGCTATATTTGACACTCTTATAGCTGACCAAGAGTCTTTTTCCCCTTCATAGCTCCCAACCTCTAGCTTGAAGAGTCAGAAAAATCGTCTTGCATGTGAACACAAGCACTGATGAAAGGATCTCAGAGCTGAGTAGGATACTTTGCAGAAGAAGGAAGAGGATATGACCACCCCTATATCAGGCCCTTCTATTGTTTCCTCCTATCTCCTCCCCTTTTCTTCCATTCAACCAAGCTTTGTATCGCTTCTAGATCCTATGGTGAATGCTCCTAACCCCAAAAGGTTGTAGTTCTTCATCGCTCCTTCGGTTGAGCCATCCTTATTGATGTCCCTTTCAGACATCTCACCTTTTTTTGAAACCTATAGACCTGTTGAATACCTCAATGGTGTTTGTTGTGGTTTTCTCCTCCTCTTCCTCTGCCCCTCTCACCTTGTCTATGGGGTGTTACTATCCCCTAACAAAGAAAAAGGTGGAGGTTGGTCCTTCCAACAATGGGGGGTATAAGAGGAGCCCACATTATTTGAAAGGTGGTCCTACATTAGCTTGTTATGTCTTGGTAATACAAAAAATTCTCGACTTCCTCTAAATTTGTCACCACTCCCGAGTCACTCGGTGAGCCAAGCGATGAATCTCGAGCGCAGTCCTCTCCTTTCATTGAGGTATGATATGGCACTCTTGTAAAGTGCATTTTTAACTCTTTGGATGAAGTTCTAACCTTGTCAGTGGTCTTTGCAAAATCGTTGACCATAGTTCCACAAGAGCCTAGCAGAGAAGACCTTACGAGGGCTTCTTCCTTAGCCCTTGTTGTGGGAGGGTTGGAAGCTCCTCCCCTTAATGTTCCACCACTGTAGACTCATCCTCCTTCCCCTTATGATGATCTAGAGTGGGAATCAAAAGACCCCTTAGTCTATGAGTGTTAGGGGGAGGCCTCTTCTTTATCTATAGATTAGAAGTGTGTGTGTGTGTTGTGATGTGTTCTCCCATACATGTTCTATGTGTTCCTAGATGACCCTTTTCACCCTTGTTGGTGCTTGGATACAAGAGTGATTTTGTTTCATAAACCTTCTTCTATCTGTATCATCATTCTTCCATGTTTGTGTTTGATTTATGGAAAATTGGGGACAATGCAAATTGTTGGGGCCATTTAGGCTTCCCTTCCATGTTGACCCAATTTTTTATTTTTACTTTTGTCTTATGTGCATTCATTCTGATCTAGTTGGGGATTGATGCTTTTTCACCTTGCACCTTGGTTACCTATTATTGATATAAGCATGGGCAGATCCGACCCCACAAAACTAGATCCCCTTGTGTCTCTTGTTTGGTATGTTTCTTTCACTCTTATATTTCTCTCTTCTTTACTTGATTTTTACCTCTCATGTGTGACAATTCCATCTCTATGATATTAGGATTTTTAGAAAATGCATTTGTTGCCAATGAATATTTTCTATCAAATCCTTACAAACATTTATTTTTCAAAACCCGCATTCATGATTAGGACCCCTAAGGAAACATGTTTCCTTCATCATGGGTTTGCAAAGAAAGAACTTGAGAAATTCCCTTTGAGGTGGAAGCAGCTTTGGCCTTCCCCGCACGAGGGGGCATTTTCTCCCTTTCGAATTCCTTGATGAAGTGAACATCTTTTGAAAGAATTCCTAGATGTTGAATTGATTTGAGAAAAAATGTCTATGTTACACTTCCAAATAGCGTATCCCTTGAGTGGACCCCTCTTCACACTGGGTTCCCGAGTGAACCCTTTAAAAGTATTCCAAATTTGTTAACAGTCTACATGACTGTCCCCTTGGTTTCCTACATGACTGCTTTGTTTTTGGACATGTTTTATCTACGAGTAAACATGTCACTTTGCAGGTGCACTTGTAAAGCCACTTTCCAATTCGACTATGTGGAGTCCCCTCATTTGTGTTTCCTCCAAGAAAGAGATCCTTGCGGACACCTCCTTATAAGTTTGTGGGCCTATAAGGTGCTTACTTCACTAGGGTTTCCTTCATGTGATATATCTTGGGGGATACCTTCTTGTAGGTCTATGGGCTTGTAAGACGCATACTTCATGGGGTTTCCTTCATGTGAAAGATCTTTGGGGCTACCTCCTTGCAGGTTTGTGGGCCTGTAAGACACTTTCATCATATGGGATTTGTCCATCATTGGTCTAAGGGCCTTTGGTGTACCTTGTGTAGCTTTATAGTTCTGTTGGGATATGGAATTTTTTGGTTGAAACTCCTTAGGAAACGTACCTATGGAGTCCTTTTCCTATCCTACACTTTTGAGCTTGCCAGATCATGGTCTACTTCCTCAATAGTTTAGGTATACATTTATAACCCTACTAATTCTTTGATCTACTTTACTGAAGCACTCATCAGTACGTGTACTCACTAAAGTGGGGGAAAAATATATACGAGTGAATTTTCATCCCTTATGCAACTCCCCCTTTCGTACACCCTCACCTTAGAAAATCAAATCTAAAGGAAAAATTCCACATCACCCAACTGCCTTCCTTCCATTTGGCATCTATCTATCATTTCGATGGAAGAATATTTCTCGAGGATGCACGCATGGCACGTAGATGTCTGCACGATGTTGTGTTGTCCCTGATGGATTCTTGTGTCTTAAGTTATTAGAGGCATTACACACCTAATTGGGGATGAATTATAACATCCCTCTTCAACCAACCAACCCGAAAATTCCTTATTACTTCTCATTCTTCCTCTAATCCATTCTCATTCCACTTGATCTCTCTTAGATATTCATTTGAGCTCTACAAACATTCTCAAGCCATCTCTTATCATTTCTAGCAACACTTCAACACTCCATCAACTCCACATAGAAAGTGTGAAGCAAGCAATAGAAACATGGACTTGGAGTCTTATGAGACCTCCCTTCATCACAGTTGAGGCTATAGTGAGCTTGCAAGTCCGCATTCTCCTCCATTGGCTAGTGATATTTTGGGTGGAGGTGGTAACATTTTACTCCTCTCTTTTTTTATTTGATTGAGTAGGTTTTTTACTGTTTTGTAGTGTTTTATTGAAACTTCTACTTTCTTTACTTCTTTATCACATATTTCTATCTCGTTGCTATCTATCTATCTCTGGAGGTGGAAACACAAAAATGGGGGTACAACTGAGGCAGACCCCTATAAAGCCCCAAAATTTCCCCCTCTTTCTTGTGTGTAGGTGGATGTATATTTGGAGCTAGCTAGTGAACTAGAGCATTGGTGAAATTTTCTTCATCACCCTAGCCTTTATCTATCTTCTTTATCATCTTCATTTGTACTTTTCATACCTTGTTATTCCATTTTGTCCATTCAAGAATGACTAGCTAGGCTATTGGTTTGTTTTTAGTTAGTTTATATTGTACTTCCTATTTTCTAGTTGTACAGATGCCAACATGTTCCACTATCATCCTAGAACTGTGTTGTTGTCCTTGGAGAAAGAGTTGTATGAGGTGCATTATCAACTTCAAAAACTAGCTTGCCTAGCCTAAACTCAGATTTCGGGTTTGAAGAGTGACAAAAGTAATTTATAGTGGTCATCATTCTTGACTCCTATCTAAAACATCCCTTTAGAGTGAGGTAAGTTTGGGCAGCCCTCCGCTCTCGGCTCTCCATGACCGTGAGCCTTGATGTGATTTGTCCCCCTCTCTTACAAGAAGCATTACTAAACTCATTAGATAGTTCCAAAGGCAATTCTACCAACCCTCCTAGGATGAATAAAGGTCATGCCTTAAGTTCATCAGATGCTATGGCTATAATTTTTAAAGGTAATACATGAATCCCTCCATTTCAATTAATAGTATGCATGTTTGGGAAAAATGTAAATAACTAAGTAGTAGTTTCTAGAGCATCATGTAATATTATACCCTACTCCATATGTAAAAAGATAGGAGTAACACCTAAGGCAACCAATAGAGTTGTGGTCTAGTTGGACAAAAACGATGTCAAGGTCATAGGGGAATGAAATAACATCCATGTGCAATTAGCCTTTGACCCTAGAGTCTAGGAATATATTGATATAAATTTAGTGGATATCCCCAAAATGTACGAGATGCTTCTTAGCATAGAATGGACTAAAAACTTGAGAGGATGGTTCTCAACTAATTTTACATAATTGTGGCTACCATGAAAGGGACTAAATAGTCAGATTAAGATTGATTTCAAGCCTAAGTTGAAACATACAAATGAATATAAAACTCCAAATCATATTACATTCATAGAGCTAGACAGGTGTGTATAAGATGAATGATATCATGATGATATCTTTAGCAAAAATTAACAAGAAGATGCAGATAGTCACATTAGAGGATTGAAAGAATTTGAAACTTTTGACCATGTTTTTCAAGAATTGTTAAGAAAGATGTATGATAACATGACTAATATTGGAAAATATGAAAATACTTATGTGTTTTTGTTCCTAGGTTGGTGCCACATCCACGACATAGACTACTCCAAAATTTCCTACCTAGCTTGCCAATATGTGCTAGCAAGAGTAAAAATGATACATTGTCCAAGATTGGAAGATAGTGATTTAGAAGCAATCATAATGTCAAATGAGAGATATAACTGATTAGATTACTCATCTTCGAGAGATGAACAAAATACATATGAGGAAGCCCTTATACTCTTCTTAGAGGTACCTATCAAAAAGGAAAGCTTGATATTTACAAAAGAAAATTTAATTAAAATTAAGAAATAAATAGTAGTAGATCATGGTACTTCCCATCATAATAACACTCTAATGATTAAAGAAGGACCACCAACACAAGTCCCTGAAAATAATACCATGTGGAAGATTGGATTTGATGGGTATAAATGTAAGAAAGGAAATAGTGTTGAAGTCAAGTTGGTGAATCCAGAAGGGAAGTCATTTTTGGGCACTTTCGACTATAATTTACATCCACCAACAATGCTACTAAGTATGAAGCACTGATAAGAGGATTGTTGCTTGCTCACCAAAAGAAGGTTAAGCATCTATTTATAGAAGGAGGCTCTCAATTAGTACCGAGGCATGTAAGAATTCAATATTCTTGCAACAATAAAAGATTGTCTTCTTATAGAAATAGAGTGTGGGATCTAATTGAGGGTTTTGAAGAATTTAACATAAATTCCATCCCTAGAAGAAGGAAATTTATTGCAGATGCTTTTGCTACCTCAACTAGTTCCTTTGAACCCATGACTGGTTCTTGTTTGAAACAATTCTCCATAGAGATAGTTATTATACTTTCCATTCAAAATAATATCACCAACTTATAGGTGTTTAAAGATGACCAACACATCCTTGAGCTCATTACTAACTCTAGGATTTTTTCTACAAAAATTATTGAGGAATGTGACAAGGATCTATTCAAAGAAGTTGAGGATAGAATAATAAATTTGAAAACCGACACTATCCCTAAGGGGATGGTTTCCTTAGAGAGGATATTTGATCTTGACAATAAAGTAAAATTAGAAAGGGCTCCATTAGATTCAAGTAAAGTGTGATTCTCATGACTTGGGGGATGAAGGAGATAAAATAGAAGTCTTCATTGGTCAGGTATGTACTTCAGAAGAAAGGGATGGTATAGTGAAAGCCTTGAAAGACTATAGAGAGGTTATTGCATGGAGCTATGAAGAATTTAAGATATATGACACCTCTATCATTACTCATACTATTCCCTTGAAAAATGAAACCAAGACTTTTAGACAAAGGCAACATCCCATCAATGCTTTATTAAAACCACTAATTCAAAAGGAAGTTCAAAATATACTGAGTGCTAGAATTATCTATCTAATACAACATTCAACCTAGGTGGAAAATTTGGTACCTATGTAGAAAAGAATTGAGAAATTTGGTTGTGTGTGGACTTCCAAAATCTAAACCGAGCTTCCAAAAAGGACAACTATTTGTTACCTTCATTAGATGAGGTCCTATAAATAGTCAATATATCTCAAGTGATGTCATTATTGGATGGATACTTGGTTTATAATTAGGAGATGGTCTGAGAAGAAGATAGGTTGAAGGCTACTTTCACCACTAAGAGGGGAACATTCACATATTGAAGAATGTCATTTGAGCTCATCAATGTGGGAGCAACTTTCCAAAGAGCAATGGATATAGCTTTCAAAGGGCTAATTGCAAAGTGTATAATCATATACATGGATAATTTGATGGCATTTTCAAAGAATCAAATAGATCATGTGAGTGACTTATGTAAAATACTCCAGAGGTGCAAACAATAAGGTATTTCATTAAATCCCAAGAAGTGTATTTTCAAAGTAACTAAAGGAAAGCTCTTAGGATAGATCATTTCTAAAAAGGGAATCTCCATAGATCCAGATAGGATCGAGTCCATTTTAAAGCTACCACTACTGAAGAGAAAGAAATAACTGAAATATTTCTTAGGAAAGATTAATTTTGTAAGGAAGTTCATTAGTGGGTTTGTTGAAATTGTCTGATCTTTAAATGATATGTTGAAGAAAGATACCAAGATTGAATAGACAGTGGAGTAAAATAAATCCTTCCAAGAGATCAAAGAAATCATAACTAGTGCAGTTGTGCTAGATGACTCAAACTATATAAAGCCCTTCAAAATTTACACTTTTTCTTCATAACACTCTTGTGTGGGTGTCTTAATATAGAACGGAGTTGATGGTAATGAAATACCAATAACCTTTATGAGTGTATTCTTCAACAATGCAAAAGTTAGATATCCTAACTTGGATAATAATCATTTTCTCTAGTTAAGGTTGTAAATAAGTTCAGACACTACATCTTGAGGAGAAAAGTGGTAGCAATAATTCTCGATGTTACGATCAAATCCATCCTAATGTAGAAAAATGAGGGAAATGGATGGAAATTTTGTAAGAGTTTTATATGGTGATCCAACCCATGAAAATGGTAAGAGGAAAAGGGATGTGAAAAACACTAGATGGGGAAAAGTAACAATTGGTATGCTAGCAATACACCAAGTAAGATATCACTTATGATAACTAGTATAAATACATTTTCCAATATTTGTTACAAAACAAGTGCCTAGACAACATGAGTATAGCTCAGAGACAAGCATTAAGAATCAAAATCCAAGTGTATATGATAAAATTTGGTGCCTTGTACAAAAGAAACTATGGTGTTTAATTGAGATGATTAGAGAAAGAAGATGTTGGTTCAATCCTAAAAAAAATTATGACAAATTTAGCACTGGTCACAGATCCACTAAAGCAATTTACCATCAAAAATTATGGAAAAGATACTATTGGCCAAATCTATTCAAAGACACTTACCAACATGTAAGGATTTGTCACATATGCCAAACCATAGGCCACAAAGAAAGAAATGCACCCATGCCACTACATCCTATACATGAGGTACGTCCTTTTACCCAATGTGGCTTGGATTTAATTAGAATGATATATCCCCATTCATTTGCAAGACATAGGTTCATTCAGGTATAAACTAACTATTGCACAAGCTAGTCTGAAGGATTTGCTTGCAGACAAAGCACTACTACTAATTTAATCAAATTCTTGGAAAGCTATATAATGACCAAGTGTGGGATCCCATTCACTCTGGTATGTGATAATGACCCATCTTTTTCTTTAGTTTAGTTTATGCAATGGGAATTCGAGCATAAAGTAGTTATAAATTACTCATCAAATTGTTACCCCAAGGTCATATTGAGTAGTTGAATCTGTGAATAAAACCTTAATAAGTGTCATCAAGAATTTATTAGATAAAAATTTATAATATTGGCACTCGCACATTAAGTTTTCACTATGAGCTAAAAAAACTAGAACCAAGAATGCATTAGGTACATCCCCTTATCAGTTGGTCTATGGTCTAGAACATATATTTCCCATGAATCTTAGAATTTTGACTTTTAAATTTATGGAGAATTATCTAGAGTTGGATGACAATGTTTAGGTTAGGTTGCTTAACCTATTAGACTTGGATGAAAAGAGGAATGTTACTCTTAAGAAAATTTTGAAACATTAAGTTGTTGTTAAATGATGGTTTGACAAAAGAGCTAGAATAAAATCTTTTAGGATCTTAGATCTCATCCTATTGTGGGACAAGTCCAAAAAAAAAAGGAAATCACTCAAATTTTGATAGAATTTGGACAAGCCCTTACCAGATATCTAAAATCTTAGGAGAAAACACCTTCAGGATTAGTACCATGACAGGAGAACCTACCCCATTGTCTAGCACTAGAGAGTTTCTAAAACATTACTATGGATCCTAAGAATGAGGGTGACCCCTCCTAGTATATTATTAGAATGGATTTTATTGTTTTGTTTTTTTGTTTCTTTTTTGGTCATTTTTTCTTGTCTCTCACTTATTTATGTTCCTTCTTGTTCTTCTCTTTGTGTATCTATGGGTTTTCATGAGTGTTTTGGCTCAAAGTTTCAACCATGAATAAGATGCCTATGTTATTTATATTTTCAAACCTTATCCTTGTTTAAACTCAAGGCTTGTTAAAATTTCATTAAGCTTTGGAGTCTTGGATGATTTAATCTATTGAATTTAGTAAAATTATGAAGGTAGTTGCCTCGGTCTTCCCACTAACAAATTAAATTAATCACAATGTGGATTTAGGATGGATAGAAATGACCTTGTAACATAAGTGAATCCAAAGGTGTTGTCTTTCTCAATTACCATGACGATTCCCAACCTAATGTTGGGTGATAGCCAAGAAAAAAGATAATAAAAAAAAGCATGAGAAAATAAATATAAAATTAAGATTAAAACTGCAAATGGGTGATTCAAATAACCTCTAGTAGGGCTATGGATGCCCAATTGGTAGTAGAGCTATGTTTGAGGGAATCAGAGGTTAGGGTTAAGGGTTTATCATATAGGGTTATATGGTCAAGGGTATTAGTATAGGTTTTAGGATTTAGGGTATAGGTTGTATGATTTAGGGCTAAGGGTACTGATTATAGGTTTGAGGGTATAGGTCAAGGCTATAGGGTATAAGGTATTCAATTTATAGTTGACGTTACCAATATAGAGTTTAGGGTTTATGATTAAGTGTAAAGGGTTGATGGGTGAGGGCCTTTGTGTGTGTCTCTCTCTCATTCCCTTTCCTTCTCTCTTTCTCTTTTTCTCTTCTATCGCTCTCTCTCTCTCTCTTATTTCCCAATTTGTTAAGGGTTGAAAAATATCAATAAAGGTTATTTGGTGCTCACCAAATTCGATGAGTGCTAAATAACCTACTCTAAAAATGATAAAAATATGTATGTGACCCATGTTTTAGGCCCACATTCTCTACTTTTATTTGGTTTCTACATATTGTATCATAAATAAACTCCTCTTCATGGTGTTGACATCTTGTACAATTATATTTTGCATAATACATCACCTTTCCACCACCTTTTTATTCATTTGACAATGTAGAAGATGAAAATTTGAAGTTTTTAGATCAAAATTTATTATATGAGGTAATATTTTCATGTTTCTAGAATTTCAATATTTATTATGAGATTTTTTTTTTTAAATTTGAGAATTCAAACCCATTCTTTTCATAATTTTTACTAATCCTATTAGATTTACATATAATTCAACATTGAACTCAAAGGAAGTTGTGTAAAATGTAAAAAAAAAAGGAGTTTGAATCAAAAAATGAAAGAACGTGACATATATTATAAATTGTAATATCGAAACTTAAATTTTAAGGTACATTCTATTTATCTGTATGTGTTTTGTGCTTATCACCTTCTCACATAGTTCAATTAAAATCATTTTAATTTGATTTTGTTCTTTTTGTATTTGTTTACTTGACTTTATGATTGTGTTAGCATGTTCCTATTTAATATGTCATTGATATGTGCACACCTTAAGTTGTCCATGTCAACACAAGTGAACATATGTTGCATTGCTATATCAAATTCCTACATTGGTTCATGTTGGCACAACTAGGAACAAATGGGTGTCATAATATCTTTAGACATTCCTAGGGAACCAATATGTATGTCCTTGTTTCTTATGGTCATACAAATCAAATATTACCAATTTTGAATGATAATGAAATGGAATGTGAACATTACATAAATTTGGTCAACCTTGGTTAACGGTGCATGTAAAATGTATAATTCATCATCATACCATGGAAATGACAAAAGACTCTATCAATATATGATTTTGAAGCTAAGAATGAAAAAAAAGAGAAATAATGAGGAAACTTCATGAAGGAAAGAAATTGAACACCATAGAAGAAGAAATGCATATTCAAGAAGAACATGAAACATCCATGCAATGTGAGAAAGGTGTAGAATTTTCATCACAAAGGAAACATATGGAAACCCTTAGTGTAATGATACAAATGAATCCCAAAGTTTGGGGCATGTCATCTACCATAAGTCAAGTTAAAGGCACGCCATCTACGACATGTCATGCTGAAAATACATCAGTATTCACATCTCAAGTTGGAAATAATTCATCTTCCACATATCAAGTTGAAGGTACACCATCCTTGACATCTCAATTTCAAGGTATGTGATCCTTTTAACTTCTAGTTGAAAGTACCCCATCTATCCCCAATATTGTTGATATTCTAAATCTTGAGGCAACTCTACCTTTGAGAACACTTTTAAGATTTTTTCATAGAGAGACTAAGTATTTTAATTATATTGATGCTAATATTTTGAAACCAATGGTGTATTAGATTCCAAAGTGTATTTTTTAAAGATATGCTAAGAGGATATGGAGATTATTTTTTGAGAAGTTAAATGAGACCAAAAGATGTCAAATATTTGTTGAAATGACGAGGTAACTCAAAGTTAGGCCCATTGGGCTAAGAATATTATATGATTTTATTGAGAAATCTATTGTAAAGAATCTAATGAGTGCATATGAGAGTGTAGACATGGAAAATGAGCAATCTCATTTCGACACACTTGATCTTGATTATTAACAACATTTATTCCTAAATCATACTCTCATCTCTTCATCATATTTTGTCTCTTAATTTAATAAATCATTGTTTATTTGATTAAGTCTTTCTCCTTCTTTGATTAAATTAATCAATTTAATTTAACTAATCTTATGTCTTTGTTTAATTATTCTATCTCTTAATTTAATAAATCATTGTTTATTTGATTAAGTCTTTCTCCTTCTTTGATTAAATTAATCAATTTAATTTAATTAATCTTATGTCTTTGTTTAATTAAATAAATCATTTTATCTAATTAAAGTTTCTAAAGTTCTCTTATTAAATTAAACAAATTGAACCTTATTTGATTTAATCTAACATATTCCTCTTTGGTTAAATAAATCAAAACCATTTATTTAGTTAATCAATTCCTCTCAATTCTAATTTAAATTAATTTATCAATTTAAGTCTAAAATTTCACATCTCCTAATCTCTCATTAAATTGATCAAATCTTGATTAATTTAATCTCAATCACTAAAATCTTCTAGATTCTGCAACTTGCACAATAAATCAATTACTTTGATTTATTAATTCATCTATTTTCCCTCGCATGGCATCAAAAGGGAATATTCCCTCAATTTGAATTCAAAAAGTCCAAGTGGACTTGTACATCCAACAAGGCATTCACTCCTCTTACATGTCCTTGTGCATTGAGCCAAGTGGCATTTATTTCATTCTTTTTTCCCTCTCACATGTCATTTCTCAAATTTTGAAATTCCACCTAATGGCATTTATCATGCACATTAACCCAAATGTGCTCATTCCTCAACCATTCACATCTTGACAAGTGGCACTTGGCCATTAGATGTTGAATGATCCCACATTGCTCTATTTTCACTCTCTTCCAAATTGAAATCTATAAATTGGAGGCTTCTCTCCTCATTCAGAACACACAACTTTGAGTAAACTTACTATGCTCAAATTCATTATCCACCATTTAATCAAGTATATTATACTTCATTTCATCCATAGATTTCACACATTTCATGCAAGGTTATTCTCTTCATTTGAGAATTAATCTTGCTCATAACATCATTCATCTTGTTCAAGGATTGGGAAAGGGTTGCTTACTACACAAACAAGGTGGCACCAATCCACTATGAGATAAAGGTTTAATTATGCTTCTTATATGCTTTTGTTTAACTTGTTTTTCTGCTCATTAGTTGCATATTTGGACATGATTAAGTATTTCATAGGAATGTTAAATTTGCTGATTTAGACTAAATTTCGTGCTAACAACATGAAACAGTTTGAGTCGATCTTACTGCAGATTTTAGCATTCACATTCTGGCGCTAAAAGGAGGGCCTAAAGAATTTCGTTTTACAATTTTACTTGTATCTCTATTGCTGAAAGTTTCAGTTCATTCGACGTGTTTAACTATTTTATTAACAATCATTTCTTCTCTTATGCAGGGTTAAAATAAAATAAAAAAATCTTTTGCAGATCGTTGCATTTCATAAAAAGATAGTTATTTATGTTTCTATTTCTTTATGTTATATTTTGTCTGAGAAATCTTCTATTTCTTTATGGTTTAACAACTGAGAAATTTTTCATGGATCATAAATCTTGAATTTTCATTGATAAAATTCTTAATATTCATGTACCCTAGAGATAAGTAAGCTAAAATGATCAAATCATAATCTGAACAGGTCCTGCTACAAGTTGTTTTCTTGTGTTTTTCCTTGCAGTTTTCCCCCGCAGTTAATCTAGCTTCTCATAGAATTACTGTGGACTACACTTCCACTGATCACGATACCGCGATATCGCGGTATCCATCTCCGCCAGTATTTTCATTGTCTGTCGTCTCTTACCGGATTACCAAAACCTTCTACCGTACATATCGTGGTAGAGTGGTGCCCACCACATCACCGCTAGCTAACGCTCCCTTACTCGTAGTATTACGATTAACGACCTCAGTCTTCACCATTGTCCCGTGGTCTATCTGCTAACCCCCACAGTAGCGCGGTAACCACCCACTATCTTCATCGCATCACCGCCAGCTAAGTCTCACCCTCTGCGGTATTGCGGTTAACCACCGCAGTCTTCACTACATTACCGTGGTCTACCTGCTAACCCCTCGCGGTATTGTGGTTAACCGCCTGACTGTCTGTCTTCATCGCCATTACATCATTGTGGTCTCTTTCCTAACCGTGTACGGTATTGCGATTAACTGCCTGACTATCATCGCTAACCACCACCATGTTACCGTGGTCTTCCATCTGACTACCCGCGGTACTGCGGTAGACTCACCCTAACCATCACTTCACCGCCAATTTTCTCACCACGCTACCGCGGGTCTCCCTCAGACCACCCGTAGTATAGCAGTAGCAGTCTCGGCCAACTATGTGAAGCTACCAACCACCATACCGCAGCCTGTGGTAAAATAGTGAAAGGGATTAATTCGGGAAATAAATAGCTCTATAAGGAAATTTTTGCATTTATAAGGGGGTTAAATATTTTTTTTTTGGAGATGGAATTTTTTTTTAATAGCTTATGATTAAGGCATTAATACATGAGAGATTTTTGTGAAATATTTTATTAAATTTGTATGTTTCTTTTGAAAGTTGAATATTGGAATCGAGCCAAGACAAAACAAGATTGGAGAAATTCACAAAAGCATTTTTTAATGCTTATTGAGCTAGATTTTCCATTTGCTTTCAAAACATCTCACATCTATTTTTGGGGCTTAAAATTAACCATTTTGACTTGATCTTTTGGTTAAAATTGAACCTTAGAAATTTACTAGATTTCAATTTGGGTTTAAAATTGAACAAGGCAATCTCACATTTCCTTTGGTGCTTAAAACGAACTCATCACTACTTTTGGGGTATAAAATGAACAAGTGTTTTCTATGTTTTGCAAGATTTTTCATAAATTAATATCATTTAAAAGGCGTATGCGCTTCTCTCACGCTTCATGGAAGTCTTGAGAATCAAAAGTCTTTTTTGTGATATTAAGTTGTCAAAAATATTGCCTTCACACTTTCATTTTAGGTTTAAAATTAAACAAAGCATCTCGCGAGTGTGAGTAAACTTATTGTGAGTGTTCTCCCTTTGTTTCTAAACGAAGTTTGATCGAACTACGAATATGTTTACTTGATTTTTTTTTATCTTAGAGGGCCTTCCTTGTGGGAAAAAGTACTCACCCAAGGGAATGACCCAACCAAGAACACGCTAAAGCCAAGTGACTTCCAACCAATATATAAGTGTGGATTCTTGAGGAAAGTTCAAGAATCACGAGGATTATTCCGACGAGATGGACAAAAATGGACTCTCGTCGATGTTGGATAATCCCCCACAAACGGAATGCCCGCATTAGATCTCTTTGTTAAGAAAATGCCAAAACCTTATCTATTTTGTTGGTGCAAAAGGTCATGTCTTTTGAAGCCACCCCATGTTATACATGCAGTTTTGTTGTAGAGATGGAAAGTATGCAAAGGGAGATTCATGGGTACTAATGCTTGGTTGCCCCGAGAAGTGTGTGTCATGGAGGGGAGCCAGTGTGGTCAATCATTTAGCCATCCACACAAAATATGCGTAGCTGGATTTATCCAAGTGGGAACCCAACAAAATATTGTCTCATCATCCTAGGGTTGTAAAAAGTGCTTGGAAGTGAAGAACACATTGCTTGGATCTAAAACAGTGGAAAACAAACATTCAACGAATCATCAAAATTTCAAACCCTTTGAAAGAACAAATACCTTAGAGGTGTCCAAATGTTACTGCTTGTCCCTAGGGGTTCTTATCTCTATAAGGCTTCTAAACATTCAGACATCTCAATTTGTTTCTCCCAAAGCCAATGTTAGGTAACCTTTGCCTTGATTTCCTTGATTTCCACATAATGCACTTTGTGGGATGAAAGAAAATTAGGATATTGGACATTCAGTTTGAAAAACTAAGCAAGAAGTGTTTGTTGTAAAAAGAACCAAACCTAAGCAAGATAACAGACAATTAAACCACACATGTGCTTTCAATCTTATGTCTTATAGTTTTCCATGTGAACATTGATCTTTTGATTCTAAATAGTCTTAGGGAAAAGCATGTTCTTCATTACCTTGTTCTTGTAAGTAAGTCCTTATAGGGTCATCTAGGATCAATTCAAACACTTCATCCATCCCTCAAACAGCAATCAAATCCCATCTCACCAACAAATTTTGGAACCTTGGAAACATCACTTATGCTAGACTTTTTGGAAAATCAACATCATTACATTTGACTTAATACACCTAGTCAACCTATCAATCCTCTTGAACAAATTTACCTTTAGGATAATGTAACTTCCTAAGGTCTACTGGTTCATGATCACTTTTAGTGGCTTAACACACTTAGCCAATTCATTCTCTTATGCGAGTTTTCCATAGGATAACACACCTTCCTAGGGTTTACAAGTTCATCATCACTTTGTTTGACTTAACACACTTAGTCAAACTATCATCAAAATCAAATCAAACCAACTCCTAAAGTCTAGCATTGATCCAAAGCTCCTAAAAGTTCAAAACACCCATATCACTCACCCCTTTCATCCTTCATCTCATCATTCATCATAAACCCCTCAAAGGTTAGCAAGGTCAAAACACAAGAGAAACATGGAATATAAGCTTGATCCATCCATCATGAGCAATCTGAGTCAACCAAATTATCCAAGTCTCATAATGCTAATTGATTATCGAAACTCACATTTATGCAATCCAAACAGGGCATCATTATCTCCTCCAAACATCAATGGTACAACAAATGTGAGAAGGCCCAATTTGAGTTGTGGACCATCTTTCCCCATGATAGATTTAAATCAAATTCCAAACCTACAAATCTATCAACCAAATAGTCAATGCATGAGTCTTATTCCATTATTCCAAACAACATTATCCCACCAAGTCCATACATGCCAAATACAAGTTTGTCAAAACTGACCATTTTGAATCCACATTTGGTAAACTTTGGGATAGATATGCTTTCAAATCAAACCAATGTTGTTCAAAATCCAAGCAATATGTTGATGACTTCAGATATTGATCCAATTCAGGGTAACACCATGCAAAATAAAAGTTACCTAAATCAAGGCAATATGATTCCCAACCACAACAATGTTCAATTTCAATCTATCATGCCAAATCAAAACATCATTCCAAATCATCCCATTTTTCCATTGATATCGCAATAGCAAGTGGCAACCATCCAAGCAATCCCAACAATCAACACCATCCCCAACCCACCGCCACCACCACCGCCGCCGCCGCTGCCGCCGCACCACCAAAACATAACATGACAAATTCATTCTCTATCATGTTGCAAGCTACCTGCCAAAAGGCACTCCAAGCCCAAAAATTTGTACAAGTTGCGCAAGCAACTCAAGTAGCCCGACAAGCTCAAGCTCAAGCTCAAGCCCAACACAATTTCGGGTGCTATTGCAAGCAATCTATGAACAAGTCTGTCAACAAGTAGCACAATAATGAGCCCAACAAAAAGCTTTGTTGGCACAACAACAGCTAGACCAACAACAAGCTTTGTTGGCACAGCGGCAGCAAGACCAATAACAAGCTTTGTTGGAACAACAACAACATGACCAACAACAAGCATTGTTGGATCAACAGAAAATGATGGCATTGCTCGCTCAAAAAATCTTGCAACAAACTCCCACCACAATTGTTGAAAACAATAATCAAGATCTATCCATCGATGAACACTCTAACGATGTTTCCACCTCATCCAACGATCAAATCAACATAAATCAAGAGCCATTTTTTAGTCGTGATCAAGACCCCTCCTACAAAGATCTATTTCAAGGAGTGTTAATGTTACTTGATCCTATCAACATAAACCAAGATCCATCCACCAATGATCGTGTTGGAAATGTCTCTACACCACCTAACGAGTTACAGGACATATCTCAAGAACTTATTCCAAAGCATGATCAACATATTTTACCAAGGTCTAGCAATGATCCTTTCCGAAACATATGGACATCCTTTGACCTCATGAAATTTGAGAATATTCTTATGCCTAATGAAGATATCCAAGAACCCTTTATAAGCAATCCATTGTTTGAAATTGACCTATGTCAAGAACTTGATCCAAAGCATGTCGAAAGCAATTCTGAAATCATTCAAGATCAAGAATTTCCATCTCCAAGCTATTACAATGATATAATGGACACCCTCCTATCTATACAAGATGGTCACATCCGCATAGCACATACTCCTCCATCTACCCATGAGATTATTTCCTTGGATGGACACGTAGATGATCTTCATTCAAAACAGGATTCCTTTACTCCTGACATTATTACACAAAAAGAGCAAGTTATTGATTCCTATAGTCAAACTGATTTTTCAACAACATCAGGATCAGATGTATCCCAAATTCAAACTGAGGACATCATGTATGAAGATATCCAATATTATCCACTCAAGGAAAAAGGTTAGAATGAATAGGATATTCTAGACTCAACAAAGCAACAAATTGGAATGACGTCATTTGCAGTGGTCATTTGTCAGATAATACATTCTAAACAAGGGATCTCAAAACAAGGAGAATCAAAGAACAAAGGTGCTACTATCACCATACTGAGGGCAACTTCGTCTCAAGAAAACTTGAACATAGGGGGCATGAAGGATCCTTATGATGAAACAAATGCCAATACTACAATCTGCCACGTCACAAATCTTCAACCACCCATCACCCCATCCATGAATTGGGACCAACAACAAAAGAAAGACTTGAATTGAAGCATGAAGAATGTTACCAAAGAAAAAGAAGCTAAGAAGTATATCAGACAAATCAAATACATATGGATATCAAAGAATACAAAGAAATATTATCCCTATCAAACTCCATTAGTCAAAGATACTATGGGGAAAAATAGAAAACGAAAAAGTATTCATCAAAGATGTCCACAAACGCAAAAGAAAGCTTCTCAAGCAACATACAAAGTGTATCAATCAGCTGGTCCTAATTCGATGCACACTTCCATATCCACTCATTATTGCTCATCTTCCCAAATTTGGAGAATCAAAGGCTCCAGACTATCAACCAATCTATCTTTTATCCCTAAACAAACTACATCCATGCCTCCACGCATGATATATAATTCTCACATTGACCATGTGTTGGAAATGACCCTCCATCATAAGGATTCAGAAGGCACTCTATCGTGATGTGCGCACAAAGACATAGTTAACTCCGGTATCAACGAAGCAGATCAAGGATCTCAAAAGTTGCATTCAAGTGCACGTATCTTGACAAAGAAAATTCTTCAATCAAGATACTAATGGCACGTTATGACAAAAGCATCTATATCAGAACCACCAAGTGGTTCAACATCAGCTTAAAATCTCTCAGAAAATTAAAAAAAAATCAAAAAAATATAAAATCCAAAAAAAATCAAAAAAAGGATTGAAAACAGTAAAGAAAAAAATCGTCCTCTAGCGAAAACCATTTTGGTGGCGCTTTGGGCAAGTACTATGATGAAAACTTGGAAAACAAGTGTCATGTGTAGAAGTGAGCATCTACCTACACCATTTCAGGTGAAAGCATCTTATCACATGCATAATAAATCCAACATTCTGTCCATATCATTTGTTCATCCACAAACCATTTATCCAACCCATTACCATCTATTTACATTATCTTGATATTGATAAAGGTTTGGTAAACACTTTACACTTGATTATGGTAAACATCTTGACACGGGTCATTTTCATTGATCCCATCCTACCCAATGCTATTTGAGCTAGGAAGCACTATCCAAATGAGCATTCCTCTATTTGAACACCCTTATCTTATCACAAAATAATCCATATCCATTCGTCCAAGAATCCACCAATGGCCATTCAAACATTGCTAGACACTATGGGCGGATATTTATATCTTTCTTCGGGAATAAATCTTGATATATATCCTTTAACTTATGTGGTGATCTGAACATTGGAATACATGAAATCAAATTGGTCAAGCATTCGTGAGCCGAAATCCAAATCACTAAACCATGGCATATTTTGACAAGATGATGTTTTTTATCAAGTTTTATCTTTCATCGAACATCAATCCAAATAATCCATATTAGTTGCATCTAATGTGCACATCTATGTCACATCAAATCATCAAAGCAATTTTTTTCCAAACCAAGCTTCATCAATCTTGATCAATTGAAACCAATCAATTATCACCTTGTTTGACTTAACACACCTATTGAAATTATCATCTTATGCACGAGTTTACTCTAGGATAACACAACTTCCTTGGGTTTACAAGTCCATATCCAAATTGTCAAAACCATGTGAAAAATCCCAAAACATTCAAAAAAATTCATCAAAAAAATAAAAAATATTCAAAAATTTCATCAAAAATCCAAAAACATGTCGAAATATCAGAAAATCTTCAAAAAAATCATCATTATCATCATTAAGTCTTGTCATTCTTTCACCTTGTCTGAACTACATCATCTCTAAGCTTGAGAATAGGCAAGGTTGATCTTTGATTATCCCCTGAGATAGTTAGGGTTAGTCCTTAGGGCATCCATCGCATTGGCAATCCATTTTCCCGTCTTTTCCATAGTTAGGGTCAGTCCTTTAGGTGTCCATCGCATTGGCAATCTGTTTGCCCATCTTTTCCATAGTTAGGTTTAGTCCTTTAGGCGTTTGTCACATTGGCAATCCATTTTCCTGTCTTGTCCACATTTAGGTCAGTCCTTTAGGCATCTTTCATAATAAAATGGCAATTCATTTGCCTATCTATCTTTCCATTAAGTCGATTCTGTCATCAGTTGAACTATGTGGTCTCTGCATGTATAATGTAGGCAAGGCTAATCTATGGATCAGCTCCCGAGACCCCTAGGATAGGTCTTTAAGTTATTCCTTTCATCATAAATCTTGAAAATACCAAAAACATTGAAAAATGTGAAAATACCAAAAACATTTGCAAAACATCTCAAAAATACCAAGAATAGCCTCAAAATATCTGAAAAATCCAAAAATGGTGCATCACATTCATCTCACTTTCACCTATGATTTGTCATCACTCATAATAAATAAATCATCCCCTTCACCTTCTGGTAAGTCGGTCAGAAGCAAGTCTAGCAGGTTCAAAAGTGAACACTCTAATTGTCAAAGTCTTGAAAGTCTAGATCAATGAGTCAGCAAGTTGGTCAACTTGGAATATCATTAGCTTATCACCCAAATTAGTCCCATCAAAACCCTTATCACAACATGTCCTAGGATGAAGCTTTCCTATGATGGACATAAGCGTCAGGTACCCCACAGTAGTTTAGCCTAGGCTAGCGGTATGAAGAACATCAGCTTGTTTATTTACTTTATCTTGGTCTTTTTAGAATTATCTTATTGTGTACTCATTCCAAGGACCTCTCAATGATGCCTAAACAAAATAGGTTTAGAGAGAAAGGAATGGGGCAATGATCATTATCTTTTTATCTGTCGTGCTTGTTGGATATTCTTGTAAAATAACTTCGTCACGTGTGCTTTGCTTTGTTTGAAGGGAGGATGTTGTAGATGTCTTGTTGACCACATAATAAGGCTTGCCTTTTTATGTTTTGGCCCAAGATGTTTAGAATATCTGAACTACATGTCGAATAAGGTTTCGTTTGTCAAGTGTGAACAAGAGTACTTCTATTTGATTGTCGAGTCAAAGTCCATCACACTAGGCGCAATGCCATCCTGGTTCTTTATACCTTGATGCATCATACTTATGTGTGTTATCAAATATAAAGTAATTGGCCCTTTGAAAATCCCAACTCCTGGTAAGCAAATCATTATCATCATTGGTAGTAATGTGAACTTGTGAGGAGCCTCCTTCCATCCATCTTATTCTTCTTATCCTTCTATCTTTACTAACATTTCTATCTAAAATTGGTGTGTCACATCAGGCTATACACGAGACTACCCATAGTCGATGACTATCTATGTATCATCAGATTTTTCTACATCAAAGAGTTATCTTTCATCATTTGATCAATAGGGCCACTCTCGCATTTTATCGCTATCTCGATTGGAAAATCATACATTCTCGTATGATATCTCGAGGGGGCGGTATACCAGCGTAATCCTTCTCGCTGGGGAAAAAGTGGGGCATCTAAAAATATCTAGAAATTTTGAACTTTGATCACAACAGTTTATTCTTTGAATCAATGCAACAAGTACATTGCTTCAAAGAGGGGCAAAATGTATACATGGAAAATGAGCAATCTCTTTTCGACACACTTGATCTTGATTATTAACAACATTTCTTCCTGAATCATACTCTCAACTCTTCATCATATTTTTTCTCTTAATTTAATAAATCATTTTTTATTTGATTAACTCTTTCTCCTTCTTTTATTAAATTAACCAATTTAATTTAATTAATCTTATGTCTCTATTTAATTAAATGAATCATTTTATTTAATTAAAGTTTCTAAAGTCCTCTTATTAAATTAAACAAATTGAACCTTATTTGATTTAATCTAACATATTCCTCTTTGATTAAATAAATCAAAATCATTTATTTAGTTAATCAATTCCTCTCAATTCTAATTTAAATTAATTTGTCAATTTAAGTCTAAAATGTCACATCTCCTAATCTCTCATTAAATTGATCAAATCTTGATTAATTTAATCTCAATCACTAAAATCCTCTAGATTCTGCAACTTTCACAATAAATCAATTACTTTGATTTATTAATTCATCTATTTTCCCTCACATGGCATCAAAAGGGAATATTCCCTCAATTTGAATTCAAAAAGTCCAAGTGGACTTGTACATCCAACAAAGCATTCACTCCTCTTACATGTCCTTGTGCATTGAGCCAAGTGGCATTTATTTCATTCTTTTTTCCCTCTCACATGTCATTTCTCAAATTTGAAATTCCACCTAATTGCATTTATCATGCAAATTGACCCAAATGTGCTCATTCCTCAACCATTCACATCTTGACAAGTGGCACTTGGCCATTGGATGTTGAATGATCCCACATTGCTCTATTTTCACTCTCTCTTCCAAATTGAAATCTATAAATTGGAGGCTTCTCTCCTCATTCAGAACACACAACTTTGAGTAAACTTACTATACTCAAATTCATTATCCACCATTTAAGCAAGTATATTATACTTCATTTCATCCATAGATTTCACACATTTCATGCAAGGTTATTCTCTTCATTTGAGAATTAATCTTGTTCATAACATCATTCAACTTGTTCAAGGATTGGGAAAGGGCTGCTTACTACACAAACAAGGTGGCACCAATCCACTATGAGATAAAGGTTTAATTATGCTTCTTATATGATTTTGTTTAACTTGTTTTTCTCTCATTAGTTGCATATTTGGACATGATTAATTATTTCATATGGATGTTAAATTTGCTTATTTAGACTAACTTTCGTGCTAACAATAAGAAATAGTTTGAGTCGATCTTCTTGCAGATTTTAGCATTCACAGAGAGTGTGGGTTCTACCTCATGCACAAAAGATAGTAATATCACCCAATGTGTCATGACAATAACAACAGTAAGAAATCAAATGAAGAAATCTCACCTCATTACAAAGACAAGTAAAACATTTAAAATAAGTAGATCATATCTAATGAGAGCTATGTGAAGGCGTTAAAGAGTGGAGGATATAATAACAATGAATTATGGGTATTCTCTAGTAGACTAATATAGAAAGATAAAAGATTTGTTGAAGCCTTGAGATCCATAATTGAAGAATTTTGTAAGAATAACACAAGTCTCTCCTAATCAAGGATATTTTTTAAGGAGGACTGGTAGTCAAATCCGTGATCCACATTTGATTTTTTTTTGGATGTGACTCAAACACATTTTTTTACTAGATTTCAAGAGATGTATGCAATGTGAAGTTGTAAGGTAGCCTAATTTTTTTTTTGTGCATCATTTGGCTAAACCATCAACCCCAACAAATCTAGGTGGGCACATCTACACTAGGAATGGTTCTTTTTTGCACCCAACTCTCCCAAATATTACGAGCTACACTATTTCAAAGATTTCTCTTAAGATCCCTAAGTGCAAAAAATTATTGAACTTTGACACACTATATCTCAAATTTAGTGGCACATACAATTATTCTATTTAAACACATAGGTGCACATGATGCCTCTATACAACAACCTCTCTGATATTTTAAAGAATCACAAACATTTGGTCATGGAAAATGTCTTTTTTCTACCCCAAAAATTGTTAGATGCACGCAATGTGAAATTTCAAGGAAACCTAATTTTTATTATGTGCATCATGGGTCTGAACCGTCAATTCCAACATGTCTGGGTGGGTACGTCTATGCTAGGAATGGTCCTATTTTACACCCTAACTCTCCCAAATGATATGGTATAGAAATTGTTCTAGGATACACTTTAACTATAATTTTTTCATTGTACAAATATGCGAACATCATTTGGAAGTTTTCTTGATCTTCAAAGCAAACAATGTCTCTCGTAGAATTTTGAAAAATTTGAGGTGGTGATAAATATACCTTTAAAAAATACACACTTTCTTGTTGAATGATACTTAATACATTTGATAGGTTCACATCTTTGTCCAAATTCTCTAGCAAGATAACACGTGAGGAAGAAATTAACTTATCTTGGTCATGCAACTCTTCTTTTCTTCTATTTAGACAACTAACATGCATAGAAATATGTTCCACAACCTACTCCAAGATATCAAGTGTTTAGCTTTGTTATTAACAATTGTCATATCCCCAAAATATAATATTTACATGATTTTTATGGTTGGTGAGTGGGAAGATCTAAATTTCCATCATGGTTGAGTTCACTTTATGACTTACAATCAATAAATTTATTTTTTAATGATTCTAAGAAATCATTGGGCCATATTCAATAAACTTAGATGAACTAGCAACTAAATTTTTACAATTTGAGCAACATCCAATGTATAGCACTTGGCTATAATAAACATGAGCTAACTCTTTAAGGTACCACCTTCTTAAAGTTTCTATGGTAATCATAAAATATATGTTCCATCCAACCAACAATGATAACCCACTTTTCTTAGCTAATCTTCTTCCACCCTCTAGCATGATATTACAAACATAGAGCACAATATGTTTTCATCATTTGAGTACTATTTATCATTCGTAATGAGCATATGACTGTCCTACATTTATTAGGACTATCCTAATAAATTTAAGACAATCCTAATGAAGCTTTGACTATCATACATTCATTTGGACTACCTTAATGAAGTTATCAAAGTCCTAATTAAGCTATAACTATCCTAAGACAATTATGAAATTCCTAATGAAGTTAAAGGCTATCTTAACAAGGTTATGATAGTCCTAACAACATATGATTGTCCTAAATAGCCTATGACTATCTTAATGAAGTTATGACTGTCCTAATGAACCTATCATTGTCCTAAGAATGTAACATATATTCCTAAAGAACCTATGAATCTCCTAATAAATTTATGAAAATTCTAACAATGAAGCGAAGACATTCCTAATGAATTTATGACAATCCTAGAATATTATGAACTAATCTCTATGTCTAATTTGTGCATATATGTATAAATCATCATCATTCTAAGGAAATTACCAAAGAATATAACATCAAATGAGTATGAAGTTAAGTATGTGAGAACATATATAATGAAAATATAAGGATATAAGTGATTATAGTGGCTTATTTTATTAATATGTCATCTATGAACACAAAATTGTGTTGGTAAGGTGATATAGATCCATAGTGGATGCTAGTGGAAAAGTAGAATGTATGGGGCAAAAGAAAAGGAGCCCCCAATGTAAAAGGAAGGTAAGGTAATGCAAGAGTT
The DNA here is from genome assembly GCA_007115665.2 of Sequoiadendron giganteum. Lineage (NCBI taxonomy): Eukaryota > Viridiplantae > Streptophyta > Pinopsida > Cupressales > Cupressaceae > Sequoiadendron > Sequoiadendron giganteum. The sequence goes on from CM021100.1 coordinate 293,263,485, forward strand.
TACTATTAAGGAGTTGAAGGCATGATGTCCTCAATATAATGGTATAAAAGTGATAAAAATATTTGTAAGGGGAAGGCATTATACATTTCATGTAGGTATAAATTTTAAAATTAAAAGATGAGTTCCTTGGGTGGGTGATTGCATTATGCCACCTACTATAACGATATGTAAATGAAAGGTTCATGTAGAGTATGCCACTCTAAAATGTAAAGATGTTGAAATGGAATTTTGATGTATAATGATATAGAGTATGATGTGCTTAAATTAAGTGTAACTCTAAAATTATGATGTGGTAAGTTAGGATTATAATGTGAGATCTACATATGTGATATAGTTAATTAGACCCAACAATATATCTTTTATGGTTGCATTATATTAATGTTTATTTTTATTATGTTACTAAATTATTGTGATCTCAAATTCATCTATAATATATTTGATAAAGACTTCAAAATACTACATGCTTGTGCTACCAATATTGTTTAAAGTAAAGAGGGTTGCGCCATTAAAGAGGCCTAGGATATTTGTAACAATTTTATGATTACTAACAATGAACCTTGTGTAATTATTTATTTATTTAATTAATCTTTTTTAGTGAAAATATGGATAATAGTGGTAAAAAAAGATTTGCATTAACCAAAAATCCCTAAGGACATACAACATTATATGTTGATAAAATTATAAAATATACCCAATAATGTCATATAGGCTTACAAAAAAGTCATATGAACATAAAATTTTATATATCCATAATAGAAAACATATGTTCAAAAATGCCACATAGGCATACATCAAAGGACCCTAATGTAGTCATTTCCCACTAGGGGAAGGAAGTAGATCATGAGCTTTCTTTGATTTTTGACTAGATGGAGATGTGCATATGATGTTGGTGTATTTTCAGTGCACTCACTTGTCCTCCTCTCTAGACTTATCTGGATGTCCATCTAATACAATACAAATTATAGACATTGATAAATTATAAAAATTGAATTATAAAATGTCATATAGTAGAACAATCACTTATTGTATACAAATAATCAAGATGTTCATGCACAATATGGGCATGTTCATGATTTGGAGTCACAAGCCCTTGTAAAAAGTATCAAGATAGAAATTAAACTACATACGAGTATCATTAAAACTTTAAATAATTTAGACCGATAAAAGAACAAATATAATGTCAAATTTACTAATCTATTTTATACCTCTATCAAAGGAGAAAAATTTTCTACTATTTCAGCAACACCATGTTCCAATGTGGCATGATCATAAGGATTAGTATTTGATGTCAACATCTAAAAAATAAAAATCAAATGTTTTTCAATTACCAAAACTACCTAACATTATTTTACAACACCATTAATGAATAAAAGTTTACCGGGATAAAAGTTCATCAGTGATGACTACTGTGAGATGTTGATTTCAAAGGTCCACCATCAAACTATTTACAATCCAAAGTGCATTATGATAGAATCATTCACATAAGATTCAACTATTTACATGCAATAATTATATTTCTATATTGGTTATATACCTATGGACTCAATGAAGTCATGAAATAAGGGTTTGGGGAACACTGCAAGTAGCATGAAAACTCTAAGCTTAAATTTTTATCATAACCATTCTACAAATTTAGTTTTTCTTAGATTTCTGAATAGAATCTAATAAGCATAACTAAATTAACTTGCTGAAATTTACCTAAGTATCAATGTTGAATGTTTCATTCAACAAAGATTATGTCATAACCATCCCCTCTATAGTTGATATATCTTGTGTAGCTACACCCTAACTACTCTTAGGATCATAAGTGCAAAAAATGTTGCATGATTGGAAAAAATGGTTTGGAACTCGAGGCCTAGAAGACTCGCCTACATCACCCTATACTAGAGGCCTCACATATTGTATAAGGTTTTGAGTGAGTGAGCTAATGGATCCAGTCTAAGGTGTCCACCTTGACACTATACTTCACAATAAAAGAAACACTCACACTCCACCATAAGTCTACCCAATGGTGTCGGTGCTAGGATTGGTTCATGTTGTTCCCTCATTTTATCATATGAAGAGACCCTACCTTTACCCTAAAAATATAGAAAGTTAAAATAGTTTTGAATCACATTAAGGACAAAATAACAATAGAGTTTCCTAAAAAAATATTGTGGTAGGTTGTTATTATTACGTGGAGACTAGTCAAAAACCATCCATCACCTAGGCTAAAAATTATTCTTCATCCCTTCATGGTGGAATCAATAGATAGAGAACCTCTTGCACCCAATTTTTAAGGTTTTATTAGTTCGTGGGTTGGTGATGAGGGAACACAAGTCAGATTTTTTATTTTATTTTTCTTTACTTGCTCATAGCATAGTTTGTTTGTATAAAACTATTTTTGTTCCTCCCTCTTATTGGAACAAAAATTATTTGTGCACTCACTAATTTTGCATGATACATGATAGATTATAGGGGTTCAAAAAGGCTTTTCCTAAGGGTTTGTTCTAGCAAGATCTTTTGACCTTGTAATAAATTCTCAAGCTATTTTTTATTGTCTTCTATTTTCCCTAGTATGTTTTCTTGTGTTTTTGGGGGATGTCTAGGAATTGATGGAGATTTTTGTTATGGTTCTTGTTTAGGAGGGTCTTCATGAGGAGGTTGTCGATGATTTTAAACATTTTGTGGTGGAATATCATTTCATGGAAATTAAAACAATTTTAATAAAAAAATAATTCAATCTACAATTTAATTGAAAATTTGAAACTTAAAAAAGTAGACATACTTACCTCTTTGACCTCCTTGGAATCTTGGTGGAATCTTGATGAAGATTTCACAACCTCAAGGTGAAAATGGTAATGTATTTTTGCAAATGTGGGTTGAGGAGGAGAAAATATGTAGGTCACAAGTTAAAGAGAAGAAAAATGATAAGAAAGTTTATTTTTTATTTTTTAGAACATCATTCACATTTTTCACTTGCCAAATGCTCATTTCAATTATAAAAAAGAAAGATAAATGTTTTTTGTGCCACGTATTTTTTTATATACCCATCTCCATCATGCAAATGTTTTATTTTGTACATGTAAGAATCATTTTCATACAATCTAGAGAATGCACAAAGTGTTAAGAACGTGTATTGTAAAAGTATTATCCTCCTTTACCTCTCTTTTTCATAATTTCATTCATTCACACATCCTCCATGTTAAATTTCATTTCTAAGATTCATAACTAATTCTCTCCTTTTCTACATATTCATAAGAACATGTTCTATAAAATTCCCACCTTTTCATGATTACATTTGTTCCTATCTTCATAATGTTAAAAGATTATTTCATACATGCAAGACTCATTATCTTACAATCCAAAAATGCATGAAGTGTTAAGAACATGTATTTTAAAAGTGTTGTCCTCACTTTCCTCTCTTTTTCATAATTGAATTCATTCACACCTCCATGTTAAATTTCATTGTTTATATTCATAACTAATTCTCGCCTATTATATATATTCATAATAACATGTTCTGTAACAGTCCTATACTTTTCATGATTGTATTTTTTCATATATGTAGAACTCATTATCTTACAATCCATAACATTTAAAAAAAATTAAGAACATGTTTTGTAAAAAAGCTGTCATTTTCATGATCGCATTCATTCATATCTCCATCATGCTAAAATTTAATTGTGTACATGCAAGACTCACTATTTTACAATGTAAACAATGCACAAAGTGTTAAGAGAATGTTTTGTAAAAGTATTATCCTCACTTGTCTCTCTTTTTTATAATTACATTCATTTACTCCTCCTCAATGTTAAATTTAATTTTTTGAGATTCATAAGTACATCTTGAATATTTCATTTATAGTCAGTCTTTCTTGACACCTACTAATAGATGCATGAATTTACATGTTCCAAAATTTAGAGTTATGAAATATGAGTAGAGTTATCAATAGAATTTGAGGAAAAAAAAAAATTTCCAACACATTTGGGTGGGAAATTTAATTCTAGGGAAGGGATCTATTTTTTCTCCAAGACACCTGATTATTCTAAGTTGCACTATTCTAGTATAGTCTCTTAAGATCCCTAAGTGCCAAAACCTACCAAATTATGATGGATTGGTTCTCAAAATCCATGGCACTTAGAATTTTTTATAAACCTACAAGATCATATAGAATCCCTCCACAGCAACCTCTCATTTTTTTAATTCTCTAATCTGCTTGACTATGGTGAAATTGTGTTTAGTAAAATCTTGTCAAGATTCATACTTTATATTTAATGTATTGTGGAAAAAAAAAATTCCAACATGTTTAGGTTGGTTGGTGAATGCCAAGGAAGGCCTTTGTTCATTCCCCATTAAACTTGATCATTTCAAGCTACACTACTTTGACGGATTCACTTGAGAGCTCTAAGTGCAAAACACTGCCAAACTATGACAGATTGGTTTTGAAAGCCCATGGAAATTAAAAACATTTTTTCTAAACCTAAAGGGTGTAAGAGTTGGTATATAATTAATCTACACCATGCAATATTGGTTGAATATTATAGCCACCCAAGATCTAGGCACTAAATAAAAGCATGAGAGAGATCAATATGCAATGCTCAAGATTGAAATGGAATTGATTATCCAAGAATATTCTATATGATTTACATATGAGACCACTTGGTTATATAGCTAGGGTGAGACATAGGATTAAACAAGATTATGATAAGTGTCTTAATACTATGCTATGTGAAAACTTATCACAACTACTTAAGACACATCTTTTATAATTCAAAATATAAGAAAAGATCTAATGACAACTAGGTATGTGCAAGATCATGATGGGCCAAAAAGTGGTGATATGTAAGTGATATGATGGCCCATGTAGCTGACGACTTTTTTTTTACCCAAAATTGATGAAATGAAAAGGTCTTTTAGAGGAGATTCTCAGCTTTCCACCAATTGAATTATGCTTTACTTTGAATTTAATAAATAATTATTATTCATTTTCTATTAGAATTATGAGTAAAGTCCTAAATGATAGGCTGATTGAAAAACATCTATAACTTTCAAACGGTATCACATTTTTTGAATCTGAAACATGTGTCACATTCTATACTTTGCATACTATAGGATTTTTAAAAAAAAATGAATTTCATGAAGTTTTGAACAAGTTAATGTGGTTAGACAGACGAGCTTTTATATTTTTTAAAAGTTGTAATACAAAATTCATAATTAATTATTTACTTGGAAAAAAATTATTAAAAAATATGCATCACATCGGGACATGATTCATCTACTTATATCTAAAAGATTTTTAAAAAAATATTATTATTTTATTGTGGTTAGGGTGGTCAGACAGACACCTACTTCTTATTTTTACCCTGAAATTTAAGTACTACTGCATTGAACATTCAAATTTTCAGCAAATAGATTTTTTTTTAAAACAAAGGTCTAGTAGTTTAGAAACTACATTCAATTTGCTATATATTCTATTTTTTACATTTTTTTAAATAATATAGATAACTTATTCAAATTTTTATGTCAAGTTTCCTAACTCTTATTTTTTGACTTTCTATTAGCACTTAAGGGCCTATTTTTTCCATGATGATCTTGCACATACCCAACTAACACCTTCTAGAAAGATTCCCTCCTAGGACCTAAGTAACCTTATCATATAAATAAGCCCCCTAAGTCCCCTAGTAATGAATTAACTAGGTAAAAGACTTTATTTACACCAACACCCCCCCTTAAGTGCAACTTAGGGAGTAGATGATTATTATACAAATAACACAAATATGGGTCCCAACTATGAGGCCATGTTAGGCATCCATGTACAAATGAAAATACAATATTTCAATAATGAAGAAAAGGATAAAACCTAGTGGGACAAAAATCCTCCCCAAAAGAGATAAGAAAATGAAATGATCTCAATCATGCACGAGAAGGACAAAACCTAATTCAAGGAAGAATTACCTCCCATAAGAGAGAAGAAGAAGAGAGACCATGCAACCCCTCTCAATCTTGAGTCTCTTTCAATGATGGTAGAAGTTTGAAATTGAATTTTGAAGATGATCCAATAGTGTCGAACAACATTCCTCCCCTTAGGAAGAAACAAAACCAAGATGAAATGCAGGATGGATTTACATTCCTAAAAGTAAGATGCAGGAAGAAAGATGATATAGTGTCTCTGAAGAATTATCAAATGTCTCCATGTCAATGTCGAAAGAGGTCACACAACTAAAGAAGAAAATCCAGAATATCCTAGAAATGATTATAGAACATAATCAAAAGACAAGGATACATCCTTTAAAGACAAAGAAGACTCCTCTAAATATTGTCCAAAATAATCCACACTCATGTCAAACTACAAAGGATGATCGTGTAGAGAATGAACAATAGGTTTAATGTGTTCCCTCGCAATAACTAAAGGATCATCTCCATCAAAGGTAGTATGAATGTCACCAATGATGTCTCCCAAATCTGAAATGTGAGACTCACAAAACAAACCAATAATTTCTATCAAGTACTCATCCCAAGTAGCCATCTCTAGAAGACGATGAGTGGTCTGCTACATCGAATCACAAGGAGCCAAAACTGTGGCAACACAAGCATCCTTTGGTACAACAATATATGAAGGAGATGGAATATCAACAAATATCACTAGATCCTCAGTGGATGAAATAATACCAAGATTCAAATGACCATACTAAATCCCCTAAAAATTTTCCACACTAGATGCCTCAATGCGAACATTTGCTAAATCATTAAGAGAAAAATGTGAGAAGGTGTAGACTTGAGATTGGTGATCAACCTCCCCAATTGCAACTATATCTTTTCTATGCAAATACCATATTATGATAGAATATGATGTGAGCTCAACACTCTTCCTTTCTCCACCACATGTGATCTCATAGATAGAAAGGATATTGGTTGATAATGAAGGCACAAAAAGAAAATAATTGAACTCTCTATCATCCATGTTAGTGGATCCCTTCCCACAAATATGCATATATGTGTTGTTAGCCATTAGGATGTGTGGTGATAAACGAGTCTCAAATGAAGAGAGCATACTCTTTGATGAAGCCATGTGATGTGAGGCTCTTGAATCAATTACCCACCTCTCTAACTTTGAATCTACAATTTCAACAAGTGCTTGCTCCTTTTTTATTTTGGAAAGTGATAAAAAAGAAGAATATGAACCCATTTATGATGAAAACCCATTGATTTGATTCTTCTTAAGAAGATACTTCAACTCATCAATCTATTTTGAACAACATTGATGTTCATCATACCTTGTTTTCTTGCAATATGCACATGCAGGCTTCTCCTTCTTCGATGATTCCCCTTTTGAGGGAGAGGACTCAAATTCTTTATGTGGCTTGTTCTTTTTCTACTTATCAAGATTCTCTAGTCATTTACATACCTTATACTCACTAGCCAACAATTCTTGTGACTTAGAACACTTGATTGTACCCATGTTCATTAACTTAGCTTCCTCTTGGATTAGAAGATTTGCAAAGTCATCAAACTTAGGATCAACATATGATGCTCCCATAGAAATTTTATGGATATGAAAGCTAGAAATAAATACTGAATACTTAGGACCAAGCTTGGATAACACATCCAAAATCAATTATAAATCATCTTTATCAATATTACAATCTTTTAGTTATGTTCTTAGCTGCTTAACTTTGGAGATTTAGTCTTGGATGTGTTCAAAAAATTTAGGATCAAGATTCATCAAATCATTATCAATCTAATATCCCTTAATCTTATTTATTTTACCATACAATTTTTTAAAATCCTCCCAAGTCTCTTTAGGTGTTTTGCATGATTCAACATGAAATTGTAAATCAAATTAGACTAATGAACATATGCATCCAAGTGTTTTCTCATGATCAATCTCCCATTTTTCAAATTCTTTAGCATCAGTAGGCTGAGAAATGATTTTCTTTAGATATCCTAATAAACCTTTCATCATGAGGTAATTCCAAACTATTTTCTCCATGTGTAACTCAGATTTTCAGAATTGGATAGATGCTACTACTACACAAGATTATAAACATCAATTCTAATCTAAATAAAACAACAAAGAACTATTACAAGTAAGCATGATTAATCTAAACTAATAAAAATAGAATGATCTCACTGAATATGTGGATACTTCCTCAATTTATCTCAATTGCCCTTCTCCATCTTGTTGTATTGTCATTATTTCCCTCAGATATTTGTGTTTGAATGCAAGCATAACTTTGTCGAGTGTCTCAGCAAAATATCGAAGATTATTTCTTCTCAAAAGTATAATGATTTCGAGAGGAGGAATAATGATAATGACATGCCATTTTATAGATTTTGGTTTTTCGAACGATCGGCTCAGATTGAAAGAGAGATCGACGAATAAGATTGATCAATTCCATGCGATGTGAGTTCTGTCAGATAGAACGTGAGTTAGAATGTGAGTTCAACTACAGGATAAAGAATAATTTAGAACGTAAGTTAAAACATGAGTTCACAATATTAATCTCCAAAAATAGAAGAAATAGACTTTGTATGCAAAAGCCAAAGAAGTTGAAGAATAATGCATTTCAATGCAAACAGGAGTTAGAACTAGTTAATCGACTAGTTATCATGGAGAGTTCTCTCACAGAGATAAACTGGTGTTGAAATCAAGAGATAACTGGAGAACTAAAAATAGATCTCAAGTCTGAAGGTGAGTGAATGACTTAGATAACTGATTGACAGAAGAATGTGACAAATAATTAAATATGAATTAAATGCTAATTTAATTCAACATTCAAAAATAAGAAACTTTAATTAAATAAATAAAGCAATTTATTTAATTGACTATTTGAAAAGAATAAAATAAATAATTAAATAATAAATATTTAATTATAGATAATAGAGATTAAATGAATAATTAAATAAAGATATTTAATTATTGTTGGAAAAGTATGATAAAGGGGGAAGAATTAATTAGTTCGCAACACAATTAAATAAATATGATTTATTTAAGTAATCAAGTCGAATAAGGGTTAATAATGAATTAATTAAAAAAGGGTATTTAATTAATAGAGGAAATGTGTGTTAGAAAGGTTAATTAAATAATTAACATTATTTAATCAAGATGATGGACTATAGAAAATTATGTCGAATGTGTACTTGCAGGCCTAGACCAATTTTCAGTGTCTACAGTTTGCCCCTCTTTGATACAATGTTGGTATGACATTGTGTCAAAAAAAATATGCCCTGATCGTGCCCCAGCATGAAACGGGGTAAGGTATGCCCCCTCGAGAAAATTGACAAATTTTTGAAAGTTTCAAAAAAATCAAGAAATATTCCCGATAAGTCAATTTGATAGTGAGAAATGCTATGGAGTTGACGGAAATTAAGTTGGAGTTAATACGGACGAATACGGGCCATTTGAAGTTGAAAGATTAAGTAGCCAATAGATTAGGTCAGAAAAAATGTCATTTCAAACCCACCTATAAATAGGAATTAGGGCTAAACCTAATTCATTTGTACCCAAAGGAGTTGGAAAAAGAGGAAATTTTCTTTGACTAGCGGAAGAAAATGGCACCCATTCCCTACACTAGGCATCATGGATATCGGATCTGGACATTCAGGAGGCCAGCCGACGCAAGACCACCAGTATGTACGCAAAAATGAACTCTTCAAACTTATTTTTTAAATGTTTTTCGAGGCATAGAAAATTCAATAAGCAAATGCGGTGCATCGTGAATAACTCATATGCCATCGTATTTGCCGCATCTGTCTGCGAAATGACGCATGTGTAAAATCATGCTTAGGATAGATTAGGGATATTAGGGAATGATCGCATTTGAAGTATAATGCACCACATATGTACATATGCAACACATCTACACTAGGGTTAGACGCATGTGTGGTTGTGAAACGCATATGCATTTGTGAAACGTATATGTTGTAGTTAGGTGGGTTGATGAAACTGCATCGCATTTGTTAAAATGCACCGCATGTGGTTTAGTGAACCACATGTGCAGTAGGTTGACAGGGGTTGTGGAATATATGTAACACATATGTGATATGCACCACATCTATGAAAGTGAGCCGCATTTGGCTAGTAAAATTTTCAAAAAAAATTCTATGGAAAACTTGAAAATTCTTGACATCATGGTTTAAATGTAGGTGGTTCTAGATCCTATATACATGCGGGAGTCATGACCAAATACATTCGATCTCAGAGATCGATTGTCAACTGCAGAGATTCGGCTACTATGGAAACTAGGTCTGCATCACTATTTGTCGATGCCTGCCATTCGGGCGAACAGGGGTATGTTGACGAAACTTTGTGAGCGATGGCATTTAGAGACATCGTCATTTCATTTACCGACTGGGGAGGCCACTGTCACATTAGAGGATGTGTACAGGATTTTGAGACTACCTATTAGAGGAGAGCAGGTCACATATGATACCCAGTGAGGATTGACTAAGTTGGCACAGTTTTATTAGGTAGACTACATCAGTAGGCTCGGCATCGAGCACTACAAGATCAGATGGCCAGTATTAGCAAACAGATATGATTGGATTGACTGTATTTTATGTACATTGACTTGGGGGATAGTTGTGCCAGACAGACGGGGTCATGGATTTCCAGTGGGATGGGGAGCTATGTTGGTTGGTATGTTGGAGAGTGAGATGAGGTATGCAAGGGGTCCTTGTCTACTCAGGATGTTATACTTTCATTTACACGACATTGTTTACAGAGATGCAGAGTCATTGAGTTGTGGGACTACACTGTTGATGGTATGGGGTTGGGAGAGGATAGCTATCTTTCATCCTCCAGTTACTGTAGAGCGAGAGGAGAGATTCTCGTATGTGTTCTGGTATGCAAGATAGATTATGCAGACACATGTGGGAGACACAGGGTTTTGGAGACATGCATAGGACACTTTGGATCAGTTCACATGGAGACCCTACATGGATTGTGAGGAGTGGGTGGATGAGGATGTACACTTTACTTTCTGTAGACAGACAGAGTATCTCATTGGGAGGACTATTTCTAGTGTTCATATTATTGAGGGACACTTGCTAGATAGAGTTCTGAGACAGTTCGACGAGGTTTAGGATGAGCCTTGGAGCAGAGAAGAGTTTTCTTGTTCATCTAGAAAGGTTCCACACTGGGGACCTCTGATACCAATAGCTACAGCTAAGGCAGAGATGCAAGCATTACAGCTAGTACAGTGGGGGTGGAGAGATGGATTAGCAGACCTAGGTATGACAGTGATGTATGATGCATGGTTTGCAGAGCATCGGCCTGTTCCTTATACCGATCTAGATTTGCCGACACCAATGGAGAGATGAGGGACATGACCTAGAGGACGATGTAGAGGTGGAGGTGCTAGAGTTGGGAGAGTTGGTGGGACAGATGGTGATGGTAGAGGTGGTAGATGAGGGCGAAGAGGATGGAGAGGGGGTCAGGTAGGTGCACTATCACCTATCCATGAGGAGGTAGTTCAGGATGTACCGATGTTGGACATCAGAGGTGGAGCGGATGTATAGGTTGGGGGTGAGCATGCTGCAGTGGAGGTAGTGGTAGAGGAGTGTGTAGAGGATGATATTAGAGTAGAGGATTTGGATGTAGACATGACTATAGACCCTCTGGGTATTTTGGTAGGATACGGTGAGGATGATGTGTAGGATGATGTGGAGGAGGATGTTGAGGAGGAGGCACCGATGGAGGAGCAGGAGAGAGAGCTCAGGGATCGGATAGTGGAGGGGAGATGGGAGGAGGATGCTCCTAGGGATGGTGATAGGGAGGCTTTGGGGGAGAGACTCAGAGTCATGACAATAGAGTTTGATGCGATGAGGTTAGAGAGAGACAGTGCCTACACAGAGAGGGATAGTGCATATGCAGAGAGGGACAGTGCTCTTATGAAGAGAGATCAGGCGATAGCTCAGAGGCATGAGATAGAGCAGCAGTTCACAGAGGTTAGATGCCTTTGCAGTGGGTACTCATCTAATGGCATGGTATGAGAGTTGGTCAGATCAGTTGAGAGAGCCACCTATTATAGGGACTTATATGAGGCAGTGGTGCCAGCAGAGAGACAGGCTCCTAGCTTTTCAAAGGTGTAGAGTCAGAGGTCACAGAGCAGGAGTTAGAGGAAACATAGTACTAAGGGGGTGGTAGGACCATCGAGGATAGGTCCATATGAGAGGCCTTCCACTTCATAGAGAGCACCTTTGAGGATTTTCCCAACACCTTCACCATGTGGCAGCAGTGGTAGTGGGACATGATGATAGGGTTACATATGTATACATTATATTTTGATCAAAGAGCCTACGAGCTCATGTTTATTATTGATACACTCTGATATTGTACTGTGACACACTATTTTGAGCAATATATATATATATATAATTTTGGCAGCTTCTATTTGATATGCAATTCTATTTTATGGATGATGCATTTGCTTCTACATGATTATGTTTCCTAGATGATGTATGTATATGTGCTATGAATGAATGTTTCTACATGTTATGAGTTATGCATTTGATGATGTTACGGATGTCTAAATTTACTTATGATAATGGATGTAATGAATGTATATGATGTTATTTATATGTGATGGTGATATGTACATGCAATGTGTCTACAATGTATGATGATAGGATGCCTATTATGCAATATCATGTCGAATGTATGAAATTAAGATGTATGTTACTATCTATATGTTGAAATGCAATGCAACTATGTGGAATGCTTATCAAATGTATGCAAAGGCAAATGATCTAATATTTTATTATGTCACAGGAATTTACATTATGTCGAAGAAGAGAAATGTTAGCACGAAAATGAATTCAAAATGTTAGTAAGAAATAATAAAGGATGATTGATGGAGAAAACGATATAATGAAGGTTGATCGATTGAGAAAAAGACATAATCTTCGATATTGTGCCAAGTATGCTATGCTTTCATGTTATCATCATTGGGAGGGACATTACACAAATGGATAGTACACACTATGATATGAGATAGACCATAGTGTACAAAGCCATCCATCTGTGAAAAAAAGATAGTCATAGACAAGGAGTGTCTTAGCTCAGACTAAGGATAAAATGCCCCAGTCAGGTTGTCAAGACAAACCACAGATAACAGACAAATAAAAGATAGTCCATGAGATGTCATTGCTCCTCTAAATACTTGATAGGACATCCTTGAGGAAACTAGTAACATGACTCAAAAACCAATGCTAAAAAGATAGTTGACAAACAACAGCCAAAGAAAAAGAGTCCTGATACATCGTTGCTTCTCTAAATCCTTGATAGGACATCCTTGAGAAATCCAGTAACTGGACTAAATTCACAAATCGATAAAAAGATAAGACAAAATAAGATGTAAAGTCATAAAGCCAAATAAAAGTATTCACCAAAACTTGATCTTGTGGGATTGTTTGATGTTTGATGTTTGACATAGCGTAATGTGAGAGAATGACACATACCGCAATAAGACGTTGAGTCTAGTTTCGACTTGGTGACTTCTGTATAAGGCATGACAAAGCCTGGTCTCAAAAAAGACACGTGTCTTATAAGACGTTGGAGCCTGATGATGTTGATGTGACAAGCTACATGAGACTATGACAATTTGATGACGTCTATTGTCAAGAAAGACATATCTTGCTAAGACATAAGTTGATCGTTTTGACAATGTGTTTGATATTGACTTGATGACAATTTTGAGATGGTTTGCCTTGTTTTTGCATGACCTATTTTAATTCCTTGACTGATAAAAGTGTGTGCATGTGGACAATGTATGACATGAGATGATACCCTAAAGTATGACCTAATGCGGGTAAAGACATGCATCTAAGTGAATGATATACAATGTGTGTGATAGTGATTGTGAATGAACCCTATTGGACTGACCTAGTGTGGTCTCGGGAGCTCATCAATTGATTAGCCTTTCCTACATTGTACACGCAGAGACCTCGTAGTTTGAAACAACCAATGACTTTGATTGTACAAAGAGTCATGATTTAAATGTGTGTGATACATGACAAACCTAGACTGACAGACCTAATGCCTCGGGGGCACATGGATTGATGGCCTTGCCTACGTCCCAGTCACAGAGGCAACGTAGTTCGACTATGTCTACGACTGACTTAACATGACTATCTTGACATGACTAACGTCGTTTTTGGGATTTTCTGGCATGTTTTGATTTTTGGATTTTTGAAGTTTTCTAATGTTTTTGGGATTTTTTCAGGACATTTTTGATGGTGTAACATTATGTACAAGATTTTCATGGAATAGGACCAGGATTTGCCCCTAGTTAGGAATAAGAATTGCAAGATGGAATGGGGAATGTGATGGATGGGACATTAGATGTCAATCATTCCAAGCAATGGATAAGACAACCATTTATTATGACGGATGATGGAAAAGTCTGATTGGAATGATGGTAGACGAAAGAGCGAGTGTGACTACACATGGCGCCTGTTTGCCAGGTTTTCACCATGGTACTTATCCATAGCACCATTGAAGCAGTTTTCACTATTGGATGGATTATTTCTCTTTACTTTTTTGATTTTATCAATTTTTTTGGTGTTACAAAGATGCTTGTTTGCCAGGTTTTCGTCAAGGTAACTATTTTTTCATTTTTTTCATTTTTTTTTTGTATTTTCTAGATTAAGACACGGATTCTCAGAAGCTAAGCATAAAACCTTTTTAAATGAAGACTGTTGATAGGTGACAAAAGTGGCTCTCCTTCAGGAGTAGAGAGTTGGTACGCTCCTGATCCAAAGGCTTCTATGACAATATAAGGCCCTAACCAGCTAGGTTCACACTTACTTGGTTTTTCTTGTTCAGCTTGATTCTTAGGATTCTCCATTAATACCAGGTCATCAATGTCAAAGTGTCTATTGAGAACCTTCCTATTGTAGCTATGACGGAGATGATTCTGATATGCTTGTAAATGATCTAATGCTTTCTGTCTTCGTTCATCTAGTAATTCTAGCTCTTGCAACCTAGATACACGGTATTCTCCATCGTCAATGTGACTCGTCAAAGATACCCATAGAGAAGCTATTTCAACCTCAATAGGTAAGATAGCTTCGGACCCGAATACGATGGAAAATGGAGTAGTGCCGATGGTAGTACATATGCTTGTGCAATAAGCCCATAAGGCAGGATTAAGCTGTAGGTGCCAATCATGACCAGCATCATTGATAGTCTTTTTCAGGATTCTAACAATGGTTTTATTAGATCCCTCGGCTTGGCCATTACCTTGTGGGTAATATGGGGTAGAAAAATGGTGTTTGATGTGGAATTCTTCACATAAATGGTGTACTTCTTGGTTCTTGAATGGGCAACCATTGTTTGTGATTATGGATTGGGGTACACCATACTGACAAATGATATAGTTTAGGATAAACTTAGATATTTGTGTGCCGGTGATGTAGGTCATGGGAATAGCTTCAATCCATTTGGTGAAGTATTTGGTGGTGGTAATGATGAATTTGTGGCTGTTGGAAGATGAAGGGTGTATCTTACCTATGAGGTCAAGTCCCCATTGGGCAAAGGGCCATGGTGATGTAATTGGACGAAGCTCCTATGCTGGCACTCTTATCAAATCTCCATGTATCTGACATTGTCTATATTTCTTTACAAAGATGTATGAGTCTTTCTCCATTGTAGGCCAATAATAACCTAGTCTCATAATCTTAAGGGCTAAAGTAGGACCACTCGAATGGGATCTGCATATACCCTCATGCACCACTCATAAAGCTTTTTGTGCTTCTTCAACATCGAGACATATCATTAGGGAATTATCTAAGGTACATCTATACATGGTTTCTCCGATGATGGTGTACTTAGCTAACTTACGGATGAAGGTTCGACGTTGGTTATTGGACAAGTCTTGAGGTAGGGTTTGGTTGGTTAGGTAGTTGAATATGTCTTTATACCAAGGAGATGTAGGACCAAAAATGGTGCACACCATCACAATATCGGGGATATCATAGGCGGGGACCAACAGTCGTTCAACCAGAAACTCGAACTTAGGCACGTTACTTGGAATATCCAACAAGGAACCCACGGTTTCCATAGTATCTGCAACTCTATTCTGGATACGTGGTATTTGTTGAAAAGTAATGTCATTGAAATACTACTTGAAACTATCAACCATATGCTTGTAAGGGGAAAGCTTCTCATCCTTAGTCTCATAATCATCATTTACCTGTCGAATTACCAGTTGAGAGTCGCCAAAAACATGTAGGTTCTTAATCTTCCATTGAGCTGCCATTTTTATCCCTATCACCAAGGCTTCATACTCTGCTATATTATTTGTACAAGGGAAAGCAATCCTGAATGATTTAGGAATGGTATCACCTTGCAGTGTAACAAATAAGATACTGGCTCCTAAACCACGATTTGTATGTGACCCATCAAAGTATAGCTTCCAATCGGTTTTAATGTCAATGTTGAAGAGAAATTCATGAGAGAAATCTGCCACTAAGGGATGGTTTGCCTTCATAGGTGCATCAGCTAACTGATCTGCAATCACCTGTCCTTTTATAGCCTTCCTCTGGACATACTAAATGTCATACTCGCTAAGTATCATAACCCATTTAGCCAATCAGCCTATTAAAGTTGCCTTACTTAAGAGGTATTTGAGTGGATCAATCTTTGCAATTAACACTGTTTGTCGATTGAGCATATAGTGCCGAAGTTTTTGGGTAGCAAAGACTACCACAAGATAGGCACGTTCTATGTTGGTGTAATTCAATTCATAGCCCACTAAGGTACGACCGATGTGATAGACCGCTCTCTCATGACCTTGATCATCGTGTTGTGTGAGAAGAGCCCCTAATGCCAACCAAGTTGATGAAATGTATAATATCAATGGTTTTCCCTCTATAGGTGGCATTAAGACTGGTGGAGTGAGAAAAATAGTCCTTAATTTGCTGGAAGGCTTCCTGACATTTAGATTTCCACATAAATGGTACTCCTTTCTTGAGTAGATGTTGAAATGGGTGTATTTTATTTGCCATTTGTACTTTGAAATGCCTAATTGACTATAATCTACCTTGTAGAGTTCTGAGTTGTCTTATGCTAACTGGAGGAGGTATTTTTATGATAGCTCTTACCTTCTCTGGATCTACTTCAATACCTCTTCGAGAAATGATATACACTAATAGTTTCCCTGATTTTACTCCAAAAACACACTTCTTCAGATTTAGTCTGACGTTGTAGTTCTCTAGCCTCTAGAATATTTTCTCTAGAACCTTTAAGTGATCTTCCCTTGTTTCTGATTTTGCTATAATGTCATCTACATAATCTTCCATGAGAGTGTGTACAAAGTCATGGAAAATCGTGGTCATTGCCCATTGATAGGTAGCTCCTGCATTCTTGAGGCCAAAAGGCATTATGTTCCAACAGTATGTGCCCCATGGACACATGAAAGCCATCTTGTGTTGGTCTTCAGGTGCTATTTTAATCTGGTTATATCTAGAGAAACCATCCATAAGGGATAGCATCTCGTATCCTGTTGTAAGATCTACTATCATGTCTATATTCGAAAAAGGGAAGTCATCTTTAGGACATGCCTTGTTGATGTCTCTAAAGTCTGTACAAATGTGAATGCCCCTAGTTGGTTTAGTCACTGGTACAAGATTTGATATCCAGTCTGCATAGTCTATTGTCCTAATGAATCCATCCAAAAGTTTCTTAAGTTCTACCTTGACCAATAAAGCAATTTGTGGATGCATTTTCCTTAACTTTTGTTTTCCTGGCTTAATACTTGGCTGCAGTGGCAAATGGTGCAATATGAGGTCTGGATCCAGCCCAGGCATGTCAGCATACGACCATGCAAAGTTTATCTATCTCTTTTGGAAGAAGTCCTTAAACTCAAGTTTTTCTCTCTCTATTAAAGAAGCTACAAAATATACCTTATGAGGATTCTCTTTTGTACCTATGTTGACTTCAACAGATTCTTCTACTAGCATCAGTGACTTTTCCTATTCAATAGGGAGAATATTTAAACCTCTATCCTTTGGTGCCTCAGAGAGGTTTTCACCCTCGGATACGTCCTTTATTTTGACTGTTTCTTCATCCAAAGGCGCCTTTCGGTTTTCACCTAGGGACTCATCATTTTTCTTTTCATTGTCTTTTTTCTTTTTATCATCTTTTTTGCAACTAGAGGTGTAAATAGACTCCCCAAAATATGCTTTGTCATCCAAGTCTATGGTAAAACCAGATTTATGATCCCCTCTTGGTAGGCCTTCTCTAAGTCCCATGAACTCAACAATTGCTTCATCATTCTTGAATTTATCTATGATAGGTGTACCTTGTTGATCCCAGTCGATAAGTTCAAGATATATGAGAGGCATGTCATCATCGGATTTTTTAAAGGTAGCAGCTGACAAGGTGAATAGAGAGTGGTTGACATGGTCAGAAAAGTTTTGGACTAACTCCTGCTTGGTCTTTTCCCTACGAGTAGGTAAACTTTGATGTGGGACCCTTGTAAGGGGTGAGTCGTCAGAAGATGGTTTATCATGTGCCCAAGATGTATGATCAAGGGTTATCCAATAATAGTTCACCTACCATTTTTCTTTGGAAAAGTGTTTCTTAGGATGAGGACTAGATGGTTTGGGTACAAGTTTCACGTTTCCAATTCTCCAAATAGGGCATCTATGTTCATGGTACTGGTAGATGAAAGGGTATCCCATTCACCATCACTTGAGTAAGGGGATTCATCGTAAACTGGAGGTTTGTCATAAACTGGGGGAGGTGGTTCATGAGATATCTCGGTGTCTGCGCAAGCACTCGCTTCCTCTTGAAATGATGATGAAGTACTCGTAAACCCAATTCTAAGCGGTTGACACCCTAGCCCTAGGTATTTCGGTCATGGGTAGACAATGATCGGTTTCGTCCTTCCATTATGATAGAGACCTAACCCACTATGCCCATCATAGCCTTCATTTTGCATTATCTTAAAGCCTTTCTCATACTAGTCCTTAGCTATTTGAATAGACGAGGAGGAGTATTCATGTTCTTCTTGATACAACCATGAATCACCTTGATCCACAATTTCTTCACTTAAATCTCCCCATTTGGTCAATGTCGTTGTAGGGGGAACATGAAATGTGACCACTGATTGTCTTCTATCTGCCATGGGTAAGCCATATGCCTTAGGTGGAATTAGTTGACTAACACAATATGATGCCTTTATATGATATTCGCCACAACCCTTGTCTTGGATCTCAAGCTTAGGAGTAGTTGATGGAGGTGTGAATGAGATGGACTTAGCAAGATGTGATGGGTCAATGTATTGGGATAAAGTGGATGATGAAACTTCTTGGTTACTTGGTACTTGTCATTGTGGAATTTCCTTTAGGCTTGTACAATACTGAAAAGGATCTGGATCACCATCAATTGTAATCTCGGTGCCATTATGCAGGAATTTAAGACATTGGTGATATGTTGAAGGTACGGCTTTCATTGCGTGTATCCAAGGTCTACGTAACAACAAGTTTTATGGAAGGGTGAGATCCAAGACATGGAAGCTGGTGTTCATGATTGCTGGGCCAATTCTGATAGGGAGTGTGACCAGTCCTTTGGATGATCTTTCTTCATCATCGTAAGCCTTGATGACTATACTCTTAGAGGTGTCTACATAGTCTTCTGAGAATCCTAATGCCTTAACCAATTTTAGGGTACACAGGTTCAAACCTGCTCCTCTGTCTACCAAGACTCATCTTACTTTGGTTTGATGGACTAAGACTTCAAAATGCAAAGGGTCATTATGATCAAACTTTTCAGTTGAGTAATCTTGTTGGGAAAATGTGGCATGATGTGACTTGGTCAAATATCCCACCATTTCTTCAAAACGATTGACATCTAAGTCTGTAGGAACAGTTATATTCTATAGAGCTTTGTCAAGAATGGCTCGATGCTCAGGTGATAAGGTCAACAATTCCAAAATAGATATTTGTGCGGGAGTTTTACTCAATTGATCAAGAAGGTTGTACTTGAACTTGGAAGCGTGTGTAGGTGGTTCAGAAGAAGGACCTGGAATAGTAATCTTAGTTTTGCGTGTGTTCGCATTACATTCCGGATGCTTCTTAATGATGAAGGTGTTAGTGTAATTAACTAATTATTACACTAGCATAAGTTAACTTAGGTTTTAATTAATCATATTAGTCCTAAGTTGCATTTAATCATTTAATAATTTTGTTGAGATAAGATTCCCTTCTAGAAGATGAGTTGTCTTTTCTAGAACTTATCTCCATCTTGTTATCATTCCCTAGGTAGTTGGTTAGGGTTTCTTATTGTCTTATGAAGTGTGATTTGAACACTTGACAACATCCTTTTCATTATAGGTTTAGCACTTGCCTATATAACTAGGCATATGTACTCTATGTCCATCATCCATCTATCAATCAATCAATACTTTCTTTGTGGTTGAATATTTCTTCAAACCCTTGTTTGTTTTCTCCATCCATTCTCCTCCTTGTGACAGGTATCCATTTGCATGTAGGTGATCTTGGAGTCTGAAGTTGGTTTTGACAACTTCTACATTGTATCAGAGCTTTCCCGCTACATGCTTGTTCTTGTTTAAAGAGTTTGGACCTATTTGGAGCTACAAGGGTTTGTTGTATGCCATTTTTTATTGGGGCCATCATATTTGCTTCAAAAATCCAATTTTCACTCATTTGCAGGAAAAACGATTTATGGGTTTTGTAGCCAGCATCGAAATCTGAACTGCATATCTTTTAGATTTTTCATATCTAGCATAGATCCGGAGAAAATCGCAGTTCAAAAAGCATCAGACGTCATTTTTCTCCTGGCTGAAGGTTAAAAAAAAATCTTTTTTTCATCTTCTGCTTGTTGGATCAAGAAACGATTTCTGGGTTTTATTTCTAGCATCAAAATATTTCTGGGTTTTTATTTTTGTCTACAAACAATGAGTAGATTTTCCAGAAATCAAGTTAGAAATAAACGTTTTTTGTTAGAAAATTTGTTTCCTGCAAGCTAAATTCAGTTTTTGAAAAATTCATAACTTTTGGCCACGATGTCCGTTTTTGGCAAACAAGATATTGACGAAAAGCTTGTTTCGAGCACTTCATAGTGGTGTAGGCCATGTTTTCAAATTTGATCATCTACACAAACTTGAAATTATTTTCATCATGGAGGCAGATGTAAACATTGGTTTGTGCATGCACTATTTTTTGTTTGCATGTAGTAGGTTTGCATTTTGTTTTTAATTTATCCATGTTTTGCATGCTCTCCTTTTACAATCATTAGGTATTGTAATAAATGAACTGATATAAAGTTTCATCAAGGGGGTTTCTTGCATAATAATCTGATTAGAGTGTGCATGCACTTTGATCTTCATTGTGTTTTGATGACAACTCACATGGGTTGTAATCTGGTTTCTTAGTTTATTTTGGCCATATCTTGTCTTAGTTTGACACATATCAGATTCATATTGGTTCACACATTAGATTGAGAGCCTATGGTTAATGATCCACATCGGATCCATCTCAGTTTGAGGGCCACTAAATTTGTGGTTAATGTTCCTGTGTCTTTATGGTACTTGTTCCTATGGAAGAGTTTTAGTTTCAGTTTGGCATCGACATCGAGATTCACGGCTTCCAGATTTTGTCATCATTCTATCATCTATTGTTGCTTTATGGATTCCAGGGTTGTTCCAGTTTGGTGTTCTCAAGTGTTCCATGGCATTAGGTCTGTTGTTGCATTATTATGATTCTGATATGGTTTCTTGTAGATAGAAGTATCTTTCCTTGCTTGCTAGATTGCGGTTCCAGTGTTACTCCATAGTATTCTTCCAGTGCTTCTTTGCTGCAGTCATCTCATTGTAGGGGGGGTTGTCCCACTGGGTTTTCCTTCTCTACCTCATTATTGCATTTGTACATGGGTACCTGATCAAGCCTTGTTGCCGGGACTCATTCATACTTTCTTGCATTCATCTTAGTTTTAGGTGCATGCTTATCTAGTCTCCCTAAGTTGCACTTATAGGGGGTGTTAGTGTAATTAATTAATTATTACACTAGCATAAGTTAACTTAGGTTTTAATTAATCATATTAGTCCTAAGTTGCATTTAATCATTTAATAAAGTTGTTGAGATAAGATTCCCTTCTAGAAGATGAGTTGTCTTTTCTAGAACTTATCTCCATCTTGTTATCATTCCCTAGGTAGTTGGTTAGGGTTTCTTGTTGTCATATGAAGTGTGATTTGAACACTTGACAACATCCTTTTCATTCTAGGTTTAGCACTTGCCTATATAATCAGGCATATGTACTCTTTGTCCATCATCCATCTATCAATCAATCAATACTTTCTTTGTGGTTGAATATTTCTTCAAACCTTTGTTTGTTTTCTCCATCCGTTCTCTTCCTTGTGACAAGTATCCATTTGCATGTAGGTGATCTTGGAGTCTGAAGTTGGTTTTGACAACTTCTACAGAAGGTGTCAACATGTTCATTTGCAGCCCGGAGGCTATATATGGTCTTGCTTTTTCCATAGTCATAGTTGGTGTTTGCGTAATTGGCTGATGGATCGTTCTTGGGTCTCGAACTAGAGGCTTTTCCTTTCGTGTGATCATGTAAGGGGTCTGTGAAGACCTTATGATCATTGCTCTTGGTATTTTTCTGCTCACCAACCTCTATGGTTCTGTTTTCAACAAAGTATTGGATGATATTCTTGAATTGGTGACATTGTTGTAGGTTGTGTCCTTTTATTCGATGATATTCACAATAGGCTTTGTCATCCCACCATGAAGGTTTAAACTATCCAGGATCATACTCTCTTGGTTCCACAGGTTTGATGAGATTGTGTTTAATCAACTCTTTGTAAATAACCTCAATTGGTTGTCCTAAAGGAGTAAATTCACATGTAGGAAATCTCTATTGTTGCGATCTTTGTTGCTATGAATTTTGGACATAGTTAGTTGTTTGATCTAGACTATTCATCGTGTCTTGATTGGAATTGTAACCTCTAAGTGTGATGACTGGTCCTGTGTGTATGTTTTTAGCATCAACAATGTCGTCATTTGTAACAATTTTGTTCCTAGACTAGAATTTGTTTCTATCATTTGGCGCATTCTTATGTTGGACAACCAGATTTTTGCCTGGTACCTTAATTTATCCTTTGTCTATAAGACCTTTCTCAAGGATGATGCCCTTTTGTACCAAGTATGAGAATGAAGTACAACAGTGTACCCTTAAGTGACTTTGCAGTTTTGGGTTGATGTTCTTTAGGAATATCGTGACCTTTTGCTTTTTTGGTATTTCAACTGGACATCTGCTAGCTAGACTTCTCCATCTCTAAAAGAAAGTGGTGAAGTTTTCACCATCTTCTTGTGTCATGTGGCAGAAGGTTGCTATTGTTACCTTATTGTCTATGTTAAAGGCAAAATGTTTGACAAAATTCTCAACTAATTCACCCTAGGATCGTATACCATATGGTAGTTTAGAAAACCATTCCAGTCCTATCCTGACAAGGGTTCTTGGAAATAGTCTCATCAAGTATGTGGGGTCATACGATATGTCCATGCATGTTGTTGAGAATTCTCTAATGTGTTCCAAAGGATTCTTTCTCCCATTATACTTAGGTAAAATTGGTATAATGTATCCATGGGGGAAAGGTGTCATATAAAGCGCTTTGTCAAATGGTCATGGAAATAGGTCTTGCACTGAGATAGTTTGTTTGCCTAACATAGACATGGTGTCCATCTGTTGTTGAAGAGTTTGCATTTGGTTTTGGAGGAAATCTACTTGTGTCAAGGACATGTTGTTGGCATTGTTTGGATCAATGTAGGTGTTCTGATATGCCATGTTCTATGATGGGTTGTGATTTGGTGAAGGAATATATCCCATTAGAATATTTTGAATTGGTATAGGGATATTACCTGTTAGAATGGTCTGAATTGGGATAGGAATGCTTCCTGTCTGAATGGTCTGATTTGGTATAGGTATGTTTCCTGTCTGAATGGTCTAATTTGGTATAGGAATGTTTCCTGTCTGAATGGTCTGATTTGGTATAGGTATGTCTCCGCCAACTTTGGATCTCCTACCAGTCGTGTTGGTACCAAAGGGGTTGGATGAAGTTTCCCCCGCAGTAAATTGTAAACCTTGTGTTATGTTGAAAGGGGTTGTGTTTACAATTGATGATGTTTGAGTTGGTATACCGGTTGGTATCGCTGTGGTAATTTGGGGAATAGAGATAGTTGACGTGACAGTTTGCGTCGGTTGAATCAGCAATGTTTGCAAAGTACTAATATCGAATCCTATGGGTAGTTTGGCACCTTCTGCTAGCAACTTTGCTAGATATCGTTGGGGATCATTTTCCAAACACTCGTCCATAAAGGATGGAAATTCAGGATCTTGCACTACTGTGTCTATGTCTTCTATGTAAATTTTCCCATGTTTGTCTCTAGTGACATGTTTTTCAAGCAAAGATTTGTGTGGTCTTTTACTTCTTGATGGTTGATTTCCGAATGGATTGATGAACTCGTTGGGGTTTGTTATTTCTCTATATTTCTTTCGAGACCTTGTTTTGACCATGAAAAGTTGCTCAAAATGAGGTTATGCAGACTATGCCTAAAAATTGATATGTCCTATTTCTATGTTTTTGGATTTTCTGACAATAAGGACGTTGCTAAAATGATTTCTAAAAAGATGTATACTAAGATGACGTATGGTAGGATGGACAATATGTAAAAATCTCGTGTAGACTATGACAACATTTTGATTCTAAAATGGGTATAACCTACCACCTATGGAATAAATGCATGCAATGATTTGATTTGACCAAGGAATCTGATTGTAGGACAAGGATAGTTGACAAGGTGAATTTTTCAAACTCGGCTACGCTAAAAATTTCAACTAGATAGGACTAAAGTGACTAGGTTCAATGATTGTGACAAACCGGGACATGAACTTATCCAATGACGAGGACAGTTATCTATTCTGTGATATGCAATTTCCTAGGAAGTATCTATATGCATTCAACTTAGGATGACTAGGACTAAGATGTTTACTGTGACTAAGACGTATATGACACCTAATGATGCAAGGTTTTTGAGCAAAATTTTGATAGTTTATGTTCAAGGTTGATCTTAAGAACCAGAAGCAAAAATGACAGTCATGTTTCAGACCCAGTTTGCAGTTTTGGATGTTCTCTATTCACAGGAAAATGCGGTTCACCTAATAGTTGCGGTTCAAATTTTGATAGATATAGTTTTTGACAGTGCATGCGGTGTTTCTTATAGTTGTGGTCTTTCCTATGACAAAAGCGGTGTTTCTGACAGTTGTGGTTCGAATTCTAGACTCTGCAAACTTGGATTTTCTGACAAACACTTTCGGCTTGAAAACTGACAGATGTAGTTTGCATGAACACATGTGACTCAGAATATGACAGATGCGGCTCAGAATATGCAAACTGTGAATAATGAAAATTTTGACAAACACATACGGCCTTTCCCCTAACAGATGTGACTCTCTATGATAGATGCAGCGTTTAAACTGACAAATGTGACTCAGTTTTCTAACAGTTGATTTTTTTCTGAATGTTTGATTTGACTGACTTCATTTTGATCAATATTTTGAAAAATACAGCAAACAGTAAACACAACAATCAATGTATTTTTAGTTTTGTGATGGTAGGACTATTGAGACTCGAAAAACATTTACAACCTATGCTTTTTGGACAATACTTGCTGAATTCTTACTTGGATAAATCCTACTACGCACATTCAAGGCGAATGACTAGTAGCTTGACCCCATTGGCTCCCCTCCATGACACTCACTTATACAAGGCAACCAAGCTACTGTACCCATGAAACTCCCATGGCATACATGTCACCTCAACACAAGAACCGTAAATTTGTAAGACGGATTCGTAGGTTTGTACCTGTTGTGCCAGCAAATAGATAGGTTTTTGGTAATTCTACAACAAGGTTTTTAATAAGGGCATTCTGTTTCTGGGACACTATCCAACATCGGTGAGACTCCATTTTTGTCCATCTCATCGGAATAGTGCATGTGATTCTTGGGGTTTCCCCAAGAATCCACTTTTATATACCGGCTGGAAGTCGCTTGGCTTTAGCGTGCTACCTGTCTGAGTCATCTTGGGGTGAGTACTTTTTCCCACAAAGACAGGCCCAAGTTCTAGAGTTAGTAACCATTTCTCTTGCACCCAATATTGCACGAATGCACAAGGGGAGAGGATACTTCGATTACTAAATCATGAGGTTCTAAACTAACAAAGCAGGCATGAAAAACACTAATAAATTTATTAAGCCCAAATGATATTATTTACACTACCAAACAAAAGTTCATTTTAACCCACACGACGATTATCTATCTATGAAAACAAAATCTTGCTAAAAAGACAAAGGCATTTGGTCCTGTATGCAAATTTGTCAGTAGTTCATTGCTCTTTGGCTTTCGTCCTACAGAAAATTGTCTTAGGTTTTTATTGTCTTCTATGCTTCGTCCTACAAACACTATGTTGTTCCACCTTGACACAACTGAAACAAACATTAGCAAAAATAAAAACAACCTAAAAAATAAAAAATGAAAATATGGATGCACGGAAATCAATAAACAATGAAAAAAAGTTTACAAGCCAGATGTGGCTTCTAGAGCCACAGATGCGGTTCAATGTCGATAGGTGGATACGGTTCGCGAATTTGTTGACAGGCGGATGCGGTTCGTGAACTATTTGACTAGTGGATGTGGTTCGTGACTTTGCGGATGCGGTGCAGGATGACAAATGTGTCTCTATTTTTATCAGATGTGGTTCGTGATGCAGATGTGTTTATTTGTAGAACAGATGCAGTGCGCCATATGAAAAACCTACAAAAAATGAAAAACAAAAACAAAAAGATGGAAAGATGTGCGGATTTGAAGCGTGTTCACGTCGGGTTCAACAAATGTAACTTGGATTTTCGGAATTGGATAGATGCTACTGCTACACAAGATTACAAACATGAATTCTAATCTAAATAAAATAGCAAAGAATGATTACAAGTAAGCATGATTAATCTAAACTAATAAAACTAGAATGATCTCACCAAATATGCGAATACTTCCTCGATTTATCTCAGTTTTCCTTCTCCATCTTGTTGTATCATCATTCCTACCCTCAAATATTTGTGTTTGAATGCAAGCATAACGTCGTCGAGTGTCTCAAAAAAATATCGAAGATTGTTTCTTCTCAAAAGTATAATGATTTCGAGAGGGGGAATAATGATAATGATAGGCCATTTTAAAGATTTTGGGTTTTCGAACGATCAGCTCAGATTGAAAGAGAGATTGACAGATGAGATTGATCGATGCCATGCGATGTGAGTTCCGTCAGATAGAACATGAGTTCAACTATAGGATAAAGACTAATTTAGAACGTAAGTTAGAACATGAGTTCACAATCTTAATCTCCAAAATAGAAGAAATAGACCTTGTATGCAAAAGCCAAAGTTAGAAGTTGAAGAATAATGCATTCGAATGCAAACAGGAGTTAGAACTAGTTAATCGACTAGTTGTGACAAAGAGTTCTCTCGCAGAGATAAACTGGTGTTGAACTCAAGAGATAACTGGAGAAATAAAAATAGATCTGAAGTCTGAAGGTGAGTGAATAACTTAGATAACTGATTGACAAAACAATGTGA
The DNA here is from genome assembly GCA_007115665.2 of Sequoiadendron giganteum. Classification (NCBI taxonomy): domain Eukaryota; kingdom Viridiplantae; phylum Streptophyta; class Pinopsida; order Cupressales; family Cupressaceae; genus Sequoiadendron; species Sequoiadendron giganteum. Next base: position 293,291,121 of record CM021100.1, read on the forward strand.
CATAAATAATTAAATATGAATTAAATGCTAATTTAATTCAACATTCAAAATAAGAAACTTTGGGGTTGGGGCCCTAGCTCGGTTGGCTAAATCTTTCCTATTGCAGGAGGTTGGTCACGAGGTCTAGTCTCCCCCACCCCTGTGGTACCGGAGGGTGTGTTGCGCTAGCATTGCCGGTCATGTTAAAAAGTTTACCAGGCGCACTGCAGTTTATAGGGGGTCGTGCTACCCGATTCCTGCAGTCTAATAAAAAAAAAAAAAAAGAAACTTTGATTAAATAAATAAAGTAATTTATTTAATTGACTATTTGAAAAGAATAATATAAATAATTAAATAATAAATATTTAATTATAGATAAAAGAGATTAAATGAATAATTAAATAAAGATATTTAATTATACTTGGAAAAGTATGATAAAGGGGTAATTAAATGATAGATAAAGGGGGAAGAATTAATTAGTTCACAACATAATTAAATAAATATGATTTATTTAATTAATCAAGTCGAATAAAGGTTAATAATGAATTAATTAAAAAGGGGTATTTAATTAATAGAGGAAATATGTGTTAGAAAGGTTAATTAAATAATTAACATTATTTAATCAAGAGAACGGACTATAGAAAATAATGTCGAATGTGAACTTGCAGGCCTAGACCAATTTTCGGTGTCTACACCATGTACCATAATTATGTGGAGTTAGGAGTTCAATTCAAGATTTTCACATTGAAAGAACACATACCAAGAAAAAGAATGCAATCAACCACTGCAAGATTACCCCCCAACAATATATGATTTGTGTCACTTTATAGATAGTATTATTATAGGTGCCACTTGGGAAAAAAAACAAAGTGGACTTGATCTTAGTGATTAAAGATTACCAAAATTGGACACAATCAAAAAATTATGTAATATATGAGATCAATCTAATTACATCACTATAAATTACACAAAAAAATGCTCTTTCGAAAAAATCCCACTCAAAAATGTTAATGTAGGAGCAAGAACGGAGCTCCTTAAGTTCCCAAAATATGAATGAATCAGAAACACCCACGGGAATATACATTTTTTAGAAAATTAAAGAACCAAAATCAAATTCTTCTTTCACCACCATATAAAGCGCAAAATTCTACCTCAAATAAAAAAAAAGCTCGAGAAAAGGAGGTCTTATGAGCAAGTTATGGGCGTTTGAAAATCAACCTTCAAAAGCAAAACTTCATTGGAGAGGGGGGAATTTTTTTTTTAAATGCCAACATCACTACTGATGCAACGATGACATAATAATTTCATTTGATTAAAATTGACGGTCTCATGGATGTCAAAAATGAATATACCTTGCCTAAACAAAATATGTTTTAGAATTCAAAAATATAAAAAGAATATTCTTTGGTGGAATTTACAAGGTACCTCAAAATATGTGAATCTTGACAAAATATTACACTTCCGATGAATTTGAAACTGTCACCAATTTTTATTGAAAACTCCCTTCAATTTTTGAACCTTCCCAACCACTATCGGTTGGTGGGACCACAAGGTTGTGGTGGCTAAGCAAACCCTGCCACGTGGCCTACTCAACCAACATGGGCAGCGACATGTGTAGGCATGTACCTACAGATGCAGGTACAACCTACAACCTTTTTGAAAATAACTTTGCAAAAGTTTTGACCACCCCTTTTTTTTTTTAATTAAAAATTTTAAACAATTTAATTGGTACACAATGTTTTTTTGAATTTTTTTTCAGAAAATATTTCAAAACTATTTAAAAAATAAATAAATCATACCAATAGTATTTATGGTGACTTGGGGGTTGTATGGCAACTTGGGGGGCCGTATGGCTCCCTAGGAAGTTTTTGCCTCAATGGACAACTTTCTCAAAAATCTATGATTTAGCAATCAATCTTAAGGTTTTTGGCCCTTCTGGATGCAATGGCAGGGTTAATTTTGACCCAAAGTGCTCCAAAATTCTAGCTACCTTCTGGATCTAGTACCACTTCAGCTTCAAACCCTTATAGAGCTGACCTTGGATGTCTGATTTGGATGAAACAAAAGGAAAAATTGACTTTCTCAAACCCTCTGATCCCAATGGTGAGCTCGAATTTGCACCAGTAAGCTTCAATTTGAACCTACAATATAAATATACAAAGAGGAAACCCCCAAATTTGGCATTTATTTCAAACTTTTTTTATTCTCTAGGTCATCATTTGATGCAAGAAAAGAGCATACTCAAATTTTCAAGATCCCGCAAAATTTGCAACTCAGATCTCTTAATAAGACTAATAAGAAGCAATTCCAGAAGCTTTGATACCATATAAGAGTTGGTATAGAATTAATCTACACCATGCAATATTGGTTGAAGATTATAGCCACCCAAGATCTAGTCACTTCATGAAAGAATAAGAGGTATCAATATGCAATGGAATTGATTATCCAAGAATATTTTATATGATTTACATATGAAACTACTTGGTTATATAGCCAAGGTGAGACATAGGATTAAAAATGATTATGACAAGTTTCTTAATCCTATGTTATGTGACAACTTATCACAACTACCTAGGAAACATTTTTATAAGTCAAGATAAGATAAGATCTAATGACAACTAACACCTTCTAGAAATATTCCCTCCTAAAGTAAACTTAACATGTAAATAAGTCCCCTAAGTCCCCTAGTAATAAATTAAATAGGTACAATACTTTATTTAAACCAACAAATGGTCACATAGGGTCCCTCCACAACAACCTCTCTCATTTTTTAAATCTCCAATCCACTTGACCATGGCTACAATTTTTTAGATGTTGCAAAAAGTGTAAATTATGCTTAGTAAAAAATTGCCAAGAGCCATACTTTGCATTTTGTGCATTATGGGAAACAACCAATAGTTCCAAAACATCTAGGTGGGTGGGTGAATTCTAGGGAAGGCCTTTGTTCATTCCCCAAGAAACATGATCATTCTAGTCTACACTATTTTGACACAATCTCTTAACATATAGGGTAATTTAGGGTCATTTCATAATAACCTCTCTCATTTTGTAAAATCTTCGATCCATTTCACCATGTGGCAACAATTTTTCAAATGTTGTAAAAAGTGTCAATAACATTTAGCAAAACATTGCAGGCATGCATAATTATTGTTTTGTGCATCTTGGGGCCAGAAAAACATTAAAATTTCTAGGTGGGTAGTTACATGTTAGGAAAGGTATCATTTTGTACCTTATCTATCTTGTGATCTTTCTAGGCTACACTATTCCAATAGAATCTATTAAGAGCCCTAACTATGAAAAATTGTTAAACTATGATGAGCTCTTTCTCAGAATTTCTGGAACCTATAGGGTCATGTAGGGTCTCTCCATAATAACATCTCTCATTTTTTAAAATCTCCAAGTCATTTGATTGTGGAAAGAAAAATTTAAATGTTGTAAAAAGTTTCAATTGTGTTCATTAGAAGTTTTAGGAAAACATAATTTTCATTTCGTGCATCATGGGGCCAAATAGAGAACACCAATATTTCCTATTGGACATTTGAATTCTATGAAAATTAATGTTTCACACCCTATTTGTTTAAATCATTCAAAGCTACACTATTCTAGTTCAATCTCTTAAGATCACTAAGTTGTAAAAAATTGCTAAACTACGACAGGTTATATTCTCAAAATCTATGGCACCTGTAATTTTTTATCCAAACTTATAAGCTAATGTAAGAGCTATAATACCCCGCCAAGTAACCCTAAAGGAAGTTGTAATTAATGATTAAAGTGAACCAATTTTTTTTATATAAAATGCATTTAATATACACATTCACTTACTAATTAACAACAACCTCTAAGGCTACAAGGTTAGGATTACTTAAACCCACACAAACACATTACATAAAACCATAGCCTTATGAACTTTATGAAATAAACATCATACATCATAAGAACACCACATAACCTAATAGGATAATCTAATTAATTAAATTTAATCCATGGGGGTTGAATTTAGTTATTATTTAATTAAATTAATTAATTAAACGTGATGTAAGAGAATGAAAGGAAATAAAAGAATTAAAATTAATTTTGGAATTTAATTTCAACGTGTGGGAATTAAATTAGAAATTGTAATTAAATATTTATTTGGGAAATTAGTTGCAACTTTGGAAATTAATTTATTATTTGAAATTGCATTTTAAATTGAAAGTGGGTTTTGAAAAGTGAAATTGAAATTGAAATTAAAATTGAAATTGAAATATCTAATTTGCATGCAATGTGAATTAGGGTTGCAAGGCGGGGCATTACAAGAGCCGCCAACAATAGCCTCTCTCAATTTTTAAATCTCCAAGAAATTTTACCATGATGACAATTTTTCAAATGTTGTAAAAAGAAATCAATTGTACATTCAACGAAAAGTTGCAAACAAGCATAATTTTGATTTTCTACATCATGGGTTCGAACAGACAGTGTCAACACATTCGAGTGGAAATGTGAACACTATGAAATGTATTTTTTTACACCCCATATATCCCAATCGTTCTAGGATACAATTTTTTGAAGCAATCTCTTAAGAGCCAAATGTGCAAAAAACTAGAAAGTAATGACAAGTTCATTCTTAGAATCCACATGGCACGTGCAAATTTTATTTCTAAACCCACAAGGTCATGTAGGGTGTCTCCACAATAACCTATCTCAATTTTTTTTAAATATATAAGTGATTTTACCATGGTAATAATGTTTCAAATGTTGTAAAATTCGTGAATTACATTCAACAAAAAGTTATAGGAAATCATACTTTTCATTTTGTGTGAACTGTGAGGTCAAATAGAAAGAACCAACATGTCCAAGTGGGAAAGTTAACGCTAGGAAAGGTCATGTTTTTCACCCCAACTATCTTGATCATTCTAAGCTACACAATTTTGGCACAATCTCTTAAGAGCCTATTGTGTAAAAAACTATCAAGCTATGATGGGTTGTTTCTCAAAATATGCGGCACCTACAAACATTCTATCTAAGCATCCAAGGTAATTTAGGCTACCCACAAAATGTTGGTGTGAATAAATGTCTTGTAATTGTTAGAAACCAAGATCAGACATGCAAACTAGAAATGCCATCCACAGAAGAGAAAAAAAAAAGCAAAGCTTTGCATGAAGATGTGCAAATTGATATTATTCAGAATTGAGAAATTACAATGAGATGAATTGCTTTATAAAAGAAATGTATGCATAACCATAATGTTGACCTAAAAACAACTCAACTAAATAAAGCTTACTTATTAATTAAGTAAATTAATTATTACCTAAGAAAAACCTATCTAAACTTAATAAATTATAATTAAATAATTAAGTACACCAACACCCTCCCTTAAGTGCAGGCTAGGAAGACTAAAAAAGCATGCACCTAAAACTAAGATGAATGCAAGAAACCATGAATGGGTCCCGAGAACAAGGCCTGATCAGTTACCCATGTACAAATGCAATGAAAGAGTAAGAGAAAGAGGAGAAAACCCAATGGGACAAACACCCTGGCCCCCCCCCCGCCCTCCCCCTCGATGAGATGAATTTCTTTATAAAAGCAATGTATCCATAACCCTAATGTTGACCTAAAAATAACTCAACTAAATAAAGCTTACTTATTAATTAATTAAACTAATTATTACCTAGGAAAATCATAAGTAAACTTAATAAAGTATAATTAAATAATTAATTACACCAACACCCTCCCTTAACCCTCCCTTAAGTGCAACTTAGGCAAACTAAAAAAACATGCACCTAAAAATAAGATGAAAGCAAGAAAGCGTGAATTAGTCCTGATAACAAGGCCTAATTAGGTAACCGTGTACAAATGCAATGAAAGAGTAAAAAAAAGAGGAGAAAACCAATTGGGACAAACCCCCTCAATGAGATGACCTGCTACAAAGAAGCACTGGAAGAACACTGTGGAGTAACACTGGAACCTAAATCTGACAAGAAAGGAAAGATACTTTTGTTTACTAGAAACCATATCAGAATCATAATAATGCAACATCAGACCCGATGCCATGGAACACTCAAAAACCCCAAACGAGAATAAACATGGAATCTATGAAGCAATAGTAGATAAAATGATGCCCCCCATAAGAGGGAATGATATGATGAAAGAATCTGGAAGCTGTGTATCTCGATGCCAATGCCAAACTGTGACTAAAACTGATCCATACGAGCAAGTACCATGAATATTCTGGAACATTAACCACAAATTTAGTGGCCCTCAAAATGAGATGTGACCCAATGCAAATCAATAACCGTAATCTCTCAATTGAAGTGTGAACCGATGTGAATCTAATATGTGTCAAGCAAGAGCAAGATGTGACCAAAAGAAACTAAGAAACTAGATACAACTCATGTGAGTTGTCATCAAAATCAAGATGAGATAAAAGTGCAACGACACTCTAATCAAATTATTATGCAAGAAACCCCCTCATGGAACTTTATATCAGCTCATTTATTACAATACCCAATGATTGCAAAAGGAGAGAATGCTAAACATGCATAAACTAAAGAAAAAATGAAAACCTAGAGCATGAAAACAAAAAAAAATGCACAAGACAAAGTTCACAACTGCCTCCTTGATAAAAATGGACCTCAGATCTATGTAGAGGACTAAACCAACTTTCCAATGTCATGAGAATGGAAAAAAAAGGATCACCGAGTCAAAAGATATGCCCTCCGGTGTGAAAACAACATCTGAGTTCATGGACCTGCAAAATAAAACTAGAGAAAAATTAAAAAAACTACTACCACCAACAGAACGGGCTCATAACCAGCTTTCCAATAGTATCTCATTTGCGAAAAACTAACTCTATACACAAAATTTATGCTTGATTTGGTGAAGTTGATCCAATTTGGCCAATAAGGCATGCAAGTAGCCCAGGGGGTTAAAAAAAAGAAGGCCCCTCGTCCTATGCATGACTAGGGGCTGGTGGGCTGGGGGCTAGGGTGGAGCCCTTGGTCATCCATATGACCACTATAGGTGTTGGGAGGCTGGCCAGGGGCTAGGCGCATAGCGCTCGGTCCCCTATGTGACCGAATCTTGGCAGAAAGGGCCCACGGGGGCTAAGAGGCCTAGCGGTGGTCCAACGATGGAGGCTAGTGGTAGTCGCCCCTCGACAGCCGCTTGGTGGCCTCCCGATGGCTGTTGAGTGGTGGGAGCCTTCAGAATTGGGAGTGTCAACTTAAAAACCAAAAAACACCTTTTTTTAAAAAAAATTATTTATATTTGTGCCTTGTAACATGTGTTGGGAAGGTCGTACGACCTCCTTGGGAAAACAATTTTGCCTCAGAAACCAACTATTTCAAAATCGATGAAACAACAGGCATTCATAAGGTTTTTGGCCACTATGAACACGATGGTGACCTTTGTTTGTGCCCAAAGTGCCCTGAAAAATCAGCTATCCCTAGAGTTTGCAAAAAATCACCGAGCTTGAAACCCTCATAGATTTCTTCAACAATGACCAAAATCAAAAAAATAGAAGCCAATCCTGAATTTTTCCAATACTTTGAATCCAATGGAAATTCCCAACCTAATCCAAGATGCTTCATAAATGAACTCAAGGCATGAAACCATCAAGGAACTCCTAACCTGCTCTGTAATGATTTTCTCCAAAATCTAAGAAGGGGTTGCATGTCAAGGCTTTGATACCATGCTAGAAACCAAGATCAGACATGCAAACTAGAAAATCCTTCCACAAAAGAGAAAAACAATAAAAATCAGAGCTTTGCATGAAGATGTGCAAATTGATATTATTTAGAATTGAGAAATTACATTGAGATGAATTGCTTTATAGAAGCAATGTATGCATAACCCTAATGTTGACCTAAACACAACTCAACTAAATAAAGCTTACTTATTAATTAATTAAACCAATTATTACCTAAGAAAAACCTAAGTAAACTTAATAAAGTGTAATTATATAATTAAGTACACCAACACCCTCCCTTAAGTGCAACCTAGGGAGACTAAAAAAGCATGCTCCTAAAACTAAGATGAATGCAAGAAAGCATGAATGGGACCCAACAACAAGGCTTGATCACTTACCAATGTACAAATGCAATGAAAGAGTAAGAGAAAGAGGAGAAAACCCAGTGGGACAAACACCCCCCCTCAATGAGATGAATTTCTTTATAAAAGAAATGTATGCATAACCCTAATGTTGACCTAAAATTAGCTCAACTAAATAAACCTCACTTATTAATTAAGTAAACAAATTATTACCTAAGAAAAACCTAAGTAAATTTAATAAAGTGTAATTAAATAATTAATTACACCAACACCCTCCCTTAACCCTCTCTTAAGTACAACTTAGGGAGACTAGAAAAATATGCACCTAAAACTAAGATGAATGCAAGAAAGGATGAATGGGTCCCAACAACAAGGCCTGATCAGGTACCCATGTAAAAATGCAATGAGAGAGTAAGAGAAAGAGGAGAAAACCCAGTGGGACAAACCCCCTCTCAATGAGATGACCTACTGCAAAGAAGCACTAGAATAACATTGTGGAGTAACACTAGAACCTGAATTTGGCAGGAAAGGAAAGATACTTATGTTTATTAGAAACCATATCAGAATCATAATAATGCAACATCAGACCCGATGCCATGGAACACTCTAAAAATCCAAACGGGAACAACCCTAGAATCTATGAAGCAACAGTAGATAAAATGATGCCCCCCATAAGAGGGAATGATATGATGAAAGAATCTGGAAGCCATGTATATCAATGTTGATGCCAAACTATGATTAAAAATGATCCATAGGAGTAAGTTCCATGAAGATTCTAGAACATTAACCACAAATTTAGTGGCCCTCAAAATAAGATGTGACCTAATGCAGATCAATAACCATAAGCTCTCAATCGGAAGTGTGAACCAATGTGAATTTGATATGTGTAAAGCAAGAGCAAGATGTGACCAAAAGAAACTAAGAAACTAGATACAACTCATGCAAGTTGTCATCAAAATCAAGATGAGATCAAAGTGAAATGACACTCTAATCAAATTATTATATAAGAAACCCCCTGATGGAACTTTATATCAATTCATTTATTACAATACCCAATGATTTCAAAAGGAGAGAATGCTAAACTTGCATAAACTAAAGAAAAAATGCAAACCTAGAGCATGAAAACCAAAAAAAAAAAATGCACAAGACAAAGTTCACATTTGCCTCCTTGATAAAAATGGACCTCAGATCTGTGTAGAGGACTAGACCAACTTTCCAATGCCTTGAGAATGGCAAAAAAAGGATCACCGAGTCAAAAGATATGCCCTCCGATGTGAAAACAACAAAATATGAGTTCATGGACCTACAAAATAAAATTGGTTCAAAATCAGAAACAACTAACACCACCAATAGAATGGGCTGAAAACCATCTTTCCAATGGTATCTTGTTTGTGTAAAACTAACTCAGTATGCAAATGTTATGTTTGATTTCGTGAAGGTGCTCCAATTTGGCCAATAAGGCCTGTAGTCAGTCGAGGGGGCTAAAAAAAGAGGGACCCTAGACCTATGTGCGACTAGGGGATGGTAGGTTGTGGGATAGGGCGGAGTACTTGGTCATCCATATGACCACTCTAGCTGTTGGGAGGCCAGTCGGGGGCTGGGCACATAGCGCCTCATCCCCCATGTGACCGAAGCTCACGAGAAAGGGACCACGAGGGCGGAGAGGCCTAGCGGCGGTGGCTGCCTAGTGGCTACTAGGTGGCGGGAGCCTTTAGAATTGGGAGTACCATAAAAACCTTTTTTAAATTTTTATTTATTTTCGTGCCTCGTAACGCATGCTTGGAAGGCCATACGACCTCCCTTTCAAAAAACAATTGCCTCAGAAACCAACTGCTCCAAAATTGATGAAACGACAGGTGTTCATAGGTTTTTTGGCTGCTGTGAATGTGATGGTGACCTTTGTTTGTGCCCAAAGTGCCCCAAAAAATAAGCTACCCCCAAAGCTTGCAAAAAATCACCGAGCTTGAAACCCTCATAGATTTCTTCAACGATGACCAAAATCAGAAAAATAAAAGTCAATCCTGACTTTTGCCAGTGGTCTAAATCTAATGGAAATGCCCAATCTAATCCAAGATGCTTCATAAATGAACTCGAGGCATGAAACCCTTCAGGAACTGTGAACATGCTCTGCAATTATTTTCTCCAAAATCTGAGAAGGGGTTGCATCTTAAGGCTTTGATACCATGTTAGAAACAAAGATCAAACATGCAAACCAAAAAATCCTTCCACAGAAGAGAAAAACAATAAAAAATAGAGCTTTGCATGAAGATGTGAAAATTGATATTATTCAAAATTGAGAAATTACAATGAGATTAATTGCTTTATAAAAGCAATGTATGCATAACCCTAATGTTGACCTAAAAACAACTCAACTAAATAAAGCTTACTTATTAATTAAGTAAACTAATTATTACCTAATTAAAACCTAAGTAAACTTAATAAAGTGTAATTAAATAATTAATTACACCAATAGTACCTAACTAATTTAATCACTCGGTAATTAAGGAACATATTCACATGATAATTTTACTTAGGATATAAGATTCTTTCTAGAAGTATTAGTTGGAATTTATACAACTTATCTTATCTAGCTTGTAATACTTGATTCCTAGGTAGCTAGGTTGTTAGTTGTCACATGTTATAGGATTAAGACACTTGTCATGATTGTATCTAATCCTATGCCTCACCTTGCCTCTATAAGCAAGGCATATTATGTACATTTGGATATTCAACCATATTGAATCAATATTCAACTTGCATTGTTGAAGCAAGTATTCTTGTCATTTTCTCTCTTGTGGAAGATATTTTGGTCTAGCAACTATTCTTTGGGGTGTTGAGGAGTCACCATTAACTCCTACATAGTATTAGAGCTCCAGTGTTGTAGATTCCTTCCTAGATATGAGGGTTCCATGTTGGCTTGAAGATTTTTTTGGGTACATTTTGGGGTTTCAATGACCTCATGGTTGAATCCAGGGTGTCAAAGAAAGTCAGGTTTTCCTTTCATTTCATCAAATTTGGTTATGCTTTCCCTAATCTATGAGGTTTTCAATTTGAAGGTTTTAGTTGCAAGATCTGATGGTAGCTGAAATTTTGAGGCACCTTGAGCCCAAATCGACCTTGCCATTAAGATCACAAACCCCAAGACATAAATTTTGATATAAAATTTGATTATATTTGGAAAAGTTGTTTTTGAGACAAACAAAATTACAGCCCCCTAGGCAAGGTAGGATTTCACAAAAAACGTATTTCAAAAATATTTTTCTACAAGTTTTATTAAAAAATTGAGGCAATTTTTTATGGTTTCAAGAAAAAAAATTATTGTGTTCATCGACATATTTTTGTGCATATTCTGAGTGGCATATTCTTTCACATGGTATATACTTTTTCCATCATACTTGGTTGTGTCATCCTTATTGGTCGGCATATGTAATTCTCTATGGGTTGGTACTTTGATTTTAATTTCATATTTTATAGTAACTAAAAATTTATTTTAAAATTTTGTTCAAAGCCAACCTATTAGTTTTTTTTCTAGTTACCACATTATTGTCAAAGTTTTAATATATTAAAACTTGTTTAAAAAACCTGTGTTGCAATTATGTTTGGCCAATGGATTTTTTAAGCCCCTAGTCAAGCTTTTTGTTAGCTAACAAAGTGTATAGCCATAGAGCTAGCCTGACGACCCCTTAAGCAGTGCCACTTTTCCCTCCATCCTGCCACCACCTATTGGAAATATTTTTAATTTTGCATCAATTGATGGCATGGTCACGTTTGTGACCAAGCACTCAGCCCTCAGTGCTAAACAATTATGCCAGATTAGCCTTTAATGTGCCAAATTTGATCCCCAAGTGCCCTAATTAGGGTTTTTTTCCAAATTTCCATCGCTTTCACATGCAAATGCAATTTTTTTCAAACAAAATATTGTCAAAAAGCCAATGATCTCAATTTTCCAATTGTGTAAGTGTTTTTTAGATATTTTGTAGTTTAGTGCCACATTTTTAGGATTGAATTCAAATATTGCTTTCCAGCCTCTGAGCTCATATCTTTTTTCATTGAACTCCATTTTTCACAGTTCTTGTGGCATCATGAAGGTATTCAAGAGCACTTTAGTTCTATACATAGACTTTTTGCAAAAGAATTTCCAAAATTTAAGTTTGAATCTAATTTGGTACTTTTGGATACATTGTTGTAAATTTACAAAAAAATTGTCAATTTGTTTGGGAGAAAGGGTTAATTTCTTGTATTGTGAAGGAAATTTTTTGTTCCTTAATTATAATATCTAATTTCATCATGGATTTACCAAAAATTTTACTTCTAACCCCATATGATTATCATGAATGAAAATCACAAATGGGGATGTTATTGTTAAAATTGAAGTTGCAAAGAATCACAGTTGGCCAGGATCCAGAACCCACAAGAGCTGTAAAAAGAAGAAAATGGTTTGATAGAAGGGATGAAGCACTTGGTACTCTTCTTTTGGTCATTTCTCTAGATCTTTGATATCATGTTGCATCTTACTCTCATCCTAATCAATTTTGGACTAATTTAGAGGGTCTCTTTGGTATGCTAGATAAAATGAGGAAATTTAAGTTCGAGAATGAACTAATGGGTCTAAATCCTTTAGCTTTTGACAATATCCAAGACTTTTTCTCTAAGATTAATTCTCAAGGATTGTTTTTATCTAATCATGGGGTCACTAAAGAGGATGAACAATTGATTCTTTCTATTCTTTATAACTTTCATCCTAATTATTTAGTGTTTGTTTCTACATTCTATGCTACAATGGATGCCCTTGGCAATGCATGCAAAATGCCTTCTCTTAATGAATTTGTAGCTCAACTCAAAAGGGAACAAGAAAAGTTGGTACATATGGACACATTGAAGTCTTCCACATCTCATGCTCTTTTTTTAAAGGATACAAATGATTCAAGTGTAAAAGGTAAGAATAAAAATAAGACCCCCAAGTCTAATGAGCAAGGTAAAGATTTTCCTTCACATGGCACTCCTGATTCTACTCCTAAAGAGGAATCATCTAGAAAGAAGAATTTCAAATGTGCATATTGTAAAATGATAGGACATGATGAGAATAGATGTTGTAATAAAAATATTGATGAACTCACACAACTTCTTCAAAATAACAACATACAATTGTTAGGTAATTTCACCAAGCTATGACACAAAAAAGTTTCCACTTTTACTTTTTTATCCAAAATAACCATTTGGCAAGCGCCAAATTTGGTGAGCGCAAAATTTATCTCTACATATCCTTTTGTCTCTACTTATCTTAATCCCCCCTCTCCCTCTCTTTACCTAACTCTCCCTCCCATCACTCTCTCTCTCTCTCTCTCTCTCACACACACACACACACAAACACACACCTCTATCTCCCTCCCTACATCCGTCCTTCTCTAATTGTCTCTATCTCTCCTTTCTATACTCCATCTTTATTTTCAAGTCACTTATTTTCTATCTTATAAAAATCTCTATTTCTCTCTCTCTCCCTCTCACATACACACACCTCCATCTCCCTCCCTTCCTCTCCCTCCCTCCCTCCCTCCCTCCCTCCCTCCTATCTCTCACACACACCTCTATTTCCTAACTCTCCCTCCCATCACTCTCTCTCTCTCTCTCTCTCTCTCTCTCTCACACACACACACACACAAACACACACCTCTATCTCCCTCCCTACATCCGTCCTTCTCTAATTGTCTCTATCTCTCCTTTCTATACATCTTTATTTTCAAGTCACTTATTTTCTATCTTATAAAAATCTCTATTTCTCTCTCTCTCCCTCTCACATACACACACCTCCATCTCCCTCCCTTCCTCTCCCTCCCTCCCTCCCTCCCTCCCTCCCTCCTATCTCTCACACACACCTCTATTTCCCTCCATAACTCTCCCTCTATCCCTAACTCCTTCCCTCTCCACTTTTGTCTATCCCTCCTCTCTATACCCCCTCTTTCTCTCACAATCACTCCTTTTCTATATTAAAAAAATCTCCTCCTATCTCTCTCCCTCTCACATACACACACCTACATCTCCCTCCCCACCTCTCCATCCATCCCTCCCCTCTCTACTCTTTATCTCTCCTCTCTCTACTTATCTTTATATCCCATATCCCTATCTATACCTACCTCTCCCTCCATCACTCTCTCTCCATCCCTGTCTATCTCAACTATGTCTCCCTCCCAACCTCTTTCCCTCTCTACTATCTATCTCTCCTCTCCCTCCATCTCTCCCTCCTCCTATTTCTCCCTCCACCTCTCTTCTCTATCTCACCATTCTCTCTCCCCCTCCCTCTCACTCTCTCCTCTCTATCTCACCATTCTCTCTCTCCCACTTTGCTTCCTTCCCTCTCTCCCTCCCTCTAACGTCCCTCTCTCTCTCTCTTTCTCATTCTCCCTTTACCTCTCTACTTCTCTTTATCTCATCACTCTCTCTCTCCATATTACTCTCTCTCCACTCCCTACTACTCTCTCTACCTCTCTAGATATCCCTCCCTCCCTCTCTCTCTCACAAACACTCACCTTTATCTCATCCCTACCTATCCCTCCCTCCCTCCCCTCTCTACTTATCTCTATCTCTCCTCTCTCTACATCTCCGACCCTCTCTACTTATGTTTATCTCCCCTCTCCCTCCATCACTTTGTATCTTAACTATGTCTCCCTCCCTACCTCTCTATCTATCACACACACACCTCTATCTCCCTCCCTAACTCTACCTACCTACCTCCTTCCCTATTTACTTCTCTCTATCTCTCCTCACATTCCCTCTATCTACCTCACCGTCCCTCCCCTTATTTTTGTCTCTCCTCTTAGTCTCTCTCTCCCTTTTTTCCCTCCCTCCCTTCCTCCCTCTCTTTCTCTCTCAATCACTCATTTCCTCTTGTATTAACGAAAAAGGAATCCCTTTTTCCTATGTTTGGGAATAATTAATTAACCTAATAATACCTTGATTTAGTGCTATAATGTGTCATACACATTCACATTGAATCTAGGGCCATTTTTAATCAAATGTACTTAAATTGTTCCTTATTTAGGGTGTTGTAAATTTTTTTTTTACACTTTCATGCTTATCTAGGGTTTCATTAATTAATTATGGATAATTAGAGCTTAATTGTCCCTTTAATTCAAATTCAAGCCCTCTCAATTGCATTTTTTAAGGATCCATCCCGACACCCATTCATTATATTACATGAAATTTAATTTGGAAAATTTGAGGTCCTAGAAAATAGAGTTAGGACCCATTCACCACTATTGGCGAATGTGTCCTCTCCACATAGGACACCCCTTTCTTTTCATATTTGAAATGGGTTTTTGATGTTATTTCAACCCCTCGAAGCATGGTCCTAGAAAGTTGTGCTAGGACCCATTTGCATTGAGTGGAAAATGGGTCCTCCTCACATAGGACACCCCTTTCGGAATTTAATTGTGACAGGATTATAATGATTTTCAATCCTATATCTGATGTTAGCTTGAATTATTTGAATTTCAGGGTTAATTCTTAGATTTAGAATAAATATAAGGATAATTCACATAGTTTCACCTAAAACATTTTCATAAGCAATCCTAGAACTTCATAAGAAATAAATATCACTTACACAAGAGTTCACAAGAGCTCTTAAGAGCGTTTCAAAGGCATTCAAAGGTAGATTAGTGAAGTTTATTCTAGAAATTCAAGGTCATATCATCATGTCAAAGGCATATTACATTCAAGCATGTTGTTGAGCTAAGATTGTTGATGTAGAATTGAAGATCTATTGACAAGAATTTTTTCACATCTAATTTGAGATCAAGATCAAAATTCTTCATGGCCACTTCATGTTAGTTTGTAGATTTACATTCGAAGACAAATTCCAAGGTATCAACATTTCATTATTTCATGTTCATGCTTCAATTTCATTTTTTCATCATTTAGTTTAATTTCCTAAAAGAGGTTTGACTTAGGTAAAACACTATTCAATAATAATAAACACATTTTTCTCTCATTGAATGTGTGTTTGTAGGTTCATAGGTCAAAGATCAAGTGGAGAAAAAAATTGGATAAAAATTGTCAAAGTTGTCAAGTTGTCAAGTTGTAAATTTTCCATTCATATTGCAAGGACATGAAAAAAGGCTACAAAATTTCTTAGGTTTTTAGAAGCTGATCACTGAGGATCTACGAGTGTAGACATCAAGGAAAAAAACCTATATCTTAGTTTCAAAAACTCTAATAGGGACCCTTTCGCTAGTAAAGGCAAATGAGTCCTTTGTGACCTAAATACAAGTTTTCAACAAGGTACACATCATTCTAGCCTCTAAAAACTTCCCTCACTATCTCTATAATAGTTAGGATTCATTTTTTATTATTATTTGCACCATATCATACACATAATTCCATGTTTTATAGGAAATTTTAGTGGTTCGTCATTTTGATCAATTCATTTTGAAGCAAACCCCCCTACTTTTCTATTAAACACCTCTATCTCAACATTATCTCTCTTTCTCACTCTCTCTCTCAAACAAAAAAACACCTATATCTCCCTCCCTACCTCTCCCTCCCTCCTCTCTCTACTCTCTATCTCTTCTCTCTCTCTACTTCCCTCTCTACTTATATTTATCTCCCATCTTCCGCACTATACCTACCTCTCCCTCCATCACTCTCTCTCCATCTACCTTTATCTCATCTATGTCTCCCTCCCAACATCTTTTCCGCTCCACTCTCTATCTCTCCTCTCCCTCCCTTTACCTACCTCTCTATCTCCATCTCTCCTCCATCTTTCTCTCTCTCTCTTCTTCTCTCTATATCACCATTCTCTCTCTCCCTCCCTCTCACTCTCTCCTCTCTTTCTCACCATTCTCTCACCCACTTTCCCTCTTTCCCTCTCTCTATCTCACCTATCCCTTTCTACCTCTCCCTCCCTCAAACCTTCCTCTCTTTCTTTCTCATTCTCTCCTTACCTCTCTACTTCTCTCTATCTCACCACTCTCTCTCCATACCACTCTCCCTCTCTCCTTACCTCTCTCCTTACCTCTCTACCTACCTCTCCATCCACACCCTAACACTCTCTCTCCCTCCCCCCCTCTCTCTCTACTTCTCACTCTCTACCTACCTCTCTACTTCTCTTTATCACACCACTCTCCATCTCTCCCTCATATCCCCCCTCTCTCCTTACCTCTCTACCTACCTCTTTCTCCACACACTCTCTCTCACACACACACATAGGAGAGATTAATATAAGTAGAGAGGGAAGTATAAAGAGGAGAGATAAAGAGTAGAGAGGGGAGGGAGGGAGGGAGAGGTAGGGATGGATATGGAGGTGTGTGTATGTGAGAGGGAGAGAGAGAGAGAAATAGAGTTTTTTAGATATAAAAGGAGTGATTCAGAGAGAAAGAGGGGGTATAGAGAGGAGAGACAGAGAGAAGTAGAGAGAGTAGAAGGGAGGGATGGAGGGAGAGTTAGTGAGGGAGATAGAGGTGTGTGTGTGTGAGAGAGATAGTGGAGATATAGAGAGTGGAGAGGGGAGGGAGGGATAATTAGGGAGGTAGATGGAGGTGTGTGTATGTGAGAGGGAGAGAGAGAGAGAGAGACATTTTTCTAAGATAGAATATGAGTGATTGAGAAAGAAAGAGGGGGTATATAGAGGAGAGATAGAGAGAAGTAGAGACGGAAGGAGGGAGGGAGAGGTAGGGATGGAAAAAGAGAGAGGTAGGTAGGGAGAGGGAGGGGAGATAGAGTTATAGAGTGAAGGAGAGATGGAGGGAGAGGTAGGGATGGAGAGAGAGGTGAGAGAGAGAGCTATAGAGAGAGGGAGGGTGGATAGAGAGAAGTGGAGAGGGAAGGAGAGATGGAAGAAGAGGTAGGGAGGGAGGGAGAGGGAGGAAAGATAGAAAAAGAGAGGAGGGAGGGAGAGATATGTAAGGAGAGAGAGGTGGGATAGATAGAGTAGAGAGAGAGAGATAGAGACAGAGATAGAGATAGACAGAGAGAGAGAGACAAAGAGGTACTATGTAGGGGTAGGCTAGAGAGAGAGATGTAGAGAGAAAAGGTTTATTTAAGGAAGAGAGAGAGAGAGAGGAGGGAGAGAGAGGTAAAGAGGGATAGTGGAGATAGATAGAATGATAGAGAGAAGTAGGTAAAGAGAGGAGAGATAAAAAGAGGGGGAGGGAGGGAGAGATAGAGACATAGATAGAGAGAGAGGGATGGAAAGGTAGGGAGAGAGAATTGAGATAGAGAGAGTAGAGAGGGAGGGAGAGAGATAGAGATAGGTGATAGATTGATAAGTAGAGAGGGAAGGTGGAGAGATTGAGAGAGAGGAGATAGGGAGGGAGAGAGAAATAGGTATAAAGGGATAGGTAGGTAGAGACAATTAGAGAGGGATGGAGAGATAGAGGGAGAGATAGGGATGGAGAGAGAGAAATGAGAGAGAAATAAAGAGAGGTAGGTAGAGAGAGAGATGGGGAGATAAAGAGAATTATAGAGGAAAGGAGAGAGAAAAATTTGAGGTGGGGAGGGAGGGAGAGAGGTGATAGAGAGGTGAAATAGAGGATGGAAAGTTAGGTACGAAGAGATAGGTGAGATAGAGAGAAAGAGAGTAGAGAGGGAAGGGGAGAGAGAGAGAGAGAGAAAGATGTGATAGGGAGAGAAGTAGAGAGGTCAGGAGGAAGGTGGATAGATTTAGTGATGGGAGTGAGGGAGAGAGAAAAGGGTATAAAGGGATAGGTTAGATAGTGAGAAGTATAGAGTGAAGGTGGTTGAGAGATAGAGAAAATTAAGAGAGGGAGAGAGAGAGAGAAAGATAATGGTGAGATACCAAGTATAGAGGGAAGGAAAGATATGGAATGAGAGAGTGAGAGAGAAAGAGGGGAGAGAGATATGGGAGGAGGGATAGGTAGGGATAGAGAGAGTTGAGATAGAGAGTAGAGAAATATATATAGAGATAAAAGGAGAGGGAGGGGATATAGAGAAATGTTCAAAGGTAAGAAGGGGGGGAGGGAGGAAGATAGAGATTAGAGAGGGAAGGAGAGAGATATGTACATGTAGAGATGTAATTCTTGAGCTCAAGGGAGATAGAGTCAAATAAAGGGATGGAGATAGTGAGAGAGAGAGAGAGAGGCTTACAACATAAGAGATGAAAATGAGTGAGATAGAGAGAGATAAATATGATACAACTTACTGGTTACTAAAATTTGACCTCCTGATTATTTAAATTTAACATATTGATTATTGAAATTTGATAGTTTGAAAAATTATAAGATCTTGGACAAAAACTATAATTTTCATTATAATTCCAAGAGATTTGAAACTACTCTTAAAAATCCTGAAACTATATACATGAAATTTAACTTAAAGTATAAGAAAGTAAATGGCCATATGTAAATGTCAAAGAAAGAGTTTAAGGGCAAGTGCAAAAAGTTGGGGGCCAAAAAGCGGCCAACTTTTTTAAGTTTTTTTGAAAAGCCATAATGAGAGCGCATTATAATGCATTCACGTTATGGCTTTGTGTGATTGATCCTAGAAGACTCAGTCACACCAAGCCTATAACATGCTCACATTATAACATGAGCACGTTATGAGTTGTTATAAGAAATAAAAAGCAAATCAGATTCATTTTTACACTATCACATTTCCTCCATCTGCGGCCTACAAACCCTTCCAAGGCACACTTTGATTGTGGAGACCCCAAATTCATCAGTTTCTTCACTAAATATTTGCTATTTCTTTGCTAGAATGCCACCATGTCGATGATGAGCTTAAAGGAGTAAGCTTTTATTGTTTATTTTTGTGATTTTTTTGTTAAATAGGTAGATTTAATATGTTTTTTATGTTAATTTTTTAATTTTTAGGAGTTAATAATCCACCTAATTCTCCTCCTCATGAAAAACCACACAAAAATATTCTTTATGAACAACCAAAGCAACAAAATCTTCCATAATTCCTCAACATCCTCCTAGAACTCAACAAAATTTAATGGGGGAATTTTTTTTATTTTTTTTAAATGAGTCAATTGCGAGGTTGAACAATCCTATAAGTTCAACCTCAAAAAGAATCACAATTACAAATTAAATTCAAGATATGTTAACACATGTAGATGCAATTAGCAATCAATTAAGTGGTTGGGCTAATAAGAGGCGGGAGTATAGAGATTTTTATGCAGATAAGTTATCTTAAAAATAAGTAAGAAATTATAAAATTACAAAATATGACATATGTTCACTATTCACTAACCCACATACAAATAAACCTCTTCACCTCACAAGAAAGGGGTTTCCTATACATTGGTGCAACCACCAAGGGATAAAGGACAATTTTTGGAAGAGGTGGTGGATGGTTTTTGACCATCCTCCATGTAACAATAACGAGGTCCCCCAATATTTGTTGAGGAAACCCTACTGCGAATTTGTCCTCAATAAAGTACCCAGCTATTTTGATATGTGATACTTCTAGGGGAGACGTGGTGGTTCCAATCAGGATACACTAATTTCACATCTTGATCCTTAGTGTCTATGAAGACAAGAACTCGCTAGACTGGTTTATGAGAATGTTTCTATCCATTTTGTTTTGAAGGAGAGTGTTGAGGTGGATATTCTACACTCTATTAGTTCTTTGACCCATAGTATCATCAAGAGTGTGAGTCCTTTAGTACAATGCGATCTAGGGGATACTTCAAGGGGTAGGGTTCCACCCCATATTTGTCAGGCTTTTAGGTCCATCTGTACATATGACACCACATATAGTCAGGAGGCTCGTGCATAGGCTATATCTGTAGCTAACCAGTTGGTGATGATAGATACCATGTTGAATGAGGCTTTCAACCTCGATACTCACGTAAATGTTAGCATGTTCATTGAATTGAATTTATTAAATTTCATTTTTGAAATGTAAGATTAACTAATTTAGTTTAATGATTGTAATAAAATTTTAGGGTCATAGTGTTCATACTATTTTTCCTAGCCCTCCACCTCCTTATTACTCCACGAAATCTATTGTCGAGGTATGTAACTAGTAAAAAATTATAAATATTACATGTGAATAGAATTTTTATATGAATGGTATTCTAATATCTTATTTTGGATATTGAATAGGTTAATATTGTAGATTTCACAGCAACACATCCCAATGGAAATGGAGCTCAAACCTTCACTCAGGTAATAGAATAAAGAGTTTAAATAATTAATTGTACCTAATAGATTTATGTAGTTTATATTAATATAATTGATTAAATTGTATTTCACATCTTCCAAACTCAAAGTACTACTTCACATTACATAACTAATAACTAGATGTTGATAGATGACAAAATTTCAATTACAATATAGTTTTTTAGAAAGTCAAAATAAGAAATGATGCAATTACTTCACATAGAATAACTAATAACTAGGAGTAGCTACCAATTGAATTTACTTGTCATGGAATTCCATGATACCACATTTTATTGAGGCATTTTTCAAACAGTTCACTGCCTTGTCTATCCTATGGATGCTTGGAAAAAATCTATCAAAGGATAATAGTAAGCAATAGCATAGACAAGGAAATGATTTGTTTGAAAAATATCCTCAAATAAATGTGGTCTCATGGTGATTTCCATCACCATGAGAACACATCTCTTAGAGGAAAATTTTCAAATAGCTCTCCACCTTGTCTATGCTACAACATTTTCCATACATGTATACGAAATCATTTTATCAAATAGTTCACTACCTTGATGCTATGGCTAAAATCCTAAAATAGGTCCTTTCCAACAAACTATGGATTGTTAGAAAAAATATATCAAAGCATAATATTAAGAAATAGAATAGACAAGGCAGCGATTTGTTTGGAAAAATGCCTCGAAGAAATGTGGTCTCATGGTGATGGAATGTCTAGAATAGACAAGGCAGTGATTTGTTTGAAAAAATGCCTCGAAGAAATGTGGTCTCATGGTGATGGAATGTCATTCCATCACCATGAGACCACATTTCTTTAAGTAATTTTTTCAAACAACTCACTACCTTAAGAATAGATAATCCTCTTTAATCAAATCAAATCATTTTAATACCTTGAATTTGATCCCCAAATCTAATTCCATCCTCCATCTTTATCCTTAGATCCTATTCTTCCAATCCCTAAGTTCATCTCTTATCCATCATCATAATTTCCATCCTCATTAAAAATCAATACCAATCTTTCTTCCAATCAATCCTCCACCGTGTCTAACCATCTAATCTATCCTGCATCCAACCTAATCCATTATAATTCAACTTCATCCATTCCAACCAAACCAACCATATTGATGATGATGAGGATAGCATTTTTGACCAACCTAAATATAATCCCAATGATGACAATGAGAGTATTGTGGATCACCTTGAATCCATTTTCAATAGATAGAATTCTCCAATTTTCCACCAATCCCCCATCCAAAGCTCCCCTCAAGTCCCATCCATACCATGCGCACCCACCACCACTAATTTTATCCTCACATACTACTTCCATAATTATAAGGATTCCATGCTCGGATGTCTCCTTGGAATTGGTATTAAGCTTCCATCCTCCATACCTTCATCCAATCCCAATCCATTTCCTCTTGCGTATCCAAGTCCCCTTCCTTTGAAAATGGAAACCAAGCCTTTAGCCAAAATTCCCCTCCAAATCCTTTTCAAGGTCCTCGTCCTCATCCTCAATTTACAAATCCATGGAAGCTTCCACCTCTTATTTCACTTGTTCGTATCCCACATCCTTAAAATCCACATCACCCCACTATTACCAAGAAAACTCATCCCATGTCTCTCATAATAACTTCCTCATTGGACTATTTACAAAGGTGGTTGTTTCCCCATGCAAAAAAAAAGGTGGTGTAATATTTTCATATCATGCATCCACCTTCATCACCCCCACATCAAGATAAACCCTAATACCCTAAATCTTAAATGAATCCCTTATCAATTCATCTACCCAAGTTAAAGAGTCTATAAAACCTTCCTCCCTCATCACACAATCCATATCAAATGAACTATGTCTTGTGTGGTCTCACAACATGCCCCATTTTTCCCCTTGGCAAAATGTGGATCCATTTTTTTTCCTTTTGTTTCCTCTCGCTTTCATTTACTTTGGTGTTGTTCTGGGGGTTGGTGAAATTGCAAGTTTCATTTTCATTTTTGCTTGGTCTTTGATTAATTCCTTGTTCTTTCCTAGATTTGGTTTCTTGGTCACTTCACAAATTTCTATCAATTTACAATAAACCAAAATCCTGGAGTTGTTGTGGTTGTGTCAAGGATTTTGTATCTTTGATTGGTCTTAGTCCCACCCGATAAGCTATCACCCGGAGGTTTCTCCCGATGATCGCATTTTCCTACAACGATTATTCTGATGGTTTATTTTTTTTTCCTTAGCCGGAGGTCAGTAATCAAAGGTTCGATTATAAAATGTTTGAATCACTTTTGATATCTCTTAAGTCCGGTTCTCGATTCTTCTCTTTCCTCTTGGTTTTCTCTATAGCTTGGAGGTAAGTGTCCTAGTTCCCGATAATCTTTCCAAGATTAGGTACTGGAGGTTTTCAATCCCGGTGATCGTAAATGATCATGTATCTTAAAGGCCTTTGCCTCAAAAAAACAAAAGTGACAAA
Source organism: Sequoiadendron giganteum (assembly GCA_007115665.2). Classification (NCBI taxonomy): domain Eukaryota; kingdom Viridiplantae; phylum Streptophyta; class Pinopsida; order Cupressales; family Cupressaceae; genus Sequoiadendron; species Sequoiadendron giganteum. The sequence continues at coordinate 293,314,708 of CM021100.1, forward strand.
AGAGTTCCACATAATTTATTTGCACCGTCCTTTCCTCTAGTACTAAGCCTATGCAAAAACCTAGGTCCTTGTTATATGCAACCTAATCTTCCATTATTACACCTTTATTTGAGAAATTAATGCATTATAATAGATAATTAATGAAGGTGGTGACCTAAACACATGTACTTGGTATCACCTCGAGCATGTAGTTGCTTCTATAACACTCTACTTCACGTCATACTACAAACTTGTAAAGGACACTGAATGAACAAAATTAATATTATGGCATGCAAGGAAAGGTAATTTTTGAGAAACTGAGAACACAGCTACCAAGGGTTTCAAGGTTGCATTATGAAAATATTTTCATCATCAAAAAACGTATGACTCGAATAGCATAAATTTTGTTAATCATTTTTATTTTGATTTGAATTTAACTAAAAGGAGAATTGAAAATTGTACTAATTGTTTAAAAACTTGTTAAATTTAACCCTAACTCGCACACAAGGCACATATTTGAAAATGCAGAATACACCAATGAAAATGTGTACTTCTAAAGAAAAACCAAAAGATGAATTCAAATACTATAATTCACAAGCTATACCAATTGGTGGGATAGCCAATGATACTCATATGGGATGGTATTCTGATGTTGAATTCCTCACATGGGAACAACAAGAAAATGCTTCTCAGTGTACAAAGAATGTTATAGAAAGTGGGTTACTTTTAGTAGGAGGGTTTTTGCTAGCAATGGAGGCCCCTAAGCTGGTTATGGAATGTTTGAACCACTATGACCTGTAAAAAAGAGTCATTGAGAAGGAGTGAAGAAATTATGTAGATTTCTTCAAGAAAGGAATTATATATACATTTGTGCTTCTTGCATTTACTCAAATGTGACATATTGATCTAAAGGCGAAAGCCAAAACCTACCCGAGTGTCAAAGAACACAACAGAGAAATTATGAACAAATAGTGGTACCAAGAGAGGATTACAAAGTAGACAAAGCAAATTCTAAGGTGTATGTTCACCCCAAATGTTAAAGATATCATAACTATGCAAAGAAGGATAACTGGATTGTGAGATGCTAGTAAATTTGAACCATGGATTTTTGTAATTATATCCAAATTGATGGAAAACCCTATGCCAATGCATTGGAAAATATTTATTAGTGACATATTGCATGATTAGATAAGGGCATTTCCAATGTCCAGATTTTTTAATAAGTCTCATATGTGATTTATTCCTGTGCCTTAAGGGAAAAAAAGAAAGGGTTGAAAAGGATTGGTACTTTGGGCAGAGAAGTAGGAAACGGTTTAATATATGCTCATTTACCTCAAACTACTATCCATGGATATAAGGAGCATTACAAGAGAGTTAATGATGTGTTTTCCATGAAGTTGGTTAGAACAATGGAAGGTGACAAAGCTAAAAGATTGTCTTTGGAAGCACAAAGTGTTATTAGACCTATTGGAGGCCGATACATTTAGTTTCCAAATTTCACCTACATTAGGTTGGAAGGGTTTGATGGACATACTTTCATGTTGTTGAGGTACCTTATAGATAAAATGGTGTTTCTAGAATTGGTTAGACAATTAAAGCCGTCCCAAGGTATTTATAGTGTGGATCGTAAAAAGGCTTCTCTCAAATTTCCTATTGTAATAGGAAACTACAAATGTAGTGCAATTAGAGTAGCCAATTTGTGTGAAGAGGAGTTGAAAATGTATAATTTGGAGTAATTTCCACTCGAAAGAAAGTACTATGACACAAAAGGGAATATTTCCAGGAATATAGCTATTTTTTATGCTCATTTCCAACATCTAGAAGATTATTGGTTAAATTTTGAAGACAAGCACAAAGTAAGAAAGAGAAAATATGAAAGATTGTCATTAAAATTTGCATGAATTCTTAAGATTCATGATGTTCTAGATCAGATGGAGAAAGATGATGGTGAAGTGTTGAATAAGGCTTACAATGAAACTAGAGTCTATGATGAACCTATTCTAGACTCAAATTATATAAATAAATAAATAACATCAGTGGAGGAATTCTTTGTACCGGTTCTACTGTAGACTCAACAAGGGATAAATGACTTTTGTAAAATTTTAAGAGAGAAAGGAATAAAACCCACATACTTTCAAGATAAAAGAAAGAAAAAAAGATCTAATAAAATCAGTCTAAGTGTGGGGAACCTATTAAGAAAAAGAGGAAAGTTGGTAAAGTAGTTGTTGGTATACACATTGAAGAAAGAACCCCTAAGGCTCCAAGCCAAGGAATTTTGTTAAAACCAGCTAGTAAATGTAAATATGTTGACTCAGTCAAGGTTCAATCAAAAGTAAAACCAAAAGTGGCATCTTCTTCCACAACAAAACCAATGACCAATCTTACTATTGATGAAGGGGTAGGGATAAAAGAAAATACTAGTACACAGACAAGGTCTACATCTTAGAGATCTACAACATTATTCACTTCTCTCCCTTTGGTTAATATGGCTACTGTAAAACAAGCACTAGGGAAAACTCCTCTAGTTGTGGATGAAGTTTTTGAAATAGATGAAGCTAAAATTAGGGAAAAAATGGATAAGTGGGGTGCCATGTGGGAATGAATAAAAGAAAATAATTCTAAAGACAAACCCATGGTACAACTAGTGGTGGAAGAAATTCTAGATATAAGGTCAATTCCTATGAACATTGAAGAAGAAGAATTCACAAAAGGGACACTTGCTTCGGAAGCAGGGAACCTAATGTTCTTGAAATGGAAATAGGGAAGATTGTAGGATAGTATCCTAATGATGATATGGTTATTGAAGATACCTTTGATTCCCAGCCTTCATTGGGGAATGATCAAAATGATAATGAGCAACTGCGGGTCTCTGAAAATCAAGGGAGGAATAAATTGAGACTAACCTTCACAAGTTTTAGGTGATAAGGTCCGAGATGAAGAAAATCCTGATGTGATAGGATATGAAGAAGGTGGTGTCCTAGGAACGGATGTTGAACACCTGGCTAGACAAGAAAAAAAAAGTCTTGGAACTGAAGAGACAGTGTTGAATCCCAGTAATCCAAAATCTATGCCAAAAAATACTGAAGATGTTCCTATTTTAGAGGATGTAATAGTTAAAGTTAAAGATATAAGAGAAGAAGTTCCTAAACATACTGAAGGCTAGGAGCAGAGAAATGTTATAGAGGTAGAATGAGATGAAGATGCACATGATTGGTTAATGAAAGAATTGACTTCTCTATTTGAACTGAAATTGTTACCTTTGGATCTCAAAAGTTTTATGCAAGAAGTGGAGACTTCTAAGCCTAGGTGAAGAGCTAAAACGAAGCATGTCATATAGAAGAATGTAGATGGAGGTATAACAATCCATATAGATACCTTAGTAGCAAATAAAAATAGACATGAGATAATGCCTAAGGAGTATAGGATAACAAGTATCAATGTTGGACACTCATCCTGGACACAAGAATTGGAAGAAATGAAGATGAATTATAAACAATTGTTTTCAGGGTAAAAAAAAGTAAACAAAAGAAAAGAGAGTTGAAAGAATGGGTTGCTAGCTTAGAGAATTTTGTAAGATCATTAGCCCAATATAGTCAAGCATAGACTAAATTGCCTCGAAATCTAGTAGTTATGTCACAAGAACGGGTGGATGCAATTGCAGTGATTCACCATAGGACGAATGTATTTGAATAATGGATTGAGTATTAGGTAAGTAAAGGAGAAGAACTCATTACAGATGAAATTGGGAAGTATAAAGAAGAAAACCATTGGTTTGAAAAATACAAGAGATTGGAAGGAGAATGTAGATTTTTCCTAGAACAAGTTGATGTTGATAAGAAAAATGTGGAAAATCTCATGCAAATGGATGCCCGAGAATTGATAAGAGAAAATATAATTTCAGAACAAGAAGTTCCATTATGTGAAAAATGGAAGAAATAGTTAAGTTGGGAAGGTGACACTTTAGTACGATGTATAGAAGGATTTGAAAAGGTCGCCGAAGAATGTAGTAAGTTGCTTGATAAAGATCAAGATTTTATTGAAGTGTTAGCACATCAAGATTGTGATTCTTGAACACTAGGACAGGAGGGTAAAGAAGCAAAAGATTTCAAAGAGAAGATTTAGAGAATAAATAAAGACCATGTCTAGTTGTTAACCCAGGAAGTTGTTGATGAGATCATACATTGCAGAAACACTATAGTCAGATATGAAATAGAGAAGATGCAAAGGAATGTTAATATACTCCAAATATCAAAAGATTACACCAAGCTCAAGTTTAGATGGAAGGTAATACAAGGAATTTTAAAAGAGCGAATGCATCAGATATTAGTGCTTTTTGAGAATATTAGCTAAAGAAAAATGAAGAAAGGTTCCTAGAACTAGAGCTCTAAAAGATATAAGGAGGTATCAGATATCAGATACCAGAGGTGTCACAAAGATGTTTTGTTGAAGTTGATTTTGTAGGTTATTCCTGGTCCTGATAAAATTTTCTCATCTAGTATTCTAAAGAATGTTGATAGCCATGTTTTATGTGGAGTGTAGTACATGAGAGTTTGAAGTTGAAGGGTGATGCTGCTGAAGAAGTCAAAGCCTTGATTTTGTCTAGAAGATTCTGATGACAACTAGTGTATGCCATGTGCTACATTTTGATTTTCTATTTATGATTTCTCTTGATAGACTTTAAGTTTGAACCCTTGGGGCCTTATTCCTATAAAATTTCAATTACTATTTTATTTTTATTTTAGGTTTAGAATTTCTGGATGTTAGAAGAGCCAAAAATTCTTTAAGTTTTGTTCTTTTTTCCTATTTTATGAATCATTCCAGGCTAAAAACTTGTATGCACATAGACCTTAATCAATATCAAAGCCAATTTTATAGCTACCTATCTCATGTATCTTTGTAGTTGGTTTTGTTACTTCAGTTGAACAAGACTATGTGCTACATCATTTAAGGGTGCATGCAGAACTTATTTGGTGTCCAAACTAAAACCGCTTCTTTAAAATCTCACACCATTTTATCCCTAACTGTGAAGCAATCTAGTGAAGTATAAAGAGGTTTGCTTTGATTTTGTTATATCTTGGGGAATGCATGGAGAATGACTAAGAGAAAATTTATTTTTCATTATTTTGATGCTTTATTTTAGATTATATGTTTAAATTTCTAAAAATGTTCCAAAAAATAGATGAATGAATGGAAATTTATCCAAAATATTTAATTTTCTATGAATTTTTTGAATGTTTAAAGCCAAGTCTACTTAAGTGATAGCAAAAATTGTTTGATGTTCATAAAATATTACTACAAATCTTTTGACTTCATGAGATTATTTTATGATCGAACTAGACATCTTGTACATAATGCTCATGATTCTTAATGAAACTAGAGATTACCATATACCCCTTGAGATTAACAACAAAATCACATCATACCCTAAAGTAAACCTAGTATGGCCAAGACCTGACTATTGGAGACTTGGGATTGAACTAATTCATCCTTTTCCAATTACATAGACAAACCCTAAGGTTTCTCTAGTTAAGTCTTTCAAGAAGATAGCTTCTTCACGGTTTGGTTGTGAGGACTATATCTACACTGTTGTTGCGAGTGACATCATCGTCAATAGGAACTGGTGCTAGAAGGAGGGCCTATTGTTGTTCTTTTGGTTTTGTAGGGTTTGAAACCTAGATTTTCATTGTATCAATAGATCTCAACCTGGTGATCCTCATGTGACTTTAGTTGAGCTTAGTGGTCAAATGTCATCTAGACCTCAAAATTATTGAAATGTAAGTGAAAATTCTCAAAATTTGACTATTGTTATACCACCACTGCCTCCCATAGGGATGGATTTCTTTAACATAGAGTCATCGATTCAATTTGTTGTGTATAATGATTGATCAAAAAATCCTGACAAATTGTGTCCTAAGTATTATCTTCACAAAGATGCCGAAGAACATATAAGTATCTTTAAGGATACATGTTTCGGAGTGAGAACTCAACATGAAGATGTCATATGTAGGTTGTTCCCATATACCTTAAGTGATGAAGTTTACTAGTGGAATATCAACCTACCTCATAACTCAGTTAGATCATGGAAAGATATGGAGAGTCAATTTTTTGCCATATTTAGAACACCGATTGATCCTACCTTGTTATATCATCAATTTTCTCAAATCAAGAAGTTTGATGGAGAATCTATAACTACTTTTAATGATAGGTTCTAGAAGGCTTACTCTAGGTTGCAAGCACCTTATTTAGTGGATAATTTATTTGCTATTGTGGTTTATTATACAACAATAGATCCTTTAACTGCTATGTTTGTGAAGTGAAGGTAAAATCCTCCCACTACCTTACCCGAAGCCTATGTTAAATTCGTAAGTGTAAATTTAGAAATGAAACACCTCAAAAGTGGATTGTCTACAATGGAAAAAATGGATTGAATAATTTCCCTATCCTAAGTGTGAATGGAGTCTCTTTAAATCATCCAATGAATCCTAATGATTTTTCTTCAATGGTCTAGAATGGGGCATTTCCTCAGAATACTTTCTTTCAACCAGGAAATAGTCAAGCTTTAGTCCCTCACCTTGGTCTAGCTATCACAGAGCTACATCCTAACGGAAATTTTGTCTTCTCACAAACTTAGGAAATTCAAAATGCTAAAACTCTGGATGATAAGGAATAAATTAAAGAAATTATAACTCAACTCAAAGTATTAACCATAGAGGTTACACAATTAAGAAATCAAAACTTTTATTCTAAAAATAATAATCAAAATTCACAAAGTCGAGTGTATAATGCTCCTAGACCTCCTAGACCTTGGAACACACGACCAAATAATGGAGAAATATCCACACCTTTAGATAACACTAATCATTCTGATGATAGATCCACATCAAAGGTGAATTTAGCTAACCTTGGGATGAATAATTGGTGTAGAATTCACAATACAAATGTTCATGCTGAAGTGGACTATCCATAATTTAAAACTGATTTAGATATTTTCTAGCTACTACACATTACAATGAATAGTGTAACTCCCATACTCCTAAGGGAAATGAGTTGGTTCCAGTAGGATATGATTCTTCTTTGGTACTTGAAAGTTACGAGCGTGTCCTGTCACCTACTATTGTCAAGATTTATGCTCATGAATATGAAGGAGACAGTTCAGCCATGACTTTAGAAACATATATGTTTCCTTATCAAGATGAAAATGAACCTTAGGATGAAGTTGACGAAATTCATCCATTTCAACAATATCAGAAAGGACATAATTATAACCTAAGAAGTAACACAAATGGTGGAAGTAAATTCAATGGGTGGTTGACCATGCTAGTTCCGCCTAACAACTTATATACTCCACTTGATAATAAATCAAGCAATACTCTAGGGTTACCTAAGGTAACCTCTTATTATAATTCATCAAATTTTTCATGAAGTGAAAAGATAGATTTCGCTAATCAAAACAACTTGACTAATTATTTAGTGGAAGAAATAAAAAAGGTAAAAATCAACCTTTGTTTATCAGAGTTTCTCAAAACACCGGTGATTAGGAAAGCTTTCTTAAACACTTTAGAATAACTTCAAAAAAAATAAAAATCTAAGGAATCTTAGATGAAAGATAGTTCCATTAAGGTAAAAGATAAGAGAATTGTTCCTATGGCAGATGCGCAAATAGCCTTTTACAAAGGAAAACTACAATCCCCACCATTCTAACTCACGCTAGGAATATTTGGTAAAAATATCCACAATTGTCTAGTAGACCCTAGAGAGTTTACTAATGTGATGCCTTTGTCCATATGTCAAATGCTAGGGTTAACTCTAGAAAGTTCTTCAAATAAATTTACTCAACTTGACAAAACTGAAGTAAATGTAGTCAGGGAGTCAACTAATATTCACATGCAACTAGCATTGGATCCTAGGATTCAGTATTATATAGATATTTAGGTTATCGAGATACCTGATACTTATAGCATGTTATTGAGCACGGATTGGTCAAAGACTCTGAATGGATATATGGTCATGGATTTCTCACATATGTGGTTACCATGGAAAGGAGTTCCTAACCAAAGCATAATCGAAAGGGAATGAAGTATAAAATACATGATCACTAATTTCGATTAGAAGAATGAAGTTCTATATATTGATGTAGAACCAGGTGTTTATAAAATCTGAAGTTCAGGAGTTAAAATAGAAGAAGTATTTACATGCAATGTTGAAAAGCATAATTACATAACTCCTAGAACTGATGTTTTAATTGAATCAAATTGTGATTCTTCAGAAGTAGAAAATAGTCATTATGATAAATTTTGGAAAAGTATTGTTGCAGAAGCTTGAAAGAATGGTAAAATTGAAATCTCACTAAAAAGCGTTTTATTGCAGGATTGGTGCAGGTTGCATAATTCTGCACATTCAGAAGATAGTTGCATGATGTGCTTGGAAATAATCCACAAAATCAAGAGCCAATACTATCTAGAACATGATAAGATCAAAATATTTAAACCAAGGATACATGAAGACAGAGTCTAAGTTACATAAACCAAAAAGGATAATTAGGTGACTCTTAAAAATGGTAAGTCTCAAGTTATGAATGATCAAGCCTGGAATCTTAAGTTTGATGGATCTAAATCAAAACAAGGAATTGGAATTGGAGTTGAACTCATCATCCTGCAAGGTAAGTCTTTTCTTGCTACTTATCGATTGCAATTTTAGTGTACTAACAAAGTGGTAGAATAAGAAGGCCTTATTCATGGTTTGATGCTAATGATCGAGAATAAAATCAAAATTCATAAGGTGTTTGGTGATTCTGAACTGGTAGTTAAACAAGTGCAAAAATAGTATGTTTGTCATTAGAAGTGATTTTCCATTTATCGACATGGAGTATGGGATTTAATAGAATAATTTGATGCTTTCAACATTACTCACATTTTGAGAATATTTAATCAAAGAGCCAATGATTTGGTTGTTGTTGCCAGTGCTTTAGAACCTCTAGATGCCTCATATTTGAGGATATTTATAGTTGAACTGGTATAGTTACCTTCGGTTCCTGATAATGTTACAAATTAGAAAAATTTCAAATATGGTTGACACATATTGGAGTTCATTACTTAATTTGGTATTTTCGAAGCACAAATAATTGAAGAAATAGATCACCTCGACAACGAAATTCAAGACAAAGAATTAGCTCAAGCTAAAGATAATAATACTCCAAAAGGGATAATTAAGTTGGAATGACTGTTTGATATCTATCAAATAGTTTGATATAAATATTTTCATCAAAGTGATGGGGGTCATCTGAGTTATACAATTTTTATACTAAAGAATATCCTAAGAAAGTGCTTATTGGAAAGGTTTGTACCGAAGAAGAGAAGAGAAATATCACTCAAGCACTCAAAGATTATTGGAAGGTTATAGAATGGACATACGAAGATTTGAAAACCTATGATACTTCCATCAACACACATACAATACCACTAAATCTTGATGTGAAGCCTTTCTGATAGAAACAATGACCAATAAAAGCGCTCTTAGAACCATTAATACAAAAGGAAGTCCAAAATATTCTCTCAGCCTGAAAAATATTTCCTATCAGACATTCTACTTGGGTAGAAAATTTGGTACCCGTAAGGAAGAAGAATGGAGACATACGACTGTGTGTAAATTTCTAAAATCCTTATAAGGCTTCTAAAAAAGATAATTATCCACTACCTTCAATGGAAGAAGTGTTAAAAATCATAAATGGTTCATAGATGATGTTCTTTTTGGATGGATTCTCTAGATATAATCAAGTAATGGTAGCAAAGGAAGACCAGATGAAGACCGCATTCACCACAAAGTGGGGAACGTTTTCTTACAAAAGGATGCCATTATGATTGATAAATGTCAAGGATACATTTCAGAGAGCCATGGATTATGATTTTTGAGATTTGATAGGTAAATATACTATCATCTACATGGATGATCTCATAGTATTTTCAAAGAACAAAGGAGATCATGTTCAAGATCTAAGAGAAATATTGCAAAAGTGTGAAACTTATGGAGTCTCACTAAATCCTAAGAAATGTATTTTCGAGGTGACTAAAGGTAAATTCCTAGGACACATTATTTCTGAAAAAGATATTTCAGTAGACCCAAACAGAGTGAGTACGTTGCTCAAGTTACAACCCCCTAGAAGTAGAAAAGAATTGAAATCTTATTTCGGTAAGATCAATTTCGTTCGGAAATTTATCACAGGATTTGTCAAGATAGTAAAACTAGTCAATTATATTTTGAAGAAAGATGCAAAAATAGAGTGGACAAATGAGGCTAAGCTCGCCTTTGAGAATATAAAATCTGCAATTGTGGAAGCACCAGTACTAGTGGGTCTAGATTATGTTAAACCTTTTTATATTTACTCATTTGCTTATGGTCATACATGTGCAATAGTACTAACACAGAAAGGTGAGAATAAAGAAGAAAAGCCAAATGACTTTATGAGTGCTCCATTTAAAGAAATAGAGCTAAGATACATAGATGTTGAGAAACAAGCCTTTGCTTTGGTCAAAGTAGTATGAAAATTTAGGCATTACATTCTAAGGAGTATAGTGACCAAAGCTAGTGTTCTGGATGCTACAGTTAAAATGTTGTTAACACAGGGAAAGCTCGGAGAAAGAGAGACATATGGGTCATAATTTTACAAAAAAAATATTTATAAATTATACCCATGAAACTAGTTTAGGGACAAGCTTTGGTCAAATCCATTGCAAAAATAGATCCACAAATTTCTAGCCAACAGTACACTTTGGATGTAAAAGACTAGGAAGATTGGTATTCAAATATATGACATTATTTGGTCAACCATACTTTCCTAGATCAGATGTAGAGAAATTAGAGAAGAACTCTTAAGATAAAATCACAAAGTTACATGATCAAAGGAGGAGCTCTATTCAAAATAAATCATGAAGGAAACTATTTGAGATTTTTAAATAGAATGGAAGTGAATGAAGTGTTGCAGCAATTGCATGATAAGTTTAGAACAACTGATGGAGCACCTTTAGCTACTGCAAACCTCATTTTGAGATCTGTTTATTACTGTCCAACAATTTTTCAAGATACATATGAACATGTGAAATATTGTCATACATGTTAGACTGCAGTAGACAAATGAAGATTCAATGCTTAGCCATTATAACCGATGATGGAGATGCACCCATTTTCACAATGGGGACCAGATTTCATTGATACTATTAATCCTCCATCATCCACAAGTCACAGGTTTATATTAATTGATATAGATTATTGCACCAAATGGACCAAATCATGTCCTAACAAATATTGCACCACAGAGGTGGTAATCAATTGTTTGGAGGAAAACATTATTACCAGGTTTGAAGTACTGTTTGCACTAGTATGTGATAATGGTCCTAATTTTTCTTCATCAAAGTTTTCCAATTAGGCATTTGAATATGGTATAACATTAAATTTTGTGTCTAACTATTATTCGTAGGGAAATGGATTATCAAATTCATCAAACAAAAATCTATTGGATATAAAATTAAAAATTTGGTTGAAAATAATCCTAGATAATGGTATTCTTTATTGAAATTATCCCTTTGGGTAGATCGTACTAGGATGAAATTTGCACTGGGAAATTCTCCTTACCACCTAGTTTATGGGGTAGATCCTATATTACCGATAAATTTGAAAACCCCTACTTGGAAATTTTCTCAAGAATACACTGGATTAGATGATAAAACTAAAGCTCAATTGTTGCAATTAATGCATTTGGATGAAAAACTTACCCAAGCTATAGATTATTTTTCTAGACATCAATTTGTGGTAAAAAGATGGTTTGATAAAAGGGCTAGATTAATTTTTTTTAGAATATCTGACTTAGTCCTGTACTCAAACAAACCCATGAACACAAAGGTGAACATGGTAAGTTTGACAAGCTATGGGTAGGTCTGCATCAAGTTTCTGAAAGTTTAGGTGATAGTACCTACCGGCTCAAAACCTTGACTAGTGAAGATGTCCCATTGCTTGTCAATGGGAACTTTTTGAAGCATTATTTCCTATCATATTTTTTGTATATGTTTTTGTAAATATTTTTTTGTTAGTTGGTCTTGTTGTTGCTTTGTAGATAGTCATTTGTTGCATTGTCTTGTTTTTTTTTTTGGGTTTGCATCGTTAGGCTATACAACGATTAGCAACTTCTGAAGGTGAACAAGGTAATCGAACATCAATTTTGGAAATTCAATCTATGCTTTGACCAAAAGTAGTCCTTTAATTATAAATAATTGGGGAATTGTTTGGTTTTTGGTTTTACTCTAGTTATCATAAATAATTCAGTTGATGTTGAGCTACAAATGAACACATATCTTAAATCATTCTACTAAAATTTGGGATAGCAGTCATTCACATTGGGTGAAAAATCAAAAGGCTACCTTTGCTACCACTATAATTCCCAACCTAATAGCAGCCTTCATTGCTTGCAAGTTTATATGAGTTGTCAATGAAATATCAAAAGATATATATATATATAAAGAAATCAACTCTTTAGGTTATCCAAATATCACTATCAGGGCTATGGATGCCTGGCTGGCAGTAGAGCTATGTTTAAGGGAATTATGGAGATAACCTTGTCAGGGCTATGGATGCCTAACTGGAAGCAAGGCTCTATCCATGGTTGGCTTAAAAGGGAATTGCCAAATTCTATAGATCAATGCAAATAGTTGTTGTGCTCTAGGTTTGTTGTAGTAGAAATAATCAATTGTACACATGTGAGCTCAGTAATACTTAATCTTGTATGCTAGTTGAAGTGGAATTGGAATGTCAGAATGAAGATCTGACTATTTATAATTAGAAGACTTAAAAATGTTGTAGCATGGTTTTTAGATCCAGAATTGACTTTCTATTGTTTTTTTTTGTTTTGTTGGTTGCTAGTTGTTGTGTGGTCTCACAACACACCCCATTTTTCCCCTTGGAAAATAATGGACCCCTTTTTTTTTCCTTTGTGTTCCTCTCACTTTCACTTGCTTTGGCATTGTTCTAGGGGTTGGTGAAATTGCAAGTTTCATTTTCATTTTTGCTTGGTCTTTTCTTAAGTGCTTGTTCTTTCCCGGATTTGGTTTCTTAGTCATTTCACAAAGTTCTATCAATTTACCAAAAACTAAAATCTAGGAATTGTTGTGGTTACATCAAGGATGTTGTTTCTTTGACCGGTCTTAGTCCCACTTGGTCAGCTATCACCCAAAGGTTGTTCTCAGTGGTTTCATTTTCCTACATTGGTTAGTCTAATGGTTTATTTTGTCTTCCTTAGCCAGAGGCCATTTTGGATCTCAAAAATGCAGGTTACAAATCCTAAGAGGATGATGGGCTCTATAATAAGACTTGCAACATTTTTTGAACCAATGAACGAAGATAACCTATTCAGTGGATGACTCCCTACACTTTAGGCTCTGCTAGACCTAGGCGTGTGGACCTTGAAAGATGAAGCAGATTAAAATTTGTATGACTTTTTTGAATATATAGATCTATCCATAGTGGCACAACGTGAAATAGATGAAAGTTTGTTAATTATTCCTAATCCTAGTGCTGAATTTTAAATGTGAATGTATGGATAAGATTTTATGAAATTCTAAAATGGAATTGGTATGACCAGTGCCTAGACTTGTTGGGTAAATGGAGTCAAGATGTAAATTATATGTGACTTACTAACTAGCTACAATTCTAATTGTTTGGCACTTATAATTTTTTATACCTAGTATAAACATGCAAGCATTTGACTAATAGACTCTTCTTATTGATCCAAACGACCTTTTCCAGATTACTGTGATTAATTAAAATAATTTAATTCTTCCTTGAAGGAGCCAGTTAACTGAACCACACAAGAACAACAAATGTGCCTTGAAAATTTGAAATTATCCTTGATATATCAATTTAAAGAATAAGGAAATGTCAACCTTGAAGACAACTTGATAATCTTATCAATTACCTAACTCTTCTTACTGATCCAAATGTTACCTCCAAGTTACGATAATCAATCAAAAGGATTTTAATTCTTTAATAAAAACCAATTAACTTCATTACACAAAAATAGCAAGTGTGTCTTGATGAAACTATAATATCACCTTGGATACACAAGTTCAAATAACAGATAAATAACAATATGGAGACAACCAGATAATTGCTTAATTCAATAAAAAACAAACACCAAGTATATGCCACCAAATTAAATCTTCTTGTCCATTATATTACTTCAAAAGATTTTGCAATACATAGCATAATGTTATGTTTCAGCAACTATTTAACCTATCCAACTACTGATGATTTCCTAACCTACCTCTAATTTTTCTTTCAGCCACAATACGCCCAACTTATATAGCAACATGAAAAGGATCACCTTTTCATTAATGTCTCTGAAAAATAACAAGAAATTAATATAAACATTTAGGCTCTAATGAGCCATAAATGGACTTGCATCACATGGTCTATATTCTCCAAAACAATCATATTTTGGGTATGTTCAGGATCATGATGGGCCAAAAAGTGGCAATATGTAAGTGATATGATGGCCCATGTGGCTGACGATTTTTTATATCCAAAATTGATAAAACAAAAAAGGGTTTTTAAAGGAGATTCTCAGCTTTCCACTAATATAAATTATGCTTTACTTTGAGTTTAATAAATAATTATTATTCATTTTCTATTTTAATTACGACTAAAGTCCTCATTGATAGGTTGATTGAAAAAAATCTATAGCTTTCAAACGATATCACATTTTTTGAATCCGAAACATATGTCACATTCTATGCTTTGCATACTATAGGATTATAAAAGGAAAAAAATAGAATTTCATGAAGTTTTAACCAAGTTAATCTGGTCAAACATACGAGTTTCTATATTTTTTAAAATTTGTAATAAAAAATTCATAATTAATTATTTACTTGGAAAAAATTACAAAAAAATATGCATCACATCAGGACATGAGTCCTCTACTTATATCTAAAAATTAATAAAAAAATATTATCATTTTATTGTGGTTAGGGTGGTCAAACAAACACCTACTTATTTTTTCCTTGAAATTTAAGTACTACTGCATTGAAATTTCAAATTTTCACCAAATAGATTTTAAAAATAAATAAACCTAGTAGTTTAGAAACTACATTCAATTTTCTACAAATTCTATTCTTAAATATTTTTGAAATAATATAGATAACTTATTGAAATTTTTACGTCAAGTTTCCTAACTTTTATTTTTTGAATTTTCATTGCCACTTAAGGGCCTATTTTTTCCATGATGATCCTACACATACCCTTCTCTAAATGTTCACATGCTTCTTCTAATACTGGATCCTCATCTTTAGTGGATTCCAGGGCCTCAAGCAATACCAAGTGGCATTCATCAGTCTAGTCCTTCTGAGTCATTAATTATCCATTGTCATTGAACAACGTTGGCATACTTACATTTGTGAATTGTTGATTGTGTTGTGCTCCTTGAATTTTTTTCGCTCTTTTGTGCTCGCTTGCAACAACCTATAAGAAATTTTCCTTTAATTTTTGAGGGTCTTTTAGATTTGGGATTCCCTTTTAATATTTACACTTAATTAGGTAGACCACTCAATTGTTTTATCGATACTGTGTAACATCTCCTTTTCCTCCTCTTTCATGTTTACCTTTTCAAGGAGAGAACTTTTGATGTCTAACCAATGTCAGGTCTCATAGAAACCTCTATCTTTGCCCAGTGTCTTTCTGAGAAATATCATCCATTCCACATGATCGTCAGGCTAGTATGAACCATCGTTGAGAGAATTGAACGCTATCTCGATGAACTCTAGTCTCCCCAATGCACATTTTGTTAGTATTGTGTTCACTAGGGTAGGTTGGTGAGACTCTTCCTAAAAATATTCCCATCAACATGACCATCATAGTCGAAGAGGCCTGAGGGATTCAATCAAATCATATGTGTCTCTCTAATGTTTTTCTTCCCTCGCTTTATCCATTCAGATGGATTAGCAAGACTCTCCCCGAAAAAAAATTCATCGATGTAGCCTACTCTATCTGGGGCTTCAAAATATCTCTTACCAATATGATATCTCTTGCCGATATATTTCCATCGGTGTGCCTTTCATAGTCGATGTAATTCAAAATTTATCTTCTGATAGTATGTGTCTCCCTGATACAGTTGTTCTTCTATTCTATCTGTGAGAGTGTATATTTTTCTTCCCAATGAGGCTTCCATCAGTGTGATACACACACTCGATATGATTTAAAAAAATTGCTCTGATTACCTTGATCTTGCTGATGATATCACATGTTGGGCTATCGATATAACCTATATAGTCGGGGAGACCTAAGAAATCCACTCTGACCCTATATGTCTTTTTGATGCTTCTTTTCCATGCTTTGTTCACATGCTTTATCGACAAGAAGAAATATGTTTCTTACTAATGACACTTCCTATCGGTATGACTTGTGAGCTCGGTCTAATTCAAAAAACAAATTCTGACCACCTTGTTCTTGCTGATAAGTCCTCTTTGGTAGGATGATAAGCATTGTCTTCCCGATGATGCACATTTGCTATATTCAACTTGATTTCATCGATGTGACCCATACCTTTGGTGAGTTTCAAGGAACACAAGCCTATGATATATATCTCCCTAACACAATAGCCCATTAGTCTCATCAATAGGAATATATGTGTTTTTCACCAATGAAGGCTCCATCGGTGTAGCTTTCAAGCTTGACATGACTTGAAATTTTTTCTCTGACTACTTTGCTCATGCCGATGGACCTACATTAGTGGAACAATAGTCTCTATCCTACCAATTACATGATATTGTTATCTCTAGGGCTTTTTTATCACTGTGACCTAGCTCCTATCTTGTCGATACTGCAAAAAACGTTCAAATGAAGGATTTGTAACTTTTTGATCGAAAAATCATATGAATGATCTCTCTGATAAGGGGAAATTGTTCATGATATGAGAATCAAATTTTCTATATTTTGGCTGGGCATGAAATGACAATGGATCTGAATGATGAAATGACAAATGGCAATAAAGAGAGAGCTTGAAGAAGAAACTAAAAGGCACATAGATCCATTGCTTTGTGGTTTTTATCTATTATGATCGAGGGAATATTTGTATGCACTATGAAAAATGCAATAGTTATGGGACTGTGGAATGGATCTTGTCACACAATTTTGAGTTACTTGCCTGAATCATGAGATCAAAGTATGGTGATTTTTAGTGGGACAAAGAAGACAAATGGATGGAGGTTGGTGAAAAATATGGGATTTTTCTAGTTCTAACAATGGATCCGACTAGGGATGAATGATTGTGAGATCATTGCAAGAATCCAAAAATCTATAGGAAGCAAACCAATCATTTTATCCATTGAGCAGCAGACTCAAACTCTTTTCTGTGATGAACCGATATGGTTTTGAAAAAACCACATCACAGTTGATGGCACGAGGCTACCCAAAAAAGAAAGGCCCTATTTTCCCTTGTCCTACACCTTGTTTCATTTTGAGTTCTTTAGATTCCTCTTGAAAACATTCATGGCATATGTCTTGTTGCATGTACTACCATTAGAAACTTTTAGAAAATCATTGTGTTCAGCTTCACTCATGTTCCTTTTACCCTTCTACAATTCATAATTAAGCATAATCTGAAACATTACATCATCATGTGATACACTCTTTCCATGTAAAGAGTAATTATTTCTAATGCAACACTCCTCATTATCCTTTTAATTTTCATGCACCTTGGAGTGATATACTAGTTGAAAGCTGAAAACATTCATTGTTCATCATATAGATGAGATTACATGGTCTGATTTTATCATAAAGTTGCATAAATAATCTAAAATTATTATGAGGCCATTTATTCAAACTGGAAGAATAATTATGCTCCCTCATGCTACTGATTCCATCATCCGAGTGTTTCTCACATGGGTCTGAGAAATATTTCATATCAATATTTTATGAGACAATCAGATCTGAAACATCTTTCTTTCCTTCCATATCATCAATTTGTAGTGACATGAATTTATTATCCATAGAGTCATCATTATGTATATTTGAATCAATTAATATTGGACATTCTTCATCCATGATATGCAAATCAATATCTTTCTCAGAGATCTCCAATTCTGATTTACATATTTTATCTTGAACAAAGGAAAACATAGAATCTTGATCAGCTACAAGAGTCCCCTCATCATTGCCACACAAAGTTCTTTCCTTATCAAGGAAAGTGCATGTTGAAGATGAAGATTTTAAATCATTCTTATGCATGTATTTTTGGTATTCAATTGTTAGCAGGTTTGAAATGTGTTCACTACTAAGTGAACGTGCTTCTTCGTCCATTTCACCATTGATATACTCTTCACCTTTTTCATCATCACAATGAAGCTCAATATCACAAGAGAATGACAAATTAGATGCATTAATAACACAATCATTTTTTCCACAACATGATATTTCATCTTAGTTATCTAGAGATGCCTCTTCCTCTGAACCTCCATAAGAGCTGCAAGCATCCCTTTGTTGTAAATTTAAATCCATAGGCTTATCATCAAAATCTGGATTTTCAATAGATTTTTCATAGCACACATTGTTCTCATAGTCATAATCTGATATGCAAGAGAGATTTTCTACATCTTTATCCTCATCATGAAGGTTTTCATAGAAATTATTTTCACTTGCATACCCATCCTCTATGAAATGATCACAAGCATGTCTTTCCTCATTGTTGTAGGGAGCACTATCTCCTTTTGTTTTAGTTTCTAGCTGATCATGGTTAATTCCATGACAGTGCATACATGGTTGTATCTCCACTTCATCTGAATCATGGCTGATATATTCCTTAGGTAGTGTGTTCTCAGCAATATTTTTAATGTTGCAATCATCCTCCAAGGTGGAGAATTGGTCCTCCATAATTTCATCTTCATTTGAATTTGGAGAAACCTCATTGTAATCATCACTTGTACATGTTTCCTCCAATGGTTGTGTCACTTGATCAACTTCTCCATATTCATCAATGATACCATTATCATCTTCATATTGGCTCAAGAATAGTCCTTTGAAATCCTCCCATAAAGATATAATTTGCATAAGTAAGCCTATAAACCATTTCCATGCATTATCCCCAAAATATCTTGAAAACAAATTCATAATGGCATCTTTAGAATAAATTTGAAAGTCCACAATGAAATCCCAAAATCATTGTAGATGCTTATGAGATGATTTATATCCTTCTTAATGAAATTTAGGGACATTCTTCACTAGTTCTATCATCTCACAGGGATAAGGATTTGGGTAGCCCTGAATATTTCTTAAATCAATTGGTTTGTACATTTTAAGATCTAATACCCTTTGTTGGAAAATTATTCATTGCATTTCTACATCTTCTTGTTGACTTTGACGAACACGAGGGTTAACATTACTTTGTATATTTTGAAATGAAGTTTGGTATTGGTAATGCCCAACATATTGATTATACTCTTGATCTTGATAGCTTACTAATCTCTGTCCAAGAGGGATAGGATGAGCATTTATTTTTTTTCATGATTGTGGTGAAGAAAATTTTTGTTGTGCATGATATGCATTATCTACACTACCAAAATTCCCAGTTACATTATGTGGCACTCTTGGTGTCCAAGGTCTGCTTGCATTTACATATTCATTCTTATTATAGAATGACATTTTTTGATGCATTTGGAACACATTTGACTCCCAATTGTAACAGTTGTTGATCCACTTGTAGCAATTATTTGTCCAATCCTTTACTCTCTCTTATTAACTGTTACCTTCTCATTTCTCCTGACATCTTGGCAAGAAATTTGTAGTGACTTTTTATCTTTTATTTTTTAATGGAAATAGTGTTGTTCCAAAATGTCTATGCATTATCTATCAATTTTTTACTAGAGTCGCCACCTACTTTTCCAAAAGTAGGAAAATGAAATGGATTTTGAATTTGTTATTGGTTTACCCCAATGGAATCCCCTATGAAATTAGGTGAATGCAAATGTGAATTTTATGACTCTATACCAATAAAGGCTTGGATTCAATATTGATTTCTCCCCATCAGAGTTTCCAATCTGTTGGATCTCAAAAATGCAAGTTACAAATCCTAAGAGGATGTTGGGCTCTATAATCAGACTTGCAACATTTTTTGAACCAATGAATGGAGATAACCTATTCATTTCATGACTCCCTACACATCAGGCTTTGCTAGACCTAGGTGAGTGGACCTTGATAGTTGAAGTAAATTAAAAGTTGTATGAATTTATTTAATATATAGATTTATCCACAGTGGCACAAAGTGAAATATATCAAAGTTTGTTAATTACTCCTACTCCTAGTGCTGAAATTGAAATGTGATTGTATGGATAATATTTTATGAAATTCTAAAATGGAATTGGTATGACCAGTGCCTACTCCTATTGGGTAAATGGAGTCAAGATGTAAATGATATATGACTTAATAATTGGCTACAATTCTAATTGTTTGGCACATATACTTGTTTATACCTAGTATAAATGTGCAAGGATGTGACTAACATACTCTTCTTATTGATCAAAATGACCTTTTCTAGATTACTATGATTAATTAAAAGAATTTAATCCTTCCTTGAAGGAGAAAGTTAACTGAACCACACAAGAACACAAAATGTGCCTTGATAAATTGAAAATATCCTTGATATATCAATTTAAACAATAAGGAAATGTCAACATTGGAGACAACTTGAGAATATTATAAATTACCTAACTCTTCTTACTGATCCAAATGTTACCTCCAAGTTACTATAATCAATCAAAAATATTTTAATTATTTAATAGAAACCAATTAACTTCATTACAAAAAAACAACAAGTGTGTCTTGATGAAACTAAAATATCAACTTGGATACACAAGTTCAAATAACAGAGAAATAACAATATGGAGACAACCAAATAATTGCTTAATTCAACAAACAACAAACACCAAGTATATGCCACCAGATTAAATCTTCTTGTCCATTATATTACTTCAAAATATTTTGCAATACATAGCACAATGTTCTATTTCAGTAACTGTTTAACCTGTCCAACTACTGATGATTTCCTAACCTACCTCTAATTTTTCTTTCAACCACAATACGTCCAACTTATATAGAAATGTGAAAACAAAGAACCTTTTCATTAATGTCTCTAAAAACTAACTAGAAATTAACATAAACATTTAGGCTCTAATGAGCCATAAATGGACTTGTGTCACATGGTCTATTTACTCTAGAGAAATCATCTTCTCCAAATGTTCACATGCTTCTTCTAATACTAGATCCTCATCTTTAGTTGACTCCAGGGGCTCGAGCAATATCGAGTGGCATTCATCAGTCTATTCCTTCTGAGTCTTTAATTCTCCACTGTCATTGAACTATGTTGGCATACTTACATTTGTGAATTGTTGATCACATTATGCTCCTTTAATTCTACTCGCTCTTCCATGCTCGCTTTCTACAACCTATATGAATTATGTCATTAATTTTTTTTTTTCTTTTCGATCTAGGATTCCCTTTTAATATTTACACTTCATCAGGAAGACCACTCAATTGTTTTACCGATACTATGTAACATCTCCTTTTCCTCCTCTTTGATTTTTACCTTTTTGAGGAGAGAAATTTTGATGTCTATCTGATGTCAGGTCTCATAGAAACTCCTATCTTCAACCAATGTCTTTTTGAGAAATATCATCCATTCTACGTGACCGTCGAGCTTACATGAACCATCATTGAGAGAATTGAATGTTATCCTGATGAACTCTAGTCTCCCCGATGCACATTTTGTTACCGTTGTGTTCACTAGGGTAGGTTGGTGAGACTCTTCCCAAAAATATTCCCATCAGCATGACCATCATAGTCAAAGAGGCTTGATGGATTCAATCTCATAATATGTGTCTCTCTAATGTGTTTCTTCCCTTATTTTTTCCATTCAGATGGATCGGCAAGACTCGCCTCAAAAAAAATTTCATCGGTGTAGCCTACTTTATCGGGGGCTTCAAAATATTTCTTATCGATATGATATCTCTTTCTGATATATTTGCATCGGTGTGCCTTACATAGTCGGTGTGATTCAAAAATTCTCTTCTGATAGTATGTGTCTCTGCAATGCAATTGTTCTTATGTTCCATCAGTGAGAGTGTATATGTTTCTTCCCGATGAGGCTTCCATCAGCATGATACACACACTAGGTATGATTTAAAAAAATCACCCCGATTACCTTGCTCTCATCGATGAAATCACATTTCTCTGGGCTATTGGTGTAACCTGTATGGTCAGGGAGACCTAAGAAATCCACTCTGACCCTATATGTCTTTCCATTACTTCTTTTCCACTCTTTGTTCACATGCTTTATTGGAAGGAAGCAATATGTTTCTTACCGATGAGGCTTCCTATCGATCTGATTTGTGAGCTCGGTCTGATTTGCAAACTTTGTTTTGACCACCTTGTTCTTTCCGAGAAGTCCTCTTTGATAGGATGATAAATAGTGTCTTCCCAATGATGCACATTTTCTATATTTAGTTTGATTTCATCAGTGTGATCCATACATTTGGTGAGATCTAAGGAATAGGAGTTGATGATATATATCTCCCCAACACAACAACCCATTAGTTTCATCGGTAGGAATATATGTGTTTTTTGCTGATGAAGTCTCTATCGGTGTAACTTTCAAGCTCAGCATGACTTGAAATTTTTTCTCCAACTGCTTTGCTCATGCTGATGGACCTACATTAGTGGAACGATAGGCTCTGTCCTACGAATGACGTGTCCTTGTTATCTCTAGGGATTTTTCATCACTATGACCTAGCTCTTGTCTTTCCAATGCTGCAATAAAAATTCAAATAAAGGATTTGTGACTTTTTGATTGGAAAGACATATGAATGATCTCTCCGATAAGGGGCATTTCTTCATGATATGAGAATCATCTTTGCTATAATCTGGCTAGGTGTGAAATGACAATGGAGTTGAATGATGAAATAAAAAATGGCAATAAAGAGAAAGCTTGAGGATGAAACTCAAAGGCACATAGATCCATTGCTTTATGGTTTTGCTTTGTTATGATTAGGGGAATATTTGTATGCACTATGCAAAAGGCCATATTTATGGGACTGTGGAATGGATCTTGTCACACAATTTAGAGTGACTTTCCTTAGTCATGAGATAAAAGTATGGTGAATTTCAGTGGGAGAAAGAAGGGAAATGGATGGAGGCTGGTGAAAAATGTGGGATATTTCTAGTTCTAACAAGTTAGAAACTGAAGGTTCAGTTATAAAATGTTTGAATCACTTTTGATCTCTCTTGAGCTCGGTTCTTGGTTATTCTCATTTCTCCCGGTTTTCTCTAAATATTGGAGGTAAGTGTCCCGGTTCTTGGTAATCTTTCCAAGATTCGGTACTAAATTTTGTCAATCTTGGTGATCAAAAATGATCACATATCTTAAAGGTCTTTCCCTCATAAAAATAAAAGTGACACAAGAGTGCCACATAAGCTTTTTGTGCTATCTTTTCCTCTAGTAGTGAGTTCACACATAAACCTAGGTGTTCATAACTTGAATCCTAATCTGCCATGATTACACCTTTATTCAAGAAATTAATGCATTGTAATAGGTAGTTAATGAAGGTGGTGAACTATACACACGTACCTTGTATCACCTCAAGCATTCAGTTGCTTCTATAACAATCTACTTCACGTCATACTACAAACTCGTAAAGGACATTGAACAAACAAAATTAATATTATGTCGTGCAAGGAAAGGTAATTTTTGAGAAACTGAGAACAAAGCTACAAAGGGTTTCAATGTTGCATTGTGAAAATATTGTCATCATCAACAAAACTAGGTATGTCTTGAATAGAAAAAATTATGTCAATCATTTTTATGCATGAAAGTCTCAAGAAGATGTTATTTCCCTTTGAAAAATGAAATGTCAATTATTTTGATTTGAATTTAACTGAAAGGGGAATTGAGAATTTTATGAATTATTTAAAAATTGGTTAAATTTAACCTTAACTCACACACAAGGCATGTACTTGAAAATGCAAAATATATTGATGACAATGAGTACTTCTTAAGCAAAACTAGAAGATGAATTCAAATACTATAATTCTCAAGCTATACCAATCAATGGGATAGCTAATAATACTCATATGGGATGGTATTCTGATGTTGAACTCCTCACATGGGCACATCAAGAAAATTCTTCTCAATGTACAATGAATGTTATAGCAAGTGGGTTACTTTTAGTAGGATGGTTTCCACCAACAATGGAGACCCCTGAATTGGTTATGTAATGTTTGAACCACTACGACCCAGACAAAAGATTCATTGAGAAGGAGGAAAGAACTTATGTAGATCTCTTTGAGAAAGGAATTATATATACATTTGTGCTTCCTACATTTACTCAGATGTACCATATTGATGTAAAGGTGAAAGCCAAAACCCACCTGAGTGTCAAATGACACAACAAAGAAATTATGAACAAACAGTGGTGCTACGAGAAGATTACAAAGTAGAAAAAGCCAATTCTAAAGTCTATATTCAAACAAGATGTTCAAGATGTCATAAATATGCTAAGAAGGATAGCTGGATTGCGAGATGCTAGTAAATTTGAACCATGGATGTCTATAATTATATCCAAATTGATGGAAAATCCTATGCTAATGCATTGGGGAATATTTATTAGCGACAAATTGCACGATCAAATAAGGGCATTTCCAAAGTCCAGATGTTTTTATATGTCTTCATATGTGATTTATTTTTACACCTTAAGGAAAAACAAGCAAGGTTTGAAAAGGATTGGTACACTAGGAAGAGAAGTAGAAAATAGTTTAATATATGCTCATTTACCTAAATTACTATCCATGGATACAAGGAGCATTACAAGAGAGTTAATGATTTGTTTTCCATGAGTTAATGATACAAGGAGTATAAGAGAGTTTATTATGCTCATGTCTTTGGAAGCATAAGTGTTATTAGACCTATTGGAGGCTGGTACATTCAATTTCCAACTTTCACCTACATTAGGGTTGAAGGGTTTGATGGACATCCTTTCATGTTGCCCAGGTACCCTACAGATAAAATGGTGTTGCTAGAATTGGTAAGAAAACTAAAGCCATCCCAAGCTCTTTACAATGTGGCTCATAAAAAGGCTTCTTTAAAATTTCCTAATGTAATAAGAAACTACAATTGCAGTGCAATTAGAGCAACCAATTTGTGTGAAGAGGAGCTGAAAATGTATAATTTTGAGTACTTTCCACTCCAAAGAAAGTACTATGACCTAGAAGGGAATATTTCCAAGAATAGAGCTAGTTACGATTCTCATGTCCAACATCTAGAAGAATATTGGTAAAATTGCGAAGAAGAGCATAGAGTAAGAAAGAGAAAATATGAAAGATTGTCATTATAATTTGCACGAATTCTCAAGATTCATGATGTTTTGGATCAGATGGAGAAAGATGATGGTGAAGTGTTGAATAAAGATTACAATTAAAGAAGAGTCTATGATGAACCTATTCTAGAACTAGATTATATAAATAAAGAAATAACATCAGTGGAGGAATTCTTTGCACCGGTTCTATTGCAGGCTCAACAATGGATAAATGACTTTTGTAAAAATTTAAGAGAGAAAGGAACAAAACCCACATACATGCAAGATAAAAGTGTTGGAATACAACAATCTACTCAGAGGGGGGTGAATCAGTAGATATTAAAATTCTAGCCTTCTTAAAGCCTTTTTGTGGAGACTACTTTCTTTAACCCTTAATATACAGATATTAAGCATGTGATAAAAGAATATAATCAAGTACACAACACATCACATAACACATGATATACGTGGAAAACCCAAGATGGGAAAAACCGTGATGATAAATGCTGCTAGGATCTACTATCGTAATCCCGCCTCATAAGTAATGAATTTCAATTACAATATTTTAGGGAACCAACCTAAGGAAGCATCAACTCCATGATTTAGGAGCTAAAACTTCAAAGGGACACCAATCCCTTACTCTAAGCACCAAATCAATACAAATGTGGTTACAACCTCTTACAACATTACAAGCTCAAATATGCATATAAAATGGTTCTTCATAAACCTAAGATGCATCAATACATACAATATTTCGTTACACTTATTACAACTTGCACTCTACTACAATAGCTACACTCTTAGCAACACATACCTTTGCTCTACACTT
This sequence comes from Sequoiadendron giganteum, assembly GCA_007115665.2. Lineage (NCBI taxonomy): Eukaryota > Viridiplantae > Streptophyta > Pinopsida > Cupressales > Cupressaceae > Sequoiadendron > Sequoiadendron giganteum. The sequence goes on from CM021100.1 coordinate 293,340,886, forward strand.
ACTTCTCTACTACATTCATAGTTGTACTTCTCTCTACTCATCACACAACACACTTACTAGCTTCTCTTCTCTTTTGCTTACTTCATACTTTGACACATAGACAATACCTAATTATCTTTCTTTTTCACGAATCTGCAATTACTACCTCAAAATCCACTTCATCATCCAAATCAGCCCTAGCATCACATTAAGGTTTCTGTCATTCGTTAGCTTCACCAACAAGCTGCTAGTTAATTGAGCTACACACCATCATCAAGATAATTGATAAGTTTTATCAGATATCATGATACCTATGCATTAAGCCATACAACATTTAATTGGGTTATAGAGAATTTCCCTTCATTCTTTTTGCCAAACCCTAAAATCTGATTGTGCATTCAATGTATTCTTCTGATTATTCGATTTGATATTCATTTTTGTCTCTGTAATCACCTCTACAATCTATGTCATTGTTGTGTACATCAAATCTCATTTACATTGGTCACTGGGTGCAGTTGAACCAATTAATTATTTTCTCTGTGTCAGTTTCTAGTCAAAACCCTTTTCACACTTAGTTAGCCATTTATGATTACTACATTCAAATTTGGATCGTTGATCTATTGACTTTGCACCATGATCCTGTGCTTTTTGTTCACCATTGCAGATTTAAAACACAACCATCCAATAAATAGTTGTTTAAATATCCATCATTGATCTCCACTAACTGTCTTTCACCATTGGATCAATCATCAAAATTATCTGCATCGTAGATCTCTCTATACATTGCTTTCCATATGTGGGGTCCATTAGGACACGCGTCCAAAATTTTCTCATCTCACAAGCTTGAAAATAGGGCCCACACAAACCTAGTGGGGTTAGCGGGCTATTGCCATTTTTCATCCACATCATCACCACCTAATTCACAACAATGATGTGAATTATCATATCAATCAATCATTCTTCACTAGCTGTCATAGTCACCACCTTATTGGGTCCCACCAAACTCTGATATCTTTATGTGTTACCTTCATAGGTCCCACCATTCATCAATGGTCAATATTCAATCATTGTGGATTAATCTCCACCATTCCCTATAGACCTCGTGGGTCTTGATCAGGCCCCACTAACATTTCAACGGGATACACGAGCACCGTCCGATTTGCAAGACACAATCCCCATTGTTGGTCTCACAAAGATAAATATTTGCATGGTACTTAGGAAATATTAGGGCACACCAAATTTGTTCACTCAGTAAGCATAAGGTGGAGGGGCCAGTCACCAGCATGAATTCAAAGGCTTAGGTAGTAACTTAGGTGACCTGCAATCGCCTTAACCAATCAATGACGGATGAGAAGACCTTTCTATGCTCATGACTGCAACCCTAGGGTTTAACCAGTAAACCCTAATTCTAACTAAGAGGAAACATAATTCAATTTTGAGAGTGTTATACATCCTCTGGACTTGCACATAGAATTTCTGAGAAGCTTTCAAAAAACCCATATCAGACCTAGTCTTTGATTTCTCTTCAAATGAATGAAAGAATACTTTGTAATTTCATGACAACAATGCACCACATTGACAAACCTTTTGCAATCTGCACATCTTTCCTGAGTTGGATCCTCAACATTCCATGATCCTTTTTGGCATCAATGACATAAATCCCTTTGCTAGGATCAATTCCATTTCACTCTCAATCCCCTTTTGACATTAATGAAAACAACATGCCAACAATCTCCCCATTTCTCATTGATGGAAAAACTGAATGCTCAACTTGTTGTCACTTGTCATTGTTCTGACCAATAGTGGATAGTCATCTAAGCTCACATCTCATTTTCTCAACTTTCTCCCCCTATCTCAAATACTTGAGCGTTTGCATACTTTCTCCCCCTTTGACATTAAGGGAAAATGGTAGACTCCCCCTAACACATTACTCTCCCTTTGAAAGGTAATTCAAAGAGAAATGAGAATCTAGAATAATACAACCATTAATTCATTAGAAATTTTTAAAACCATTGATACTTGACTTGATCTGACCTGTATATTTCTAGGGATGATTGAAACATGGATAAAACTCCCCCTGGACATATGCTCCATCACTAGAGACTAGTGATATGATGTGGGAGCAATGAATCCCAATTTTTGCCTTAGATATTCAAATTGTTCATTGAGAAGAGGCTTGGTGAAAATGTCAGCTACCTGTTCCTTCATGGGAACATATTCGATGTTGACTTCTTGATCAGCAACTTTCTCTCTTATGAAGTGATAATTAATGGATATGTGTGGTGCAGGAGCACCTAGAAGAACACCTAGGAAACACTAGGAATAGAAAAGGTTTGTGAATTTTTGTTTTAATTTGATAAGGTCATGTTGACCATTGAAATTGTGGGTGAGATTTAGACATATCTTGGTTAGGAGCTATCAGAAGTGGAAGAGTTGTGAGTTTAGACACTCATGGTTGGTAAGTTCTAATAATTGGAAATAAAGCACAAAATGTTGCTTTGTGCAATTTTGGCCAAATGTGGTGGTTATGTCCAACCAAGCGAAGGGTAACCACCTTGGGAAACCTATTTAAGGATTGCCTCGACCTGTGTGAAAGGTTGGAAGGCATTTGAAGTTTTGTAAATTTGAAGTTTTCATGACTGAGAAGGAAGAACAATAGGAGTAACCGCTTAGTTTTCTATGTTTGTGTTCTTAGCTGTGTATTAATGGCTTAACTAGGCATTGGAATACGTGTGGAATGTCATTTGCTTGATCTAAAAGTGTTGGTTGGATCTTAATTAGTTGTTTCATCATTTTAGTTGTCAATTTCTATTCTCTAAGTTCTTGTTTTTGTTCATTCTACCTGGCAAGCTGCAATAAATGGAGTCCTAGACCACCTTTCCCCTATACCTAGTGTATGGGCTTTTGGAAATAGTGGCTAGGCTCCATGCCTGCATTTTTAGTAGTGTTAGGAGTCTTTAGGAGGCAAACAAACATGAAAAAAGACCTTTCTTAGGCGAGCTAAACAGTGCCCGGCTAGGAAAGTCTAGAGGTGAAATCACCTAACTTGCAAGGGAGACCTCTCCATGACAATTCCCATGGTAGAAAGGTGGAAGAAGGCCATAAAGAGGTCTGGTATCTAGTAAGAGGCTACATCAATCTATTTGATGGAAGAACTCTTTAACAGTCCAATCGAGTGGCCAGGAAATGACAAAAAAACCCTACATGTGCTAAGTTGGTGAAGAAACCTGTGTACGTCAAGACAAGGCCTAAGCCTTTGGAAATCTTGAAGAGGTTGGCATCAGGTCCAAGAAACCATAGGGAAGCTTTGGGGTTCTTTGGGAAAGTTTTGAGTAACATCCACTTTTCTCGGGTTAGGAAGGCTAATAGTGGCTTTAGGCTTGTAGCCTTTTTAACCCTAAGTGAGGGTTTGGAGGGAGCGATGGAGAAATGGAGTCTAGTGGTTGGTTGATAACCCTAAGAGGATGCTAAGAAGCATGTTTCCACATCTCTACACCCCTGCAAGAATCTAGTTGAGTGTTGTGTGTGTTTGGCCTTTAGGGATGATTGAGGGTCAAGGGTGAAACAGAGGTTAAGAACTAAGTTTTGGTTGTGTTGTGTGACATGGATGGAAGAGGGGATGGCCAGTAGAACCAAGGGTATTTGCATTTGAGTCAGGACCTATAGATTGAGTTGGTGGAGAGAGCCACCAAAGGGAATTGCTAAGGTGAGACCTGGAGCATGGAACAGTGAGTGTTCCATCCATACCCTCTTACACCAATGTTTTTTTTTCTAGAATGTATCACTAGATTCTTTGATATGTTTATGGCACTCGAATTATCACACAAAATTGAAATGGGTTCTTTATACTCTACCTTGATGTCCTTGAGTGCTTTCTTCATCTATGGAACTTGAGTGCAACATTTTGCTACTACCACATACTCTACCTCAGCATTGGATAGAGTGACTGATTCTTGTTTCTTGCTCATCCAAGAAACCAACTTGTTTCCCAAAATGAATGCTTCTCCACTGGTAATTTTCCTATCATAAACACTTCTTGCCCAATCAAAATCTGTGTATGCAGTTAGAATGAAATCCTTTCTCTTGGGGTATCATTGCCCATATTCAATAGTACTCTTGATGTATTTGAAAATTCTTTTCACTACATTGACATGTGACTCTCTAGGTGTTCTCTAAAATTTTCCTATTAGACACACTTCTTGCATAATGTCTAGCCTTGATGCAATTAAATATAGCAATCTTCCAATCATTGACCTATACACTGTCTGATTTTCCTTAGGTGATTCATCTATTTTGCTTAACTTGCAGCCAGTTATCATGGGGGTGCCAACCAATCTATTGTCTTCCATACCAAACTTCTTGAGCATTTCCTTAGCATACTTAGTTTGAGATATGAATATCCCATTATCAATTTGTATAATTTACAAAACAAGAAAAAAAGACAATTCTCCTAACATTGACATCTCAAATTCATCTTGCATGTGTGTAGCAAATATTTTACATAGTCTATAATTTCTACCACCAAAAATGATGTCATCTACATAAACAATAACTATAATCATGTGCTCACCTTCAGATTTGAAATATAAGTTATTGTCTGCACATCCTTTTTTGAATCCTTGTTGCTGCAAGTACTGGTCTAGTCTTGAATACCATGCTCTAGGTGCTTTTTTTAGACCATACAATTCCTTTCTCAATTTGCAAAGATAATCATCATCCTTTGATAGCTGAAAACCTTTTGGTTGTTTAATGTAAACTTCCTCTTCTAGGTTTCCATTTAAGAATGCAGACTTGACATCCATCTAATACACTTTGAATCCTTTGTTGACTGAAAATGCAAGAAACATTCTAATTGCTTCTAGCCTTGCTATAGGTGCAAATGTCTCTTCAAAATCAATGCCTTCAACTTGTGCATACCCTTTGCACACTAATATTTCTTTGTTTCTTACCATTGCTCCATCTTCATTTAGCTTGTTTCTAAACACCCACTTGGTGCCAATCACATTTTTGCTTGGAGGCCTTGGTACCAATTCCCATGTTTTATTCTTTTCAATCTGATTTAACTCTTCTTCCATAGCTTCTATCCAATTCTCATCCTTACTACATTTAGAAAAATGTTTTGGTTCAATTTTTGACAGAAGAGATAAATTTTCTTGTTCTTTGTTCCTTGCAATTATCCTTCTAGTTTGAACTCCATTTTTGTCCCCTATTATCCATTCTATTGGATGGTCCTTTTGAACATACTTTACAGGAGCCTTCTAAACTTCTATTTCCTTAGGTTCTTCATCATCATTTGCTATATTATCTTCAAAATCTGATGCATGATCAAAGTTGTCTTGATTAGACTTGATATGTTGTATGCTTTCATCAATATTCACATTGAAAGTTTCCACCATCTTGTCTAGCCTTTTGTTATAGCTTTTGTAGGCTTTAGTTTGAGTGAAATATCCTAAAAATATTCCTTCATCACTTCTTGATTCAAACTTACCCAAGTTTTCATCTTCTCTTTTGATGTAGCACTTACTTCCAGATACTTTAAAGTATTTCGTAGATGCAGGTCTACCATACCACAATTCATAGGGAGTACTATCACTATGTACTCAAATTTGGACTCTATTCAGAATGTATACTGCAGTATGTATTGCTTCTCTCCACAATATATTAGTTAATCTGGCTTCTTTTAACATTATTCTAGCCATGTCTTTCACAAATCTATTCTTCCTCTCTACCACTCCATTTTGTTGTGCAGTTCTTGGTTCTAAATATTGTCTCTTAATTCCACATGCCTCACAATAATCAACAAATTCATCAAATGTGAATTCTCCTCCTTTTTCTAACCTTAAACATTTTATCTTCCTTCCTATCTCCTTCTCAACCATCTTTCTGAATATTTTGAATCTCTCAAATTCTTGTGACTTGTCCCTCAAAAATGTTACCCATGCCATCCTTGTGTAGTCATCTATTAACCCTATGAAGTATCTTTCTCCTTTCAGCCCTCTTGCTCTTGTGGGTCCACATAAGTTAGTGTGAATTAGTTGTAAAGGCTTTTTGGTTGAGTATTCTTTATTCAGAAAGTTATTCTTGGTTTTATTTCCCTGTTGGAACTCTTTGCATATGATGTTTGTAGGCTTAGATACTTTAGGCATATGTCTTACTAAACCTCTTGAACTCACTTTTACTAAGTTTTCAAAGTTAATGTGACCTAGTCTTCTATTCCAAAGCCAACTCTAATCAGCCTATCCTATCAAATGGGTTTGACCTTTTACTTTAGCAAGATTGTAAAGATTGCCATCAGTTCTCAACCCTTGTGCAAATTTCTTTCCATTATTTCTGATTTTGCAACCTTTTGAATCAAATGTGACCTTATAACCATTATCACACATTTGGTTCACACTTAACAAATTGTACTTTAAACCTTCAACATACAAGACATCTTTCGTGGGGGTTTTTCCATTTAAACTTAAGACTCCTTTACCACATATCTTAACTATGGTGTTATCACCCAAACTCACAGATCCTCCATTGCATTTATTGAGTTTGACGAACTTATTCTTATCTCTAGTCATGTGTTTAGAGCATCCACTATCTATTACCTAAATATTTTGCTTCTTGGCATGCAAGGCTATTTGTGCAATCAGTGATTGTGTGGACCTCTCTCCCTTTTCTTTCCATACTTTGTTGGTTTTCCTTTCTGTCTTTTCTACTATCTCCTCCTTATTATCTGATTCTTTGTTTCCCCTAGGAGTTAAGATCTTATTTTTCTCATTATAAACATTTGGTTTTGTAAAATGTGTTCTACAATTTTTTTCTATGTGACCAAATTTATTACAGTTATAGCAGAGTATATTCATGTCAAGTAAAGGAGCAAATGAATTTCTGCTTTCAAAATTTGCACTCCTTTTAGGAACTATTCTACACTCCCTAGCCCTATGACCAAAATCATTACATGAATAAGAATATCCATAGAAATATGTGGAATACCTAGCCATGGTATTTAGTACTAGAGGAGGGGGTCTGGTGAGCATCCATCTTCTTGAGTTTCTCACCTTAGTAAACCCATCAGCATCAGTCCTCTTGAATCTTTACTTGTTCTCTTGGCGAACAAGATCTGATTGGTTATCCTTCTTATCTATGGTAGGGTTCTTTTCATCCTTGATTTTCTCCTTCTCCTTTTCTACATATTTTTCATTGAAGTCATTTTCATTGAAAGACTTAGACTTTTCTTCTACTCTAAACCTTTCATATAGCTTTGCAAAAGCATCAACAAATGATATTTGTCCTTTTTCTAAACCCAAACCTGATTTTTCTTTGTTTGTGGGCTTTTGAGTGCTTAGTAATTCATTTAATATAGTTGACCCACCTTTCAGTTTGAGTAATTTCTCTATTTGTTCTTTATCCTTTTCAAGCTCTCCTCTTAGAGCAACAATCTCTTCTTCAAGATTTATGTATCTGTCAACTTCAGATTGGAGCTTTTATTAAATCACATCTTCTTCTCTCTTTGCTTCTTCTAGCTTCAACTTCAAATCTAGCACATTTTGGGTAGATTATTCTAGTTCCTTTCTTAGTTTATCTAACTCTTTTTGAGAAAGTTTCTTCTGCTACTTGTTTTCCCTTTTTAACTTCTCAATCTCATCTCTAAGATCATCTATCTCATCTAGAGCACAGATGAGTTCTCCTTTGAGATCAACTACACCTTCTTCTTCACCTTCTTCAGGAATATTTCTAACCTTTTCATTCTTTTTCTCCTCAAATTCTTTTTCCATAAAGAGAAACTCATGGTTTCTAGAAATAAAGGCATAATTTTATTCATCATCTAAACTATTACAATATGATACATCACTATCTTCTTAGATATATAGACTTTTTTTTTTCTTTTGAATGTTCCTTTTCTTAGGGTAGTAGGGTTTCTTCATCTTATCATCTACCTCTAGTTCAAATTTCCTTTCTTATTGTAAGGATATTTAGTAGCGAAATGACCTACTTTACCACATTTAAAACATTTAAAGGGCAACTTACCTTTATATTTTTTGGGTCCTTTTCTTAGTCTTCTAATGAAGTTCGCCTCTTCTTCATCAATTTCATCATCATCAGTTAGAGTCATTATTGCCTTGTCCCTTTTGGGGGACACATCCTCCTCCTTGTTGACAGTCTTGAAAGAAGCTTCTTTCCTGGATGGTTCTTCATCTCTCATACTCATCTCATACATTGTGAATATGTCATGTAGTTCATTTAGTGATAGTTTATCTATTTCTCTCCCTTCGTCTATGGTTGAGATCTTAGAATCATACTTATATTCCATTGATCTGAGAACTGTCAATACAACTACATCCTCTTTCATCTCTTCTCCATGTCCCTTGATAGAGTTCATAATATCACCAACTCTCATTAGATTGTTTGCAATCTTTTCTTCCTCTATCATTCTTAATCATTCAAATCTAGCTTTAAGTATTCGCAGCATTTCCAACTTTAATTTTCCATCTCCTTAATAAATCTTATTTAATGTATCCCAGACATCTTGTGCATTCTTACAATACATAACTTTGTTGTGCACAAACCTAGATATATTGTTCATAATAGTGAACCATTCCTTTTCATTGTTCTTAAAGTCCTTTTTAGCTATAGGATTAGTAGGAGGTGTGGCAAGTGGTGTGTACCTAATTACTACTGACATCCAAAGGTCAAAACCTAGGGATCACAAATACCCTTTCATTAATGAGCTCCAATAGGCATAATTTGTTCCATCAAACATAGGTGGCTTGGTTGAGGAAGATATTTCTTGATTGTCTATTTGTGTTCACAAATTCAAGGACCTACTCAAGGTGATTAAGCTTCTCCTAGGGAACCTAGGGCTTCAATACCGATTGTTGTAACACAACAGTCTACTGAGAGGGGGTGTGAATGAGTAGATATTAAAATTCTAGCCTTCTTAAAGCCTTTTTGTGCATACTAATTTCTTTAATCCATAATATGTAGATATTAAGCATGTGATACAAAAATATAATCAATCACAAAACACATCACATTACACATGATATACATGGAAAACCCAATATGGAAAAAGCCACGATGAGTAATATTGCTAAGATCTATTGTCCTAATCTAGCCTCAAAATCAATAAAGTTTAGTTATAATATTTTAGGACACCAACCCAAGGAAGCATCAACTCCCTGATTTAGGAGCTGCAACTCCAAAGGGACACCAATCCCTTACTATGAGAACCAAATCAGTACAAATGAGGTTACAACCTCTTACAACATTACCAACTCAAATATGCATATAAAATGGTTCTAAATAAATATGAGATGTATCAATACATACAATATTTTGTTGCACTTATTTCAACTTACACTCTATTGTTGTATTTGCATGCTCATCAACACATACCTCTGCTCTACACTCTCCTCTACTATGCACTTATCTACTGCATTCTCAGTTGTGCTTCTCTCTATTCAACACACAATGCACTTACTGAATTCTCTTCTCCTCTGCTTACTTCATACTTCAACACATAGACAATAACTGTGAACCCCTAAACCTGCAAATGCACAAGGATGCAAAACATTGTTAGTGTTAGATCAAAATGCATGCAAATATGAAGGATTCCCCATGAAATCCACCTATTTAAACTAATATTAGGAAATGGAGAAAAAACTCAAGTAACATGAAAATAAATCCTAATCTAGCCAATAGAATGATGATCTAATGGGGGAATTGGTGCCAATGAGATGTTGCAATTGGCCCTTTCCCAATTCCTATGTTGCAATGTGAATTGATTGAATCAATGGTCAAATCTCCAAAGAGATTTGAGCATAGCCTTGTTACAATTTATGAAAATTATTGATGCTTGGATGAAATGAGAAAAATTAGTTCTCAATTGAAGAGAGTAACTTTGCATGTGAATTGTGGATGAAGATTGAGAGGAGATATCTCCAATTTATACATTTCTATTTAGAAGAACTGAGCAAGATTGAGCAATGTGGGACAAAAGATAATCCAATGGAATTGTGCAACTTGTCCACATGTGATTGGATGAGGAATGAGCACATTTTGGCCAAAGTGCCAATAAATGCAATTAGGTGGCATTTCAAATTTGAGAAATGACATGTTGAAGAGGGAAAAGGAAAGAAGTTAATGTCACTTGGCTCAAGGTCAAGGACATGTAAGAGGCATTGAGTGCCTTGTTGGAAGGACCAAGTCCACTTGGCCTTTTTGAATTCAAAAGTGCGAATATTCCCTTTTGATGCTTTGTGAGGGAAAATAGATGAATTAATAAGGTAATTGACTTATTGTGCAACTTGCATTCTCTAGAGGAATTTAGGGATTGAGATTCAATTAATCAAGGATTTGATTAATTTAATGAAGAATTAGGTGATGTGACAATTTAGACTTAGGTTTGTGAATTGATTTAAGTCAATAATTGAGAGGAAATGATTTATCAAATAAATGATTCCATTTATTTAATCAAGAAGGAATATGTTAGATTAAATCAAATAAAGTTTAATTTATTTAATTTAATAGGAGGACTTTAGAGAATTTAATTAAATAAAATGATTTATTTAATTAAACAAGGATGCGATGGTTAATTAAATTAATTGATTAATTTAATCATTTAAAGAGGAAGACTTAATCCAATAAATAATGATTTATCAAATTAAGGGATAGAATGTAATGAAATGCTGAGAATGTGATTTAGGAGGAAATATTGTTAGTAAATCAGGATCAAGTGTGTCAAAATGAATTTGTACATTTTCCATGTCTATATTTTGCCCCTCTTTGAAGCAATGTACTTTTTGCATTGATTCAAAGAATAAACTACTCTAATCAAAGTTCAAAATTTCTTGATTTTTCAAATGCCCCACTCCTACCCGAGCGGAAGGATATTGCTGGATACTGCCCCCTCGAGAAATCGGACAAAAATTTTGGATTTTTGGATGATCTCATGAAAAAAATGACAAGGCGCTCGACGGGCCAGAAAAGTGCTTTAAAATGCTAGAAAGGATGCAGAATGACTCTTGGTTGGACGAAAATGGGTTCGAGGGACCAAAACTCTAGCTGTAAGGTCAAATTAGGTTAAAAATACCCTAATTTTTAGGCTTACATAGACCTTGAGGGGTCCCTTTCAATTCATTTACAATCTTAACCTTTGGAAAATTTCACATTTGAGCTCTAAGTCTTGGTAGAAATGGTGCAACGACAGCTTCCCATGCACGTGTCAAAGAGGGTTCAGACGCACCAGTGGCTAGTCGGTGCAAGACCCGTGGTATGTACCCCTATCCAACTTTCAAATTTATCGCTTTACATGCATTAATTAGGGTCCAAGTCCTGCACACACTGCGTGGTGCTATATGGCACCGTTGAAAATGCATTATCTCAACGACGCGGTCCCCTATTGCACCACATATGCAAAGTGTGCCATGCGGGCCACTTTGCAATTTAGCGTTTGGTTAATCAAAAGTCCACCGCATGTCCCTACTCCACCATGCGACGTAGTTAGGAAATTAGGATTTGCACCAAGCAAGACCACATATGAAAAGTGAGTGCGCTGGCCACTTTGCGACTGCCAAAATGGAAAACTCCACTGTGACGGTGCAGTTTGGAACTTTCCAAACTACACCGCACCCGCAAACAGTGCCGCATTTGCCAATTTAGGGAAAATTTTAACTTTGAGATGCAATGAAACTTTATTTTTTCTGACGCGATGGCCTTCCTTGTGCAGGAGGAGCCTGGTGTACTTTATTCGCGGGAGCACCGATGGCCGGTGCTTAGCAGACTAGGGGCTATGCCCGAGTTGGTCCAGGAGCACCTTGATGCCATCGGTCTTTGGTATGTTGCGTATGTCCCTCCTGTTCGGGCTCACCTAGGCATGCTTACGGCTCTAGTGGAGCGATGGGATAGTGAGACCTCCTCCTTCCATCTTCCTACTGGTGAGGCCACTATCACTCTCGAGGTTGTATGGCACATCCTCTGATTGCCTATTCATGGGACCCAAGTCATCTATGATCTGGATGCTAGCAGAGAGGCCTATTACAGGTTTATGTAGATGGATGTGATTGAGTTTTGTGATGGTTAGATCGACCTAGAGCTATATCAAGACCGCGTGCATACGTACAAGTTGATTATTGTTGCTATTATCTCAGGCCTTGTAGTACCTGATTGGTGGGGCTGATACTTTAGTCTGGGATGGGGACTAGCATGGGATCAAATGGTTCACCAAAGGGAGTGCTTCGCTTGGGGACCGATACTACTGGCGTCCCTTTACAAGGACCTTCATGAGTTTGTTTATTTGGATAGCAGGTCCATCGGGGCTGGAGGTACCCTATTGCACATGTGGGGATGGGAGAGGATCCTGGTGCTTCACTCAGATATCACACCAGTTCTCTTGGAGACAGATGATCCGCTTGTTTGGCGGTATGGTGGGGCAATGATGCACTTTTATTTTACTGGCGTAGATGGTATTCCGTTTTGGCAGTGAGTTCTTGATGAGATGAGAGAGTTCGTCTGGAGACCGTGGATGGGTGTTGGTCCGTGGATAGATGATGATCAATAGCTCTTCTTTGCTTGACAAGATAGATTGATGCAGGGTCGAGAGCATACCATGATTCAGAGGTATCTTCCAAACAGGGTTGCTCGTCAGTTCGGGGAGGTACAGGAAAGGCCCGATGACTAGTATGTGGCCATCTTTGCACGTACGACCAGAGAGATAGCATGGGGCCAGCCCATCCCAGTAGCCAAGGTGGCGTCCTCATTTAGGCAGCTAGTGGCTCGACCATGGCCATATGATCAGGGGCTGACAGATGCAGGGGTCACTCCAGCCTATAGGGCATGGTTCAGACCTCCACTCAGATTGACAGTTCCAGGTGTAGTTGTTCCACGACATAGACACAGGGGTCAGGCAACTGGCAAAGGGTGGGGTAGATGATGAGGTGGGCCACCTCCTCATCAGACACCTCCCAGGGACGGGGCATAGCTATCGCCTATCCGAGTAGGGGAACAGGATGGTCAGCCGAGGGTAGATCCTCAGCAGCAACTAGCAGGGTAGCTGGCAGGGCAGCCAGTAGAACAGCCAGTAGGACAGTCTGATCATAGAGATGCGTTGATTCAGTAGCTATAGGGGTAGGTACAGGCTTTTACTATGGAGAGAGATCAGGCATGATCCAAGAGGGATCATGAGATAGGCCGGTGGAGGCAGTTAGAGAGTGCAACATCCTCATCTCGAGGTCGATCGATCGATATCTAAGATTACAAAGAGGCCATCAGAGAGACCAAGTACTATCGGCACCATTACCGAGAGGTAGTACCATCAGACCACAGAGTGCTAGAATTTTCCCAACAAATAGGGAGGCGACCGACAGAGGTAAATGGTGAGAGACAAGATGGGGAGGGCAGCAGTCAACACAGGGCCCACCCCCCTTTTGATCACATGATAGTTTGCTTCATTTTTTATATACGGGCTGCAGTATTTTGGCCTTTTTGTATTATGTATCCGATGGACACCTGATCCAATTTGTATCATAACAGTATTTTTTGATGATATACATATGAGATGATTTTCCCTTTTATGATATGTATGGTGCACATGTATGGTATGTAGATGTATGTTTATGCAAATGTATGATGCTATGAGATGTTCCTATTCTTATGCTTATGTGATGTAATGTGTGTAATGGATGCATTCATTTTTGTATGTTTTTCATGCTTTATGGATGTAATGTATGTTAATGATGGTAATGGATGCAAATGGTAATGGTTGCATAATGATGTAATGCTTTCTTAAGATATGTAGAATAACAAATTTATCCGTAACAACTTAAATGATGATGCAATGCATGTGACATGAATGTGATAATGCAAGATGTATGTTTTGGCAATGTTTTTTATTACTGTTATGATACCAAGTTAGTGTGGGAGGAAGATAGAAGAATTGCAAAATTAATGAATTAGTTAGGATGACGATGATGATTTGCATTGCTAGGAATCAAGATTTTCAAAGGGTCAATTGCATTATATTTGATAACACACATAGGTACGATGCATCGAGGTATAAAGGGACCAGGATGGCGTGGTGCCTAGTGTGATGGACTTTCACTCGACAATCAGATAGGAATACTCTTATTCACACTTAACATACATACTTCATTCAAGATGTAGTTCAGACATTCTAAACATCTCGGACCAAAACACAGAAAAGCAAGCTTTCCTATGTGGTCAACAAGACATCTAAAACATCCTCACCACAAACCAAATGAAGCATACATGACTAAGTTATTTTACAAGGGTATCCCACAAGCATAACAAATAAAAAGATAATTATCTTTTCCCCCATTTCTTTCTCTCTAAACCTGTTTTATATAGGCATCATTGAGAGGTCCTTGAAATGAGCAAAAAATAGGATAAGTCAAAAATACCAAGATAAAGCAAACATACAAGCTAATGTTCTTCATACCGCTAGCCAAGACTAAACTACTGTGGGGTACCTGATGCTTATGTCCATCATGGGAAAGTTTCATCCTAGGACATGTAGTGATCAGGGTTTTAGTGAGACTGACTGGGTGATAAGCTATTGATACTCCGAGTTGACCAACTTACTTGCTTACTGATCTCGACTTAAGACTTTGACGATTTAAGCATTTACTTTGGAACCTACTAAACTTGCTTCTGACTGACACACCAAATGGTGAAGGTGATGATTGACTTTATTATGAGTGATGACAATCACAGGTGAAAGCGAGATGAAATGGATGCACCATTTTGGGTTTTTTAGATAATTTGAGGTTATTTTTGGTATTTTTGCATTTTTTAATGTTTTTGGTATTTTCGAGGTTTATGACGAAAGGACTAACTTAAAAGACCTATCCTACGGGTCTCAGGAGCTGATCCATAGATTAGCCTTGCCTACATTATATACGCAGAGACCACGTAGTTCGACTGACGATGGAATGACTCGATGATAAGATGGACAAACGGGTTTCCATTTTATTGCTTAAAGGAATGACTTAAGATACAGACTAGATGGGAAAACAGATTTCCAATGCGACGAATGCCTAAGGACTAACCCTAACTATCTTAGGGGATGATCAAAGATCAACCTTGCCTACGTACAAGCTCAGAGATGACGTAGTTTGACAAGGTGAAAGACTGACAAGAATAAATGATGGATTTTTTGAAGATTTTCTGATATTTCGACATGTTTTGGATTTTTTGATGATTTAGATGTTTTGAATTTTTGATGTTTCGAGAAGATCTCAAGAATACACATGAATCTGACTTGATGTCGATATAGGAACATGCCCCATGCATGATGCGATAGACTACTTCGATAAAGGCAGGACAAACTGACCTTAGGAATATGCCACGTAGTACTATGGTGCAATATGATATAGACATCAACCTAGGCTATGATATGGATGCGAACGGATGGGTGGATGGAGGATTAGTGAAGTACGATGGAATGGGTGAGTGAGTCGTGCAAATCCTGGTAGATAAAGAGTGTTTTATTTATGCTCGGCACCTAATTGCTAGGTTTTCACCAAGGTACTTGTCCAAAGCACCACCAAAGTGGTTTTCACTATAGGATGATTTTTTCTCTTACTGTTTTCAATCCTTTTCTAATTTTTTTTGGATTTTTATATTTTTTTTTTTTTAAATTTTTTTGTTGTCACCAAGATGCCTATTTTCCAGGTTTTCATCAAGGTAACCATTTTTTCAGGACATTTTCTGATTGTTTTTGTATTTTTGGTTTGATACCTTGCAATTTCTTAGGCATAAAACTTTTTGAGATGAGAGCTATTTAGGGGCTCCTGTAGAGGCTGGCCTTCTGCTGTCGATAACTGGTATGCTCCTGATTTGTAACTTACGGTGATGATGAAAGGCCCTAACCAATTAGGCTCAAACTTTCCTTTCCTATCCGGATTTGGCACATTCTTTTGGTTTTCTTTCAGTACAAGGTCACCAACTTGGAAAGTGCGTTGCCTGATCTTCTTTTTGTAGCTCTGTTTCAGGTGATTCTGGTAGACCTATGGATGACTTAGGGTGTGAATTCACCATTCATCTAGTAATTCTAGCTCATTCAATCTTGTAACCCTATATTCCTCATCCGTGATGAGGTTTTGCAAAGATATTCTCAAAGACGGGAGCTCGATCTCGATCGGGAGTATAGCTTCTGATCCGTAGACCAAGGAGAATGGAGTGGCCCCTGTTGGCGTGTGGATGTTGGTGTGGTAGGCCCATAAGGCGGGATTTAGTTGTAGATGCCAGTCATGACCAGAGTCATTGAATATTTTCTTGAGGATTTTTATAATAGTCTTATTAGTAGCTTCTGCTTGGCCATTGCCTTGTGGGTAGTATGGGGTGGAAAAGCGGTGTTGGATTTTAAATTTTTCACACAAATCACAGACATCCTGATTCTTGAAGGGTGTCCCATTATCAGAGATAATGGATTGAGTAACACCATATTGAGAAATGAGGTAGTTGAGGATGAACTTGGATTTTTTTTTCCCGTGATGTAGGTCATGGGAATAGCTTTGACCCACTTTGTGAAATATTCAGTGGCGGTGATAATGAACTTGTGGCCATTGGATGAGGTAGGTGAGATTTTACCAATGAGATTGAGCCCCCACTGTGAAAAGGGCCATGGTGTTACAATAGGATGTAACTCTTGAGCTGGTGCATGAATAAGGTCTCCATGTTGTTGGCATTGCAGGCATCTTCTAACACAGTCGTGTGCCTCTCTTTCCATTGTCAGCCAATAGTACCCGGTTCTCAGCAACTTCTTAGCCAAGGTCATACCACTCGAGTGCAAACCGCACGTGCCATTGTGTACCTTAGTTAGAGCATTCATGGCCTCCTCAGGTTTTAAACAACGTAGCAAGGTTCAATCGACACTTCTATGGAAGAGGGTTTCTCCTAGGATGACAAATCGTAAGTACCTTTTGACAAAGGTTCGCTTAAGGTTCAGGGTAATGTCGACTGGGAGGATTCCTAATCTCAGATAGGTGAATATGTCATGGTACCAAAGATCACCAGGACCAACAAGTTTGCATGCATATTCAAACTCTAGTACCTTGAACATGGGTATGAGAAGCTACTCTACAAGGAATTTGTGTTTCAAGACGTTTCGCAGGATGTCTAGCAAGGATCCGATTGTTGCCATTGCATCCGCTGCTCTGTTATTTTCCTCGGTATTTGCTCAAAAGTGATGTCGATGAATGATTCCTTGAGTCCTTCTACCACCTTCTTGTAAGGCATAAGCTTATCATCCTTAGTTTGGTATTCACCGTTGACTTGGTTGATGATAAGTTTTGAGTCCCCATAGACCTTCAATGCCATGATTTTCCACTGTGATGCAATCTTGAGACCTATGGTTAAAGCCTCATATTCTGCAATATTGTTGGTAGAGGGGAATGCTAATTTGTAGGATCTCAGTATATAGTCTCCTTATGGGGTAATAAAGAACATGCCATCTCCTGATCCATGTTGTGTGTGGGAGCCATCAAAGTATAATTTCCAGTGGTCCACCACACCGAGATTAAAAAGGGACTCATCCGGGAACTCTGATACAAGTGGGCTATATGTGTAGAGGGGAGCTTTTCCAAGTTGATCTGTGATGACTTGTCCCTTGATCGCCTTTCCTTCTACATATTCAATATCATGCTCTGATAGTATCATCACCTATTTATCCATTCTGCCTGTAAGCATTGCTTTTGACAATAGATAGTTGAGGGGGTCTATTTTAGCAATCAATTTAATCTGATGAGCTAGCATGTAGTGTCTGAATTTCTAGGCTGCAAACACCACTGCTAGGCATGCTTTTTCTATTGATGTATGGTTGAGCTCATGTCCTACCATTGTTGTGCTGATGTAATAAATGGCTCGCTCAGTTCCCTTTTCATCATGTTGGGCTAACAGGGCACCAAGGGTGGCTATTGTTGCTGAGATGTATAGAATCAAATATTTCCCTATGATTGGTGGCATCAACACAGGTGGTGTAAGTAGATATTCCTTGATTTTATTAAATGCTTGTTCACACTTGTCATCCCATTTGAATCCTACTCCCTTGTGAAGTAGGTGTGAGTAGGCGATTTGTTTATCTGCCAGTTGGGTTGTGAATCTCTGGATGGACTAGAGTCTACCTTGTAATCCTCTCAATTGCTTTAGTGTTCTTGGTGCTTCCATTTCCAAGATTGCTTTTACCTTTGCGGGGTCAACCTCTATCCCCCTCATTGAAACTATGTATCCCAGCAGCTTTCCTGATTGTACCCCAAAGACACACTTTTTTGGGTTGAGTTTAAACTTGTATTGTTCTATATGATCCTGTCGCTTCTTTGATTTAGCCAATATGTCATCCACATAGTCTTCAATAGTTTTATGGATCATATCATGGAAGATCAATGTCATGGCTCTTTGTTATGTCGCTCCTGCATTCTTCAATGCAAACGGCATTACATTCTAGCAGTAGGTGCCCCAAGGACATGTGAAGGTTGTTTTGTGTTGGTCCTCCTTAGCTATCATGATCTGATTGTACCCCAAGAAACCATCCATTAAGGATAGCATCTCATGTTCGGCCATCATATCCACTATCATGTCAATGTCGGGTAGCGGAAAATCATCTTTAGGACATGCCTTGTTTAGGTCCCTGAAATTTGTGCAGATGCGGATGCCCCCCTTCGGTTTTGATACTGATACAAGATTGGATACCCATTCTGGATAGTCAATTGGGCGTATGAAGCCAACATCCAGAAGTTTCTGTAGCTCAATTTTGACGAGCAAGGCTATTTGGGGGTGCATCTTTCTCAGCTTCTATCTGACTGGTTTTGCTCTAGGGTACATAGCCAAATGATGAACTACCACCTCAGGATCCAGTCCTGGCATGTCAGCATATTTCCATGCAAAGTTTACCTTCCTCTCTTTTAGGAATGCTGCTAACAGTTCTTGTTCCTCTGGTAGGAGAGATTTAGCGTAGAAGGTGATTTGCGGTTTTGTTTCCATTCCCAAGTTGATAGGTTTGCACTGTTCTACTAGAACTAATGACTTCTCCTGATGTAGAGCAATAGAGGGGAGATTGAATCCTTCATCCTCCAGTGCCTCGGAGAGGTTTTCACCATTGAATGTGTCCTTTATTTTTACTGTTTTATGGTTAGAGAGTGCCACGGTGTGGTTTTCACTCAATAACTCCGAGCTTATTCTCTATATTTTCCTTTTGCGACTGAAGGACTCAATTGTCTCCCCATAGTATGCCTTGGTGTCTAAAGTGATATCAAATCCTGCCTTGTGATCCCCACATGGAGTTGTATCCCTTAGTCCCATGAATTCCGAGAGAGCCTCATCATTTTCGAATGAGTCTACAATTGGCGATCCTCGTTGGTCGTCATCAATGAGTTGGGGGTATACTAAGGTGATTTGGTGGGATTGTTGGTTTGGTTTAGCTATGGGGGTGCTAATCATTAGCAAGGTGGAATCCTCAAAGATTCTGGGTAGGTCAACTATGGTATCCTCATCATCACTACTAGAACAAACATTAGTGACATCAAAGGTGAAATTGTCCAATGGGATGCCTAGGCAAATGGGTGGTCTAAGGGTAGTTGTTGTTTCCTAAGGAGAAGGCCTGGCTACCCTACTAGGAACACTTCTTCCATGCACGGTTATAATCGGTAGAGTACAGTCGAGGCCAAGGTTTCGCATTCTTCTCTCTACAATGATGGGCTCCAAACGTCCATCACTATTCTTTCCAAGGCTTTCATTTCTATTATAGCCCATGCCATACATCATTTGTAGCCCTCTATTTATCTCATCCATGGGTATGGTAGGGGTGGGTCTTTCATCTTGGTACAATGTGTTCGAGATGTCCTCCTCATCCACATTTTCTCGACTAAGATCCCCCCAATGGCAGAATCCAGAAGGTTCTGCCCCAATAGTGTGGATAGGTGTGTCAGTTGGCTGAGGTTGTCCATGTGACCTAGGAGATTGTGGTAACTCTCCTACAACAAATGCATTTCTTCTCATTCTGTAGTCACCGCATCCATTGTCCTAGATCATGTTTTTTATTTCAGATATATCTGGGATGGCGGGTGTCTCTGTCACAAAAGTGGAGGCGAGGTTGGCTGGGTCAATATATGAAGTAGATGGGCCTACATCATTTTTTGGGACTTGAAGGATCTTATAAAACTTGGCTTCCAAGTTTTTGCAGTAGGCAAAAGGTTTAGGATCCTCATATATAGTCACCTCTTCATTCTGGTGTCAGAACTTGATGCATTGGTGATAAGTCGAGGCCACCACTTTCATTCCATGGATCCATGGATGTCCAAGGAGGATATTGTAAGGTAGGTCAAGGTCAAGGACCTGACAAGTGGTTTCCATAGTTGTCGGTCCCACTTGGATGGGGATCTTCATAGTGCCTTGAGACACTCTTTCCTAGTCATCATATGCCCTTATTGTGATGCTTTTGTTCTTATTGATGGAATCCTCAGTGAATCCCAATTTCTTTATGAGTTTTAGAGAACAAATATTAAGGCCTGCACCTCCATCTACTAGGACTCTTTTGACTTTCTTTTTGTGGATTAGTACTTGGAGTTGGAGTGCGCGATTATGAGATGGTTGTGGAGGGAAATCTTGGTCCGAAAATGTAATGAGATTTGGGGTAACGATGTTACCCACCATAGCCTGAAATTGCTCTATGTCGAGGGTGGTAGTGACGGTAGATGCAACTAGTGCTTCATCAAGGATCTTCCTATGGGCGGCAAAGATTTTCAAGAGTTCCATGATGGAAATTTGGGTGGGGGTTATCTTTAGCTGGTCAATGACATTGTAGTCATACAGAATGGCCTTCATATTAGAAATGGGGGTCTTATTAGGTGCCCCGGCGATGGTGACCTTTCTGCCTCGTGTGGTGACTCCACAGTCATTGTTGGCTCCATTAACATTTATGATGGTGACCATTTCATCTACACACCCAACTATCTCCTCATACACTAGATTAATGCTAGCGTATTTTTTCTTGCCCTTATTTCTCCCTTGATTACTTCCTTGATTATTCCCTTGGTTATGGTTCGACATCGGATTTGTGTATATTTTCAAGTCTTGGTTTCCGGCCGGCTGCTCGATGTTGATGATCTTATCCTCAATGAGGTCTTGGATGATGTTTTTGAGTCTCATGCAATTAGCAATGGTGTGTCCTTTGACTTTGTGAAATTCACAAAGGAGGTTCTCATTATACCACGATGGCTTAGTCATGGGTTTTGTGTACTGCTCAGAGTTAGAGATTTTGATGAGGTTCTCTTTGACCAATTTTTTCATTATGGACTCAATTGATTCTCCAAGAGCTGTGAATTTCCACTTGGGAGGATACTTGTTGTGGGGAGGTGGTCCTCCTTGATTTCCCACATTATTGATTTGATTGGTGGAAGGTGGTTGTTGTTGTGCTACTACTGCATTAGCCTGCACATTGTTGCGATTATGATTTTTCCGTTAATGGTGGGATTGGATGTTCTCCTTAGGGGCACTGATAACCACTTTAGCATCTACCACGCAGTCATTCATGATATTTTTATTCCTCGACCATGTTTGAGGTTTATCATTATAGTTGTTAGACAGGTGGTTGTCCTACGGTGGGGTGAATGTTGGTGCACCTCCCCACGCAGTAAGGGCTCTTTCAATGTTGAGCGCCTTCGGGATCAGTTGATCATATGAAGTGATGCATTGCATTTTCATGTAGAACACCAAGTTTTCATCCAGATTTGCTATGATGGTACAAACTTGTTGTTCTTTCGGCATGGTCCATTTGCTCTGGTTGGCCTTGGATCACCACCTTTGCAAGAATGATGCAAAAAGCTCCCCTTTTGCTTGTTTGAGTGTTGATAGTTCTTCCAAACTAACATCTGCACCCATATTGAAAGCATAATTCTTAAGGAAAGCTTCTACGATTTCATCAAATGTTTTAATGCCCATGGGTAGGCAAGAAAACCATTCCATGGCTAGACCAGTGAGGCTTCAGGGGAATAGTCGCATTAGATACGTTTCATCGTATGCGACTTCCATGCAATGCATCTGAAATTCCCTGACGTGGTTTTCAGGGTTACCCATCCCATTATAGTTGTCAAATTTTGGGATCTCGAATCCCTTTGGGAATGGTATCATGGTGAGACTTCTGTCAAAAGGGTAAGGGCACAAGTTGCTTGGTGTTCTTATGGTTTTTCCTACTTGTAAGTCCGACACTTACTGTGAAAGTAGATTGATTTGTGTTGCGACATCTTTGCTCGGATCAACAGGTGGGATGAACGTGGTTTGAGGTGTTTGAGGTATTTGATGGGTGGGAAGAGTACTTGTGGGTGTTTGTTGCAAGCTCGGTTGTGCGTTCAAAGCCTGATGGTATGCTTGCATTTGCGTCAACAAGGCTTGTTGTTGATCTTGTTGTTGGTTGATCTGTTGTTGTTCCCATGAAGCCTGTTGTTGATCAATCTGTTTTTGTGCTAGTAAAGCTTGTTGTTGGTCTAGCTGCTATTGTACCAACAAAGCTTGTTGTTGGTCGAGCTGTTATTGTGCCAACAAAGCTTGTTGTTTGGCTTGTTGTTGTGCTTGAAAGTCTTACAAGGCTTGCTAGTATGCTTGTAGATGGATCACTTGCATTTGCACTTGGTATTGTGCTCGGACTTGTTGTTGGGCTTGGGCTTGGGCTTGAGCTAGGGCTTTTGCTTGTGTTTGTGCCTATGCTTGTGCTAGGGCTTGTCCTTGTACTTGAGCTTGTGTCTGCACTTGTGCTTGTTGTTGTTGCTTGAGTACTCTTTGTTGGTTTGCCTTTTGAAGGGTTTGGATTAGGGTGGTAAAAAAATTTGTCGTGTTGGCTTTTGGTGGGATTGGTGGTGGAATGGGAATTGTGCCAACCATTGTGGTGGGTGAAGGGATTATGGTAGTGGTTGGGACTTGGGTTGTTGGAGGGGTGGTCGAAATGTTTGGTCCTTGAAAAGGCATGCTTTGGGATATTTGAGGACCAACTGATGTACTTGGGGGAGTGGTTGTAATTGGTTGTTGCGATGCTGCGGGCAAAATAGGAGGATTTGATGTGATGTTCATGTTGCCTGGATCCGAGAAGCTATCAATGTTTAGAGGTGGAAAACCCAATCCAAGAGGTGATGTGGTTGTGAATGGGAATGGGGGTAGAGGTGGTAGGCTACCCTGCAAAGAAAAAGGCCCCGTGAATTCGGTGATCCTAAACACATCACCTTCTCCCTGCAGTATAGAAGTTGGTGTGGCATGGAATGAAGATGAACCAATAGGATCATGGAATGTGAGTGGGACGTATGGATGTAATGGATTTTCTGGATAAAAATTATTCGGTGTGGTGTTGGTAGCCACCTCTTTGTTGGTCACTAGGTGATGCCTTTGTAACTCTCAAAACATGGCACTCCTACTGTTCGCATTTGGTGAGGCTGGTGTGGTGACCAAGGTGGTGTGAGGTATTTCTTCATTAACATTTGATGATGGGGATGCGTTTACAAGGGGCATGTCCATACTAGTGCTTACGCCAAGGTCAGGAGGGAACTGGACCCCTCCTCTTGCTAATGTGTTGAGGTATTTGAACATGGCACTAACAACTTGGTGGTTCTCTGGATCTTGAACCATTTTCATTATTTTGAATTGCATCATCCCCATGTCTTCATTTGTGATGCTTTCCTCATGGCTCTCCTCTTGAGGATTTTGTGATGTGAGAGGAGAGTTACTTGGGGGATTGCTTGATCCCGCAAGGTTTATTTCGGAGGTTAACTGACTCATGTCCACAGAAGTTGATATTTCATTAATATTCTCCATGTTCTTCTTGTATTGAGATCTTGTTTGAAATATAAAAAATAGGGATCGTTTGATCCTAATCTTTTAGGCCCAAAAGAGAAGAACTAGGGAAGCTAAAAGATCAAAGATGATGGGATAAACGAATGAGATGAGTGGATGAAACCTTTTCGAGAACCTTTGAAGGGGTATGTTAAACTGTTAGGACTTAGGTTGGTTGTGATAATTTGGCTAGATGCGTTAAGCCAAACAAGATTTAAAGTGAAGTTGTATTCCCTAGGAAGTTGTGTTATCCTAGGGGAACTTGCACAAGGTGATGAATTGACTAGTTGTGTTAAGCCAATGTGATTTGTGAACTAGTGAACCTTAGGAAGTTGCATTATCCTAAAGGTAAATTCATCCAAGAGATTTGACTATTTTTTCTAGATGTGTTAAGGAAAAATAGGATGGTGTTGATTTATCCCTTTTAGTTTAGCATGAGTGATTTTAAAGTTCTCAAGAAGTTTGATGATGGGATGAAATCGGTTTTTGATGAAAAGATGGATGGGGATGACTCTTTGATTCTAGAATATGAACCTAGACACAACTCTTTCTACAAGAACTCGGTATTGAAGAACACGCTAGACTTCCTATGGGAGAAAAGCAAACCTCTCAAAAATTTCAGGATTTTGTTGACAATAAAAAGCATACAATGCAGGATTATTCCTTGAGGCTTTTTTGTAAAAATTGTATACAAGTCTTTCTCTTACCTCAAGGAGCATCTCAAGGCATTGCTCATGGATTTTTAGACTAACTTTCTTGAAATTTGGTTTTGGGATTTTGATCTTGTGGGAAATCATTGGAAACAACACACATGAAGTTCAATTTGTCTCTTTATCTTGGTTTTTTTGAAAAAAAAAATTATCCAAGACACTTGCTTGCTTAGGTTTCAAACTATATGTCTAGTGTCCCACTTTCTTTCTCATCCCACAAGGTCCCTTGTGTGGAAATTGAGGAAAATATGGAAAAATTTCCTTATGTTTAACCTTGTTGAAAACAAATGATGGTAGAATTTGTGCACTTAGAAACCTCTAGGGATATGATCCCTAGGGAAAGCAAGAGTGTCCAAGTTCGTCAAGAGTATTTGTTTCTCACAAAAGGTTTGAAGTTTTGAGGGTCTTTGTGAATGTTTGTTTTTGAATGTTTTCAAGAGTCAAGCAATGTATTTCTTCCAAGCACTTTTACAATCCTAAGATGATGAGGCAATATCTTGTTGGGTTCCCACTTGGATAAATCCAGCTGCACATATCTTGTGCGAATGGCTAAATGCTTAACCACACTGGCTCCCCTCCACGGTACTCACTTATTTGGGTCAGCCAAGCATTAGTACCCATGAATCTCCCAGGGCATACTTTCCATTTCCATAACAAGACCGCATGTATAACGTGGGGCGGCTTCAAAGGACATGACCTTTTGCACCAACAAGATAGACAAGGTTTTGGCCTTTTTCTAAACAAAGGGTTCTAATGCGGGCATTCCATTCGTGGGGGATTATCCAACATCGGCGAGAGTCCATTGTTATCCATCTCGTCGGAATAATCCTCGTGATTCTTGAACTTTCCTCAAGAATCCATACTTATATACCGGCTGGAAGTCGCTTGGATTTTGCGTGTTCTTGGTTGGGTCATTCCCTTGGGTGATTAATTTTTCCCACAAGGTAGGCCCTCTAAGATAAACAAAAGTGAGCTAACATATTTCGTTGTTTACACAACATTTGTTGAAAAACAAAGGGGAAAACCTCTGCAATATGTCATGCTCACACTCGCATGTTTTGTTCAATTTTAAGATACCCAAATTTGAAATGTGGAGGCAATATTTTTAACAACCGAATATCACCAAAAAAAAATTTGATTCTCAAGATCGCAATGAAGCACGAGAGAAGTGCATACACACTTTAAATGATATTAACTTGTAAAATGGATTACAAAACATGGAAAACATTTGTTCATTTTAAGCCTCAAAGCAATGATGACTTCTTTTTAAGCACCTTGTTCAATTATTACCTTTCACACAAAATCTAGTGTGTTTTCCTAAAGTTCTTTTTAGCCCCCTGGCAACTTTTGAAAGGAAATTTGATTTGTAAATTTTAGAACCCAATGGAAAATTAGTGTCCTAAAATCAAAGACCTTATCAAATCCTTTATAGAGTGTTTAAAAAACACTTTAGTGTTTAAAAACACTTTGTAAAAATAAGCATGGTGTCATAACAAAAATTTGTTTGTTGTTTTTCAACCCAAAGTAAATTTAGTTTTCCTAAGGCCAAAGATATTTAACAAATTTTCTTAAGGAGTGTTAAAGAACACTTTTAGTGTTTAGAAACACTTTGGGTTTGTGAACATGATATCATGATGTACTTCTTTGTTTTCTTATCCTCTTCTCCAACCTACAAAATGACAAAAAAAATAGAGAGCAATAATATAGCAAACAAAGTTAATGCTTAAAACATTAAAAACGTGTTTAAATTTAAAAACAGACTGTTTCCCACGGTGGAGTTTACCAAGTGCGGTGTTGTTTAGCGGGTGCGGTGTTGTTTAACAAACAGGTGGTGCCATACAGCGCCGCACGGTCAACTATATGTGGTGCTCTGCAGAAATAGAGACTACGAGTGCGGTGGAGTTTGGCACGGGGTGGAGTTTCGAAGCGGCGAAAGTTGGCAGATTTTCAAATTTTAAACGTGGGAAGAAATTGCGGTGCTATATGGTGCCGCGGTCTTCAGGGGGTGCGGTGCAATATAGCACCGCATATGAGTCTACGGTGCAATACAGGACCATGTGTCTGATCCGCAGTGCAGTTTAAAAAATGTGAAAAAACCACAGAAAATTTAAAAAAAACATGATAAATCTTGAGATTGCCCTCCTTCTAGTGCCAAAATGTGAACCCTTAAACCTGCAAATGCACAAAGATGACAAACATTGTTAATGTTAGATCAAAATGCATGCAAATATGAAGGATTCCCCATGAAATCCACCTATTTAAACTAATATTAGGAAATGAAGAACAAACTCAAGTAACATGAAAATAAATCCTAATCTAGCCAATAGAATGATGATCTTATGTGGGAATTGGTGCCAATGAGATGTTGCAATTGGCCCTTTCCCAATTTCTATGTTGCAATGTGAATTGATTGAATCAATGGTCAAATCTCCAAAGAGATTTGAGCATAGCCTTGTTACAATTTATGAAAATGATTGATGCTTGGATGAAATGAGAAAAATTAGTTCTCAATTGAAGAGAGTAACTTTGCATGTGAATTGTGGATGAAGATTGAGAGGAGAGATCTCCAATTTATAGACTTCTATTTGGAAGAAGTGAGCAAGATTGAGCAATGTGGGACAAAAGATAATCCAATGGAATTGTGCCACTTGTCCACATGTGATTGGATGAGGAATGAGCACATTTTGGCCAAAGTGCCAATAAATGCAATTAGGTGGCATTTCAAATTTGAGAAATGACATGTTGAAGAGGGAAAAGGAAAGAAGTTAATGTCACTTGGCTCAAGATCAAGGACATGTAAGAGGCATTGAATACCTTGTTGGAAGGACCAAGTCCACTTGGCCTTTTTGAATTCAAAAGTGGGAATATTCCCTTTTGATGCTTTGTGAGGGAAAATAGATGAATTAATAAATCAAGGTAATTGACTTATTGTGCAACTTACATTCTCTAGAGGAATTTAGGGATTGAGATTAACTTAATCATGGATTTGATTAATTTAATGAAGAATTAGGTGATGTGACAATTTAGACTTAGGTTTGTGAATTGATTTAAGTCAATAATTGAGAGGAAATAATTTATCAAATAAATGATTTGATTTATTTAATCAAGAAGGAATATGATAGATTAAATCAAATAAGGTTTAATTTATTTAATTTAATAGGAGGACTTTAGAGAATTTAATTAAATAAAATGATTTATTTAATTAAACAGGGATGTGATGGTTAATTAAATTAATTGATTAATTTAATCATTTAAAGAGGAAGACTTAATCCAATAAATAATTATTTATCAAATTAAGGGATAGAATGTAATGAAATGCTGAGAATGTGATTTAGGAGGAAATGTTGTTAGTAAATCGGGATCAGGTGTGTCAAAACGAATTTGTACATTTTCCATGTCTACAATAACTAATTGTCTTTCTTTTTCACCAATTTGTAATTACTACCTCAGGATCCACTTCATCATCCTGATCATCCTTACCATCATATTAGGGTTTCCCTTATTCACTAGCTTCACTAGCAAGCTACTAGTTAATTGAGCTACACACCATCATCAAGACACCTAATAAGGTTTATTAGATATCAGGATACCTATGCATCAAGCCATACAACATTTAATTCAGTTACAAATAATTTCCCTTCATTCTTTTTTCCAAACCCTAAAATCCGATTGTGCATTCAATGTGTTCTTCTGATTATTCGATCTGATCTAGATTTTTGTCTCTACAATCACCTTTTTAATCTGTGTCGCCATTGTATGCATCAAATCTCATTTACATTGGTCACTGGGTGTAGTTGGGCCAATTAATTATTTTCTTTGTGTCGGTTTCCGATCAAAACCCTCTTCACACTGAGTTAGCCATTTTTAATTACTACATTCAAATCTAGGCCATCGATCTACTAACTTCGTGCCATGATCCTGAACTTTTCATTTACTATCACAGCTTTAAAACACAACCATCCAATAAATGGTTGTTTAAATCTCCATCATCGATCTCCACTAATTTTCGCTGACCATTGGATCAATCACCAAATGATATACATCATGGATCTCTTTATACAACACTTTCCATATGTGGGGTCCATCAGGACACGCATCCAAAATCCGCTCATCCCGCAAGCTTCAAAATAGGGCCCACAAAAACCTAGCAAGGTTAGCGGGCTGCTGCCATTTGTCTTCCATGTCATCACCACCTAATTTGCAACAACGATGAGAATTATCATATCGAGAAATAATTTTTTGCCACCTATCATAGTCACCACCTTATCGGGTCCTGCAAGACTTTGATGTCTTTGTGTGTTGCCTTCATAGGTCCCACCATTCATCAATGGTCAATATCTGACCATCGTGATCTAATCTCCACCATTCCCTGCAAACCCCATGGGTCTTCATCGAGCCCCACTAACATCTCAGCAGGGTACATGAGCACCGTCCGATCTCCAAGACATGATCCCCACCATTGGTCTCATGAAGGAAAATATTTGCATGGTACTTAGGAAATATTAAGGTGCACCAAATGTTTTTGGTGGATAAGCACAAGGTGGAGGGGTCGATCATGCTCATGAATTCAAAGGATTAAGTAGGAACTTAATCAACCTACAACCGCCTTAACTAGACAATGACAAATTATAAGACCTTTCCATGCTCATGACTGCAACCCTAGGGTTTAACCAATAAATCCTAATTCTGACCGAGTGGAAACATAATTAATTTTTGAAAGTGTTATACATCCTTTGGACTTGCACATCAAATTTTTGAGAAGCTTTCTGAAAAACCCATATTAGACTTGGTCTTTGATTTCTCTTCAGATGTGTGGAAGAATGCTTTACAATTTCATGACAACAATGCACCACATTGAGCAACATTTGGGAATCTGCACATCTTTCCTAAGCCAGATCCTCAACATGCCATGATCCTTTTTGGCATCAATGACATAACTCCCTTATCTAGGATCAATTTCATCTCACTCCTAATCCCCTTTTGACATCAATGACAACAATATGCCAACAAAAAGAAAGAAACAAAGAGAGGAAAATAAGTTTGAGTGTGGGGAACCTATTAAGAAAAAGAGGAAATTTGGTATAGTAGTTGCTGGTATACACATTGAATAAAGAACCCCTGAGGCTCCAACCCACCAAATTTCATTAAAACTAGCTGGTAAATGTAAAGATGTTGAATCAGTCAAGGTTCAATAAAAAGTAAAACCAAAAGTGGCATCTTCTTCCACAACAAAACCAAGGACCAAACTTACTACTAATGAAGGGGTAGCAATAAAAGAAAATACTGGTACATAGATAAAGTCTACATCTCAAAGAACTCCATCATTATTAACTTCTCCCCCTTCGATTAATATGGCAACTGTAAAACAAGCACTAGGGAAAACTCATGTAGTTGTGGATGAAGTTGAAATTAAGGAACAAATTGATAAGTGGGGCACCATGTGGGAACAAGTAAAAGGAAAGAATTCTAAAGACAAACCAATGGTATAGCCAGTGGTGGAAGAAATTCTAGGTACAAGTTCAATTCCTATAAACATTGAAGAAGAAGAATTCATAAAAGGGATACTCGCTTTAGAAGTGGGGAATCCTGATGTTCTTGAAATGGAAACAGGGGAGACTGCAGGACAGGATCCTACTGATGATATGGTTATTGAAGATACCTTTGATTACCATCCTTCACTGGGGAATGATCAAAATGATAATGAGAAACCATAGGTCTGTAAAAAATAAGGGAGGACCAGGTTGAGAATGAAAATGAAGAACCTTCACAAGTTTTAGGTGATAAGGTCAGAGATGAAGAAAATATTGATATGAAAGGATATGATGAAGGCAATGTACTAGGAATGGATGTTGAAAACTTGGCTAGACAAGAAAATACAATTCTTGGAACCAAAGAGATAGTGTTGAATCCCGGTAATCCATAATATATGCCAAAAAATACTAAAGATGTTCCTATTTCAAAGGATGTAACAGATAAATTTAAAGATGTAAGAGAAGAATTTCTTGAACATACTAAAGGATAGGAATAGAGAAATTTACCTAATTGGTTAATCAAATAATTGACTTCCCATGGGAAGTGGAATTGTTACCTCTGTATCTCAAAAGTTTTATGCAAGAAGTGGAGACTCCTAAGCCTAGGTGAAGAGATAAAATGAAGCATGTCATACAAAAGAATGCAAATGGAGGCATAAAAATCCATATAGCTACCCCATTAGTAGATAACAATAGACATGCGATAAAACCTAAAGAGTACAAGATAACAAGTACCAATTTTGGACACTCATCCTAGATGCAAGAATAGGAAGAAATGAAGATGAATTTAGAAACAAATATTGCTAGGGTACAGAAAAGTAAATAGAAAAAAAGAGAGTTGAAAGAACGGGTTGCTAGCTTAGAGAATTTTGTAAGATCATTAGCCCAATCTAGTCAAGCATAGACTGAATTGCCTCAAAATCCAATACTTATGTCACAAGAACAAGTGGATGCAATTGTAGCGATTTTCCATAGGATGAATGTATTTGAAGAATGGATTAAGTATTGGGTAAGGAAAGGAGAAGAACTCATTACAAATGCAATTGTGAAGTATAAAGAAGCACACCATTGGTTTGAAAAAACAAAGAGATTGGAAGGAGAATGTATATTTCACCAGGAATAGGTTGATGTTGATAAGAGAAATATGGAAAATCCCATGCAAACATATGTCTAAGAATTGATAAGAGAAAATATAATTTCAAAATAAGAGTTCCATTATGTGAAAAATGGAAGAAATAGTTAAGTTGGGAAGGTGACACTTTAGTAAAATGTATAGAAGGATTTGAAAAGATCACCAAAAAATGCAATAAGTTGCTTGATAAGGATCGAGATTTTATTGAAGTGTTAGCACATCAAGATTGTGATTCCTGAACATTGGGACAAGAAGGTAAAGAAGAAAAAGATTTCAAAGAATGGATTCAGATAATAAATAAAGACCATGTCTAGTTGTTAACCCAAGAAGCTGGCGATGAGATCATACATTACAAAAACACTATAGTCAGATATGAAACAAAGAAAATACAAAGGAATTCCAATATACTCTAGATATCAGAAGATTACACCATGCTCAAGTTTAGCTAGAAGGGAATACATGGAATTTCAAAAGAGCGAATGCATTAGATATTAAGTGCTTTCCAAGAATATCAACTAAATAAAAATGAAGGTTTATGAAACTAGAGTTCTAAAAGATATAAGGAGGTACCAAATACCAGATACCAGAGGTGTCACAAAGATGTTTTGTTGAAGTTAATTTTGCAGGTTGTTCTCGGTCCTTGTAAAAGTTTCCCATCCAAAATTCTAAAGAATGTTGATAGCCTTGCTTTATGCAGAGTTTAGTACACCAAAGTTTGAAGTTGAAGGGTGTTGCTACTAAAGAATTCAAAGCCTTGATTTTTCCTAGAAGATTCTGATGACAATTGGCATATTCCATGTTCTACATTTTGATTTGATAGTTATGATTTATCTTGATAGACTTTAAGTTTGAACTCTTGGGGCCTTGTTCCTATAAAAGACCATTTACTATTTTATTTTTATTTTAAGTTTAGAATTTCTGGATGTCAGAAGAGCCAAAACTTTAAGTTTTGTTCTTGTTTCCTATTTTCTGAATCATTCTATACTAAAAACTTGTATGTACATAGAACTTAGTCAATATCGAAGCCAATTTGATAGCTACCTATCTCATGTATCTTTGTAGCTAGTTTTGTTAGTTCAGTCAAACAAAGACTATGTGTTATGTCATTTAAGGGTGCATGCAAAACCTACTCGGTGTCCAAACTAAAACCCCTTCTTTAAAAGGTCGCACCATTTTATGCCTAGCTATAAAGAAAATTGGTTTCAAAGTATAAAGTGATTTTCCTTGATTTGGTTATATCTTGGTGCATGCGTGGAGAATAACCGGGAGAAATTTTATTTTTCAGTATTTTGGTTCTTTATTTTAGATTCGATGTTTAAATTTCTGAAAATGTTCCATAAAGTAAATGAATGAATCAAAATTTATTGAAAATATTTCATTTTCTATGAAGTTGTTGAATGCTTAAAGAAAAATCTACTTAAGTGATAGCAAAAATTGTTTGATGTTCATGAAATATTATTACAAATCTTTTGATTTCATGAGATTATTTTATGATCGAAGTGGAAATCATGTACCTAATGCTCATGATTCTTAATGAAACTTGAGATTACCATATACCCCTTGAGATTAACAATAAAATCACATCATACCCTAAAGAAAATGTAGTACGGTAAAGACCTGATTACCGGATACTTGGGATTGAACTAAGTCAACCTTTTCCAATTACACAAACACACCCTAAGGTTTCCCTGGTTAAGTATTTCAAGAAGATAGCTCCTTCATGGTTTGGATGTGAGGACTTTATCCGAATTGTTGCTATGAGTGACATTCTCGTCAACATTATGTCTATCTCCTAATCCAAATCATGCTAACATAGATTCCCCTCTATATAAAGATCAAGGAAACACTTCTCCTCCATGATATGATCCCATTTCCAATCAAGAACAACATATCCCTTCCATCTCATCTAATGATATATTTCCATCTCAAGATAAATATATCCCTTCATCCCCCTCTAACAATCCCCTCTCACCCCCTTCATCTAATGTCATCCTTTTGTGCCCATATCAAAGTACCTATTCCACTCCATTGTATTATCACTCTCAAAATGTGGTCTCAACATACACCTTCCACCCTATCTAATGATCCTCTTCCCATCATGATCAAAACACCCCCGCCTCTTCATGTCATGATCCCCCTCCATCTCATAACCAAGACAACACTATACCATCCACCCCATCCTAGAATAATAGCATAGAGAAGGAAATGAACTATTTGAAAAAATGCCTCAACGAAATGTGGTCTCATGGTGATGGAATTCCATTACAAACAAATAATTTTATATGGAATTCCATCACCATGAGACCATATTTCTTTGAGGCATTTTTTCAAAAAGTTCACTACCTTGCTTCTATGGATAAAATCCTAAAACAAGTGCTTATGAACAAGCTATGGATAGGTAAAATAGTAAGCATAATAGTAAGAAATATATAGTTTAATAATTACACAAATTTTTGTTGATTATCTCATACATTATAAGCCATGACCTACATCACTATTCTATTTTTCGTGATTGAATAATTTGTTGTTTTATTTTTAGATGATGGAAGTAGAAACACCTATCGATGTTGATAGGGAAATGGAGTGTGGTGTATCTTCCCCAATAGAAATCGCGATGGCTCTCATGGGGGTATGAGGAGAATTAGTAAATTTCAAATTACATTCATTGTTATGGTTGTTTATTATTGAAAAATCAAATGATTATTGATTCATAGTTTAATTTATATTTGGATGGTTTCTAGAAGACTTTGGCATGCTACAGACTAAGCATGTAGATATTCCAACTTGAGGATAGAGATCATTTGATAGTGACAAGTGAATATTTTGTTAAATATATCATTTTTTATAATATAATTTCTATATATTAATGTCTTTATTTTTTGTTGTAATAGGTGAAGCTTGATCTAGAACTAAATAGGAGGATCAACCCTCAAATTCAAAGTAAATGAGTGTCATATGAATTTCCATCCACCTAACCAACAAATGCCACCTATTTGTTTCCTCCACCTTGACCTAAATGACTTTTCATTGGGGTCCGTTATTGTATGCCTATATGGCATTTTTGGACATATTTTGTATTGCATATATACTTGACATTGTATTGATATATGGCATTCTTGTAAGCCTATATGGCTATTTTGTATATATTTTATACTTATCTTCACATATATTGATGTATGCCTACATGGCTATTTGGTTAATAAAAAATCTTTTTTACTGATGGTGTCCATATTTGCATTATAAATCCACACTTTAATAGATATTTGTAGATGTTTTACTTCAAATATTTAAAATCCAAGGGTTTTCCATGCACTCTTATTTTATATAATTGTAAATATATAATAAATTTTTAACATTATTCTCCTATAAGATTATTGAACATTAAATCAATCATATGAATATAGTAATGATTCATGATTCATGTGCTTCACAGAGGAAATCCATGTGTATGTTGAGTGCTTCATACTCCATGCTTCATGCTTCATGCTACCATGCTTCATTCTTCATGTGTATTCTTCATGCTTTATATCATTGAGGAAGACATCTACCATTCCATGTGTATGCGTCATGCTACCATTCACTTGTATGCTTCATGCTTCATGTATTATGGAGATAAAGAAAACATCATAAAACTATTGAAAAAAAAAATGGAAAGTAACAACTAACTCTCACAAATAAAAACTCAAGGCATGAAATTCTTATTAAATATCATAAGGGCATTGGATTATTGGAGATTAAGAGACCACAAATCAACCTTCCAAACAACAAAATTCATAGATATTCATACTATTTCTAAACATGAATTTGAACCCAATAACTAGAAGAATGCAACCTTAAAATTTAAAATTGCATGCTTACAATAGTCAATAAACAACTTCAAGAGGTGTGCATGAAAAAAATAGAACCAACTGAAAGTTCAAGAATTTCCTTTTCCCCAAGCATATGTGAAAAGTTGCAAATAAATGAATTTAGGTTATCGCGACTATTGATCATATGAATTTGGTTGTGACTTTTCAAAGGTTAAAATTTGTGACCCTTCAAATAGGAAAGACTACGAACCTTTTATAATGAAGTGCAGTGACCATGCCTAGTGTAGATGTGCCCACCTAGATGTGTTCACTCTAATTGTTTGGCCCCACAAAGAATAAAACAAAAATTAACCTTGCAACTTTACACTACATGCAACTCACTTGTTTTCCGTCAACTAAAATTTATTCACCACAAGAAAAAGAATTGGAGCTATCAAAAACCAAGAGAGGTTGTTGTAGAGGGGCCCTACATGATTATGTAGCCTCAAACATAATGTTTCCAAGTGCCATGATTTTGAGTAATTTCTCGTCAATTTTTTTGCCCTTTTGCAGTTTGTTCTCTTAAGAGACTTCGTTGGTATAATTTAGCTCAGACTGTTTCAGCTTGGTTGGGTGTGAAAGAGGATCTTGAATAGCATAAAACCACCCATATAGATGTTTTTGAATAGTCATTCTAGTCATATGATGAACAAAATGAAAGTTACACCACTTTCCAACCTTACACTACATGTAACTGACCTATTTTCCATAAACTGAAATCTGTTCACCACGGGAAAATGACTTGGAGCTATCAAAAACTAAGAGAAATTATTGTAGAGGGTCCCTACATAATCCCAAAGCTTCATATGAAATTTTTACAAGTGCCACAATTTCTGAGTAATTGCTCATTGAAGTTTTCATCCCTTTTGCACTTTCATCTCTTAAGAGACTTCATCGATAGAATGTGGGTCAAACTGTTTCAACATGTGTTGGGTACAAAAGATTATATTTCCTAGCATGAAACCACCCATACAGATGTGTTGGAATAGTTAGTTTGGTCATATGATTAATAGAACAAAAGTTGCATCACTTTCCAACTTTACACTACATGCAACTGACCTGTTTTCCATCAAGTGAAGTCTATTCACCACAGGAAAACAACTTGGAGCTATCAAAAACTAAGAGAGGTGAAACGAAGAAAAATATATGTGTGGTGGGTATTTTTATAAAAGGGGAGTTCACCACAACCTATTTCTCTAATTCAATTCAAGGAAATGAGATCCAAACAATGAAGTGACTATCAATCGAAAGGTGAGTCAAATCAAGGTATGAATCAACAAATTTCCTATCTATGCAAGGATGATGGTATAGGCTAAATAAAAAATTTGAGGGAAAGATCCAAACTATAAAACAAACTCCAAAATACAAGCTATAAAATGAAAATGAATAACAATAATAAAATCTGACACAAACAGTGATCAAAAGGAAGATCTGGAAAGGGGAAAAGGATGTGTACCTTTCACCAAAAGTCACCTTTTGAAGCTCACTGAGGACTCATTCACCCTATGGAGAATGAGTTTTGTCTAGGGTTCTTGAAAAATTCTTTCTAGGTTCTCTTTTGCTATGTCTGCACTTACAGATTCTTGAGCTTCATTCTTGAACAATCGAAAATAAATTTTATAGAAGAGTTTACATGACATAAAAACTTTTCTTGCAAATTTGACAACTTTGCAACCTTTTTCATTTTTTCTCTTCAAAGGATCTTTCACCTAAAATATGCAATCACACAACAAAGAGAGAAAAATGTTGTTTGTTAGGGAATGGGGGTTTTTCTTTGTCAAACCATTTTTTTTAATTACAGCTTGTAATAAAATAGAAAATCATGAAGGAATGATGAATGAAAAATAACATGTAATAACTCACCAAACCTAATTTGAACCTTGGATTGTAGATCTGCAAACTTGCATGGCTTGGCTTCAATAGATGTGTATCTTGATCATGAAACTTGATTGTAAATATTTCCTTTGATATGCTTGAATTGATATTGAACTCTACATCACCATATTAACTCAAACAACATGCATGATGCAATAAATCTTTGACATTACAATTGAATCTTCATTTATGCAATAATCTTCAATAAATCTTCCCTTGAATTCCTTGAAAATGCTCTTGAATGCTCTTGATCTCATAAAATTTTCTCTAAGATTTGAACACTTGAAAATCTAGGTGAAACTAAGCGAAATAACCTTTTATTTATACATATGTTAACATTAATTTCAAACATTCAAATATCACAAGCTTACATCTTAATATACATTTGAAATCATTGAAAAAACACCAAAAACATAGTTTGAATTTTGTTCCTAGGTGCAAGTGAGGAGCCATTTTCCCTATGGAGAATGGGTCCTAGGCCACTTTCCTAGGACACACATTGCTCAATGTTAAACATTATGTTATGGAATTTATGAATTTTGGGTTTTATCCCTCAAATATTTCAATTAATTAGGCATTCATTTTAATTAAAGGGGCCAATAAAGGAATAATTAGTTCCTCAATCAATTAATAAAGCCCTAGATTAGTGTGAAAGTGTAAAGGTACAATTAATTCCATCTTAATTAAAAGGGCCCTAGACTTAATGTGAATATGTAAAATACATATTACAACACTAAATTAAGGCATCATTAAGCTCATTTATTATTAATTATTCATTCCTAAAAATATTGTGAGAAGGAATAATTTTTCCTACACTACATTTAGCCCCTACTTTAGTGCGAGGATGAACATAAACACAAACTCACACTAAAGTAGATATTAAAGACACTTATGTATGTAGAAATGACAAAGATACACAATCATACAACTTCAAAGATCAAGAATATCAAGCCTAGATGGTTTGATTAGTGCGGAGCACATCTAAACCTTTCGTTTTTGTGCTCAATCTGGGGTAGTGGGACCTCAGGCTGTACACTAGGTGAGTATCCCAAAAGCCCATGGAAAATGAGAGAATCATATTAGGGTTCCATACCATATCAAATATACCCTCTTGACAACTTCAATAAGGTGCCACAAGGCAAGGCTCCATAGGCAAGAAAGGTGTGTTATGCTAGGTGGCCTTGAATTTAGAATTCGAGATTCATAGGGCTTAACAAGATGCATTATGCTAAACACCTATGAAAAAGGAAAGGAACCATAAGAAAGAAAGATGTATTATGCTAACACTATGAATAATAATGCTAGTAAAATTTTTTTGCTCAAAAATATTTTTCTTAGTTTGTGTAAGGTCTTCTTCTTAGGGAACATTGTGCCTAATGTCTCCAAGAGAGGACAAGTCAATAGTTAAATATTCGCAACTTAGGGAATATAGCATGTCACATCACCACTAAGAGGAAATTTTTACACTAAGAAATATCACTCTCTTGGAGGACTTCAAACCCAATGAAACCACCAAGAAATGGATGCATCAAAAGAAGAAATAAAATCACACCATGAAACATGAGAAATGTTGAAAGATATTATGAATGTATGCCCCCACTTTAAAGTGGTTTCTAACACCATTTTTTTGAGAAATTACTTTAAAGTATCCAATGTTCAATCCTAAGACATGAAAGCTTACTCAGAAATTCCTATGCCAAGTCATATGTTTCTAAAATGAAGCTACATCATGAAAAAGGAAGGAGGGGTTGCCCCAAAAAACACATAAGGGATCTATGGAATCAAGGTCCACATATCTTTGTTACAATATTTTTATAGAGCTTGGAAACATCATCATTCCCCAAATACTCATAAAACTAGAAGAATGACACAAAGAGATTGAAAATAAAGAAAAATCCTTTCAGGTCAACATGGAAGAGAACTAAATGTCTCGACACCTTTTGTCATCCCCAAAAGAAAAACACAAGACAAGGAAAAAATAAAATGTTTACGAAATAGAGAAGAATATAGATACATATAGAGGAATTCACATGAAGAGGGAGAAACATCAAACGAAATAGTACGGGGGATCACATTACGCACATGTAACCACTTAAAGAAAAAGGATGATGAAGAAAAATACTAGCAAGGCACATGCAATTCAACCTATTAGCAGGTCATCTACATCCCAATCCTGACCAATATATGTGGAAGGTAAACAACTAGTCAAAGGGACAACATCAAGTGCCAACAATATGACAAGGATATCTAACCTCTTGCCCCCACTAAGTGTGGGACAAGGATGAGCCAAGATGGGTGATGAGAATGAGCTCCTTGTGATAAACAAAATGATTTACAATGAGTGTAAAACATGTAATAGTGAGGGTGCTATGATCCTACAACTATTACATGGCAAGGAGAAAAATGCATGCAATTTCTATCCAACTATGCTATCATAGGAATCATTATCATCAAAATAAAAATCACTCAATATCAATTTTAATGCTTGACACTCATCAATAAGATGTCCAAGAGTTCTATTATATGTGCAATAATTCATGTTTTTCTTAGGTATGCTTCTTCTAATAAGAGGTGGAAATTTAATCCATCCTTTTTTGAGGATGTGTTCCATCTTTCATTCAATTTTTTTTTGAGTATGTAGGAATGGAAATGTTTTGAGTTTGTAAAGTTTTTTTTTCATGCTCGATTCACCAGTTTGTTGAGGTGGATGTTGAGGAGGAGGGCCTAAGATTCCCTTATCATCCTTATGAGGCATTGGTTGTTCCTTAGGAAGGAGGACACTTATGTCAGGAGGAGGATCTTGATATCCTAATCCTTTGGTTTCTTCAATAGGAAGTTGCTCTAAAATTTTGTGAATTTCATGCTCATTAGTTATGTAACATCCTTGTTTAGTTAAAATCTTAAAACCTTGTTCATAAGTCTCTTCTAGTTTGATGGGAGCGTTGATCACTTTGTTAACATCAGATGGATAGGTATGCACTTGATTAGAGGAGCTAGGTTCACTCATTCTTGGAAGTTTACGCTTAGTTTGTGACTCAATTTCAGGATGTAAATGACCAAACACCTCAACTTGTGTTGGTTATTTCATGGAAGGATAAAATGATGCATTATTCTCAAGATTGTTAAGGCAATCATTTATGAACTCATGCATGCTAGCATCATCTTCCCAATGATGTTAACTTCATGAGGAAACTCATTAGGAGTTGGTTGAGCATGGTTAGAGTCAATTATAGTAGGATAATTGCCAAAAACACAACTTGAAACATCAACTAAGGAGAAAGGTATGTGCAAGATTATCATGGAAAAAATAGGCCCTTAAGTGGCAAAAAAATCAGAAAAATCAGAGCTAGGCAACTTGACATAAGTTTTTGAATAACTTATCTATATTATTTCAAAAATATGTAAGAATAGAATTTGTAGAAAATGTAATGAAGTTTATATATTACAAGGTTTATTTACAAAAAAAAAATATATATTTGGTGAAAATTTGAAATTTCAATATAGTAGTACTTAAATTTCAGGGAAAAAATAAGAAGCAGGTGTCGGTCTAACCACCCTAACCACATTAAAATAATAATATTTTTTTATAATATTTCAGATATAAGTAGAGGACTCATGTCTCGATGTGATTCATATTTTTTTGTAATTTGTTTCCAAGTAAATAATTAATTATAACTTTTTTATGACAAAGTTTAAAAAATATAAAGACTCATATGTCTAACCACCTTAACTTGGTCAAAACTTCATGAAATTCATTTTTTTATTTTTTAATCTTATAGTATTCAAAGCATAGAATGTGACACATGTTTTTGATTCAAAAAATATGATATAATTTGAAAGCTATAGATGTTTTTCAATCAACCTAAAAATCAGGACTTTATTTGTAATTCAATAGAAAATGAATAATAATTATTTATTAAATTCAAAGTAAAGCATAATTTATATTGGTGGAAAGCTGAGAATCTCCTTTAAAAACCCTTTTCATTTCATCAATTTTGGGTTAAAAAAAGTCGTCAGCCACGTACCCATCATATTGCCACTTTTTGGCCCATCATGATCCTATACATACCCAAAACAAGGACTTCTACATATTGCTAAAACACTTGTTCATTTTCAGATTTTTAGATTTAAAACAAGGTAATTTTTTTATTACACTATGAATAAAATTGAAAATTATGTCTTGTGAATGTAATTTGGAAAACATGCAATGTACTAACTTTATCAAATGAAGCTAAATATGACCAAATTGATGAAACATAAATTCTGCAAACAAAAACAAAATTCTGATAAGAACAAACATGAATGTAGAAATGAATGTTTTAATGCCCAAAAAATTAGAATATGACCTTGATCAGGGACTCATTCACCCTAGGGAGAATGGGTCCTACGTGAGATTTTTGAAACAAGTTTTTACAGATTTCTGAGTGATTTTTAATAGTTTCTAAATTCTAATATGATATAACAAATTGTTTTAATTTTCTATGAAACGAGGATTGAATGAAAATTTAAAATGTGACAAAATGACAACATAGAACAC
Source organism: Sequoiadendron giganteum (assembly GCA_007115665.2). NCBI lineage: Eukaryota > Viridiplantae > Streptophyta > Pinopsida > Cupressales > Cupressaceae > Sequoiadendron > Sequoiadendron giganteum. The sequence goes on from CM021100.1 coordinate 293,382,312, forward strand.
CTAATTTTATATGCAATTTTATTTCAATTTTTAAATGCAAATGAATATGATGTAATGTTATGTAAATGATATACAAAATAACTAATTTCTTTTTGTATTTTTTGAATTTAAAGAATGCAAAGATGTAGTCCTAAAACCCTTAAATGAAATGCAAATTTAGATGCAAATTAGACACCCTAAATGAGACTCAATTCAATGTGAAGAGATGGAAATGAATGCAAGATCTAAATTTAGGGTGAAAGAGGACTCCAAAATTAGAAAATGCAATGATCAAACTTAGGTTCACCAAAAATGAAATGAAGAAACAAATATATATGGTGGGTAATGTTATAAAAGGGGGGTTCACCATAACCTATTTCTCTAATTTCATTCAAGGAAATGAGATCCAAACAATGAAGTGAATATCAACTGAAAGCTGAGTCAAACCAAGGTATGAATTAGAAAATTTCCTATATATGATAGGAAAAGGGTATTTAAGCTATATATCACTTTGGAGGGAAAGATCAAAACCATCGAACAAACTCCAAAATGCAAGCTATGGAATGAAAATGAAGAACAGTAATCAAATCTAATATAAATAATGATAAAAAGGAAGATCTAGAATGGGGAAAAGGATGTGTACCTCTCACCAAAAGCAACCTTTTGAACCTCACTAAGGACACATTTTCCCTACGGTGAATGGGCCTTAGCTAGGGCTCCCAAAAAATATTCTATGGGTTCTCTTTTGTTGTATTTGCACTTCCATATTCTCAAGTTTCACTATCGAACAACTAGAAATAAATTTTGTAGAGGAGTTTTCGTGATATGACAACTTTTCTTGCAACTTTGACAACTTTAAAACTTTCTTCAATTTTTCTCTTCAAAGGATCTTTCACCTAAAACCTACAATCACACATCAAAGAGAGAAAAATGCTATTTGTTAGGGAATGAGGGTTTTCCTTGGTCAAACCCCATTTTGGTAATTAAACCCTGTAATGAAATAGAAAATCATGAAGGAATGATGAATGAACAATAACATGTAACAACTCGCCAAAACTTATTTGAACCTTGGATTAAAAATTTGCAAACTTGCATGAATTGCCTTCAATGGATGTGGATCTTGATCATGAAACTTGATTAGAAATAATGCCTTTGATATGCTTGAATTTATCTTGAACTCTACATCACCATATTAGCTCAAACAACATGCATGATGCAATAAATATTTGACCTAACAATTGAATCTTGATTGCTGCAATAATCTTCAATAAATCTGCCCTCAAATGCCTTGAAAATGCTCTTGAATTCTCTTGATCTCATAAAAATTTCTTTAGGATTTGAACACTTCAAAATCTAGGTGAAACTAAGTGAAATATCCTTGTATTTATACATATCTTAACATTAATTCCCAAAATTCAAATATCACAAGCCAAAATCTGAATATACATTTGAAATCATTAAAAAACCACCAAAAACATAGTTTGAATTTAGGTCCTAGGTGCAAGTGAGGACCCATTCACCCTATGGCGAATGGATCCTAGGCCACTTTCCTAGGACACACATTACTTAATGTTAAACAATATGTTATGGAATTTATGAATGTTGGTTTTTATCCCTCAAAATTTACAATTAATCAAGCTTGGATTTAAATTAAAGGGGCCGATTAAGGCATAATTAACCTCAATCAATTAATAAAGCCCTAGATTAGTATGAAAGTGTAAAGGTACACTTTAAAACACAAAAAATAAGGCACAATTAAGTCCATCTTAATTAAAAGGGCCCTAGAATTAATGTGAATATTTAAATTACATATTACAACACTAAATTAAGGCATTATTAAGTTCATTTATTATTAATTATTCATTCCCAAATTCAATGTTAAAAAGGAATACTTTTTCCTACACTAAGAGGGTCCCTATGTGATCTCGTAGCCTCAAAAAAAATGTTTCCAAGTGCTATGATTTTCAAGTAATTTCTCATTGAAGATTGCTTCCCTTTTGCACTTTGGTCTCTTGAGAGACTTCGTTGATAGAATGTGGCTCAAATTGTTTTAGCATGTTTGGGTGAAAAAGAGGACCTCTCCTAGCATAAAACCACCCATACAAACATGTTGGAATAGTCGGTTTGGTCAGATGATGAATAAAATGAAAGTTACACCACTTTCCAAACTTGTCACTACATGCAACTGACCCATTTTCCATCAAGTGAAATCCATTCACCATAGGAAAAATACTTGGAGCTATCAAAAATAAATATAGGTTAGTGTAGAGGGGCCCTAAATGATCTTGTAGCCTTAGAAAGAATTTTTCCAAGTGCCATGATTTTCGAGTAATCGCTTGTCGATGTTTGTTTCCCTTTTGCACTTTGGTCTCTTAAGAGACTTCATTGATAGAATGTGGCCCAGACTATTTCTACGTGTTTGGATGCAAAATATGAACTTGCCTAGCATAAACCCAACCATATGGACATTTTGGAATAGTCAGTTTGGTTGTATGATGAACATAATAAAAGTTACAATAGTTTTCAACTTTACACTAATGCAACTAACATGTTTTCCATCAACTAAAATTTGTTCACCATTGGAAAATGACTTGGAGATATCAAAAACTGAGAGAGGTTATTGTAGAGGGGCCCTATATGATCCCATAGCCTTAGATGAAATTTTTCCAAGTTCCATGGTTTTTGAGTAATCACTCATCTAAGTTTGTTGCCCTTTTGCACTTTGGTATCTTAAGAGACTTCGCCAATGGAATGTGGCTCAGACTGTTTCAACATGTTTAGGTGCAAAAGAGGACCTTTCCTAGAATAAACCCATCTATACATACATCTTAGAATAGTCGGTTCAGTCATATGACAAATAGAGAAGAATCTACACATGCACCTTCCTCAACTTGTTGAGAGTAGGAAGAATCTCTTCATTGAATACATTATTTATCTCATTCAATTTTGTCTTCTTCCTTTTCAAGTGTTTTTAGAGCAGACTAAACTCCTTTTCATTGACAATAAAATCTTCTTCTTTTCTTTAAATTCCTTTTCTAAGTGGTTAATTTTAGTCTTCCCTTGTTTTGCTTCAATTTCAACACTTCTAACTATTTCCTTTGCATCTACAACTATTGTTATCATATTTGGAAGTGTCTTTCTAATTATAAAATGCAAATGCTTATTTTAACACTTTCTTTATAGAACTTCTCTACCTTTACAGATAAGACTCGTAGGTGTCCACCACATTGATTCTCCCTCTTTTCACTTACATTTCATATTGCTTCTTCCTTATCTATTTCTAGCTGTATTTTCTCCATGGAAGTCTTAAGTTCAAGAATCTTTGACTTCATTTGTTCATTTGTCAATCTGCCCATAATGATTGGAATGATTGTAGGATATTCCCAAAATGGAAAATGTGTGGAAAATGTGGTAGCATAGACAAGGTATTGAGTTGTTTGAAAAAATTCCTCAAAGAAATGTGGTCTCATGGTATCACCATGAGACCACATTTCTTTGAGGCATTTTTTCAAACAACTCAATACCTTGTTTATGCTTTTGCTTAATGTTATGCTTTGATAGAATTTTTCCATGCATCCATAGTTTGGTCGAAAACAAATGTTTTAGGATTTTATCTATTGCAGAAAGGGGACCTTATAATGGGGTATGACATATATCAAAACATAAAAGGGGGAATTTTCATGTGTGTTATGGTTGCAATTGCCTTAGAGGACACATGTGAAATGTGGATGCATAGACAAGGCACATGAACTATTTGACAAAATTCCTTAATGAGATATGTCCTCATGGTGAATGTGGATGCATTGACAAGGTAGTGAGAATTGTAAGAAAAAAATCCTCAAAGAAATGGGATCTCATGGTGATGTACATCACCATGAGATCCCATTTCTTTGAGGATTTTTTTCTTATAATTCTCACTACCCTGTCAATGCATCCACATTGACAAGGTATTGATCTCACTAACTTTCCAATGCTACCACATTAAGAAGGTAGTGAGATATTTGAAAAAATGCCTCAAAGAAATGGGGTTTCATGGTGATATAAATCACCATGAGACCCCATTTCTTTGAGGCATTTTTTCAAACAAATCACTACCTTGTAGGAAAAATAATAAAAGGACAATATGAGAACAATATAATCAAAATTAGATTTTATATTTGACAAGGTACCACATAGAAAAGGCAATGAGTTTATAAATCCATATTTTGTAACAAGTTATGGGCATCAATCAACACATTAAAAGAAAGGGGGATTTTTGTCAAATTTTATAATTGCAACTCCCTTGGTATAAATGTATGATAAATGTGGAAGCATGGACAAGGCTTGTGAATTATTTGACAAAAAAAATTGGTATACATGTATGCAAAATGTTGTAGCATAGACAACATAGTGAACTCACCAGCTTGTCAATGCGGTAGAATTGATAAGGTAGTGAGTTGCTTGAAAAGATACCTCATATAAATGTGGTCTCACGGTGATGTACAAAATGCCTCATAGAAATGGGGTCTCATGGTGATAAGCATCACCATGAAAACCCATTTCTATGAGGAATATTTTCAAACAACTCACTACCTTGTAATGGGGACCGTGGAATGGGGTATGACATCTATCAAAACATAAAAGGGGGGATTTTCATGATTGTTATGGCTCTAATTTCCTTAGTAGACACATGCAAAATGTGGATGCATATAAAAGGAACATGAAATATTTGACAAAATGCCTCAATAAGATATGTCCTTGTGGACTACAATGATTGCAGAATATGCACAAAATGGAAAATATATGGAAAATTTGGTAGCTTTGACAAGGGAATGAGATGTTTGAAATAATGTCTCAAATAAATGTGGTCTCATGGTGGTGTCCATAACCATGATACAAAATTTCAATGAGGCATTTTTTCAAACAACTCATTTGGTAGACATGTATGGAAAATGTGGTAGCATAGACAACATAGTGAGTTGTCTGAAAAAATGCCTCAAATAAATGTGGTCCCATGGTGATGGAATGGGATTCCATCACCATGAGGCCACATTTCTTTAAGGTTGGATAGTCCCATTCTCAAACCCTCCATCCTTGATTGCACCACTTACACATACATACATACATACATACATACATGCATACACTGATACATGCATATATACATACATATACATACACTAATACATACATACATGCAAATATATATACATACATTTAATAGACTAGCATTTAACACAAAGCAAGACATAACATGAGCATGTTATGCCTTGCTTAGGAAACTCTTGAGCACAAACACAAAATATGTCAAAACCATGAAATAACGCACTCAAGTTATAACGCGCTCACATTATTTATTTCTTTGGGAATCCCCAAGCCTTAGGCTTGGTATTTGCTTTGAATTACCAACCTAAAGGCTTGGAGTGCCTTCCCAATGTCCAAAGATGTGTTTTTGCATATTCTACAAGATTTCACATAATCGTGTCTATGCTAATCATTAGGTTTTCACATGTTTCAAGGTGAAACAAATAGAGAACCTGTGTAATGGTAGGCTCTCTCTTAGCTATTTAATGATGTAATTTTTTCGCATTTTGACAATGTCAAGCCTTTCATCTTTAATTTCTTTTCTTTGTGTGTCTATTTTATTTTAGCAAAAATCACTGTTTGGTATTTTTTTCGTTATAAATTAACCATTCATTGAAATTTCAAAATAAATTATATTTTTAGAAACTAGACTCCATTCTACACATTAAAAAAAAAAAATCAATTAGTTTTCAAAATTTATAGGGGTAAGACGGCCAAAATTCTATTTTTCAAGATGTGTCCACTTTGAAAATTAGTAAAAAATCAAATATTTATTAAAAAATTATTAGAAATATTAGGCATAAACTGCATGTTGTTAGCTAATTTCTCACTGAAGCAATTTTAAAAATACCAAAAAAACGTTGACCTTTTGAGGGAGCCACAAAAGTCACTATATTATGTTTTTTTGACAAAAACAACACCTTTTTTTGTGGCTCCCTCTTTTGAACCCCTTAATCTCTACCAATTTTTTTAAAAAATAGTAGTTTAGAAAGTAGACTTAGAGCACTATGATCCATGTTTTTGTTGCATCTTTTTTTTTTTAGTGTAACTATCCTCAATTTCACATCCAAGGTCAGTATTTCCTTATTTCATAAAAAAAATGGCCACTTAAGACCCCTTTTTGGCCCCCCATATTTTTGCACTTACCTTTAAATGTTTATTTCATGTATATAGTTTCTTTGGCAGAGAAAGAGAAAGAAAAAGAGTTCACAAAAATGCATTGTAAAAGGTCATGCTTCATTTTTGACAAGCGCCAAATTTGGTGCTAGCCAAATGAAGTGCATCATTTGGCTAGTGCCAAATGATGCACTTCATTTGGAAGTACTCACCAAATGATGCACTTCATTTGGTGAATGCTTAATTTGGTACTCGCCAAATGATAAACTTCATTTGGCTAGTGCCAAATTTGGAGCTCACTAAATGGGTTGTAATGGTAAATACCAAAGGGTTGGATTTTTCCTTGAGCATCCAACCGAGAGGGTTGGATGAACATGTCATGCCAAGGACATGATTTTCTAAAAGGGTAACAAAATTTCACACATTTTTGGTTGTGCTAACCATCAAGCTTGCATGTCTTTCAATGCAAGTTTATAAAAAATTGTGATGACGTTAGGCTCTGTCTTACCTATATAACCATATAAATTTTTTAACATTTTGATTATGTAAATATTTTCATCCACAATTTCTCTTGTTAGTGCCTCCTTTTTTTGTCAAAAACTAACATGTGCTAGTTTTAGTATAGATATTTAATTATTCATTGAATTTTTAAATAAATTACATTTTTATAAACTAGACTCCATTCTACATGTAATGAAAAAAAAGAATTGATTTTTGATTATTTTTCAAGAAATTTAGGGGGGAGCATGCTCAAATTTTAAATTTTCAGGTCCACTTTGAAAATTCATAAAATATTATATACACATAAACAAATTAGCCGAAATAATTGGGATAAACTACATGGTGTTAGATAATTTCTCACTATTCAGATTTTTGAAATTGTAAAAAAGATTTACTAAAAAAGGGGGGTCACAACAAACACTATGCTATTTTTTTGAGAAAAATGGGACCACTTTTGGTGACCCCCATTTTTGAAACCCTTAATATTTAGTATTTAAAAAAAAAATAGTACCTTAGAAAGTAGATTCAAAGCACTACAACTCTTGTTCTTGTCGCATCTTCAAATTTTGAGCATAACTATCATTATTTTCTTGCGAGCATCATACTTTGCTAATTTTAGAAAAAAAGTGGGCATCTTAAGAACCATTTTTGTGTCACAACTTGGTGCACTTACCCTTAAGCCAATATTCCAACTTGATGCAAGTTGATCTACCAGCTGGCCTGCCTCCTTATAGGGGGATCACCCATCAAAGTGATCTTATTTCTAGTGCTAGAATTCCAAATCAGATTGCTTGCAGGTTGACACCTCTAGAAAATGAGGAAATGAGAAAATAGATTATTGAATTATTAGAGAAGGGATTTATAAAGGAAAGAATGAGCACATGTGCCACACCTTCTCTACTCTCACCCAAGAAAGGGGGGAAATGGAGATTATGTATGGATTCTAGACCCATTAGAAAAATCACTATGAAGTAATGATATCCAATGCCAAGAATGGATGACTTGTTAGATTGCTTAGTGGGTGCCAAAATCTTCTCCATAACTGACTTGAAAAGTAGATACCATCAGATTTGGATTCATAGAGGAGATGAGTGGAAGATTGTAAAGAAAAATCTTCACTTGAAGGTGCTCTCTAAAAATGCCCCTCCTCCCTCAAAAATCTTCATTGTCCCAAAAGTGGGACTTAGTATTGTGATATTACCCTTTTATAGTTGAGTGTGATTCTTTAGGAGTAGTGATCAATAGAGTGTTAAGCCAACAAGGTAAACCTATAGCCTTTTTTAGTGAGAAATTAAATGACGCCAAAAATAAGTATATTACTTATGGTAAGGAATTCTATGTTGTTTTTCAAACATTACAATATTTGAGGCTTTATCTTCTACATAGGGAATTCATTTTGATGACTAACAATGAAGCTTTTAAGTACATTAATTCTCAAGGCAAGTTGTCCCACAAACATGCAAAGTGGGCTTCATTTTTGTAGGCTTTTACCTTTGTTGTGCAACACATGAGTGGTAAATCTAATGTGGTGGTTGATGCTCTAAGTAGGAGGTGTCATTTGTTGGTTGTAATGAGAAATTCACTTGTTGGCTTTGATGAAATAAAATATGAATATGCAATAGATTTATATTTTAGAAAAAATCATGCAGATTTAAGTAGTTAGGACTAGATGAGTATGCATTCTTGTGAAGACTATTTTCTAGTAGACAATTTTTATTTAAGGGACCTCGGCTTTGTATTCCCTTTAGATCGAGGAGAGAAAAAATAATAAGGGAAATCCACTCAAGTGGACTAGGCAGACACTTTGGATGAGATAAGACCTTTGAATTGGTGAATGAGAAATTATTTTTCGCCAAACATGTGAAGAAATGTGAATAAGTTTATTACTACTTGTAGGGTGTGCTAAATTGCAAAAGGAGTACAACAAAATAATAGCCTCTATATGCCTCTACCTATACCAAAAGAACCATGGACTGACATTTCCATGAATTTTGTCTTGGGGCTACCATGAACCCAAAGATGATTTGTTGTAGTGTTTGTAGTGGTTGATCATTTTTCTAAAATGGGCCACTTCATACCTTGTAAGAAGACCAATGATGCAATTCAAATAGCCTATTTATTCTTTAAGGAAATAATGCAGTTACATGGTATTCGAAAAACCAAAACTAGTGATAGGGACACAATTTTTAAGCCACTTTTGGAGAACCTTATGGAAGAAGTTGGACAAAAAATTGCAATATAGTTCAATGTACCACCCAAATCGATGGTCAAATAGAGGTAGTGAATAGGAGCTTGGGAAATCTAGTGAGGTGCTTGATTGGTGAGAACCTGAGACAATGGGATTTGGTTCTATCTCAAGTTGAATTTGCTTATAACTCAAGCATAAACAAATCTAATGGTAAGTGTATTTTAAATTGTGTATGGCTCAAATCTTAAAGGAATTGTGGATTTAATGGATCTTCCTTCAAATCCACAAATCAGTCAATATGCTACAAATTTTGTAGAAAACATTTAAGAGATGCATCAACAAGTTAGACACAAGTTGCAAACCATGAACAAATATTATTAAAAAAAATTGTTGATATACATAGGAGAAAAAAATCTTCTAGTAAGGGGAAATGGTTATGGCACATATGTACAAAGAGAGGTATCCTCAAGGTGCCTATAACAAGTTGGAACCCAAGAAAATTGGTCCATGCTGAATTTAGAAGGTGATAAACGACAATGCTTATGTGCTTAGTCTTCTCGAGGATTTCAACCAGTCCTATTTTTAATGTTGTCGTAGGGATAAATGATGATTAGATAAATGAAGAACATTACTGCAAGGAAAGCAATGATTTGACCAAGCACATACTAAAGAAGAAAAGAGAACATATTGAATGGTTGTTGGATACTAAATTGATTGCTACACATTCTATGGCATATAAACTATATTTTTTTAAGTCGAAATGCCTCTCAGATTCATATAACACTTGGATCACAAAGATTGACATTCTTAAGTACAACAAGACAAAATTATTATATGAATCTAAACCAATAGATTCAAAAATTCTAAAAGATGGGGAGGATGATGCAATTGTTTCTTGACTGTTGTTGCTTAGCAATCTTCATAGGATTTTTAATTTAGGAGTTGATTATTTTGTTTTGGATTGTTGCTTCTTAGTAGTATTTGTAGGAGATAATTTACAATTTGATTATGTAGTTTAGGAGTTGAGTTAGAAGTTTACTGGTAAATAAATGGGATAGTTGGACTTGTAGGAGCTAGTTTTTGGAAATGTAATGATGTTTTGAATAATGGATAGAGAGCAGTTTTTAAAGGAATAAGAAATCCTAATATTTTTTCTTTTGTCTTTGTTCTATTATGTTTACTTTCTCTATATTATAGAGGAGAAGTTTATCAATATGCAGGATCTAAGGAATCATTTGCATCAGTTCACTAAAACATGTAAAGGAAAATAAATTTCCTTATGTTTAGTCTAGGCTAATCCAATATCATGTATACACAAACATAATTAGTCTAGAGTAAATAATGATGGTTAAGATAGATAAATAAGGTAATTGCAATAAATATTTTAGGAAACATACAGGCAATCAATGAACATATTTAGCTCAGTGGTCAAAGAATGAATGATTTGAATGAATTTTTTTTTTGATGAATTTTCTAGCTATCTATATTAAAAGAGATATAGTTACAAAATTCACAAAAAAGGGTTGGGTGGTAGGAAAGCACACCCCGAAATTCACATGGGCCCAGCCCAGCAAAAATCAACTAAAGTCACATGGGCCTAGCCCAGAAATAAAATAACAAAAAGAAAATTATGCAGCTAAAGCAATGCCAGTAGATCCTGGGGGATCCTGGTCATCCAGATTTTTTCCCCATACATTAGCAGGGTTAGGAGTGATGTCAGGAGGAGCACCCCAACCATCATCATTCTTATCTTCTTTATCTTTATCCTCGCACCAAGGCGAGATTGTGAGAGCAAGCCGTAGAAAGCTTTTACTAGTGGAGGGCCAACCAGAGCCAGAGTCAGGAGGAGCATCCGAAGGCCACCCAGAACCGCCACCACTATTCCTCGGCGCACCACTAGAGTGCCAGCCCTGACCAGGACGCGGCAGAGGAGAACGAGCCCGTTTGGGAGGCCGAGAATCCCTCCGAGGAGGAGGCTGGGAGCGAGCCCGCATGGAGTCACTCTGCTTCCGGCCTCGAGAGGGCGACTGGCGGTGGGAGGAGGAGGGCGAGTCAGGAATCCGAGCCACAGTACAAGGGGCATTGCCCCAGTGGTCCAGGAGAACTTGCAGGTGAGCCACTTCCAGTGCAACTTTGTTGGCTTGCACTTGAATCTGTAACATAACATTAGAGCATATAACAACTTTAGCATAAAGAGATACATTAATAGCTAAATGCGAATGAGCAAAAATACAAGCATTTCTGTCTTTCCAGATACTGAAAAGGATTTCCACTCTGAAAGTGTGCCAAATCTGGGTGAACTTAGTCAGGGTTCCAGATGGGTCCCCCAGCAGAACCATATGCCACGAAAAGGGTTCAGGCCTAAAAGGTCGAAAGAAATCATGAATCCAAGTCCAGAACTACTCAACTCTGGGACAAAACCAAAAAAGGTGCTTGAAGCTTTCAGGCTGCCCATAAAATGGGCAGCGAGGGTCAGAGACCCCCAAATGAATCAACCGAAAACCCATAGGCAAGCCTTGGAAAAGAATACACCAAGCAAAGTGGGCCAGCTTCGGATTAACAATTGTAGACCAAATGGCATCAAACCTCCTGTGCCAAGTAAAGGCTGAGAAGTTAAGAAGCCACCTCTGGTTCAAAGAGCTGAGCATAGGGAAATGGGGTGAAAGCCACATGTAACCGAGCCGCGGCTTGTAGCTCCTTAGAGGAGTATCTGGAAACCATTTCTAGTCTTTCCACCAAGGTTTGTGCCCGCGAATACCAACTTTGTGAAGAATCTCTGTCGGAATGGCGTTCACCAGTCCGTCAAAAGTAGGACGGTCTTGGTTTTGAAGGCTATAATGAGCTTTAAAAGCATCCCACTGCAAAATACTCATGGTAGGTCGGTGGAAGAGCTGGTGCAAAGTCTGAATGCCCTTCTTATGAAATCAGAAAGCTTTGAACCAAGGCAACTTGGCCAGGGGTTGACCATTTTGGGCCAAAAGGGGAGACCTCCAGAGATTATGCTGGTTGATGGAAAGTCCGTCACGAAACCCGACCCCAGCCCAATGGAGCCAAGGCTTGACATTTTCCCAAGAACGCCAAATGCTTTTAGCCACAAAGGAGCCTATAATTTGAACCGGCTCCCTCATAACCAGAAGGGTTTGGAAGTCGATACCTTTCCAGGCGGGTCTATGAACAGGAAACCCAGACTGAATACAATGTTTGAGGAGAACTTTCTAGGCTTCATCCCCAGTAAGCGCACGGATGATCCATTTGACACAGAGGGCAGTTCCCTATCGTTGAGTGGAAAGCAAGCCGAGCCCTCCCGACTCCTTGGGAAGACAACAAAATTCCCAAGCGACACGATGAAAGCCCTTATGGGTCTCAGAAGAGGCCCAAAGAAAATCGTGGAGCAACTTCTCAAGCCTGTTGTAGGCTGCTTTAGAAGGAGCCCAACAGGAAGAATAGTAGATGTGGGTGGCAGCCAAGATTTTAGAGCACACCTGGAATTTGCCTGCCAGCGAGAGAGGCTTGGTAATCCAATAGGCCAGCTTCTGCTCAACTTTGGAGAGCATGGTTTGCTAGAGCTCCCGGGGGGAAGCCTGGAAGGCGAAAGGAATGCCTAAGAAGCGAAAGATTTCACCTTGACCAATCTATTTCCAGTTATAGGGTTGAAGCCACGCAGGAGTGGGAAGCACAAACTGTCTGTAGCACAACATTTTGTGCCATTGAATTGTAGAACCAGACGCAAGACAAAAAGTGTCAAGGCATTCAAGGATAGCAGCGATCGATCCTTCATCCTCTAAAAGAGTGAGAAAGGAGTCATGTCCATTGACAAGCTGCTCTTGAGAGTCCGGGAGGTTTGTTATGTTTCAAGATTAGATATAGGATATTAATGAGGATATTTAGCTCAGTGGCCAAAAAGTGAATGATTTGAATGAGTATTTTGAGTTTGTTATGTTTCAAGATTAGATATAGGATATGCTAATTTGTTATTAATCTTTCGATACATTTTCTCTATATCCAATGTTATTTTATGGGGATTAAGGTTGAATAGGTGATTGTGGAAATATCTTACATCTATTTATATTTTATTTGACAATATGTAGAATTATATTTTTTGCTTCATCTTCTTCACTTTTATTCCTTAAATGTCTTTTCTAATATTTGAAAATTGATGGTATTTGAAAATGCTTTGGTATGACTATTATTTTATCACTAGGGAACACGTTTGCCTAGGTCGACTCACAAAAATGTGTATACATGATAAAAAATGACACTCTTCAAACATCCACATATGCTCCTAGGATTCTTGTGAAAATATTGTACATTTCTTATAGTACAACAATTGAAGTGTGAAAATGAGAATGATATGCAAATATAAAACAAAGGATGTGGATGAGTAAATGCCAACATTGAATGTACTTAAATACAGGGACATAACAACATTATGCAAATTTGTGTTTAGTTGGCCAAAATTTGATATTTAAATTTGAAAGGATCAAATTTGTGACCTTGATCTTGTGAACATAAAAAATGGCACTACACATAAAAAGGATCAAGTCAATGTGGATAATTGGTATATAGAAGTATGTGCATGTAGTTGGTCTGGGAAGGATAAATGTGTTTAATTGATAGGTAAGTAACATATAACAAGAGACCCAACTTTACACAAAAATATGGCATTTATTAAGTATCAATATATCAAAACACTTTCCTCAAAATATATACAAAATAAAATTAAAAAATAATTTAAATATACAATTATTAATTTTTTTTTGGTTGGAGACTCATTGTAACAACTCAAATAAGCTAAAACATCTTCAATGTAGAGCCAAGGATTGAGAGGTATCCATTCCACCAAAGTCATCCAAACACGATCCCAACCTCATCCCCTTTGATGTTGGGGCCTTGCACTCAACACTTGATCTCTGATGGGCTCAGTCTGAACCATTCAACTTCACCAACAAACCAAGAACCCATTGACATAAATATCCAAGTTTCAATATTACACATAATTTTATTTTTTAAATACAATACAATACACATTGCCCCTATCTTCAATTTTGATTGTAAAATACAACCAAAACAAATAAAAATGAATCTCCGCACATCAATTTCTAAATCTTAAGTCAAAAGCAATAATATTCTTATAAATAATTTTTTGTATAATAATCCGATTTTATTTCGTATGAGATCAATTTTAAGTTTAAAGTGTAAATAAAATATCAATTAACAAATAAAAACAAAATAACAATTAAATGCACACAATTAATGTAGTTCTCCAAAAAAAACTGACTATGTCCAAGGAAAAAGCAGGACATAAAGCTCTTATTCAAATACAATGAAGTCTAACATGAAATGAAAGAGATATCAAAAAAAATATAATGTTCCCTTGAAGACAAATGGAAAGTTAATGAAAAGTTATGAGAAGTGGGAGACAAAGGGGCAGACCTTGGACTTCACAATCAACAATCAATACCGCGGATAGTTTGTTGCCTGAAACTCTGTTATAAAGCCGCCGATCCTGCTCTTCTGTGTTTGTGTCATTCTCTTTGAAGAGCGAAAGCCGTTTTGTTTTTTCCCCTGTTGAAGTGGAAGCACTCTTCACTATCTCTGAGTCTGTTAGCATCATGTCATTGCCAGTTGAAAATGCTAATGCAAGTGTGGCAGGCCTCCCCCCCAATATGTTTAGGGTGATGCGCATTGTCCCTGATAAGCAAGATTACAGCTTTGTAGAAAAGGTGCAACTTCCGGAACATGAAATTTTAAGGCTCTGTAATAAGCTCATGCCCGCTTCTGCATCTGCTGGCTTAGGAAACCCACCAAGAATCCGGATCGATTTCGACGGATTAAATCAGCGGGCCTTCTCTGCCGTGGGAATGTATGGTGAGAAGAAGATGATGATACGCATTTTCCGAATGAAAGCACTGGTGGAGGAGTCAGTTTTGGCTCAACTGGAGGTCGGTAACTTTGAGGCAGGACTGTACATCATTGTTCCGCAAGAGTCAGCTAGCCCTGTGGTTTCCTTCTACTGGCACGAAGGCGAGCATTTTAGGGAGGCGTCTAGGAAGGATGTTTCCTGCAATTTCATCCGATATTTGGTTGAGCTTTGTGATTATGTGTATATTTGTGTGGAAGGGAGCTACGATTTTCATACCCTGGCTACTTCTATGGCAAGCTCGCGCTCCAAAGCTTCGCGTACACGGAGGGTTCATGTAACCAGTGTGAAAAATTCCGACAATGATGTTGAATTGTTGCCTGGTTTTAATGTTAGAATTGATGGATGGGGCTTCATAAATAACAAAACCTCACCAGCGCTCAGTGCAAGTAAGGATGATATGCTCAATCGTAACAGAATTGTGTTCTGTGAAGGATATCAACGCTGTAGTTTCATGACAGCGGAACCTAAGGAGAAGGAGAAGCTTGTATGGAAAGCGTGCGAGCTATCCCCAATGAAAAAAGACTTGAAGGTATTGACCAGCAATTCTGGACCTGCAATTGTTCCAGCCTGCGGTGAGCCGGTGGAATTAGTAACCTTAAATCCTGAGTGTGAAAGTTTATTTAAAGTTATCCAACTCAGCTCTGGAGAATTGTTGGTTTTTATTCATAATTTCAAAGATTCATGCCTGCATCTGTATCGCTCACCCAAGATTGGGTCCAACATAAATAACATGAGTCCGATTCATACTTTCAAAAGGGGGTTCGATTTGTTGTCTGTGGATGAAGGTACACGATCTATGGCTCTCTATGATAAAAGCAGATACAAGATTGGAATATTTAAGTTTGATGAGTCGTTTAGGAAGGTTTATGCGACTGGAGTAGAGGTTCATTTGGAAACATATAAAGGCAGCAAGGTCATAACATGGATGCATTTGATTCCGCGCAAGATGGAGTTGCTTTTGGTTGACGACTCAAACAGTGTGAGGGTGTTAGAAATCCATGAAAAGCCAATGATGAAGTCCAAGCACATTTCCCTCCCTCTGCAGCAGCCTCTCTCAAAATCATGCATCTCTGCTGATGGGTTTTTCTTCATTGTGTTTAGGCAATCCCAATCCTCGAGCTATTTTGATGTGTCACGTGCAGGGCGTGAGATAATGTTGGAAATTTTTGTTTTGGGTGATCTTATGAACCATTTGAAGACCATTGAATTCATTTCAGATGGATTTGGAGCACCTGATTTGGAGCACCTGGAATTGAAAATTAATAGCTTTGGACCACAAAGTCATCTTGTACTGCACAGTCCTGATGATGCTCCTGGTTTTCTCTCTTCCCATGTTCTCAAGTCTGTCTTGGCTAAAGAGGTATTTCAACAAGAAGTGCAAAATAAAGTTCCTGATGGGGAACAGGGGGAAACAGAAATAGGTGGTCCGTGCCCTCCTTTGGGTTACATATACCACATTTTTGACAAATTTGCCACCACGCCTGCATTGTTTCCAACAGATAAGAAGGACATCACCTTCAACATAGTACTGGAAAACAGCACAGACACCTGCAACGGAGAGGCATGCATCAAATATCTGGAAGCGCTTGTTCGGAAACTAAGGGTGGCGAAAGACAAAGATTTTTCAAACATAAAGGTTTGTTTTCAAGCTGAGAATATAGAGAAATGGGCAGCTAAATTTGAGAGCATGGTTTCGGATGCAGCAGATTACAATACAAAAATGAAAATTGGAATGTGGATCCGTAAGCTTCTTTGCCTTGTGCCCATACAAATTGCTCGGGCAGAAAACAACGGAATGGTTGCTTTGAAGGATGGACTTCAAATCCCTTCTCATGTTAGTTATGTGGATAGCGTATCACTTGCCAATTTGATGCGCTATGGGTTCTATGATGCTGTTCTCAACAGCTGGAGGGGTAAAATTAGAGTTATATCTTCCATGGGAAAGCAAAGCAGTGGGAAGTCGTATTTGCTAAACCATTTGTCAGGTTCTCTCCTTGATGTTTCAGGCGGAAGATGCACTGATGGTGTTTGGATGACCATCACTACAGGAGAAGGAGACGAGTGCCTCTATGTGCTCTTGGACTTTGAGGGGCTTGGCAGTTTTGAGCGAAGCGAACAGGAGGATATGCTTCTCTCTGTTCTTAACGCTGCCCTTAGCAACCTTACAATATTCAACAAAAAGGTATGTATGCCTGCACACCCTCTGAATCTAGTTTGCTTTTAAGAAAAGATATTAGTTAAAACCCTTTCTAAAAAGTCGATATTATTTCAATCTCTGCATGAGTAGCCCAACACTTATAATTTGTGATTCAGTAGTCCAACACTTAATTTTAATCCTGGTATAACAGGATTTTCACCTTGACAAAGATACAGAGTCTGCTTTCAGTCGCTTCCAGAGTGGGATCAATCTATTGGAACAGGACAGAAAACTATTTAAGGGCCTATTCTACATTGCAATTAAGGATGTGGATGAATCCGATGTAATTGACCTTATCCAAGAATTCCATGAGAAGATATCTCAAATATGCAGCAGGTCTCAGGAAAATTTCATATTAAAAATGTATGATGGGAAGTTCGAGATTGCTGCTATGGCTCCTTATAACCGGGCTGAATATTATCATGAGAGCTTGAGGGAATTAGCACAGACGGTGTATGAAACAGATTCTTGCTATGATAATGGTTCTATTTTCTTGAAAGACCTTAAGCTTATAATTGCTCAGATTGCAGTCAAGGATTGGTCTTCTGTGGACAGTAAACGTGTGGCTATCATAGTTGACATCATTAGGAGAAATCTCATGTGTGCCATCAATATGGGGTGTCTTTCTACCACAAATTCTGATGAAGTGCAAGAGCTCGTGAACTTTGATACCCAGGTAGAAGTTCCTGATATGCCTCTTGTTATTGGTGAGTCGGTGGTCATCAATGTTCGCGATTCAGGCTTGAGTTTAGCACCTTCCAAGGAATTATCAATATCTAGTTCTATTAGAGATTTGTTAGGTCAACTCAGGCTAAAACTAGAGGCCGTTGTACCTAGGAAAGGAAGCAATATTGATTCCTGGCATTCCATGTTGGAGAGGTTCTTTAGTGCAGTGGCAGAGAGAAGGCGTGATAGAGTTCAACAGTGGATAAGCTCAAATACAATGGATTTCTGCGGTAATGATGAGGTGGAGAGGTTACTGTTAGAGGCAGCTGTAATTCTTGGAAAGATAAAACAAGGTCTCTCTGTGTGTGGATGCAAATGTTCTCAGTGCTTTTGGAGATGTGTGCTTGAGAAAGGCCATGATGATGACCACTCTTGCATGAGTAGTCACTCGTGTACTGAGCCCTGTAGTTATTGTGTTAAAGAATGGGGAGAGCAAGATGAAGCCGAGACCTTAAGCCTGTGCAGGGATCTGGCTGGGCATGAAGGTGGTCACAATTGCAGAGAGAAAAATCATACATGTGGACAGACTTGTCACTTGTTTGAAAGGTCATCGAATTGTAACAAGTTGTGTTCTCTTGAGCCTGAACACCTTGGCAGCCAGCACAAATGCAACTCCCCGCAACATAAATGCAAGATGTCATGCTCTCTTCAAAGCTGCAACAATCCATGTGCTGTGGCAGCTGAGCTTAACCACGAGCAGCATCAGTGCCATGAAACATATTGCCCCAGACCATGCGTTATAGATGGATGTAGCAGGACATGTGGAGTGAAGGATCATTTCCATGGTATGAATGATCCAAATGTAGAGCATTTATGTGGAAGTGAACATGCCTGTGCAGAGAAATGCCAAGAGCCTGGAATCTGTGAAATCATTACAGAGCTTGTAAGACAAACCCGGGTTTTCGAGGGACAAAGGGGATGCTTTCAGTATGAACATGTCTCGGAACAAAATGGCTTGCACAAAGGTTGTTGCATTCCCATACCTCCTTTTGAGAAGAAGCATCGAGGGCCACATGTTCACACCAAGAATGAACAATCTGTCCACTACTGTGACACTAGATGCCAAGCTTGCGGTTACTTCTGTCGGCGTCCAATGGGTCACCTTGGCTTGCATGAAACAACTCATGGGAATATGAGGAATGTAAGTTTCATTTCAGAGGAGGAAGACATCGACATTAAGGATCGAAAGTATAAATGGGGAGAGAAAGGAGAGGCTGAAATGTGCAATATGTATTGCCGGAAACAGAGTCGGGGTCATATCCATTTGATTCCCTGTAAAGGCTCCGAGATGTGCACTAGCAATCTCTATGATGGTGCCAGGCACGAGACTGTGAGATATGGACCTGATGTTGATGTTCCCAAAGATGAGATGACTCATGAGACTTACTGGCAATATGTCAGATTTGCTGATCCTTGCACAAAAGAAGAGGGCATTGAGTTTGGCCTGTGTAATCACTATTGCAAATCGGAGGAGCACAACTCAGAGGAAAAGGCTTCTAAAAAATCATATTGCATTGAGAATCTATGGCACGAGCCCATCACAAAAACTGGCCAACGAATGAATTCTGCAGGTTATGTGACTGATGATGGACATCATTTTAGCTGCGATCATTCTAATAATGTCCCTTATCATGTCATTTTTGTGATTGACAAATCAGGTTCAATGGACGCCTCTGATATCACCCCTACAATGACCAAATTTAACTATCATAATTGTAGGTTGGGATGTGTATACGAGGCCATTTTGAGGTTTATACAAGCTCGGTTACGAACAGTTTGTGATGATTCAATATCAGTGATCTTATTTGATAGATCTGCAACGGTAGCTGTAGAGATTCAAGATATGGAAGAAGGTGTTGTCGATTCCCTTCTTCAGTATCCTGCATCTGGACAAACCACGTATTCATCTGGCTTGGATGCAGCACAGAAATTAATGATGAAAGCAACCAGAGACCCAAAAGTAGACATGAAAAAACCAGTTGTTATCTTCTTGAGTGACGGGGAAAACAATGGCGGAGAGGATCCTGTCTGCTACGTGAACAAAATGAAAAGGCAGGAGCCTAAGATGACACTTCATACAATTATGTACGGGAAAGATCCTGCAATGAGTATCTTGGAGGAAATGGCCAAGGAAGGGCATGGACAGTTCCAATTAACTCTTGATGGACTTCAGCTGGCCCAGAGCTTTGAGAATCTCGCAAAAAGCCTCAAGCCTCGAGTTGCAGCCTTAATGTAAGGACACAGATTCCTTGCCAGCTGCTCCCTTGTTCTGCTTTTTGTTCTCTGAAGTGACGATCCACTTGGTAATAGTATTTCACTAAACAGTTTTTAGATTGGGTTTAGGTGTGTTTTTTTCCTCTACAGTCATAAACATAGTCCAGATCCACCTGCTAACATTTTGAAATATATATATATGTTATTCCCTACTTGTAGCTTTGTATCTAGGATGTGATCTTGTTGTGACCTGTTTAAGGCATATTATATATTGTATAGTGGAATGTTTGTGCTCAATACAGTTGCAGGTCGTAGATGTTAGTGTCTTTTGCATCAAATATTCTGCTACCCCACCTCTTATGGAGCATTGGGATGGTAGTTTTGTGAAATGATAATTCCCATCCTATCCGCGTTATGTATAGTTTAAGCATTTTCTATAGTTTTCTGAAGATCTAAAGTGTCCCTGATGTTTCTTAATTAATTAAGACGATATTGAATAATTATATTTAGAAATGAGTTTGTGGAAGGTTTTGGTCATGAGCAGTTTGATGGCTCTATTCTGAGCATTTTGATTGCTCTGTTAATAGAGCATTTTGATTGCTGTGTTAATAGAGCTTTTAGAAAATTAAAAATAGACATTCTTATCTCTGATTCAACATGTGTATGATAGAAATTCTTATTTTCATTTCATTCTGCCGGTTTATATATATGAAATAATATGAAACTTACAATCTCAAAAGAGCAATAATAGTTGAAAGTAGACTATTTCTTTTTTAATTAGTCTAAATGAAGTTTGATTTAACTTTTTTGATCAAACTTTTTTTCTGAATTTGATCATATAGATTTTTATCATCAATATTTTGGATCAAATTCTATGATCAATAAAAATCTACATGATCAAATCCAAAAAAATATCAATTAAAGATCAATATGAATTGTGAAATTCTTATGATTGTAAATTTAAGTTTATTAATATTCAAATAGATTTTATTGAATTGCAAAAATAGAATTATGAAATTAAGAAAGAACAATTATAAAAATTGATATATTAACTTGTCAAATTGCAGGTAATATTCATACTACCAACCTGTTAATCTCTTCATCATTATTGATATTTGAACTCATCCTCGTCAACAACAAAAAAAACTTTTTTACCCCTTGCCTTCCAGTTATATTTCAAGTTTTTGGATAATGTCCATCTTGTCATTAATCATTCAAGTCTTAACATTTATTCATAATTTCTTTTCAGAGATAAAATTAAGATAATTGTAAATATTAATTTTTATAGGTTAACCTATTCAGTCTTTTTTGTCTTGTTTTTTAATGGGAGGCTTACACCTTTTTAAAATGTAAATATTAATCTTTATAAATTAGTTGGGCTAACTCATTCAATTTTCAGTTTATATTTTTGGTGACAGCTAAATTGTTTTTACTATCTGTAAATCTTTTTTTGTATATGCAATTATATACAATAATATTGCAATTCCATTTTATTCTTTTAGTATTCAATTTTCCAATTTAGATAGTTTTCAATATCTATAAATATGAGTACAAGTCTTTCTTTATATATAGAATTATATACAATAATAATGCAATTCATTTTGTCTTTTTTAAAATCTTGATCTTATATGATGTTAAAGTCATGATAAAAGAACATAAAAAATTTGATGAGATTAAGTGTTCTTGATTATAAAATTTCTAGGGAATCCATGTATAGCTTACAATGTAAATGATAATTACTACCACATAGTGAATGAGATCCATTCAAATGCAAACAATCTTATATTTTGAGTGTTTCATTTTTCAAAAGAATAGGAAGCATTGGCACTAAAAGGTTCAATGAAAATGTTATGATTTTAGTTCTTTGTTTGTTGGTCTATCTAACTTGTTATTTATTGACTATCTTGGATTGTGGTTGTTTGCTAGATATTTTTTTCTAAAATTGAGTTATGACTATTACCTTCACATGGGCTAGGCAATTTGACTTTAACACTCGACAATCAATCAGACACATCA
Organism: Sequoiadendron giganteum; assembly: GCA_007115665.2. Taxonomy (NCBI): domain Eukaryota; kingdom Viridiplantae; phylum Streptophyta; class Pinopsida; order Cupressales; family Cupressaceae; genus Sequoiadendron; species Sequoiadendron giganteum. The sequence continues at coordinate 293,404,236 of CM021100.1, forward strand.
TACAATACAATCAATAATTTAAATGTTTTCAATAAAATTAAATATTTAAATCACAATTTAAATGATCTAAATTAAACACGTTGACTAATTAATTCAATTTATTCAATTTTTCAATATTTTTATTTTATCATATAATCTAGATATCATATATAACCCTTAGAATTTCATATTTCATCAATAAATAAATAAATTGAAGGTTCTTAATTAGATCTTCGAATTTTAGAAGATGACCTAACTAGAAGCATCCAAATTAGACAATAATATATCACAAAGTTTGATAATAATTTAACAACACAACACACAATCCAATATGATATAAAATAATAAAAAATCTCTTTCCTAATCAATCCTAACATAGTGGAAATGTTTAACTAGTCCCTAAGACCTACCCCTTTCTCATTTTATGCTTATTTGATGATTTTCTAGTGTTCATCCCTTCTTACCTCTTCACAACCTATTTTCCCCCATAACTAACATATTCATCCTTTTTCCTTCAATTCACCCCTTTTGGTGAATCTCAATCCACCATGGTGAATGTGTATCACACTTGTTTTTCTTATGAGTCTTTTCCTTACATAATGCATTCTTTCTGTCTTTTTTGCTTTCTACTTTGTTGGCTAAACTCTCCTAACATTGTCTAGGAATGTTTTTTCTATCTTTTCTAGGGGTCTTCATCCACATATAGTAATCCAGATTCTTTTGCAAGTGTTTGAATTTTTTATTTCTAAGATGTTTGAGTGATTCCAAGAATTTTGAATGTTAGTTTCAAGTATTCAAGATTTTATAGGTTCTAGATTTTATCTTACATCTTCCATATATCTACTAAGCCTTCATCAAGTAATAACACTCACCGAAAATTAGTTCCAAATAGCCTCTATGGTCTTTGGAGTCTTTACAACTAATAATATCTAAATGCCAACAAATCTAAATTTTTTAATTACAATAGTTATAACATTTACTTTTATTGTCTTCTTTGGCTATTTTATTTTGAATTTGTTCACCACCTTTGACCATGAAAGGAGAGCCTATTGTAGGAAAGGACAATAGAGATGAAAAATGATGGGACCCTAAGAACAACAATCATCGATATCAATCTTCTTCACATCTCGATTTCATGTTATCCATTTGTGCAAATTCTATTTATATTGATTTTACTTCAACTATTTAGGTAAACCCACAATAGTGAATCCCAAACTTGTGACACTAGTCTTTTCAACTCAAAAGTGGAAAAAAAATTGAAAACACCTTTGTTCAAAGGTGGGTCAAAAAATAGTTTTGTTTGAATGTGTAAAATGTAAGAAAACTTCAAATGAAAGTAGTTTCCAAAAATGGGGAAAATACCTTCAAATTAAGGTCCCTATTTATTCCTTTTAAGGAAATTTACAAAAAAGGAATAGAAAGGGACCTTCATGCAAAGTTTTTATTTTATTTTTGGAAACTACCTTCCATTCGAAGGATTTTTATTTATTTTTGGCAGAAATGGCATACCTTTGAATGAAGTTCCTTTGATGTCCTCTTCCCTTTCATGAGTACCTTCGTTCCAATCTCCTTTGAATGAAGGCCCTTGGATAACCTCTTCCCTTTCATGTTTGATTTTTTTCTTTGAATCTTTACATGCAAACCTAAGGTTGAACCTTTCAAATGGAATCAACCAAAAAAGATATTTGATAGGTTTGTAGCACTCAAAGTAAGTTTTCCAATGAGTATAATATTAAATATATTTAATTTGATTATTATATTTATTTTCTATTATCTAGTAAAGATAATTTTTTGTAGCAATTGTGAGTGTCTCGGTTCCACACACATGGAAAAATAGTAAAATAGATTAAAAAAATTTGAAAAATATATGTGCACCAAGCATTCTTATTTCAATAAATAAATGAATTCAGGTAAATACAAGAAATGTTATGCAATATCGAAGTAGCCTATGTCTAAATTATAGTTAATCTCACTTCAAAAATAAAAAATAAAATATGCACCAAATAATTATGGAAAAATATCCATGCACTAGATATCGGTGTTATGAATCTACATTTAAAAATTTATAATTATATCCTTTTACAAATAAATTTATTCATTACTAAATTACTGTTAACTATTAAAGACGAGTTATTAAAACACATGTAAGAAAACTTACAATTAATTTCACACACACACACACACACACACACACACACACACACACACACACACACACACACACACACATATATATATATATATATATATATAATCTACAAACAAAATCTCAAAAATAACTAAAGTGTGGAGGAAACTTGTGTTCTAAATGAAAAGAAATTGCAATAAAAGCCGAACAAACACATATCAAGCAAACACTCAAGATTGGGAAAAATGAGAGTGCAAACATTCACCAAATCGACCAAACCAAAGTATGTCAATCCCCTCATTGCGTAGATGTGCTTGTGCTCAATTGTATGTGTTCTCACAAAAAATCAACACAACAATGCTCAATTTCTCAATGTTGCAAGATGTGAGAAAATGACTAAGTGTTGAGTTATATGTGAGGAGAAAAAAATGGAGGTCTAGGATTTCTTGATGTAGATCAAGGACTAGGAAAGCATGTGACCTCTCAAGCCATGAGATTATGCCAAGTGGTGCAAAGTGAGGGCTTCAGAGGGAGATTGGTACTTGTGAGGTACCTTGGGAGATGGAGAAGATCTTTTTCATAAAGGTTTTCCTTGTCCAACATTCCCAAGGTATGAGATGGAAAGGAATAAATGAATTTTTAATTCCTTTTGTGTACTTTTGGAAGGAAGACCGTGTGGGCATCTCTTCCAAAAGGGGAAAGATTTATGAGGGGAAGAACAAGGTAGTTAATGGAAAGAGGATTAGCCCTTTCCTAATCACTAGGTTAGGAATGAGCAAAGAATTAAGAAGGGATTAGGATTAAGATTAGTGCAAGTGGGAAAAATTGGAGGATGAGACATGAAGTGAGAGAAAAAGAGAGATTTTAGAGCTAAATTAAATAAATAAGGGTATTTATTTAATATTTATTTAATTTAGAGGATAAAGGTGTATGGAGGGGATGCGTTAAAGTAATTAAATTAATTAATTACTTTAGGGCTTAGGTAGAATTAGAAGGGGAATATTAAATAAATAATGGTATATTATTTAATTAATATAGGTGATGGAGAAATTAAACAAAATAGGGTTTTATTTAATTAATATATGTAATAGAAATTATTCAAAATAGGGGTATATTCACCAAATGAAAGTGGTTAATTTTAGTTCTCTACAATTAGTTCACACCATTTTCAATTTTTATACAGTTTGGTTGATATAGGCATCAGAAAGATAAAATTTCACAGAAAAATTATGAATTCAATATCTTTCTTTGACCAAAAATGCGACACACTATTATGGGATCACCCATTTAGAAAAATAATTAATTAGATGAAAGTGTAGGGTAAGTGCACCAAGATGGTTCCCAAAAAGGGGACTTAAGTGGACAACTTTTTTTCTAAAATCGGAAAATACTGACCTTGGATGTGAAATTGAGGATACTTAGACTCAAAATTTTGAGATGGAACAAAAAGAAGGATTCAAGTGCTCCGAGTCTACTTTCTAAACTACTAATTTATTTTGAAAATGGTTAAGATTAAGGGGTTCAAACAAGGGACGTACACGAATTGGTGTTGTTTTTGTCAGAAAAACATAACATAGCAACTCTTGTATGACCCTCGTACGGTGACCCTTTTTTTAGTATTTTTAAAATTGCAATAGTCAAAAGTTAGCTAACAATATATAGTTGATGCATGATTTTTCTGATAATTTTTTAATGAATATTTGATTTTTTACTAATTTGTGAAGTGGACATATCCTGAAAAATAGAATTTTGGTCGTGCTACCCTTACAAATTTTGGAAACTAATTGATTTGTTTTTTTTTAATTTTTTAATTTTGTAGAATGGAGTCTAGTTTCTAAAAATGTAATTTATTTGAAAAATTGATGAACTGTTAATTTATAACGAAAAAAATACCAAACACTGCTTTTTGGAAAAAAAAAAAAAGACATATAGATAAAATAAATTATGTTTGAAAGATTTAACTTTTTCATAAAGTGAAAAAAATTACATCGTTGGATAGCTAAGAGATAACCCAACATTACCCATGTGCTCGATTTTTTCGATATTGAACCACGTGCAATCCTAACGGTGAGCACAAACTCGATTATGAGAAATATGGTGGATTTTTTAAAAACACGTCTTTGATCGTTGGAAATGCCCTCCAAGCCTTTGGATTGGTATTCCAAGGCAAATACCAAGCCTAAGGCTCGGGAATTCCCAAAGCAAGATATAACGCGAGCGCATTATATCTCACTTTTGACATGATTTTTGCTTCTGTGGGGAACATGTCTATTAGCACATAACGCGAGCGCGTTATAACACCCTCACGTTATGTCTTACTTTATGTTAAATGCCAATATATTAATGTATGCTGATATATTTTTATGTACATGTATGTCATGTATGCATGTATGCTTGTATGTATGTAACATTATATGTACATATGTATTATGCTTGTATTTATGCATTTATGTATGTCTTTAGATGAAGGGAGAATTTAGAGAGAGTCTAGAGAGATGGAGAGGGGGTCGAAGTGAGAGTTTAAGAGAGAGGGAATGGGAGAGAAGGGGTTGGATTGAGGGGGAATTAGCTAGGTAGGGTAGGAGGGATAGAGGGAGGGAGAGAGAGAGAGGGGGGGTAGGAGAGAGAGAATTGAGGGAGAGGGAAAGAGAGAGAGGGGTGGGAGAGAGAGAATTGAGGGAGAGGGAGAGAGAGAGAGAGACAAAGAGAAAGAGAGATTTATGTAGGTAGGGTGCGAAAGGGAGAGACTTGAGAGTGCGAGGGGGGTGAGAGGGAGAGACTTGAGAGATAGGTAGTGAGAGGGAGTGGGAGAGAGAGGGAGTGTGAGTGAGAGACCTGAGAGAGGGAGAGGGTGTGAGAGGGAGTGACCTGATAGAGGTAGAGAAAGAGGGGGGTGGAGTGAGAGGGACTTATCTAGGTAGGGTTGGAGGGATAGATAGAGAGAGGGGAGAGAGACAAAGAGAGAGTTACCTAGGTAGGTTGCCAGAAGGGAGAGACCTTAGAGAGAGAGGGGGTGGGAGGAAGAGACATGAGAGAGAGGGAGAGAGAGGTAGTGGGAGAGAGTGGGATGGAGTGGGAGGGACATAAAGAGAGATGGATAGAGGGAGTGAGAGAGGGTGGTAGGGATTTATTGAACGAGAGGTACACAGAAAGAGGGAGATGATAGATAGAGACAATTCGAGAGGGTAGGAGGGAGGGAAGGAGGGAGAGGTGAGATGTATAGATAGAGATAAAGTAATAGGGGTTGAGGGTATAGGGTGGAGGACCTATAGGGTTGATGGTTTCTAGGGTATTAGGGTTTAAGGTTTGAGGGTTGAGGGAATAGGGTCGATGGTAAAGGGTATTTGGTTGAGGGTATAGGATGGAAGGTTTAAGGTTTAAGGGTTTAGGGTTGAAGGTTTTGGGGTTAAGAGTTTAGGGTTAAGGGTTTACTTGGCTGAGGGTAGAGGGTTTAGGGTATAGGTTTGAGGGTATATGGTTGAAGGATTAGGTTCAGGGTCTAATGTAAGGGGTAGAGGGTTTAGGGTTTAAGGATTGAGGGTTGAGGGATTAAGGGTTGAGGGTTGAGAATTGAGGGTTGAGTGTTTAATGTATAGGGTAAAGGGTAGAGGGTTTAAGGGTTGAGGGTTGAAGATTGAGGGTTTAAGGTATAAGATCAAAGGATTAGGGTTGAGGGTCCACTATATAGGGTAGAGGTTATAGGGGTTGAGAGATTAAGGATTGAGGGATTAGAGTTTAGGGTAGAGAGTATTGGGTTGAGGGTAGAGGTTAAAGGGTAGAGGGTAGAGGGTAAAGGGTTTAACAGTTTAGGATTTAAGGGGTTAGGGTTGAGGGTCGAGGGTTTAGGGTTGAGTGTTTAAGGGTTTAAGGGTTGAGGGTTTAAGGGTCAAGAGGGTTGAGGGATTAGGGTAGAGAGTTTACTAAGTGGGTTTAAGGGTCAAGGGATTAGGGTTGAGGGTAGAGGGTAGATGATTGGCAGTAGAGGGTAGAGGTTTTATGGGTTAGGGTTTAAGGGTTTAGGGTTTAGGGATGAGGGATTAATAGGTTATAGGGTAGAGGCTATAGGAGTTGAGGGATTAGGGTTTAAGGGTTGAGGGTTGAGAGATTCAGAGGGTATAGGGGTTGAGGGATTAAAGTTTAAGGGTTGAGGGTTGAGGGATTAAGAGGGTATAGGGGTTGAGGGATTAGGCTTTAATGGTTGAGGGTTAAAGGTTCAAGGATAAAGAGGGTATAGGGGTTGAGGGATTAGGGTTTAAGGGTCAAGGGTTGAGGGTTGAGGGTTGAGGGATTAAGAAGGTATAGGGGTTGAGGGATTAGGGTTTAAGGGTTGAGAGATTAAGAGGGTATAGGGGTTGAGGGCTTAGGGTTTAAGGGTTGAGGGTTGAGGGATTAAGAGGGTATAGGGGTTGAGGGATTAGGGTTTAAGGGTTGAGGGTTGAGGGATTAAGAGGGTATAGAGATTGAGAGATTAGG
>CM021100.1:293410915-293534799 GCA_007115665.2 Sequoiadendron giganteum
AGGGATTGAGGGATTAGGGTTTAAGGGTTGAGTGTTGAGGGATTAGGGTTTGAGGGTTGAGGGATTAAGAGGGTATAGGGGTTGAGGGATTAGGGTTTAAAGGTTGAGGGTTGAAAGGTGAGGGTTGACGGATTAAGAGGGTATAGGGGTTGATGGATTAGGGTTTAAGGGTTGAGGTTTGAGGGATTAAGAGGGTATGGGGATTGAGGGATTAGGGTTTAAGGGTTGAGGGTTCAAGTATTTAGAGGGTATAGGGGTAGAGGAATTAAGGTTTAAGGGTTGAGGGTTGAGGGATTAAGAGGGTATAGGGATTGAGGGATTAGGGTTTAAGGGTTGAGGGTTGAGGGTTGAGGGATTAGGGTTTGAGGGTTGAGGGATTACGAGGGTTGAGGGGTTGAGGGTTTAGGGTTTAAGGGTTGAGGGATGGATTAAGAGAGTACATGGGTTGAGGGATTAGGGTTTAAGGGTTGAGGATTGAGGGTTGAGGGATTAAGAGGGTATAGGGGTTGAGGGATTAAGGTTTAAGGGTTGAGGGATTAAGAGGGTATAGGGGTTGAGGGGTTGAGGGATTAGGGTTTAAGGGTTGAGGGTTGTGGGATTAAGAGGGTATAGGGGTTGAGGGATTAGGGTTTAAGGGTTGAGGGTTGAGGGAGGGTTTTAGGGTTGAGAGATTAAGAGGGTATAAGGGTTGATGGATTAGGGTTTAAGGGTTGAGGGTTGAGGGATTAAGAGGGTATAGGGGTTGAGGGATTATGGTTTAAGGGTTGAGGGTTGACGGATTAAGAGGGTATAGGGGTTGAGGGATTAGAGTTTAATGGTTGAGGGTTGACGGATTAAGAGGGTATAGGGGTTGCGGGATTAAGAGGGTATAGGGGTTGACCCTCTATCTTTCTCCCACTCTCACGCTCTCTCCCTCCCTCTCTATCTCCCACTCTCCCCCTCTCTCCCTCCCACTCTCTCTTTCTCCCACTCTCCCCCACTCTCTCCCACTCTCTCTTTCTCCCACTCTCCCTTTCTCCCACTCTCCCCCACTCTATCTTTCTCCCACTCTCACACTCTCTCCCTCCCTCTCTATCTCCCACTCTCCCCCACTCTCTCTTTCTCCCACTCTCCCCTTCTCCCACTCTCCCCACCCACTCATCTTTCTCCCACTCTCCCCTCTCTCTCCTCCATCTCTATCTCCCTCCTCTCTCCCTCCCACTCTCTCTTTCTCCAACTCCCCCACTCTCTCCCACTCTCACCATCTCTCCCTCCCTCTCTATCTCCCACTCTCTTGATCTCCCACCCTCTACTTCTCCCCTTCTCCCATTGTCTCCCACTCTCCCCCTCTCTCCCTCCCTCTCTATCTCCCTCTCTACCACTCTCCCCCTCTCTCCCTCTCTATATACTAAGAAAACCAAATTTCACATAACGCACTCGTGTTATAATGCGAGCGCGTTATTTACTCCACTAAAATGGTAAAAAAATCTATATACCCATGATTTGAAGGCCCATAATCTGCATATTCCCTTGGTTCTGTGTGTGCTCCAACAAAAAAAATCTTTTTGATGATGTTGTGAAGTGTGCAAGCATCATTTTCACATTCCATCACCTTTTCCATGATCTTTATACCACCTTTGCATGAAATAGTAGAGTTTCCACGTTGAAAGACATAAAATCAATTAAAGTTTGAATTCCATTGAAAACTGATATACAATTGAAGTGTGGAAGGGAACAAGCTTTTGAACAAGTCAAATTGTTGTGGAGTTTGAGGAAAGAAGAAGCTAAGGCTACATAATTGTGTTGAACTCCTCCATTTGAAAGTCTGATTTTTAAGGTATGTGAAGTCTTTACACATTTTCTTTCATTCTATTATGGCTTGATTTCATATTTGTTTGTCATTATAACCTTAGGTTATCAATGCACATTTTAAATTACCATTATATACACAATTATATACACTTGCCAATTACCATTTTAATCTTGATGCAGAGCATCTACTAGGATCGACAAATCATCAAGGGTACTTCGGACCCTAACTTAAATTGAAGAAGATCAACAAGCAAACTCAATCATATTTTCATCAAAACATTAGAACCTGGTTTCAACTCTTTTTCAGACTCAAAAAAATAGATTAACCATCATAAAATTGATTGTAACATAGCATAAAGCTGATTAGAAACTTAGAACCATTCATGAAAATTCATCCTTTAAGACAACTCCAAGCCTCTCCCTTTCCTTCGAAGGGTCCAAACACCTTCCAATACCTCTGCACAAACTGATGCAATACAAAGGAAGAAATAACACCTTTCTTGACACACTTATTCAAATATATTTCCCTTCACAAAACATTTGATTTGTATACTCAAATTAGCAAATTAAGAGTTCCCAATTCCTTAAGGACCTACAAAACACCTTGAAAATCTTGAAAATAACTGATTACAATAAACTAGGTTCCTCAAAACATCAACCAATGATTATGTCATTCACAAGTTGTCTCAAATCTTCCATAATGGCACCATTGTTTACAAACACAAAATATAATTCTTAAGGCACAACCAAACCATTATTTGCTTAATAAATATTTGTTTGAGTTAGTACAAAAAAAATGAAACCTTTCAGAAGTCTGCCCTTACACACAAACTTAGTTCCTTTGTGCACTGTCCATATTACTAGTAGCCAAGCATCTACAAACTGTCACATGTATCTACCAAACCATGCACACCCTTCAAATTGTGATACTCATTTTTTCTGCAGATTTAGAGGACCCAAAACCATTGAAGATGCCAACTTGCCTTCAAGAGGCATCTAAGAAGATTAAAAAGGTGTAATGGACTAATCCCAACACTCCTCCAAGCTGGACAAAAAACAAAAATATTATTTCCCACATTTTACCCTTGGAATCTAGTTACTGTGCAAAAGTAGTTTTGGGCCCTTAACTCCAAAACTTTCCAAAACACAAGGAAAATAAAAGAATGATTCTAGCACAAATTTAAGAGTTGCAATACATACCTTAACCCATCACATGACTCCTTTGGGACAACTTTAAGAAAACTGACCTTTTCACTATTTTAGGCCTCCAAGTAGGCCAATTTTACAAAGGAACTACCCTTAGATCTTTACACCAGACTTCCAAACCCAAAAATAGTCTTTAATTAGGTCTCAAAACAAGATAATTTATAGGTCTTAGGACCTTACCTGCTCAACTAGGCTTCCAATACAAAACCCCCCATTTTTCAATGCAAAGAGGGAGGGTTTATAGAAAATCCTATAAGTGGGCCTTCCCAGACCATTCCAAAGCATCAAATATCTTCAAAATACCCTGCACAAGGTCAAAATTTCATTACATAGACCATTCCTTCAACACTTTTCCAAAATCACTCCTTGGTTCCTCAAATTCTCATGGAAAAGTGCTTGTTTGAGCTAAGAACGAGCATCCTATTGTCATTAGTTTCATTCCAAGGCATGTTGAACAATAAAATACCCTAATCTAACCATTTATAGGCCATTCCACTAAGAAACAAGTCATAACAGTAGGTGGGATGGTCATTTCATAATTAAATCCTACTCAAACCCTTGACTGGCTTGAAATGAGCAGTTTCAGAAAATTGTCAATTGCTCCCTTCAAACGTAATGTTAAGCCCTCAAAACTGATGAATTAGAGAGTTAAGACATGTTCCTAAAATATTATATTAATTTTCTATCAAGGGGAGGTTGTATAGATGCGTACAAGTGCACAAAAGTGCAAAAAAACCAATGAATTTCTGCAAAAGAGCATTTTTTTTATCAAGAAAATGGATTTCAAAATGAACAAAAATCCTCACTTCTAGCCAATGGAGGTTGTTTAAACCTTTTTCAATGACAACCAACTCCCCCCAATTCCTATAACTAACAAACAGCCACCTTTTAAAGCTCATATAACAGATACATGGAAAATGTCTTTAATGACCCTCTTACAACATGAAGATACCCAAAATTGAATCAAATTTCAAAATGGAAGCATCGATTGTCAAGGTGCTCCTACACCACAAACTTATCAAACACTCACAATGCCATTACACTCATTAGTTTTCAGAATCACCATCATGGTTATTCACTTTTAGTTAGGAATGTGCTCTGGCTAGCCTAGTGCTTCCATAATTTGTACACATTCGTCTACATGCTAGGTTAAATTTTGTACACAATGATTGTAAGTATTATTTAAATGAAGCCTTCAATAACATATATTTTTCAATTAACTTCAATGGATACATTTCTCAGTAACTAATATTCGTCTCATTACCATGGTACAGATAAAATTATTCGCCATGCCGAAGAAAAAGACAAAGAGGAAACTAACAGATGAAGAGAAGGAAACCTTGAAAGAAATGGAGAGAGTTCAGTTGGTGACATATTGTGAAAAGAAGAAATTGGAAATGATTGATGAAAACAACCCGATTGTAGAGGAATCTCAACTGTCAAAAAGAGAACAGGAATTGGCAGCACAACAAGCATGAATGCGAAATAATCATCGTAAGATAGATTCAAATACCGTAGTTGGAGAGACACCCTCTACGACAAGTGAATATGAAGGGACACCATTAAGCACAAGAGAATATGGAGGGACACCATCTAGCACAAGTGAATATTGATGGACACCATCTACTGCAAGTGAATATGGAGGGACACCTTGTACCGCAAGTGAATATTGTTGGAAACCATCCAACATATCTCAAGTTGATAGAACATCATCACTCGGAATTGATGTAGAAGGTGTGCCATCATCCCCATGTGAACCTCAAGGTATGTATTCTTCTCCACCCTTGATCAAAGGTACGCAATCTAGCCCACCTCAATTAAATATTAATGAAATTCCTAATGTTAAGATGTATGTACCTAGGAGAACACCACCTAGAATTTTGTGTAGAAAGCCAAAGTATTTGATTAATATTGATGATGATATTTTTCAGAACATGGAAGGTAAGATTTCAAGACGCACTTGTAGAAGATATGCTGATAAAATTTGGGAACAATTCTTTGAAAGGCTAAATGAGACTGCAAGATGTCAACTATTTGTTGAAATGATGCAGGTGTAAACTATAGGAACATCATGAAGACTCTTGGGTTGAGAACATCGAATGCATCGAGTGAAGACACTATTGTGAAGAATCTAATGGATGCTTATGAGAGTGTGGGTAAGACCTCATGCTCAAAGGATAGTAACGTCACTCGACATGCCATTACATTGACTTTGGTAAGCTATCAAATAAAGAGAGCTCGTCTAATTAAAAATACTAGTCAACAAATGGGAATTAGTAGAAAAACTTTATCAAGAGCCATTCAAAGGCGACAAAGAATTGAGGGAAATGATACAAATGAATTATGGGCATTCTTGGGGAGACTGTCACAAAAAGATAAAGAAGTTGTCCAAGCCTTGATAACACTAATTGAAGAGTATTGGAAGAATAACATAAGGTCGTCTCTGAATCAAAGGGATGTGGTAAGAAGGAGAATCCGTAGTCAGAATCATGAGCCACATCCAAAGCATTTTTTGGATATGACTCAAACCCAATTTTTTTGGAAATTTTAAAATGATTATCCTCAAATTAGTATTTCTCAAATATTTTTTGAAATGCTTAAACCTTTTTATGTTAAGATAAATCACACATGCACTACTTGTTGTTATTGACTACATATTGAGTTTTCTAACCATTATGATGTTTATCGTTCTATATGTTAAGATTTGCATACTAACGATGTTTTGTAGGATTGTGGCATAGAAGCCCCACCAAAATCATCAAGAGAGTTCTTATAAAAAAAATTATGTGAAATAGAGGATGGCCAGATATTCTATAGGACAACATGCTTGGATGGTTCATGCGAGTGTTGTGGTGGCTTCCAACGTATGCTAGTATGTCAACATATGGAAAGCACAAATGAGGTGGGACAAAAACTAGTAGAGTTTGGGAAGTATAAAATAGTGGCATATGCTACAAAATATGGGTCTCAAGCAAAAAGGTGTGATTTGGTTATTGAGAAGATTCCAGTGTACCAATTTATGACCACATTTCGTGACAATATACTATCTAAGTATGCAATGCATACCCATAGAGCCCGATGGTTGGACACGTAGTTCAAGCTATGCAAGGACACCTTTCCAGTTGGAAGCATACTATCTGTGGTTGAATTTACAGAGAACTACACTCTACAGCCACAACATGAGGTGCAGTCACAATATTACAACTCCACACAAGTTTTGATATTTGTGCACATAGCATTCGTTCATGCATCTGACAGTACAGATGAGCAAAGGAAGGTATTGAGGGAGTACCACTTTTACATTAGTGATGATCGCACACATTCTCAAGAGTTCATGCAAGGTCGCTTCCAGATGTTCTACAGTGGTTTGACTCAGAGCGACATAGAATACGATCAACATATAATATGGTTTGATAATTGTGCAACATAGTTCAAGAACTCGTGCATGTTCTACTGGTTGTGCAGGATGCATGTCATTACAGGTGTTCAACATATGTGGAACTTTTGTGAGGCTGGACATGGAAAGGGGGAGCATGATGGTGCGGGAGCATGCATGAAAAGAGCATTAGCATGAGAAGAGTTAAAGTATAAAGATAGTGCAAAGTTGACAGATGCAAAATCAATCGTTGAGTGGTGTAATGCTTTGATAGGTCCAGGTAATGAAGGTACATCTTCAGTTCATAGATTATTTTGGTTGATGGATGATACTAACATTGCGCCATATGAAGACTATTGTACACTAACAGGATCGAGTGAGGTACACTCTTTCCTTAACTCAAATTCAGGTTCATGGAGTCTCGATACACGAAAGATGGCATGATTTTTTTCTTCATGTACAATGCAAGCCTAGAATGATTGTGAGTCAGGGGAGTGGGTTGACAAATGGTTCACACGTTATTTTAGCCCATTTCACATGTATCGCCCTCTGACAGCATTGGAACTGACACAGATGGAATCATCGGTCGACTTTGACCACATATCAGATCTAGTTCAACCAAGTGATATATCTACTTTCTTAGTTGTTGAAATTCCATATCGTTATCTTACTTTGTATTGTATTTGTAATGTTGAAAAATTTCAAGAGATTTTTTGCACATATCAATGCAGGGCATGTTTATGTAGTTATTGCAAATGAAGACAATGAAGATGGAACAAACCATTACTCATTTCATTGTGTTGAGACCAAAAAAAAATTGGAGGCCCTAGTTATAGATGGAGAAAACATCGAATACCCTACAGGCTCAGTTGTGGTTATTGGAACATGGCTTAGAAGGTACCCACATTCAAGTGTTAAACATTGGTTATTTTAGGAATTTGACATGCATTGTAAGATTCTTCATTACTTGAACCTTTTCGTGGCATCGAATGTTCATTTGACCAAATATGGGGGTAGACCTTTGAACGAGATATTATGGAAGGTCTGTGAGTCTGGCCATGAGGCAATACTTGACACAATAAAGAGTAGAGCAGACTCGGATGGTTCATTGGATTAATTTGTAGGTATATGCACATTGGTTCTTATTAATTTATACTTATATGGACATTAATTTTTTTTATGCCAATGCTATCATCTTCTTTTACAGTGATTGGTGTCCCCTTACAAAAAATGTAGATATATGAGCCATCCAAGAGAATGTTAGCCAGAAAAGCAATGCAACATCCTTATTTTGATGCCTGCACACAACATCTATAAGTGCCTTCCATCTATTTTTATTTCATTTCCATTTTGGATGCTCTTTCTTTTTCTCTTTTACTTTGCGTATTTCTAAGTAAACTACTAAAAATTGATTGATCTTTCATTGCAGAAAATGCTGATTTAAGAGCCATCAAAGAGAATCTCAGCCAAAAAAGCAATGCAACATACTTATTTTGATGATTTTGACAAATCTCAATTTTGATTTCAAGCCATTATAAGAGAGCGTGCGAAGCTTAGCAAGGGAATCTCAAGTTACTCATTTGAAGTTAACCTCATAATGAGCACCTATGATGTAGACATTTAAAGAGAATCTTGAATGTATGAGTGACATTGTAAAAGATCTGAGAGAACAAAGTGCCAAAGGCATTGTAATAATATTTAATTACATAATGAGATATACTCAAATATTCTAAGATTGGAGTTCATGTTTGGTGTAGTAGCACCTTGTTCTGTAAATGCCTTGAGTAGGAAAATTTGCAAACTTTGAATTTTGAAATGTAAACAATGTGAAAAAGGTCATATAAAGGTCATGTAAACAATTTGTACACATTTTTTCTGCAACTCATGTGACCAAGCGGACTATTCCAACATGTCCGAATAGGTATTTTTAAGGTAGGCATGGTCCTCTTTCGCACCGAAACACATGGAATCGCTCTGAGCTATGTTCCACCGGATCGATCCCTTAAGGGTCCAAAGTGCAAATGGCTGCAAATTTCAGCATGCTATTACTCGGGTACTGTGACACTTAGAAACTTCTCATCTAATCCTATAGAAAGGCATTAGGCCCCTATAGAAAAACCTCTCTCGGTTTTGGCTATCTTGGAGTGGTTTTCTCGTGGCGGCGGATTTTTACTTGATGGAAAAAACATCAAATTCAAGTAGTGCAAAGTTGCAAACTGGTGAAACTTCCGTTCTGCAACTCGTGTGACCAAGTAGACAGTTCCAACATGTTTGAATATGTATGTTTATGCTAGGCATGGTCCTCTTTTGCACCGAAACACGTGGAATTGCTCCGAGCTATGTTCCACCTGATTGATCCCTGAAGGGTCCAAAGTGCAAAATGGCTGCAAACTTTAGCATGCTATTACTTGGCTACCGTTACACTTAGAAACTTCTCGTCTGATCCTACAAGAAGGTGTTCGGCCCCTCTAGAGAAACCTCTCTCGATTTTGGCTATCCTAGAGTGGTTAACTCATGGCGGAGGATTTTCACTTGATGGAAAAAGTGTCAAATTCAAGTAGTGCAAAGTTTCAAAGTGGTGCAACTTTCGCTCTACAACTTGTGTGACCAAGAAGACTATTCCAATGCATCTGAATAGGTATTTTTATGGTAGGCATGGTCTTGTTTTGCATTGAAACACGTGTAATCACTGTGAGCTACGTTCCACCGGATCGATCCCTTAAGGGTCCAAAGTGCAAAATGGTTGCAAACTTCAGCATGCTATTACTCAGATATCGTAAAACTTAGAAAATTCTCATCTAATCCAACAGAAAGGCATTGGGCCCCTCTACAAAAACCTCTCTTAGTTTTGGCTATCTTGGAGTGGTTTTCTTGTGGCGGCGGATTTTCACTTGATGGAAAAAGCATCAAATTCAAGCAGTGCAAAGTTGCAAAGTGGTGCAACTTCTGTTCTGCAACTCGTGTGACCAAGTAGAGTATTCCAACACATCCGAATAGGTATTTTTATGGTAGGCATGGTCCTCTTTTGCACTGAAACACGTGGAATCACTCTGAGCTATGTTCCATCAGATCGATCCCTTAAGGTTCCAAAGTGCAAAATGGCTGCAAACTTTAGCATGCTATTACTTGGATACCGTGAAACTTAGAAAATTATCATCTGATTCTAGAGAAAGGCGTTGGGCCCCCCTAGAAAAAAATCTCTCGGTTTTGGCTATCTTGAAGTGGTTTTCTCGTGGTGGCAATTTTTCACTTAATGGAACAAACATCAAATTCAAGCAGTGCAAAGTTGCAAAGTGGTGCAACTTTCATTCTGCAACTTGTGTGACCAAGCAGACTATTCCAACACATCCAAATATGTATGTTTACGGTATCCATGGTCCTCTTTCACACCGAAACACATGGAATCGCTCTGAGCTATGTTCCACCAGATCCATCCCTAAAGGGTCCAAAGTGTAAAATGGCTGCAAACTTCAACATGCTATTACTTGGATATCGTTACACTTAGAACTTCTCTTCTGATCCCACAGGAAGGTGTTGGGCCCCTCTAGAAAAACCTCTCTCAGTTTTAGCTATCTTGGAGTGGTTTTTTCGTGGCGGCGGATTTTCACTTGATGGAAAAAGTGTCAAATTCAAGTAGTGCAAAGTTGCAAAGTGGTACAACTTTCGCTCTGCAACTTGTGTGACCAAGCAGACTATTCCAACACATCCGAATAATTATTTTTATGGTAGGCATGGTCTTTTTTTGCACTGAAACACGTGGAATTGCTCTAAGCTACATTCCACCGAATCGATCCCTTAAGGGTCCAAAGTGCAAAATGGCTGCAAACTTCAGAATGCTATTACTCAGATACCGTGACACTTAGAAAGTTCTTGTCTAATTCTACAGAAAGGCATTGGGCCCCTCTACAAAAACCTCTCTCGGTTTTTGCTATCTTGGAGTGGTTTTCCTATGGTGGTGGATTTTCACTTGATGGAAAAAGCATCAAATGCAAACAGTGCAAAGTTGCAAAGTGGTGCAACTTCCGTTCTGCAACTTGTGTGACCAAGCAGACTATTCCAACACATCAGAATAGGTATTTTTACACTAGGAATGGTCCTCTTTCGCACCGAAACAAGTGGAATCACTTCGAACTATGTTCCATCGGATCGATCCCTTAAGGGTCCAAAGTGCAAATCGGGTGCAAACTTCAACATGCTATTCTTGGATACCGTGACACTTAGAAACTTCTTGTCTGATCCTACAGAAAGGAGTTGGCTCCCTCTAGAAAAACCTCTCTCGTTTTTGGCTATATTGGAGTGGTTTTCTCATGACGATGGATTTTCACTTGATGGAAAAAACATCAAATGCAAGTAGTGCAAAGTTGCAAAGTGGTGCAACTTCCAATCTACAACTTGTGTGACCAAGCGGACTGTTCCAATACATCTAAATAGCTATGTTTATGGAAGGCATTGTCCTCTTTCTCACCGAAACATGTGGAATCACTTCAGGCTATGTTCCACCGGATCGATCCCTTGAGGGTCCAAAGTGCAAAATGGCTGCAAAATTCAGCATGCTATTACTTGGATACCTTGACACTTAGAAACTTCTCATCTGATCTTACAGAAAGGCATTGGGCCCCTCTAGAAAAACCTCTATCAGTTTTAGCTATCTTGGAGTGGTTTTCTTGTGGTGGTGGATTTTCACTTGATGGAAAAAGCATCAAATTCAAGCAGTGCAAAGTTGCAAAGTGGTGCAACTTTCATTTTGAAACTTGTGTGACCAAGTGGACTATTCCAACACATGTGAATATGTATGTTTACACTAGGCATTATCCTATTTCACACTGAAACACGTGGAATCGCTCTGAGCTATGTTCCACCGGATTGATCCCTTAAGGGTCCAAAGTGCAAAATGGCTGCAAACTTCACCTTGATATTACTTGGATACCGTTATACTTAGAAACTTCTCATCTAAACCTACAAGAAGGTGTTGGGCCCCTCTAGAAAAACCTCTCTTGGTTTTGGCTATCTTGGAGTGGCTTTCTCGTGGCGGCAGATTTTCACTTGATGGAAAAAGTGTCAAATTCAAGCAGTGCAGAGTTGCAAAGTGGTGCAACTTTCTCTCTGCAACTTGTGTGACCAAGCGAACTATTCCAACACATCCAAATAGGTATTTTTACACTAGGCATGGTCCTCTTTTGCACCAAAATGCATGGAATCACTCTGAGCTATGTTCCACCGAATCGATCCCTTAGGTTGGAGGAGTCTAAAGTTGCAAATTTGTAAGTTGGTTAAAGCAACAAATTTGAAATGATATTGAATGGCCTAGTTAGCACTCATTACATCTAGGTGATGCTCACAGTGGTGAGGAACTAGGCCTTCCCGAGAGGTCACCCTTTCCAGTATACTCTAGCTTAAGCGCTTAACCATGAAGTTTTTTCCCCAAGGTTAAGCCCACTTTGCTTGCAACCCCATTTGCAAAACCTTCAGCAAGTGTTGTGCCTTATGAAACATTCATTATAGAGCCCCTTTATCTCATCAATTGATAAGTAGGAGGTATTTTATACAATGTGTCAAATTGTGATATTGCTATCAGGATTCCATTGAGCAGTCATTTGTAGTATTAGATATAGCTCTAGCTTCTACAATATTGCACATGATTGCAGAGATTTTCAAAGATCTAGATGACTTAGGGTTGTAATATTTGATCTACAACATGTTCCACCATTTCTTCAGTAGGATCAAGAACACACATGTAATGAAGGTGTGTTTGTAGCCATGAAATATTATGGTTCGAACTATCCAGAAGAGTGATGTTTTAACTCGACCAACCATATATATACCATGGTTTGTTTGGAAACAAGGATGGGTTCTTTCTTCATTGGCATATACATTATTCCTCATTGTGTTCACACCAGTGCTACAAGAATAGGACTCACCTCGGACTTGACAAGCCATTTTTTGACTTGGACTCGGGCTCGGAGCCCAGAGTCGACAAATAGAAAAACCTAATAAATTCAAAGATTTTTAAGGATTTAAAAATTGTTTCATGCACCCTTTGATAAATAAACCTTAAAGACACAATAGCATCATCAAATAGAAATTACTATGATCCCATACACAAACATACATCAATCACATAAGTATAAGCACAAATTTTAGCTAAAGGAAATAACACATTTAGATATATAAATATTGTGATATTTCTATTAGGATTCAATCATGTAGTTCTACAAGTAAAACTCATTGACTCATGATTCATCAGTAGTGGTTCACAAGAACCCATCTCTCATGATAATGAATGGTTCATAAGGAGGAAGATAAATCTTCATACATTTCTTCTATCAGAAAATGAGATAAGTGCTTGGTTTCATGAAGGTCATGAGACAACCATTAATGGGGAGTGGATACATGAAGAACTGATGGAGAATGATAATGGCTTCAGACCTACTATAAAGGAAAAAAAAAATTGTTTCAATGGTGCAAGAGGTTTATGGTTTCACTACCAAAATGAGCCTATGAAGAATGCATGTGAAACTCCTTTTGACCTTGAGGGTGTTCTTACTCCATCTCAAGGATCATGCATTGAGGATGACATAGATCAATGCTAGGGCTAACCAATTAATAATTATACACGTGAATAAGTCAAACATGTACATGTCAATAAGGGAAGTACAAGTACTCAAAACCACATAAGCCTCAAAAAGTATACACACGAATACGTAGTATACACGAATTAAAACAAAGTATATGCACGAATACAAGGTAAATGCATGAAAACATGTAAGCCACAAAGTATACATTTGAATGCACGTAAGTCACAAAGTATAAACATAAGTTGTAAAGTATACACTTGAATACACATAACTCATATCTATTGCACCATGAATTTAGAATGCAAATATGGACAAGCATCGATAAAAGATATTTGTATTAACCAAATAGCCATGTAGGAGTACATAAATATATGTCGATATAAGTATGAAATGTATGTACAAAATAGCCATATAGGCTTACGAGAATGCCATCTAGGCATACAATGTCAAATGTGTCCAATAAAAAATATGTACAAAAGTGCCATGCAGGCATACAACAAAGGACACTGGAATCAAAAGTCATTGCTCTCCATGCCCTGGAAATAAAATCTTTCCCTTTCCTTTTCGCTCAAATGGCGATAGGTCTGTCACTCATTTTTGTTGTGCTCGTGGAGTGCTCCTGCTACTCCTCCTAGGGTTTAGTTCATGGTGAATTTTTAATTGTTACAATAAGAAGTAAAGACATGAATATATAGAAATTACATTATAAAAAATGATACATTTGACAAAATAATCACTTACAGCCATCTCACGATCTCTCTCCATGAGGGAAATATTCTCACACCCATACTCAGGTGTGTTCAAGCCCTGTATAAACCATACAAATAGAAATTAAACTATGTGAATCAATAATGGTTTGATTTTTAACTAACTAACATCTATAACAACAAATGTAAATTGAAATTTACTAATTTGCCTCATACCTCTTCTGTCAGAGCCATCGAGGATCGTATAGCAGATGTCACACCAATATCCATTTCCCTCATCACATTCAGAGGTGTATCGTCTCACAACAACTAAAAGTAAAACAACAAATTATTCAACGTAATCAATGATGTGCATGTATAAACTACACAAATCTATTAAGTACTTGATTCATTAGTTAAACTCTTTATCTGATTACTTACGTGAAGGTTTGAGTAAATCCACCACCACTGGGAAGTGTTCCATCAAAACCTCCAATATTAGTCTATTCAACATCCAAAATTGCATATTAAATTACCATTCGTAAAACAATGCCATTAACATGCAATAAATTTATAATTGTTTACTAGTTACATACCCTAGTGATAGGTGTACTGTAGAAATAGGTTGGTGGGGGGCCGGTGTATCCAGTCTCAACACTGTGACCCTGCAATTTTATTAAAATCATAAAACATTTCTAGTTAATCTTGCATTTCAAAATCGAAATTTAATAAATTAAATTCAATGAACACATGCACTAACTTTTACCTGACTATCAATGCCATATGCCTCATGCAAAATATCAACTGCCCTCTCCATCTCCATAACTACAGATGGATCTTGCATACCAATCTCCTAAGAGTCGGTGGGGTCATGTGAACAAGTAGCCCAACAAGATTGACACACATGTGTTCGAACGCCACCACTCGAAGACTCCCTTGGATGGCGCTGTAGAATAGGGCTAGTATGATGGATGACACTCTGGGTCAAAGTGTTGATTTCCTACAATGTCTCTACATCAGCACTTTCCTTCGCAACATTAGGCATAGCAATGTGTTCACGAGGTGGCCTAGCGAGAGCTCGTCTACCTTACCATGTAGGATCCGGCTATGCACCAAGTCTATCCTGAGCTGACCCCCCACCTCTCCCCTGAACAAGTAGCCCCGCAAGATTGAGACACATGTGTTCAAAGGCCACCACTCGAAGAATCCCCTGGATGGTGCTGTAGAATAGGGCTAGTATGATGGATGACACTGTGGGTCAAAGTGTTGATTTCCTGCAATGTCTCTACGTCAACACTTTCCTTTGTGATAAAAGGCATAACAATGTGCTCACGAGGTGGCCTAGTGAGAGCTCATCTACCTTGCCGCGTAGGATTGAGCTGTGCATCAGGTCTATCCTGAGCTGACCCCCCACCTCTCCCCTGGAAATCCCTCATATCAAAATAATTTGGGATTTTGTTCAATATGAACTCATTGTATAGTTTTCTAAGGAAATATTGCGGGACCTCGCAATTGTTGCATGGTGGGTAATCGAAGACCATGTACCACCTATCATAAAATTGGTCTATAATCTGTCGGTGGTGGCACCAATGGATAGGAAACCTCTTCGCATTGAGGGTAAGATTTTTATTTGTGCATGGGTCGGTGAATAATGAGCACAAATCACCTGTTGTAATTTTTAAATCTTTCACATCCTTGTACGATAGTTTATTTGCATAATAGTCCCTAGCCGCCTGCCTCCTATCTTCCCATCCAGTTATTTGTTTGCTAATTGAATCTATGTTTTCTAACATATCTTTCAATGAATTTGCTAGTGTGATTATTTATGTGGTTGAACCATTTGGGTCACTCAAACTATTGATCAAATCCTCAATTTTTTTATTGTTGTTCTCAATTTCACTCATTAAATTTTGTTGAGTGTCAAGAGGGGTTGAGTGATTGGTGGAGGAGGTTGATGTTGTGGTTGATTTTGATCTTGAGGATTTGGTTGGTATTCCTGTTGAGGATTTTGAGGGTTTGCAGGTTGATTTGCATCTCCTAAAAATTGAAAAACAATATATATAAAATTCAACCTAAAACTAACAAATTCAAAACAAAAACCATAGAATCGTTACCTTTCATAGCTCCTCATCATTGTGGCACCATCATTGTGAAGAAATACAAATTTTTCATGAAGAGATTATCCTCCTAGAACGTGAGTGCAATATTGTGGGATTTTTGGCTGCAGGTGCAACAAAAAACCAGCTGAAATGCAAATGAGAGATTTGCATTTGTTTTTTTTGCTTTTAACAGTCAATAACGCGAGCGTGTTATAACGCGCTCGTGTTATTTCTTTGTAGTTTCCGAGACCTAGTCTAGGCTTAATGGAGACATAACGCGAGCACATTATAACACACTCGCATCATGGTTTTCCAACTTTTTTTTTTAGGGTGTCCACGAAATTGCTACCCATTTCCATGCACCCGCCCTGTACTCAACTCTAAATTGGAAGAATTCAACTTTAGATTCATTTAGTAGATTATTTTTAGTTTCAGTACTAGTATCATTCAAAATAATATCACATTTTCTTCTAGAAACTATCAAACCATAGAAATTGTATCCATGAAACCCATAATAGAGAAAACATTCAAAACAATCAATATCCCAAAAAATAAATACAACTTCATAACATAAGTTGAAAATCCAATAAGCAATAATAGTTATTCTAATATGAATTCTTGGTATCTTAATTTTCAAATAGAAGGAAAATATTAAATTATCCACATTTTCATGCATGCATGAACTAGAAATTTCCTATATTTCATCTTAATTTAACACTTAATTTTGTTAGGAATAGGGTGTTGTACACCTTGTACAAGAATGAAATAATTTAATTATGTAAAATAAATATTTATTTGTAGTACATATTTAAGAGGTGTGTATAGCCACCTTAAATATTTATTTGGGCCCACTTGTAAATTTTCATGTAACATTGGTTAGATATTTTATGTGAGTTTTATATGAATTTTTTCTTTAATATTTGAGAAACTTAGTATCAAAAAATAAATGTTGGGGTTAATGGTTTTGTGTACTCATGGTTTTGAGGCACATTGTTATATCTTACCACATGGTTGTTTTGTGTGGGGTTGATTATATAAAATCAAGCACATGTTTAGTAGTCGAGGTGAGTTGGTTAGAGCATTAAGCTTGGCTATCATTGTATTGAACTCTTTTTTGAAGAGTGCATATGTGAAGAATGGCATGCGATGTGTGGATACATGCTTGGAAACATGGAGGATTCTTTGGAGGAGCTTGATATTTCAAAAGTATTTATGCAAAATCTGCAAGTGTATGTTAATGTTTTCATAGTTGAATCATATATTGAGTGTGGATTCTTTTGGAGGTTAGGTTTTTGCTCTTGAGGGCTTTCCTAAGTTATATCTTGTGTTATCTTGTGGTATGTTTTTGATCTTTATATATTGTTATTTTGTAATATTGATTGGATATGAAGGTGTGTTTAGCCACATTAAGTATTTATTTGGGTTTGCTTGTAAAGTATGTAACATTAGTTAGACATTTTATGTGTGGGTTGCACATGAAAAAACATTTAATATTTAGAAAACTTAGTACTAAAAACTAAATGTTGGATTAAATGGTTTTGTGTACTCATTGTCTTGAGGTACATGATTTTACCTTACAAATTGGTTGTTTTGTGTGTGTCAGATTCTGTAAAAGAAAGCACATGTTTAGTGGTTGAGCTTGGCTACTTGGTGCTTTTGGCTTGCCTATCATTGTATTGAACTCTTTTCTAAAAATTGCAAATGTGAAGCATGACATGTGACATGTGGATACATGATTAGATACATGGAGAATACATTGGAGAAACTTGATGTTTCAAGAGCATAGAGACTTTGTAAGTGTATCATATTTTTTTTGTTGAATAACACATTGAGAGTGAATGCTTTTGGAGGTTTATTTCAAGTCCCTTTTGAGAGATTCCCAAGGTATATCTTGTGTTGTATCGTGGTATATATTTGATCTTTGCATATGGTTATTTTGGAATAATATATGCATATTTTTCTCTCATGGGGCTATGTAGGAAATGTCTTAATCAATCTATATGATTTACCTAATGAATTAAAAAATAAAAAATTAATTAAAATGCATGAACTACATTTCTATAGTAGACATACTTAATGATCCATAAATAAAATAAAATTGACCCATGTGGAATAAAGGAATGGTTATTGCAAAAAAAATCTAATGCATTAGGTGTTGTCACACACACATCAAAATATTATTAGACTCATTACAAAAAATATGGCAAGAGAAAATATATAACTGCAATTTTAATATTCCCTTAAATCACTATAAATAGCCATGGAGACATACCATTTAAAACAAAGAAAAATATGGTTCACCACCAAGATGAATGGATCAAGATGATGAACCAACTAATTTTCACTATGAAACATTCAATTATGCAATCCAAAAGATGCCAATAACAATAAAAAATGATACCTAATTGTTATAGCAACTATGAGGGAATATTTTAGAGCTCAAAAAGGTTTGTACCTAGCTACAAGAAGGCTATTTTTAGGGCACAAAGGACTTATTCGTCTTTAGTGGTGAATGGGTCCCTGTTAGGGTTCCTGAAATTGAGATTTGAGTTATTTTTTTTTATGTCTACACTCTCAAATTCCCGGTTGTCAGCTCCTCAAAACTTGTACTTAATTATGGAGCTTCAATCCTTCATCCTTTAAATTTAAAGGTCAACTTTGCAACTTTGAAATGTTTTCTTCAAACTTGTTCTCCACTTGATCTTCAACCTATAAATCTGCAAACACACACTCAAGGGAATAAAAACTTTTTGATTGTTAGTGAATATGGGTTTTACTAAGTCAAACCCATTGTAGGTAATTAAACCAATTGATGAAATAAGGAAATTGAAGCATGAAACATGATATGATGCAATGTAGATACCTTGGATGTTTCCTTGTAATGAAAATATGCAATCTAACATGTAGTGTCCATGAAGAATGTAGCTATTGATCCTTCCATAACATGTGAACAAATCTTGCAAGTATATCCTCAATGCTACATCCACTTTCTCAGCTCAAAAACATGCATGAATGCACTAAACCCTTGACATGATGAAATGATGTTGAATTGTTGCAATAAACTTTGAAAATCTACCTTTAAATGGCTTGTAAATGCTCTTGTAATACTCTAATGCTTGTAAACTTGAATGCTTGGACACCTAGAATAAATTGCTAGGATAAACAATGTGAATTGACCCCTTACTTATACTTAGGAGATTAAACCTGAAATTCAAACAATTAAGGTCGACACCAGATCTGGAAATAAACATTATTAAATTCTTGCCACAATGAAATTAAAAAAGGGTATCCTCATCAAGGGAGGACCCATTCACCACCTAGGGAATATGGGTCTTGGCTTAGTTTTCTAGGACCTAACCCCAGGGGATGGAAAGAGGGTCAAAAACCCATGCCAAAATGGTAAAGAAAGAGGGGTCCTATTAAGGGAGAACCCATTAACCACCTAGAGTGAAGGGGTCCTGGCTCCATTTTCTAGGACCTCAATTTTCCTAATTAAATGTTGTGCAAATTGAATTATGGGTGTCGGGATAGATCTTCGGGAAGTTTCATAAAGAAGGTTTAAATTTGAATTAGAGGGGTTAATTAAATCCAATTAACTAAGGGGTCCCTAGATAGATTTAAAAGTTTGTTACAACACTTTACATCACCTAAATAGGGAACATATTAGGTACATTTCATTAAAAGGGGCCAATTAGGCTTAATTCATTAAATAAACCCTAGAAAAGTGTGAAAATGTGTTACAACACTTTACAACACTCTTGCAAAAGGAAAATTTAAGGTACATTTTAATTGAATAAGGACCCTAGAATTATGTGAATGTTTACAACACATTGTACAACACTATTGCAAGATACAATTAATTCAAATTTATGTCAATTATCCAAATTAAGTGTGAAAAAGGATTACTATTTTTTATACTACATTTTCCACCACTTTAGTGAAAGGATGACCCCATGTCAAAGTCACACTAAAGTAGACATTCAAGACACTTAAGTATGCATAAATAACAAAGATGCATGATCATACCCTATCAAAGGCCAAGAGAAATAGAGAAAAAATTAAGGATCAAGCATAATTTTCCCAACATGACGTGGAACAGGTTTGTTTGTCCAAGAAAAAGGATCAAGCTTTGATGGTCCAATGCGGTGTAGAACACATCTAAGATGTTTGTCCATAACATATGTTGCTCACTCTGGTGTAGTGGAACCTCAATCTTTCCACTAGGTGAGTTATCCCAACGAAGTGGAAAATGAGAGAATCATATTAGCCTCTCATACCATTTTGAAGTTATCATCCTGATCACTTTGATAAGGCACCACAATGTCATGATTTTGTAAATTCTTTTGTAATGTCATGTAAAATTTTGTTAAAGGGGATTTTTCTTTGTTCATGTAAAGGACTTCTTCTTAGGGAGCATTGTGCCTAATGTCTCCAAGAGAAGACAATTCAAGGTATCAGATTGTCACTCATGGAATGGCTCATTCACATCATGCCATGATGTTAGATCATACACTCTTGGATGGAATCAAAACCAATGATACCACCAAGAAGAGGACACATCACAAGAAAAAATAAAAAGCACGCCTTGTAATTTTGTCAAAAGATGTCATCGATGTATGCCCCCACTTTAAAGTGGTTGCTACACCATTAGTGTGAGCAATTGGTTTAAATTAGCCAAAAATTTTGTGTAAGACATGAGAGCTTCCCTCGGAAAATCCTATGCCAAGTAATATGTTTTTTAGATAAGCTACATCATGAAATAGGAAAGAAGGGTTGCCCCCACAAATACATAAGGGATCTATGGATTTGGGGTCAGTATGTTTTTTCTACAATGTTCTCATAGAACGTGGAACTGTCATCATTCCCCAAATACTCATATAATTGGAAGAATGATACAAAGAGAGAAAAAACAAAGAAAAATCCTTTTGAATCAATATAGAAGAGACCTAAATGTATTGATGTCTTGCATCATCCCCAAAAGGAAAACACAAGACAAATGAAAAAGATAAAGAAAATCTTTTGGGTCAACATAGACGAGACCTAAATGTCTCAATGCCTTGCATCATCCAAAAAATGAAAACACAAGATAAATGAAATGATTATGACATATAGAAGAATGAAAGGTACATTTAGAGGAATGCAAAGAGAGAGAGAGAGAGAGAGAGAGAGAGAGAGAGAGAGAGAGAGAAGTAAAAAAAACATGAGGGATCACATTACACACATGCAATCACACAAATAAAACATGAAAATTCAAAAGACTCAAAAGGCACATGTGAGTCAATCTTGTAGTGTAGGAAAATGCATACCCTTACATTTTCACACTTGTTTGGGCCCATCTTGCTTTATTAATCTCTATTTTTCTTAATTGGTCCTATTTTGCATCTACAGGCCTAATAAACTATACCTTTTCTTGGAAAATATCGACAAACATCAATGGATAAATGATAATTTAATAATTCTAGCTAAGTGCCCCTAATTTTTGGGTCGGGACTAAGACGCCACCTAGGGCTTATTTGTCCCCCAAAGGTCTTGGGATGTCGTTTTGAGTGGAACCTTAAATGGGTCCCTTTTTGGAGTTTGTGTCCCAAGTTCTTAGGACTTGGGACTAAGATGCCACCTAGGGGGTCTTAGTCCCCCTTAAACTTTTTTTGAGATTCAATTTCAAATTCTAGCGGGATTTAGCCTCCTTTATTTAATGAATTCATATGTTAGCTTGTTGTGGTGTAATTTCAAGATATTAAGCATGAATAGATAAATACATGGTTCATTCACTCATTTCTCATCTAAGATTCAAGTATTCATTTCTAAGGCACGTGTATGAGATCAAGAGAAATTTCATCAAGTATTTGGTGCCATCATCAAGATTCAAGAATCATATCAAGGATATTATTGCATGATATGTGTTTTTGAGCTAACATTTGTGATGTAGGGTTTTGAGTCAAGAAAACAATTCAAGTCCATATCTATCAAGAACTCATTGGATTCAAGTTCTATATCCAAGCTAGCCATTTCACACAAGTTTGTAGACTTTATGGTACGGGTTTGGTGAGTTGTAATATTGCATGTTGTTCATTCATCATTTCCCTACATTTTATTTCATTTCAAGGTTTAATTACCTACAAGGGATTTGACCAAGGAAAACCCCCATTTACAAATAATCAACAAGTTTTTCTCCTCTTGTGTGTTTATGTTTGCAAATTTAGGTTGAAGACTTGAAGATCATTTGAAGTGCAAAGTTGCATAAAAAATTTGTCATCTTAATGAAAACTCACCTATAGGCCAAATTCAGAACCTCGGATCTAAGAAGAAGGAAGTGCAAAATTTGGACCTCAGGACCACATTCAAAGATTTCAAAAATTTAGAATGGGATTAAGCCACCTAGGACATTTTAGTCCTCTTGAAGGTAGTTTGTAGATATTCTTTCAGATCCAGTTCCAGCATCCGAAGATTTTGCACCTTCCTTGAAAAACAACAATGAGACTAAGACAACAATAAGGGTGTTTTAGTCCTCCATAGCACATTTTGATAACATTTTTGCATTTCCAGAATCCTCATTACATTTCTAGACTTGCCAAGTTCACACATCCTAACTTCCCGTTGTATTATTTCATCATTTGCGTTCATCATTTAGCTTTCATTATTAGGTTTTGTGAGTTGAATGTTTACTTATATTTTCCAAGCTTTTTCTTGGTCGTGAACCCCTCAAAGCTTAAAGAACCGCTTCCTAGGTCTTCCTTGTTGAGAATTGACTCACCTTTGAGGTTGATAGTCAATCCAATCTAGGTTCCTAGGACATTATTGAAAGAACTAAGGAGAATAAGTGAGCACATACACACACCTATTTACCCTAATGTTAATTTTGGTGAACCCAACATCTTTTAGCATTCATTTTCTAATTTGGAGTCGATTAAAATCCTAGATCTAGGTT
The DNA here is from genome assembly GCA_007115665.2 of Sequoiadendron giganteum. Lineage (NCBI taxonomy): Eukaryota > Viridiplantae > Streptophyta > Pinopsida > Cupressales > Cupressaceae > Sequoiadendron > Sequoiadendron giganteum. The sequence continues at coordinate 293,433,577 of CM021100.1, forward strand.
GCATTCATTCTTGTATTGCATCTTGCACTAGTGAAATTTCATCTAGGGTTTCTCATACTTAGTGAAATCGCATCTAGGGTTTCTCATATTTGCATTAGTGAAAGTGCATATAGGTTGCATTTTTTACTTCCTTGCATCATCTTATCTCATTGAAAATCTGAAAAGTGCATTGTTCATCATCCTAATTGCATATAGAAACATTTTTATTGCATTTAAAATTTAAAAAATTGCATTCAATTTCTTGTCACTAGCTACTTTTTCTTGTATTCATTTGCATTATTTTTTGTTTCCAAACACCAAGTCCCTAAATAGAAAACCTGTGAAAATTGTAGAAAATCTAGAATTTGTTGGATTTTATGACAAAAAACTCTAATAGGACTAAAACATCCTTCCTGGTGTCTTAGTCCCTTTCATGGTTTCTAGCTCAGAATCCTCTATCTATTGTTTGTTTTCTATTGCAGTCCCTAGAACCTCAAAATCACACCAATAGGACTAAGACACCCTTACTGGCGTCTTAGTTCCTGTTGAGTTTGACTTTCCAAATTTTAGGGTTTGAAATTGCTTTTTTGTGCTTCTATTGGCTGCCTTCAGTTTTCTATTTCAATTTTTAGAATTGTTTTTATTCCAATTTTCGTCATTTCAAGTCTATTTGTTCAATTTTTCATCATGGATATGTGCTTCGAATTTATTTGGATGTCCCTAAAATCTTTGGTAGATGATTCATGTTGTGCATTTGGTAATGATCGTAATGATATTGAACACACTCATGCTCAATCAACTCCTAATGTATGCCCTCCTAATGATTTTGACATCATTGGAGAAGATGATGACAACATGAATATGTTCCTAAATAATTTCCTTAATAACCTTGAAGACAATGCATCCTTTTATCCATTCATGAAACAACCAAATCCCCCTACATTACCACCTCTTGAGATGTTTGGTTACTTACATCTAGAAATTGAAACAAAAGTTGAACCTAAGCTCCCTACAATAGGTGAACCTACTTCCTCTAAACAAGAAAATACTCAAATGGATCCTATGATAAGAAAGTAACAAACACTCCAATCAATATAGAAGAAACATATGGAAAAGGATTCACAATCTTGAGTAAACAAGGATGCAATACAAAAAGTGAACTTGAAATTCACCAACTCCTAGAGAAAATAGCAACTAATGAAAACACAAAAGGGTTAGAATATCATGATCCCCCTTGCAATATATGACCTCGTAGAGAATACCTAAGACTTCGTAGTGATGGTACAATGATATTTGATTCTCCCCCTGATATGAATTTCCTTCTTCCTAAGGAAAAACCAATGATTCATAACAATGAAAAGGATGACAGGACAAACCTAGGTCCTCTCCTTCAACCTTCAACTAGAGAAGTTGGTGAATCTACCAAGCATAAAAGGCCTTACAAGTTGCAAAAATGAAAATTTCCTTGTCCACAACCTAAAAGTGAAAGGGAACTGCAATTTAGTTTGAACAAAGAACTAACAACATTATCACCAATGAAAGATAGACTAGTGCTATATCCTAAAGATGCAAAAGTTACACAATGTCAATACTATAGAACTCTTGGACATAGTACTGATGAATGTCATGCATTCAAGTTAGTATTGAAAAACTTTCACTTTGATGGCAATGATTGCTATCCAGAGATTGAATAGAAAGACCCTAAAACCCTCCTCTTCATGTAATATTTGTAGAACATTATATTCTCACTATTACATGATCTTTCTCATTACCTACCTCAGCTCATTCTTGTCTTGCACTCAGTGGGGGCAAGAATAAGATAGCCTTGTCCTAGTAAGGCATTTGTTGTTTTCCCTAAGATTCGTTGGCTACCTTCTGCTTATACAGACTGAGATTGGGAGGAGGATGGTCTGCTTTAGGTTGACTCGCATTTTCTTTACTAGTCTTTTTCTTTCCTTTTTTCTTTCTTTTTGTGTGATTGCATGTGTGTAATGTGATCCCCCATTTCATTTCATGTTTCTCTCTCTATGCACATTCCTCATTTTGTACCTTAATTCTTCTATATGTCATAAGATTTTTGTCTTTTCATTGATCTTTACCTTTCATTTGCATTTTTTTCTTGTGTTTTCCTTTTGGCGATGACAAAAGGCGTCAAGACACCCTATCTCTCTTCCATGTTGACCCAAAATGTTTTTCATTATATTTTTTTTTTCCTTTCATTTTTCTCTTGTGTTTTCCTTTTGGAGTTGATGTAAGGTGTCGAGACACCCTATGTCTCTTCCATGTTGACCCAAAACATTTTTCTTTATTTTCTCTTTTTCTATGTCATTCTTCTAGTTCTATGTGTATTTGTGGAATGATGACCATTTCGATCTCTCTAATATTATTGTAGGAAATACAAATACTAACCCCAAATCCATAGATCCTTTATGTGTTTCTAGGGGGGCAACCCTCTTTTCCTTTTCATTTTTGGCTACTTTAAAGTAATTTCTCATAGCATGGTGTTAGCAATTCCTTTAAAGTGGGGGCATACATTGGCATTATTTTGGCATGGTTTCATTTGCATTTGTGATTTTCCATAGTATCGGGCCAAAAGTAATCTAATGAAAAATTCCCTTTTGCTAATACAAGATTAAATCCAGTATGATGCACAGTAAAGAAAGCATTTCCAAATGGAAACTTTAGACATTTATGCACAACTAAAGGGATGGCATTCATGAAGTGAAGCCATGTATAGCCTAGCTTCACACAAAATTGGTTTGATTACGAAATGATGGAAAATGAGATAGTTAATGTTTTTGGTCCCACTTTTAAAGGGAGATCTATCGAGCCTATCATAGGGAAATCAGACCCATTGTGTGTCTTGATCCATTCTTTTGATTTGTTATATGTATCTTGATATAATTCATGCACATATAGGAATTATTCAATGATCACATTCTCTCCATAGACGAGATAAATCAATATCCCATTAATGGGCTTGTTATTGATTTGACCAACTATGTAAAGAGGACCATTAGGTGCAGGCTTAGGTATGTCATTTTGTGAGAAATCAATGTCAAGAGGCTTTGTAGTTGATCCCTTACAAGGGTTAGCTTCGATAAATTCTACCACTTTCTCTACAGGATGTGGTTGCATATGATCATTATCCATGTTAACATTGTTCTTAGTTTCAATAGGAGGATTGACTATGGCATGTATGTTGTTATTGTCTTGTTTTTTCAAGTACTCATGAAATAAGAAACTAATGTTATAGATGATTTGTGTTTCTTTTCAAGTTTTAAGGACTTTCCTTTGATTTTATATAATGGGAACCATGCTAATGTCTATGCATTCACTAAGGATATGGGCTTGTAAGTTTTCTATTTGTTCATCTAGCTTGTCAATAACATCATGCACATTGATCATAGGAAGTGAAGTCATGGGTAATGAAGTATGTAAACTATGAGCCATGGAGGGTTGATTATCAACACTATCGGAAAGAGATTCAAGAAACCCAAGATCCAAGACAAGTGAGATATTGCGGGATGACATGAGCCTCAAACTATGTATTATAATAGTATTATGAATAGGACGCCAAGTTGTAAAGCTCATACAAGTTTTACAAACCTAGTGTGAAAACCCTAAAATGGCAAAGAGGTAATGCAACAACCTAGAATGAAATGCAATTTTCAGATTCTAAGCAATGCAATTTATTGATTATATAATGCAATAAACTAAAAATGAAATGTTTGAATGCAATTTTGATTTTTAAAAATGCACTAAAATGAAGCAATTTAAGCTAAACTTAATGAATTTAATGAAACAACAAATCAAAAAATTGAAATAGGAAAGTAACAACACCAAACAGAAGTTTAAAACTGAGATTTTAACTTCCATAAAATGTAGATCTATAACTAATAGGGACTCATTTGCCAATAAGGGATAATGGGTCCTGGTTAGGTTTTTTGAGGTGTTTCAGTAGATTTTAGAGTAATTTTTAATTCCTTTTTAGATGCTAGAAGTTGCAAGTTTGACCTAATCAGGGACTCATTCGCTAGTAAAGGCGAATGGGTCCTGGTTGGGTATTTTAAAACTAATTTTTAATTATTTGCAAGCTTTCAATAATATCTTTTAGTTCTAAATCTGAGGCAATGAGTTTCAATTTGAGTTTTTTTAGAAATGCAATGAAAAGGTGAATGCAAAGGCCTAATTTAAAATAAAAATTTGTTTTGATTTTTAAAATACAAATAAATGAGATCTAAATGACATACACAATGACTGATTTGTTTTTTGTATTTTTCAGATCTAGAGAGATGCAAAACAATGCAAATCTAAACCCTAATTGAGATGCAATTGTAAATGCAATGCATGAAACCATAAATGGATCTTAATTCAATGCAAATGAGATGGAAGTGAATGCAAGATCTAATCTAAGATGAAAAGACTTCAAAAATAAAAAAATTGCAATCTTCAATATGTCAAGTTCACAAAAATAAAACATAGAAAAATAGGGTACACCACCAAGATGAATGGATCAAGATGATGAACCAACTAATTTTCACTATGAAACATTCAATTATGCAAGCCAAAATATGCCAATAAAAATTAAAAAATGATACCTAATTGTTATAGCAACTATGAGGGAAGTTTTTAGAGCTCAAAAATGTGTTTACCTTGCTGCAAGAAGCCTATTTTTAGGGTAAAAAGGACTCATTCACCTTTAGTGGTGAATCGGTCCCTATTAGGGTTCCTAAAACTGAGATCTGGGTTATTTTCCTTGATTTCTACACTCTCGTATTCTCGGTTGTCAGCTCTTGAAAACCTATACTTCATTTTGTAGCTTCAATTCTTCATCCTTGCACTTTAAAGGTCAACTTTGACAATTTTGTTCCAAACTTGTTCTCCACTTGATCTTCAACCTATAAATCTGCAAAAACACACTCAAGGGAAGAAAAACTTGTTGATTGTTAGTGAATAGAAGTTTTCCTAAGTCAAACCTCTTGTAGTTAATTAAGAAAATTGATGAAATAAGGAAATTGAAGCATGCAAAATGAAATGATGCAATGTAGATGCCCTGAATGTTGTCTTGTAATGCAAATGTGCAATCTAACATGTAGTGGCCATGAAGAATGCAAATCTTGATCCTTGAATAAGATGTGAACAATGATTGCAAGTGGATCATCGATGCTACATCCACTTTCTTAGATCAACAACATGCATGAATGCACTAAACCCTTGACATGATGAAATGATCTTGAAGTGTTGCAATAAACCTTGAAAATCTTCCTTAAAATGCCTTGTAAATGCTCTTGTAATGCTCTAATGCTTGTAAAATTGAATGCTTGGAGACTTAGAATTAATTTCTAGGAGAAATAATGTGAATTAACCCCTGATTTATACTAAGGCGATCAATCCAAAAATTCAAAGAATTAAGGTTGACACCAGATCTAGAAATAAACATTATTAAATTCCTGCCACAATGAAATTCAAAAATGGGGTCCTCATTAAGGGAGGACCCATTCGCCACCTAGGGTGAATGGGTCCTGGCTCAATTTTCTAGGAACTAACCTTGGGGGATGGAAAGAGGGTCAAAAACCCATGTCAAATTAGTAAAGAAAGAGGTTTCCTATTAAGGGAGTACCCATTCACCATGTGTCATTGGAGTGGGATTGTGACTATCATGTTTGGGGTGAGACAAATGGAATTACATGTTATGCTCACTAAATTTTTTATTTTTATTTTTTGCATAAGTGATTGATTTGGATGAGTTACATGTGCAAAATAATCTTTTGCTATGTAATACTAGTTACTCCGCAATTTAGAAAATAAGACATGTATTAGTGGAATTTGCTATCTTATCATCCTTCATTTTAGGGAAAACCTTGCATCTAGGAAGATGAGACTTTAATTTTTAATTACATACTTTGAATTTTATATACATTTCACTGATCTTTCTATTTGGAAATACCATCTTAGTTATTTATTTAACTAAATAAAATAGTTTTATAAAAAATGAATGTTATAGACGCAAGTCAATATATTTTATTTTATTTTTGATAGGTGAATGCTTTTGAATGGAACTATGAACCAGTGAGGCCACATTCAGGGGACCTCCTCCCCATCATTCTTTCTTCCACCTCTCCTATCTCCCTCCTCCACCTCCTCTTTGTCATCTCCTCTGCTTCTCCTCTCATCTCCTTCTGACCTCCTCCATGCTCCTCTCCTTCACACCTTTCTCCTTCTCTCCTCCTCCGCCACTCCTCCTCCTTACTCCTCCACTCCTCCTACTCCTCCACCTCCTCCCTCCTCCTCCTCTCTCTCTCTTCCATCTCTTCTCCTCCAGCTCACCCTGGTACCTTGTACTCCTTCCCTCCTCTAGCTCACCCCTGCACTATGCCCTCCTTTCATTGCCTCCTACTTCTCTCATCTTCTTTTCTCTTCCTTCACCTTCTCCTCCCCTTTCTCTCCTCCTCTTTATTTTGTTTTTCCTCCTGCCTCTCCTCTTATCTCTCTTCCTCCCCCTACATCTCCTTCACCCTCCACATCACGATCTCCTTGCTCCATCTAATGTTCTACACCAACCTTTTCACCAACACCTCCTACTTCCATTTGCAACCTCCATGTGATATCTCTCTGACTTAGCTCTTCCTTTGTTGACCTCACAATAGCACCCACCAATCTTGTCCATTGATCAACCCTTTCTCCTTGTACATTGATTGTTTCCACTTTCTCCTTGTATCAACATGCATTCCCACCATCCACCATAGGATTCAAACCTTAGGCAACACAACTTCTACCCTTGGAACTTAACCATTGCACTACGGGTTCAACCCAAGTCAATATGTTTTATTGATCCATATATAGATCTATCTATTTTCGAATATTTTAATTTTAATTTTTATAAAATTATTTTTAAATAAATTTTTTTTTTTTTTTTAAAGTAAGAAATATATATTAAATTTATAAAACTAATATATATACCTCATATTTTTAATTAAATCAATGAAACATGCATGAAATACATTTCTATAGTTGACATATTTAATGACCCGTAATATAAGTACATGACCCATGTGGATTAAATGAATTATTATTATAAAATATTTCTAATATATTAGGTGTCATCACACACACTCTCTCTCTTACACACACAAAATAAAATAAAAAATGATTACACTCATTGCACCAAATATGGCAAGAGGAAATACATAATTGCAATTGTAATATTCCCTTGAATAGCTACAAATAGCAAAGGAGACATACCATTAAAAATTATATCCCTTCATTTTTACTTTAGACATTCAAATTTTTATCTTATAATTCTTTGTAGACTTTAATAAACCTAAAAATTAGTTTGACAACCAACTATTTTTACAAACAATAATGTGATATATGTAGACATATGTGTTTTTGGCACCCATATCACATAAGAGATCCTTAAGATAATAAAATAGTTATTATGCATATAAAAACCATCATCCCTTACTCACAATCATCCATGTGTCATGATTCACATCTCAAATCATGTGAAAATCACCTAAAAACACATTGAAATTTATGTGGGCGGCATGAAAGAACACCCAGATAGATTTACAAATTTTATCTCCATTCATTATGCTTCTAGATTTTGCATTTTAGGGAATGTTCAAGCTAGGAAATATGTTACAAATGTGGCACTAAAATATGGTGTAAACACCATCAAAATTGAAAACCTTAACCATTATATTAAATGCAATACTAGTCAATTTTATCCTTTGTTTTCTTCTAACCCACAACCTTTTTATTAAATAATTATTTATAACCACTATTCAATATGATTTAGTGGTTGAAGAGCTTCATTAGGTTACTTATGGCATTATGAATCACTTTTTAAACTTTATTATTGTAACCAACTTATGAATCTAATGCCTTTTAATGAACAATGTTTTTTTGCTATAAAATACTTGTCTAGAAATTTATGAAATTAGCACTACTCATAAAATGGTCTTTTGTGTGTGTAGGGAGGTAGGTTAAGTAAAAAATTGAAAAAAATGAGACTTTTAAACTTCCAAAGTTGAGGATAGCTCATACTTCATAGCTTTGTGTGAACAATGATTTGCACCAAGCTAAACAAAGACAACACAAACAAGGTTAGTTTTCAAATTAGCACAAACATCATTCCCTATGAGACTCTTGATCAAACAAAGATGAAAACATGAAACAAAAGCACAAAAGAAAGTAAATGAAATCATGTTGACAAACTAAATAGATCAAACCTAAATCCCATAGGGGGATTAGTTTCACTTTGATGTGGAAAGTGGACCTTTCCCAATCCCTTTGATAAGCTTCAAGATCCTTGATGAATTTGGAGTAGAGTAGCAATGCCTAAGATTGTGGATGAAAATTGATCTGATAAATGCCAATTTCCCTCATAGATAATGATAGCAACTGGATGATTGATGGATGAAATGAGCCTAATTAATTTTCATGAGATTGTGGATCCATTTCAAGTAGAAGAGGCTTCTACTTATAAGAGTGAAGGGTTGAAGAAAGAGAGAAATTGGTGAATGTGGGATAAAATGGGAGCCAGTGAGAATGTGACACTTGTCATAGTTCCATTGGGTGAGAGTGGAGCATATTTTGGGGAATGTGTTGAGTGGGGGAGGATTTAAGAGAAATAAGTGAGAATGGTTGAGGATTTGAAAATTTGTAAGAAGAATTGAATGAATGTGGTTGAAGATTTGAAAGGATGTAAGAGAAGTTATTGAAGACGTAAGAGGAGTTATTGAAGATGTGAGAGATTTTTGAAATCTTTGGATGTAAACTGAATGAAGAGGTGATTTGGAGGAAAATTACTTGGAATATGTCATTATGAGGACACATAGGATAATTAGATAATTAAAAGAAATTAATTTCATGTGCAACTTGGCTAGTTGATCATGGGTTGATTTAACTCTTGAAGAGTTAAAAGATGGAGGATTTATTAATGATGATTAGAAAGTGATTTAGGATTAATTAATTTGAGTGGGTTAGGGGATTGTGACATTTGATTTGATTTGTTTAATAAAATAAAAGGACTTAGGAGGATTCAATTAAATGATTTGATTTAATTAAATATGATAAAAAATAGTTAGAAGAAAGGTGAATTAATCAATAAATTTAATTATTTGATTAATAGCTGAATTTATTGATTTTAACTAAATAATGTTGATTATTTAATTAATTGGTTAGTTTGAGGCGATTTTGGAAAAAAATGGTGTTAATTTATCATAATCAAATGCATAGTATCGATTAGGAATTTTTATGTGTCTACACTTTGGTTGGGGTGTTAAAAAATGAGGGTGATGATGAGCTCATACCATTAAGGTATTTGGAACTGGGGAAGTCTAAACAAACAATTTGTTGGTGTAAATAAAGTCGTGTACCTAGTTAATTCATTACTAGGGGACTTAGGGGACTTATTTACATGTTAAGTTTACTTAGGTCCTAGAAAGAAATCTTTCTAGAAGGTGTTAGTTGTCATTAGATCTTATCTTATCTTTTGACTTATAACACATGTGTCTTAGGTAGTTGTGATAAGTTGTCTCATGTCATAGGATTAAGACACTTGTCATTATCTTGTTTAATATTTTGTCTCACCTCGGCTAAATAACTACGTGGTATCATATGCAAATCAACATATTCTTGGATAATGATCAATTCCATTACAATCTTGAGCATTGCATATTGATCTCTCTTGTTCTTTCATGAAGTGCCTAAGTCTTAGGTACCTATAATCTTCAACCAAATCTTGCATGGTGTAGAGTTATTCTATACCAACTCTTACATGGAATAAGAGCTTGTGGGATTTCTTCTTGTTAGTCTTTATTAATAGATCTAGGTTTCCAATCTTGGTGGATCTTGAAAAGTTGAGTATGCTCTTCTCTTACATCAAATGATGATTTGGAGAATAAAAAAATCTTGAAAGAAATACCAGATTTGGGGGTTTCCTCTTTGTGGCTTTGTATTAGAGGTTCAGATTAGAGCTTGTTAGTGCAAATCTAATCACACCATTGAGATCAGAGGGTTTGAGAAAGTAATTTTTATTTTTGTTCTATCCAAATAAGACATATGAGGAAAAATATATGAGGGCTTGAAGCTAATGTGTGGTTTCCAGATCCAAGAGGTAGTTGCAATTTTGGTGTATTTTGGGTCAAATTTTACCCTGCCATCGCATCTATAAGGGCCAAAAACCCTAAGATCGACTATCAATTCATCAAAATTGAACAAATTTTCTTGGGGCCATCAAGAAAAAAATATCTTATCCATCATACAGACTCCATTATTACAGTTGATGGTACAATTTTTTCTAAAAAAATTATTTTTTTATTAGTCAAAAACTTTTGAAGCTTTTTTAATATATATATAGTTTGACTTTTTTTTTTTCAGAAAAAATGTATTTAAAAATAAAAATAAAAAAAAATCAACTCTGAGTACATTGAGTATGTAGGGTACTCTATAGTACCCATGGGAAACTTGTGGGGCTCTACAAGGTATAGACCAATTGGTCCTTCCAAACCCTTTGTCAGGTTTTAAAACTTGGCATTGCCTTTTCAAAACCAGCATAAACAACAAAAAAATTGACAAACAAAAAAAAGCATATTCTGACTTGAAATATTTGGGCGGCATAAAAGTAAGAGAATATTTGGATTGTGTAAATATTCTAACGAAGATTCCATGCACTTTCTAGTCAAAGAATATTTTGTGAGAATATTCCATTTTATAGAATATTCCAGCAAGCAGGTATATTTTGTCGATGACGTCCTCTAAACTATCAATTTTAAATGCATCATCTGTTGACATAAGTCTGCATCGGTAGTGACATTATCTTGCATAAGAAGTGAAGTTATCTTGCATCAACAATGACATCAACTTGCATTAGTAGTGACGTCAACATCCCTTAAAAAAAATTCCCCCTCTCCAATGAACCTTTTGATTTTGTAGTTCAACTTCAGAGAATCATAACTTGCTCATACAACCTCCTTTTCTTGAGATTTTTTTTATTTGGGGTAGAGTTTCATGCGCTATGTAGTGGTACAGTTGGTTTTTTATTTTGGTGCCTAGTTTTTCTAGAAATTGCAAATTCTCATAGGTGTTGCTAAGCTATTGTCATTCTCAAAACTTTTGGGGCTCTTCTCTTGCTCCTATGGTAATATTTTTGGTTTTTTTTTTAAAGTGCATAAATTTTCATGTATTTTGTAGTAGTGTAATCAAATTTATCTCATTCCATGTAAAAAAAATTACTTTTGAGCTTGTGGCCAAATTTGGCAATTTGTAAGCACTAAGATCGAGTCCACTTTGTTGTTGTTGGCAAGTGGCACCTATAATCACACTAAGTATAAAGTTCCACAAATCATATTTGTTGGGGGGTTTCTTGATTGTGTGACTTAGGCGGGGGTAATCTTGCAGTGGTTGGTTGCTTTCTTTTGCTTGAATTGTTTTCTTGCAATAGGTAAATTTCAAATTGAACTCCTAACTCCACATAATTATGCTACATGGAGAAAATCAATATGGAACTATCTCATGATGAAAGGTCTAATAGGCTATATAAAAGAAACCATTCCTCAACCCACTAATTCTAAGGAATTGAAAAAATGGGAGCTTGATCATGAGAAAACACTTGGATGCATATGTTCATTAGTCTCATTTGATTTACAATTTCATGTTGAATAATGCAAAACATCTAAAGAGGCTCGGGAGGCTTTTGAAAAATTGTATGGTAAAACATATAAGATTAGGGGATATTAATTTGATAATGATTTGATGAATCTTGATCCTAATATTTTTGACCAAATCCAAGACTAAATCTCCAAAGTTAAACAATTAAGAACACAACTGAAACATTACAACATTGATAAGGAGGATTTACAATTGATTTTGAATGTATTATCCAAGCTTGGTCCTTTAAGTATTCAGTGTTCATTTCTAGCTTTCATACCCATCGAATTTCTATGAGAGAATCATATGTTGATCCTAATTTTGACGACTTTGCAAATCTACTAGTCCAAGAGGAAACTAAGTTAACTAATATGGGTCTAATCAAGTCTTCCAAGTCACAAGCATTATTGGCTAGTGAGTCTAAGGTACCTAAAGAATTAGGAAATCTTGATAGGAAGCAAAAGAAGAGAAAAACAACAGGCCACATACAGAATCTAAATCCTATCCCTCTAAAAGGGAATCATCTAAGAAGGAGAAGCCTACATGTGAATATTGCAAGAAATCAAGACATGATGAACATCATGTTATTCAAAACAGATTGATGAATTAAATAATCTTCTCAAGAAGCATCAAATCAATGATTCTTCATCATCAAAGGTTTTATCTTCATCAAATTCGAACAAACATAAGGGGAAAGCAAGTTTTTTGTAGTTACAGATTCTAATTCAAAGAGGTGGATACTTCATTCAGGAGCGTCACATCACATGGATTCATCAAAAAGTATGTTTCCTTCATTTCAGACTTGTTCATCACCACCCATCTTGATGGCTAACAAAACATATATCAATGTTTATGGGAAGGGATCCATTGACATGGATGATGGACCATTCAATGATGTTCTTTATGTGGCTCCATTTTCAACCAATATCCTTTCTATGTGTTATATCACACATGGTGGAGCTGGAAAGAGTGTTGAGTTCACACCATATTTTGTCATAATCTAGGATTTACAAAGTGGAGAGGTTGATCACCAATATCGAGTCTACACCTCACATTTTTCTCCTACTAACGATTCAATAGATGTTCACATTGGGGAATCTTGTGTGGACAATTTTGAGGAGATTCAGTATGGTCATTTGAATCTTGGTATTGTTTCATCTATTAAGGATCTAGTGATGTGTGTTGATATTCCATCTCCTTCATCTAATTGTTGGAAACAAGCTACATTGAGAGGGGGGGTGAATCAGTTTTGTGAAAAAATTAAATTTATCAACCTTTAACTTCAAAGCATTAAAAACATTCAATCATAATGCATTAACAAGAAAATAAACACAACACCATAACACCAATATTTTTACATGGAAACTCTGTTAGGGGAAAAACCACAGTGGATGGCCAATCCACAATTATGATTCTAAGTATACTCAAAAGTGAAGATTAGAAGAGGGGAATGCATATGCATTCAGGTTCACTGCCTAGAGCTCACTGCTGAAAAGAAAGAGGGCTTACTACCCAAGAGTTCAAATTAAAACCATCTGAGAGTTTGAACTGAGATGATTAGAATTTTCAAATGCCCGATTACAGTTCCAATTAAGCTCAATAATAGATATGTTGCCTTACAAACTATTTTTGTACTTCTACTTTGCTATGCTCATACACACAACACAGATATTCTATGTGCAAGTGAAATTGTGCTTTATCACTTCTTTGCTCTACTCTAACTCATAATTCACACATCAAAACACATCATACATCATACAAAATGATACAGACGAACTTATATATATCCACAATCATAGAATTCATTAACACTCTGTCGGCTCCACTACAACACAAAAATAATTACAACCATTAGCTAGATCCATAATGAAATCTTTATGTGCATCCTCTAAAGTTGGTTAAGACATATAGGGGACCCAAACAAACAAAATTGAGCACGAACAAATTTAATTAATTTCTCCTTATACATCCGCTACATAATGCATTTCATGAAGTCAGCTACAATACAAGAAAAATTGAGAATATGCCAACCGGATCTTCTAATTCCCACACGAATTGATATGAGCCACTGCACTTCAATCTGAATAGAGATAATACACCAATAATCATTTCCTGAGATGCACAACACAAAATGATAACCTGAAATCTTAACACAGGTTGATGAGTACTCAGTTACTGGATACTCTATTCTACCTTGTCAATTTTCAATCTATTTGTCGGTATGCTCGAATGAGGATATGCGTACCTGATCAATGCATAGGGTTTCCATAAATTACAACACCAGATGAAAGTTGCAGTGTCTCTTGCCAACAATCTCCCCCTTTGGCATTGATGGAAACACTTAGTGAAAAATGACAGTGTCAAATCAGTACCAAGATAAACTTCACTGCAATCCCAAAATTTCAAAACTGTTACTCTGCCCCTGAGCTGATTATACATTTTCACTCCACTTCTCCCCCTTTGACATCAATTGAAAAGGTAGGGGTCACACATCAAAAAGGATCAATCAAAATTGTGTTTGTACAAAGGTGCTTCTTTACCTTACAAAATCTGAAAGATGTCTACAAAATCCTTCTTTAGTTGTGCCAGATTTGAGTCCCAAACTTGTTTGAGATTTTCCATGATGGTTATGTGTCCACAAATCAGATAGGACAACATTTATATGGATTCCAAGCTGGTTGGATCATTGACTATCATAGTGTCCTCTCCTTCTTTTAGGGCACTGCCCATTACCTCAATTTTGAGGCTAATCATGTTTCTAAGTTCACAGGTTCTAGCAATGATTTTATCATTTTTGTGCTTCAACCCTTTTATTTTATTTAGCAGAGACATTACCTCTCCTTCTACTTTCCCCACACCACTAGATAGTGGATCAAAAGCCTCAGAGATAGTTGATAACTTATTTTCCATGTCTTTCACCTTCTTCTCATTTGCTTCTGTGAACTTTGAAAAATATAAACAGGATTTGTAAATCTTTCCTCCTTCAAATAAGGCATCATGTATGTTCTTGACACAAGTGGTCAAGATGACTTTGTCTTTGATTTTCTTGACATCTTCATCGGATTTTTTTTCCTCGTTATCAGAAACGACCATGTACACTCGTTTTCTCTTGTCTTTCCTTCTTTTGGCTTCATTTTTGGATCTCTTGCTTTCACTTTTCACAAGAGCAGATCTCACTACAAGAGTTGAGTGAGGTTTCGAGCTTTTGGTTGTTCTAGTTTGGGTAGATGGTGTTGTCAGACCAGCTGATTGTGCTTTTGTTGCCTCCTTAGCATCTTGCCTTACTACTTCATCTTCTACCCTTTTCTTCCTAGCTTCTCTTAGCAATTTTGTAGATACTCCCATACTCTCTGCAAGAACTTCGGCTTCTTTTCTTACTCTTTTAGTAGTCATAGGATTTCTTAGTTTACTATGTACCTGTTTGTCTTTCTCTGCATAAGTTCTAAATCTTTCCTCTGTCAGATCCACTAGTTTTCTCAGTATGTGTTGAGCGTACATATGTAGAACTTTCCCATCAATTTCATATCCCATGGGCATGATCCAGATTGTCCTGGGATCAACAGCCTCCATCATACATTGATCAATACTCACCATGAAGCAAATATAGTCTTTGTATTTCTCTACAATAGAGGTAGGAATTCTCTCCCTTGCTTGCATCGTAGACTGAAATTTTTTGAAGTATCCCCACATAGCTGCATTTCTTGTTTTCATGTCTCTAGAATCGTATAACAGATCTCTGATTTGTTCAACTACTGGTTTGTCTTTTTGCCACTAAACTTTTCCAATTCCCGGAACCTCACCTATGAAGTAATAGAGCAAACACAAAATTAGGGTACCATATTTGAAAGAATTTTTCTTGTCTTTCTTTATCTTTGCTAGATTTTCCATTAACTGAATTCTCAGCAATTCACAAAGGTTGCAGTCTACATTTTCCTTTACCATTTGGTAAGTAGCATAGATTGTTGTGTCAAACACTGAATTTTTGTGGCTAGAGTGGTAAATTTTGTATCCAATGACCATGGATGCAAATTTCACATCTACATTGATAATTTTGTTGATGGGCATTGCTCTTCTATCATATGTTGATCCTCTACCATTAGCAACTATTTGGTTTTTCATAGACTTGAGAATAGGTAATCCATAGGAAGAATTTAGACTGGTTACTGCATTGATGGCTTCCTTAGTAGTTTTGAATGGAATAGAAAGCCACATAAACTCATCATGTACTCAACCCAAGACATAACAGACCCATTCCAATTCTAGAAACATGAGAAATTTAACCATCTAAGTGAATTTCTTTGATTCCAGGATTTTGTGTTATGGCTTTACACATAAGTCGTCACCAATGATATGATGATTGTACAAATTCATAAATTGGGAGATTCCTAGCTCTTCATTATTTTCATGAATCTAAACCCTAATGTCCTTTGTATGTAAAAATCCCTGTGGAACGGACGAAAACGCTCCTAGAGGATCGGTCTCGAGCTATTTATAAGGGTGCCACTTAAATTTAGGTCGAGGTTGATCCTTAACTTCAAAGTTACCAAAGGAGTATTCATTTTCCCAAATCACAATCTTGCAAATTTTAATGAAAAATACCTTTTTCGTTGGATCGTAGTTTGAATGTTAAGACACTCCCGACACTTGAATGTCACCTCAAATCACCAATGTTCACCTATGAGTTCTCCAAACTTCTTCTCTTCCAAATGCAAGGGGAAAAATGAAGTGTGGAAATTAATTTTTATCGTTTACACACCTAACTCTCTCATCGCAATAAATGCTTTAACCCTAATACATTTGATTACACTGTATCAGTACACTGTGATAGATAAAACATCTACGTATTTCCAGATCGACATACCATTTCCTCCAATGGGTTCACAACATTTGTTGATTGATTATGCATCTACTGAACATATCCACATCTGGTGTCACTTGCCAGTTAGGGTTTTATATGATTTTCTTTGGCAACTCCCCCTAGGCCGAAGGCCTGCAGCTAATTTCTAGAAGAGTTACCAAAAATAGGTTCTGGTGCAGGTGTAGTTTCTTCAATGGAGGAACTCTTCTTCTCCCATTTCTTTTGCATTTATTGTTTCACCAAATTTGTAGAGAATTTACCTTTCCCTTTATCATTATTTTGTATATTTCTTCTCTGATTTACCAAACCTCTTTTTTTCCAATAGTGTGTTGCAATATGACTGATTTTGTTACAGTTGTAGCACACAACATTTATTTTACCATATTGGTTGTTCCATTGATTTCATCTTGATTTACATTGATTAGTAGTATGTCTAGGCCTATTGGAAGTATAACATCTAACATTTCTATGAAATTGATTCATCATAGTTCTGCACTCATTTGACTTATGACCAATCTTATGACAATTGAAACACTGACCTGATAAAAATGGATAGCTTTGATTCATCCTACTTCTACACTAAGAAGCCATGTGTCCAAACTTGTTGCAATTAAAACAATATCCATTAAATCTATGAGTATTAGGTTGTCTTACCAGATACCTTCCAACATTGTTTATTTGATTTCCTTGCCTGAATTTCCTTTGTCTAGATTTTGAACTTTCTCCTTCCTCATATCCAAGAACTCTTTTTTCACCATGAGTCCTCTGATTATCAATTAGTTCATTAAGCATAGCTAAGATGGATTTGAATTTTTCTTTGTACTCATTTGCAGTAGCAAGTTTGTTTCTGAGATCATCTAGTTGTCTTTCAAGTGCTTCTTCATTGTTTCTAGATACCTCCAATTCATTATCCAATCAGCTACATACTTCATATTTTTCTTTCAAGGACTGTGCTAGGATTTCTTCATTCTTCTTTCTATCTTCAACCTCTTTGGTCATTCTCATCATGATGGATTCCATTTCAAACTTTAGAACTATATTATCTTAGGTAATCTTTTCACATTCTTCTGTCTTTTCTTTCAGAGCTTTACAGGTTTGTTCTTTTCTAGTGCTCTTATTATCTTTCTGTTGAATTTGATCACAAATTTCCTTTCTCTTTTCTCTTGACTTGTTGATTTTGTCTTTCAGAGACTCAATGAATTTTTCTACATTATTGATTCTTGTAGTTTTTGGACTTTAGCCTTTGACTGATCAAGGTTATCTAGGGCCACCATAATTTTTTGTTCAAGACTACTTGAATCCATTGAAACTTCTTCCAAGATCTCCCCAAGCTATTAGAATTCTTCTTCTGAGGAACTATATATGATACCAATTGTTGGAAACAAGGTACACTGAGAGGGGGGGTGAATCAGTGTTGTGCAAACATTAACTTTATAAACCTTTAAATTTAAATAATTAACAACATGCAATCATAATGCATTAACAAGAAAATAAACACAACACCATAACACCAAGATTTTTACGTAGAAACCTTGTTAGGGAGAAAACCACATTGGATGGCCAATCCACAATTATGATTCTGAGTATACTCAAAAGTGAATATTACAAGAGGGGAATGCACATGCATTCAGGTGCACTACCTAGAGCTCACTGAAGAAAGAGGGATTACTACCCAATATTTTAGATTAAAACCATTTGAGAGTTTGAACTGAGATGATTAGCATCTACAAATGCTTGATTATAGTTCCAATTAAGCTCAATAATAGATCTGCTACATTACAAACTAATTATATACTTCTTCTCTATTATGCTAATACTCTATGCTGTTCTAACTCTCAATTCACACATCAACACACATCATACATCATACAAAATGATACAGATGAACTTATATATATCCACAATCATAGAATTCATTTACACTTTGTTGGCTCCACTAGAACACAAAAATAATTACAACCATCAGCTAGATCCATAATGAAATATTTATGTGCATCCTCCAAAGTCGGTTAAGATATAGAGGGGACCCAAAAAAATAAAATTGAGCATGAACACATTTAATTAATTTCTCCTTATACATCCGCTACATTATGCATTTCATGAAGTTAGTTATAGTACAAGAAAAATTGAGAATATGCCAACCGGATCTTCTAATTCCCACACAAATTGATATGAGCCACTGCGCTTCAATCTCAACAGAGATAATACACCAATAATCATTTCCTGAGATGTGCAACACAAAATGATAACCTGAAATATTTACACAGATCGATGAGTACTGAGTTACCGGATACTCTATTCTGCCTTGTCGATTTTTAATCTATCTACCAGTATGCTCGAATGAGGATATGTGTACCTGATCAATGCATAGGGTTGCCATCAATGACAACACCAAATGAAATTTTCAGTGTCTCTTTCCAACACTACTATTGTACATGAGGATGCTTGCGTTGCCACAATTTTGGCTCCTTGTGATTTAGTGCAACAAGAGATTCATCATCTTTCAAAGATGGCTACTTTTGATGAGTACTTGACAAAAATTGCTGGCTTGTTTTGTAAGTCTCACATTTCAAAATTGGGAGACATCATTGATGAAATTCATTGTCTCTTTGATGGAGATGATATTTCTCTAGTTGTTGTGAGGGAACACTTTGACCCTATTGTTCATTCTCTACATGATTATCCTCTGCAGTTTGACATGAGTGTGGGTTCTATTGGAAAACATTTGGAGGAGGCTTCTTTGTCCCTAGGGGAGGTATCTTTGTCTTTGGATTGTGTTCTACAATCATTTCTAGGAGATTCTAGATTTTCTTCTTCAATAGTGTGGCCTAGAACGCCTGTTTGCAGTGTGACACCTTTCGACATCAACATGGAGACACTTGAGAATCCTTCAAAGAATTCATCACACAACATCCATCTTCCTTTCAGGAATGTGAAGACTGTTGAATAAACCAGATACTAAGAGGGGGGGGTGAATTAGTATCCACACAAACTCATTGAACAAATACTTAAAACTTTATTGCAGCACAAAATAGATTAAAGCAATAATCAAATATCAAGTTCCACAACACAAGAACGCCATATTTTTACGTGGAAAACCCAATGAGGGAAAAACCATAGTGAGGATTAACTCATAGTATATATAGTTATATCAATATTGATAACAAAGAGGCTCACTGCCATATACAAAATCTCATTGCTTACAAGGACTTACTATCCAAAATGGAGGCTCACTGCCTACAAAAATAAGTAAGCAAAAATGACTAACCACCAGAGTTGAACTGAGGAGCTACACCACATTTTCAGATTTAATTCTTTTGATGCTCAAAATTTTCACTTGCATGTCAATAGATTAATATTTAACCATCTATTGGCACACTTTGCTCATACATACATACTTATTCTTCTCTTTGCATTCACATCCATTTTCTTCACTTCTTCACATGTCTTAACTATCTTTCATATATATCGGATATGTCTGAATGCATTAATTATGTTGGGCTAATTGATGTAAATCATATTTCAAAATGGTAACTTTTCGACTTCATATTCATTTGTTTCATGCAACATCATGTCGGTTGGGACCAAGACTAGGTCACACTTGTAATCTGTAATCCATGTTTGTCTACACTAAATATCAGGTTGGCCATAATTAACTTAATACCAAAATTTATTTCACAAAAAATTGATGCCAACACATCACCCAAACATATGAACATCTAAAAGTACATCTATACACGCTTCCAGCCATTATAAGGGCCTTTTCCCAAAGCCTTTGATCATACTGATAACCAAAGTAAATATGCAAACCAAAAATACCAGAGATACCGGATCAAATATCGGATAGGATAAGCGTGATCTGCACACTGGTACAAGCTACCGGACCAACATGGTGACATCAATGATACTATATGACATACTTCCAAAAGTATCCCCCTTTTTCATCGATGGAAACATGTGCAAAAAGTCCAATTCAAAATTCTCCTTAAATCTCTCCAAAACAAAGAAAAATCTCTTCCAAAAACTTTCCCTTTTTCCAAAACTTCCAAAAATCTCCCCCTTTGACATCAATGCAAAAGGGCACCAACAAGATGAAAACATGGTGACATCCAAAAATTTCAAAAACTTCAAAACTTTCAAGCATCCAATTTCTCAAACTAGAAAGACAGTTTTCACTTGAAATACCTTTTTGTACCTTTCTTTGATCACAGGATGCAATTTATTCCACTCCAGTACTATAGAATTTGTTCTTGTACACACACTTTCCAATAGAACCAATAGTGTGAAGGAGGATGACCAATCTATGGATGAGCATTGTTTCTCACAGTCTTCTGCATTAGAGATTTTTTTGGAAAGATGGTCTAATCGGACCTCAACAATCTCCTTAAGAAGCCAGAAGGTCTTCACTACATCACCCCTTTTCCTTTGCACAATGATCATCTTAGCTTGAAGTTCACCAATTCAAATCCTTTTCTTTCCCTATTTTTCTTCAAAAATATCAAACTTCTTTCCAATGTTATTCACTTTGGATTTCATTGCTTCAATTATGCTTCAAAATTAATCAATTGCGGCAGGCCACCAGAGACAATACTTGTATATGTCTAAAATTTCTTTTATGCACTTCTTTGTCTCCATGATCAGTTCAGATAACCTCTACTTTTCTTTAAAACATCCCTTTTCAACTAGAGCTTCCAACTTACGTCCTCCTAGACCTTCAAGCAATATTATTTCTTCAACTATTTCAACTAGAATTTTAGGTAAGGAATTAGAAATAGTAGAAACATCAATACCTTTACAAAGTAGATATTCAACTAAAGCATCATCAATTTTAAGTATGTCAATAGGTGAGTCCGTACTCCACACATCACCAATTTTCTTGATTTTCCTTTTTATTAACATGGACCAGATGCCTTCTGGATCAAAATATTCTAATCCAGCCAAATATCTTCTTCTTTTTTCTTTTCTTCAAGGATAATAGTGACATCTTCAGAGAGAGCTTTTCTTTTCCTCGATTCCGAAGGGGAATCAATAGTGACTACTTCCAATTCTTTTGTCCTGGAGCAAGAACCTTCCTCAAAATGACTCAACCTAGTTTCACTGGAGCTCATTACATTTTGCAAGGATAAGAAAATTATTTTACACGCGCTTGCTTTATCCTCTAAAATTTCCAAGTGCCTATATATCTTTTTTGCAACGAGAATCTCCAATTCCCACTCAACATCTTTCTTTCCTGATAGTGATTTTAGAATATAAAGTACCAAACATGTAAGAAAGGACCTAAAAAGGA
Source organism: Sequoiadendron giganteum (assembly GCA_007115665.2). Taxonomy (NCBI): domain Eukaryota; kingdom Viridiplantae; phylum Streptophyta; class Pinopsida; order Cupressales; family Cupressaceae; genus Sequoiadendron; species Sequoiadendron giganteum. The sequence goes on from CM021100.1 coordinate 293,455,359, forward strand.
ATGAGTATCCTTCTACCAGTGAAATTTGAATGTTCTCGATAATATTTTCAAAAATGAGCTTACATATATCAAATTGTATGCTCTCTCTTACCATTTTAATGCACCAAATATACTATAAGGCTGAATTAGAGCTTTCTTAATCTCTGAAATAGATTTTATAAGAAATGTCATATGTAACATACCTTACAAAGGAATCACCAATAGTTTCAGTCAACAGTGCTCGGGGATCTTTGTCAACTCCCATCATTTCCTCCACTTCTATTTTATAGTTTTTCATCGAGGAAGTTCACTGACACTGCAATGTTCGGTAACCACTTTGATTGCTTCCTTCAAAATAGGATAGGGTTTGTCCAATACAATGTTGCCATCCTTGAATTTTCTCAGAAGGAACAAGATAAAATAATTTTTAGAAAATCAAGGGAATTCTCCCCATACATCCAAACCTAGGGTTTGTATGTTTCATAAATTTCTTGGTTCCAACCCTAATTCCAACTTCTTTATTTTTCGATGATCAAATTCATCCATCTCGAATCCTTTCAGCTTTAGAGGGATCTTCTCACTTGATCCTCTTTTAGAGATTTCCATTATAGCTCTTAAAAATTTAACAATAAAATTCTTCAGTTACCTTCTTCTACAACTACCTATTTCAAATATCCACAATGATTTCTTTGAAGGTCCTCAAATCACTTCATAAATTCTTTAAGAGAGTTCCAAGTTGCTCTACAAATCCTTCAAATGCATTTAATGATCAAAATGATTTGTGAAATTTCCTTTATACTTCATCTTTTTACCGCAACTCACATTAATTTCAAAAATCTGACAAACTTCTCTTCCATTTACACTAAGAAACCCTAATTTACTCTGCAAAAGAACATGCTCGCTCATTTTCTTTTGGTTTCTTTTGAATCACTTATATCATGTCATTCCTTACAACATATCCACGTTGCAACACTTGACACATTGTATTTTAGGGGATTTAAGTGTTTTTCTGATAAGGATCCCCCTAATACTATGCTAGGTCTAATTCCTAGATGATTCATATGCACCAGATGAGGGTATAGACGCATCAATAGTTTCAGATCCTTCTTCCTTTTTCCATATTTTTCTCATTTCCTTCTTAACTTCTTCCTTATCAATCTTTTCCACTGGTTAATTATCTTCCACTAGAGCATACTACTTTTCCTTTCTATTTCTTCACACCTTTGAGATATGTCCTAGTTTCTTGTAATAGTAATAGACTATATTTCTTTGACTTGCTTGATTTTTATTTGTCTAAGTTCTGCATTGATTTTCTTTATGTCCAAACATGTTATATTTATAACAATAGCCATTAAATGAATGATTCATCCTTTTTTCCATTGAACCTATTCATCATCATCTTTATTGTAGATCTGCACTCAATAGCTTTATGTCCCATCTTCTTGCATGTATAACATTGTCTAGAGAAGGGACCAAAAAACTGATTCAACCTACTCTTACACTTTGTTGCCTTATGACCAAATTTATTACATGAAAAAAAAACACCATTGAATGAAGAGTACCTTTGTGCATTTTGTTGTCTGATAGGTGGTTTCCTTCTATAGTATACTTTTTGCTTCCCTTTGTCTTGACTCTTCTGACTAATTACTGGATTTAAGCTCTGCATTTTTTCTTTAGCTTCATTACCTAGGACACTTTTGTCTTTAAAAGGTTTTTGTCTTACTATCAATTCATCAAGCTTGATGGAGCTTGTCTTTAAGTCCTCTTCATAGAGTTTTTTATTTTTTAATTTATGCTTTCAGGTAAATTACCTCCTATTCAAGCCTACAAAAAACACCAAATTTTATTTGTATTATAGTTTTTAAGCATTCTTCAAATTTCTACTTTTCATTTATCTTCAACTCTAGTCCAGTATTCTCATCATTTTCTTGTTTCAATTCCTCACTCACTTCTCTGTATCTTTCCTTGAATTTCTTTAACTACTCTTTTAATTTCTAGATACATTCATTTGCTTCATCAAGATTCTCCTTTAAGTCTCTATTTTCAATTTCAGCCCTATCAAGATCTTCAAGGGTAGTTTGGAGCTCTTCTTTATCCATTTGTTCAATTTGTAGGATCTCCTCAATCTATTAAGATTTTTCACCGAGGAACTAGAGCTCTGATACCAATTATAGAATAAAATGGATACTGAGAGGGGGGTGAATCAATATCCACACAAACTCATTGAAAAAATACTTAAAACATTATTGCAGCACAAAACAAACTAAAGCAATAATAAAACATCAAGTTCCATAACACAAGAACACCATATATTTTACGTGGAAACCCCAATGAGGGAAAAACCACAGTCAAGATTAAATCACAGTATATATACTTATATCAATACTAGTAACAAAGAGGCTCACTACTAGATACAAAAAGCTCACTGCTTAAAAGGACATACTGTCCAAAATGGAGGCTCATTGCCTACAAATGTAAGTAAATAAAAACGGCTAACCGCCAGAGTTGAACTAGGGAGTTACACCACATGTGCAGATTTAATTCCTTTGATGCTCAGATTTTTCACTCACAAAATAGTAGATTAATACTTAACCATATGTTGTCACCCTTTGCTCATACATACCCACTTCTTCTCTTCATGTTCGTATCCCTTTTCTTCACTTCTTCACATGTCTTAACTATCTTTCATATATACCTGATATGTTTGAATGCATTAATTCGGTTGGTATAATTGATGCAAATCATATTTTAAAATAATAACTTGTCTACTTCATATTCATTAGTGTCATGTGACATCATGTCAGCTGGGACCAAGACTAGGTCACACTTATAATCCATAATCCATGTTTAGCTACGCTACATATTAGGTTGGCCATAATTAACTTAATACCAAAATGTAATTCACAAAAACCCGATGCCAACACATCGCCCAAATATATGAACATATAAAAGTACATCTATACATAGTTCCAACCATTATAATCCTTTTCCCAAAACCTTTGATCATATTGATTACCAGAGGAAATATGCATACCAAAAATTCCAAAAATACTAGATCAAATACCAGATAGGATAAGTGTGATCTGCACACCGATACTTCCATGGTGACATCAAAGAAAATATATGGAATACTTCCAACAAAGACATCCTACATACCATCTTGATTTTTTTTCTCCCTAAGGGGAGGAATATTGTTCGACACTGTTAGATCATCTTCAAAATTCAATGTTGAGCTTCTACCATCATTGCAGGAGACTCAAAATTAAGGGGGGGTTGCATGGTGTCTCTTATACTTTTCTCTTATGGGGGGGCCTTTTCCTTGAATGGGGTTTCATCTTTCTAATTCATCATTGAGAGTATTTTATGTTCTTGTCTCTCTTTTGGAGAGGAGTTTTGTCCCACTAGGTTTTCTCCTTTTCTCCATTTGTGAGAGATTTCATTTTAATTTGTATATGGGTACCCAACATGTCCTTGTAGTTGAGCCCCATCTTTTTTTCATTTTCATAATAATAAACTACTCCCTAAGTTGCACTTAAGGGGGGGTGTTGGTGTAAATAAAGTCTTGTACCTAGTTAATTCATTACTAGGGGACTTAGGGGACCTATTTACATGTTAAGTGTACTTAGGTCCTCTGAAACAATCTTTCTAGAAGTTTTTAGTGGTCATTATATCTTATCTTATCTTTTGACTTATAACACATGTGTCTTATGTAGTTGTGATAAGTTGTCTGATTTCATAGGATTAAGACACTTGTCATAATCCTATTTAATCTTGTGTCTCACTTTGGCTATATAAGGTGGTCTCATATGTAAATCAATGCATATTCTTGGATAATCAATTCTATTACAATCTTGAGCATTGCATATTGATCTCTCTTGCACTTTCATGAAGTTCCTAAATCTTAGATGGCTATAATCTATAGCCAGATCTTGCATGGTGTAGAGTTATTCTATACCAACTCTTACATAATCTTGATAAGGTAAGAGTGTGTTATAATGTTGGGGATTAGGAGTTGGAAATACCTTATGATAAGAACTCAAGAAGAATGGAGGTTAAAATTATGACCTTGGAGGAGTAAGCTCTTAGTAAAAAGGTTTGGGAGTTAGGGGGTTGAATTTTTCAGAGAAGGCATGATAGGAAGGGTATGTTATAAATTCCAAAAAATATACTTAGGAAAATTTTAGAGGAAGTGGGATTAAGATGTTTAGGACGGTATTGAAAATGTGATCAAGTATAAGGAATTCTGCAACTTTGAATTTGATAGAGGACTTCATAAAACATATTGAGCTAAGAGTTGGGGATTAGGGGAGGTCCAAAATAGGTATTCAAATAGGGGAAGGGCCAAGACTTTGGTCTAAAAGAGATTTTTTTAATTACAATGAATCCAAAAGTTACAGGTAAGGGAAAATATATGTAAGGAAGGGGAAGTTTAATGGGCCAATAAAAATACAACCCAAAAGTGAAGGTATTAGTAGAGTGCCATACTATGATAAAGAATTCCAAAAGTCTAACTACATACCCAAACTTAGAATTCTACCAAAAACATCCCAAAATATAAATAATAGTTTTCTTGTTTGTTAGCACATGGGGATGACACAAGGAAATACTTAGGTAATTTTCAATCATAGAAGACCCATTGAAACTATTTCAAATCAATTATAAATAGTTGGTTCAAAGGGTTAAGAAACATAAAAGGGATGGGACTCAAGAAAAATTATAAGGCATTACAAACTTGAATCCAAACAACATGCTCACATTATGGCTTGGTATTTACCAAAGTGCAACATGTCTGTGTTATGGGTATTTCAATATAACACATGTAACACATGATTATGTTTTCTTCAAAATAATTTATTTATTGACTCTTTGTCCACTGATTTGTTGCACTCGCCCACATATCACATTACAAAATTATACAAAATTTTTGAAGTAATAATTTTTTATCCCTTCTCTCTTCTTTTTTCTATTTTATAGGTTTTAAATAAAGTGATCATGTCAAGGTGAATGCAAGAAAACTATTATATTCATTTTAAAATTTAATGTCCTTTATGAGTGTCTAAATATATTTATTTTTCATGTTGGTTGAGAATTCCAATATATTTTGAAATACATGCTCATGTGAGATTAACACACACATCAAAGTGGGAGAAATATAGTAGTGATATTAAAATACCCATGTCACTTCCCATTTAGTTTTATTCCCACCTTGGTAGAATTTTTTAATGTAATGACATATCAACAAGTGTCATTCTCTTATGCTTGTCTTTGGCTCATGTCATGATCCCTATTAATATTTATTTACTCTTGTTTACATTATGATGTATCAATAATTATCATTCACGTGTGATAGGATTTGGTTCATGATGATCCCTATGTAATGAAATAACTTACAAAAGAGAATAATATAATATGAAATCTGTTAAAATACTTGATAATATATGCCACTTTGAGGGGACAACCTCTTAACCCACTTCGAGGGGGTTACATCCAATATTCTTTAATAAGAACTCAATACTCAATATGATGATAATAACCAACCTATATCTCTTATATATATCATACTTATGCCTTGGATACCACCTATGATGACTTATATACTTAAGGATAACTCCTAGGATGGCCTAAATGCATGTATGATTATAATAATGATTATGTAACTTATTTAAGAGGTAAGGTAGCTACAAACTAACTACTCATAATACAATACACATTATAGGGTCAAGGGAATTACATTACCCCTCGTTACAAAAGAATTGTCTTCAATGCATGGAATATTTATCTTCAAATTCTTCATTTTCATTTTTTTTCATCATCATCATCATATTCTTCTTCTTATTTTTGCTTCTCTCTCTCTCTCTCTCTCTCTCTCTCTCTCTCTCTCTCTCTCTCTCATTTACTCTTATTCATGCTCTTGCTCTTAATATTTTTATTCTTTATGTTCTTCTTCTTTCACTTGCTATTATTTTGTTCTTTCTCTTTCTCTTTCGTTTTTTATTTTTACTTTTCTTCTTTTTTTTTCTATTTCTTATTGTGAATAAGTTCCAAGAAAATAATTTTACAATAAATCACAAATAAAATATAAATGATTTGAAATTTTTATTGTTACTTACCAAGTCTAATATCTCACTTTCTTAAAATAAATATCCAATACATTAGCTTATTTTTAGCCTTGCAATGAATTTATTAGAAACCCTAATTATGCTATAGATAACTTAATTCTACTCAAATTTCTCTAAATAATGTAGGCTCTTAAATGAATTTTTGAAAAAACCACTAAACATCAAGAAACAAATCAGAAATATTTGGGAGATATGTGTTTCCCAAATAAAATTGGTACAAAATATAATTCTACGATAAATTGTTCAATTATTCTCCAATTCCTTTGAAATTTGGATTGTATTTGCTTCAATAGGTTGTTTAAAAACCCTTTAAAAATAAAAAACAATTTAACAAAATATGAAATATATTGGCTTCCCAAAATGACCTCCAATATTAAGAAAATTTATTTCCTTCACGGTGCAAAAATCATGCTCTAATACCACTTGCAATGAAATAACTTACACAAGAGAAGAATATTCTTCAATGAAATAAATTCAAGGGGGGCAACCTCCTAATCCACTTTGAGGGTGATACCTCCAATATTCTTCAATGAGAATTCAATACTCAACATGATGATAACAACTAACCTATATCTCCTAGATATACACCATACTTATGCATTGGATACCACCTAGGACAACTTAGATACTTACGCATAACTCCTAGGATGATCTAAATACATATATCTAATTATAATAGTTATTAACTTATTTAAGAGTTAATTTAGACACAATTCAACTACTCATGACACAATACACACTATAGGGTTAGGGGTATAACACCCTATCCATATTTATTTACTCTCCTTTATATCACATGATATATCAAAATGTGGAATTTCCTTATTTTTTCCTTTCACTCATGTTATGATCTCTATCCATATTTATTTAATATCCTTTACATTGATTCCTAGGCATTCATCATTTACTCATTATACTCCCATTTAAAATTACTTTTATATGTTTTTTTCTTGCCTCAAAAATTTCATCTTATCTCTAAGCTTAATGGATCTATATGGAATTAGTTCAAATCCAATTTTCACATGAATGATCCTAAAACCTTGAAACAAAGAGAAAAATGGGAAGAGGGTACCTTAGGAGGTTTACACTCCTTAGGGTTTAACACATTTTTCTTATTTCATGGGGGGGATGTTTGTTTGAAATTGTGGGGTTTTGATAGGTTTGGACAAGATATAGGACTAACTTGTAACCTAAAAGGTGAGTAAACTTGCATTTGACCAAACTTGAAATCTAATTAAGAATGAAATGCAATGATTGGACTATCTTAATGATGCAAATGACCATTTTGATGTAAGAACAATAGATCTAGAAAGTCAGAGACATATTTAGACTGCAAAAATGCCAAAAGAAGACTACTATGCACCTGTGATATAAATTTGGGGCTTAAAATGGAGGACCAAGTCACCCAAGGTGCCTATGTCCCTGTAGATGAACTTTAGATATTATTTCATAGTCCTTTAGAGCTAGATTAGAGCCTTCTATTTCTCCATGTCGCACTATGAGATCACTATCGAATGCTAAAATAATTGAGTTTGTGAGTTTTGAAAGTGTAGGGTTTGATTGCAACAATGAAAAATTGACCTTCAAACCTCTCCTAATCTTCTTTAGACTTGAAACATTCACATTCAAAGAGATAAGAAGGGTTGTTCCACTTAAGGGATTACCTTAGTCAAACCATGTGTTAGTGTTTCCACTTCCACAATGGCAATGCCAATGAAAGAAATCCTATCCTTTTGAGGGATAGGGATAAATGATAAAATTAATGATGAATCACCAATTGACTGCAACTCTACAATAAAAAATGGCTTCCTTGAAGGACTGAATTCATGCACATCTCCTTAAGGCTTGATTGGTGCTTGTTTGATTTTCTTGGAGACCTACAAGGGTTAGTCTTCACAAACAATATTATAACATAAACATGAAAAAACTCACACATATTTTGACATGATGCTTTGATATTAAATTACTGCCATAAATCTCTAAAATGTTGCTCTTTACTTGCTTGATAATGCTCTTGATCAAAAATTCTCCAATAATTGCTAGATTGTTTTCAAATGATACAATGACTAGGTATTTTTATGTAATTATTCTAATTTCCTACAAACTAAATCCCGATAGCCAACTTTGGACATTTGAAAGTCAAATACTAAAATGCCTGCCCCAACATATTCAATTTGGAGGTAAAATATGCGGACATAGGCACTCTAGGCGTTAGTGTCCCAACTCTATTTTTTAGGACTTAAGGTGTTGTGGGAAATATTAAATAAATGCATTTTTTTTTTTCTTGCAATTTTTTGGAAAATGTTTAAATGGGCCACAAAAATAATAATTTAGGAAATTATGCATACAATTAGGTCCAATTACTTAAGGGGGAGAAAAACATAATGTGAAATTTCCAATGGTGACAATTTATGATGCTACATTTAGCTCCCACTTTAGTGAGAGTGTGAACTTATGCTCAAACTCACACTAAAATAGAAAATATATGTCAAGAGGGGTCCAATTGTCCAAATGTTGAAGAGATAGGATGACAAGGAGTGAAGGGGGAGAGAACAAGCCCCTAGGATCCAATATCCCATGTCAAACCAACATAAGTGTAAAGGAACACACACATTCATATAAAATGCAACAAGAAAACATACACAAAGCATACACAATTTCAAAAAAAAATGCAAAAGGAGGGTATGAATAATCATGAACTAGTAGGTTGCGTTATGCTAGGATCCACACCCAAGATGTTCATGACTTATGAGTTAAAAAAGTTTGATATCTACTAGGTGAATCACAAAATGAAGGCAACACAGGCTAGTGAAGTCTGATATTCACTAGGTGAGCCCCCCAAGACAAGGTAAAAAAATGAGAAACACACAAGGTCTAGTGAAGTCTTATATTCACTAGGTGTGTACCCATTGTTAACCATACCATAAATTATACTCCCTAATAATTTTGATAAGGTGCTACAAAAATTATAAAGATGTCATGTGCCAACACATCACTAAGCCCAACTTATGTGGACAAAGTGAAATAAAATTTTATGCCAACACACCACTAAGTCCAGTGTGTGTGAACAAAGAGAAGTACATAATGGAATGTATGCCCCACCTTAAATAAATTGCTTTAAACACAATGTTGTGAGAAATTCCTTTAAGGTATAAAAATATTAAATTTCATGTGATAAGGAAATGAGAGCCTATTTGGGAAGCCCTATGCCAATGATGTGTTTCCAAATAAAGCTGCTTCATGAGAAGGGCTTACCCCCAATACAATGTGATAAACAACATAGAGATAAACACATAAGGGATCCATAGATTTGATGTCAGTATACATCTTTGTTATAGTGATATAATAGAGCTCAAAATTTACATCATTGCCCAAATACTCATGGAACAACAAACACAATAAAATAAAGACACATAGAGAGAACAAAAAAAAATTTGGGTCAACATGGAAGATACCTAAATGTCTCAACACCTTGCATCATCCCCAAAAGGAAAACATAAGAGAAAAAAACATAATGTTCATGATGTAGAGAAGAATGGGGGTACAAATAGAAGAATGTCACAACAGATTTGTTTCCTTTGTATCATTGTGCTAATGAAGCAACAAGGGTCATACAAAGAAAACTCACAAACAAAAATGCATTCCAAGAAACAAAACATGGGAGATCACATCATCTATATGCAAACATAAAGAACACATAAAGAAAAAACAAAAAGGTACTGCACATATGAGTCAATCTACAGAAAATTGTGTGCATCCCAATCTTTCTCATCATATACAAAAGGCAGAAAACTAGCCAAAGGGACTACAAGTGTTGTACTAGGAGCGTCACTAGGTTTAACATGTGGTGGGTCACTCTCATCAAGAGGATCATCATAGTTTCCCCCATTTAAATCCATAGACTTTAAGAACAACAAAGATAACTCATTATCCACAAGTGCTCTCAATTTTAGCATCTTCATCTTCATGATCCAATTTTATCACAATAGGATGTTTAATGACAATGTTAGTTGTATGCTCGTGTTTCATTATTATTTTTAGTTGAGACATGTATGGTTAATTTTCATATTTTCATTGAGCTGGAAACTCATTCTTATTCGTTTGAATTGGTGTTTTGTATTTAGGTATTTTTTTATTATTTTCTTCCAAGTGAAAAGCAATAGCATGATGCCTACACCTACACTCTTTAGAATTTGTGTTTCTTCTTGTGCGGTTTTCAATTTATGAAGGTGTAAGAGCATGTTTATTGATCGTCAGTCTCTTTTCATCCCTTAGGGTAGGAATTGAAGGGACCATTGAGGGTTGGGACATCGCTATCTCCTTAGGTCTATACACTTTATTTAACTTCAGAGGCACAAAGGGAATCATGTGATTGTCTCTTGATCTTTTATATGATATGGGTGTAGGAAATGTGGCATATATACCTTGGTTATTTGAAAGGGAAATTTCCTTGAACATTCATCCATGTCCTATGGGGTGGGAGGAACAACCATAGAACCATCATTCTCAGGTGGGATATTTCTAAGAGATAACTCAACAATACATTTTTCCTTAGATTTTTGTATGACTTGAAATAGAAGTCCTCACAAGGCTTAATAGGTTTAATATTTTGAGGCCAAAATAAATCCAATGAAAATTTTCCACTGAAATACAAAGGATTAAACCCACTATGATATATTGTGAATATTTGATTTAGAAATGGGAACTTTATGCACTTGTGAATAACCAACAAGACAATATTCATGGAGCACAACCATGGATAAACTAGTTTCACATGGAATTGGTCTAATGTTGGGATGATGGAGACTGATACATATAATTGTTTTGGTCCAAATTTAAGTGGAAGAGTGATCGAACCTATCGTATGGAAAGCAAAACCATTAAGAGTTTTCAGACATTCTTTCAATTGTTCATAAGAATCTTGATAAAGCTCATGCACAAACAAAAATTCCTCATTGATCAAATTCTCTACACACATGGGATCAGTGAGTATCCCTAATGTAGGTTTTTCATTGATACAACCAATGATATAGAGAGGCCCATTTGGTGCATGTATAGATACATCAATGTGTGTGAAAGAAATTTCAAGTAACAAAGTGGTTTGGAACTTATCAGGTTGAAAATATATTAGAGAAATCAAGTTATCTAGACCATCCTCATCATCATTCTTACTGACTAACCAAATTAGTATAATCATGAAGAGCCATACACACGTGTCTAAGGGATGGATACTTCATCAAAAATATCTTATCCCTAATGTAGGTTACAAAGTTCCAATGAACACTTGTTGAACATCAGCATCAGAAAGGGTATAAATGATTTGTGAGTAAAGTAAATGATTGTTCCCTATGAATTCTATTATATTTTTATTTTTTCCTTCTATGAATTGGACTAAATCAGTTAATATAATTTTAGGTCCAATATTTTCTTGGAAATATTGGAGGAATGCATCAACAAGTTAATTGAATGAGTGAATTGAGTTATTTGGTAATGAACAAACCATTCCAAGGTCATGTATTGTAATGACATAGGAAAGATTTTAGCCAAGATCTTATCTTAAAAAATGAAGTCACTACACAAGGAAAAATATGCTGATATATGACTTTTAGGATCACCTTTCCCATTGTAATTCTCAAACTAGGATATTTCTATATTTTGCAACATGGGTGTTTTCAAGATTTCAAGTGACAATAAGATATTTTCACATATTTTAGTGGTTGTCCATTTTAATTTTAGTTCAACATTAATATTTTTTGTTGATGTGATGTCGCATTTTGAAAAAAATAGTTTATGATTGAATCATTTCTTGACATGTTTTGAGAGTGTGGTGAATATGGTGGGATTGTGTAAGTTCTTGGTGGAATACTATGTTGCAATTTTATGAGAGGTGATGAGTATTGAGGTGTTACATGTGAGTTAACAAAACTATAAGGGTCCCCACTACAAAACCCTAAGATTGGATTTATTGCATTGGTGTGTTGTATCGTTGAAGCTATAGATGGCGATGTGAATATAGAAATAGAGGCTATAATGGTGGGGAGGGAGATTTGGATTCCTCCTTGGCTTTGATTATATCCCAAAGCTTGAGCACAACTAGACATCATGTGGATGTTAGAATCAACTATATGGGCTAGACTATGCAAAACCTCTAATCCTTGAGCATCACCAATAAATTTCCTAATGTTATCTACTATATATGCATTGTTAGTCCAACAAAAGATTCAGTGCTCAAGTAGTCTTGGAGTCCTTCTAAATCATTATCCATTTTTTTCAGTTTGTCTTTGGGAACATGCGCAACAATAGCCTCAACATTTGGAAAAATATTTGGTTGTGAAGTTTTCATTTGTATTGTAGGATTAGGGATGGAGTCTAGGATGGGTTGGGTATTGACAATGCCTTATGTGAAAGAGTTAGAAGACTTAGGATCCACAATGAATGTAACAATAACGCATGATGCCATAATTCTATAACTACGTCTCATTGAAGTATTGGCAATAGGACACTAGGTAGTGAAGTTCATGTGAGTTTCAAAACACTAGGTGTGCCCAATATGAACACTAAATTTCCAAACAATAACAATAAAACATTTAGAAATAAAAATTAGAGAGCAAAAGCAGATAGAGAACACATAGATAGAGGTCAAAAAAAAATATGATAAAAAAGTAATAGGACTAGGTTTCCCAAGGTGACTATGTCCTGTACAAGATTTTGTAAATTTCAAAGTTTGGCTATCTATTATACAATTTTAAGGCTTCTGTGTTTGTGTGTACAAGTTTGACAATGATTTTTTTTCCAATTTTTTCTCAATTTAAGATGATGTAATGCAAGAATGCAAGTGTGCACCAATGTCAAAATGTTTGGGCAATAAAATAAAATTGTAAATGTAGTTTCTTGATCTAAGGTGCAGCAATTTCATAATTATAAATGCCAAAATATGAAAAATGATGATGTTGATATGCTTTTTGAAATAAAAAAATACAATTTTTCATTTTTTGAGCTATATGAAAGATACCTAAATGAATGCAATGAACACTTTCAAAAAAAAATTCAATTTTAAATGACCTAATTTAGATTCATGAATGCAACTAGAGTATATATGTAGCCTATACTAATTGAAATTAACCCTATTTCAACCTATAATGCAATATTATATGAATTTAAAAAAAAACATTATGCCTTTTATGATGCAAAAATGAATGGCTAAATGAAGAATGCAAAACAATGCAATGTGAAACCTTGATCTAGGATGAATTGATTCAAATTTCAGAAGGTTTACAGTGTTACATGTTAGGTTCACCAAATGAAATGAAGAAAAAAATTGAAGAGGGTTCCTTAGGAGGTTTGCACTCCTTAGGGTTTGACACCTTTTTATTATTTCATGGGGGGTTGTTTTTTGAGATTGTGGTGTTTTGATAGATTTGGACAAGATATAGGATTGACTTACAACCTGAAAGGTGAGTCAACCTATCCTTGACCAAACTTGAAATGTAATTAAAAATGAAATGTAGTGATTGGACTAGCTTAATGATGTAAATGACTATTCCGATGCAAGAACACCAAATCTAGAAAGTCACAAATGGATTTAGACTACAAAAATTAACTGAGTAGAGTATTATATAGCTATGATATAAATTTGGGGCTAAAAGTGTAGAACCAATTTTCTTAGAGTGCCTATGTCCTTGCATATGAACTTAAAATCTAATTTCACATTCCTTTGGAGCTAGATCAAAGCCTTTTGTTTCTTTGTGTCGCACTGTCAGATCACTGTCGGATATTGAAATAATTGATTTTTTGTGAGTTTTTCAAAGTGTAGCTCATTTGATTGCAACAATAAACAATCGACCTTCAAACCTCTCCCAATCTTCTTCAAACTTGAAACCTACACATTCAAAGAGAGAAGAAGGGTTGTGCCATTTAGGGTCTTCCCTTAGTTGAACCTTGTGTTAGTGTTTCCACTTCCATAATGGCAATGCCAATGAAATAAATCCTATCCTTCTGAGGAATAGGGCTAAATGATCAAATGAATGATGAATCACCAATGGATTGCAACTCACCACTCAAAAATGGCCTTTTTGAAGGATTGAAGTGATGTAAATCTCCTCAAGGCTTGATTGTTGCTTGCTTGATTTTCTTGGAGACCTACAAGGGTTAGTCTTCATAAATAATATGCTAACATAAACATGAAAAAACTCACATAAATTTTGATATGATGCTTTGATATTGAATTTATGCCATGAATCATTGAAATGATACTCTTGACTTGCTTGATATTTCTCTTGATCATAAATTCTCCAATAATTTCTAGATTGTTTTCAAATGATGCAATGGTTAGGTATTTATATGTAATTATTTTATTTTTGTACAAATTAAATCATGATAGCTGACTTTGGATATTTGAAATTAAAATAATAGAGTGCCACCTTTGACATATTCAATTTTGGAGGAAAAATAGGGGGACATAGGCACCCTAGGTATCAATGTCCCAGCCCTATTTTATGGGACTTAAGGTGTCAAAGGCAAAAGATTAAATAAATGCATTGGTTTTCCACTTGCAATTTGTTGGTAAATGTTTAAATGGGCCACAACATGTATAATTTAGGAAATTAGGTGTACAATTAGGTCCAATTACTTAAGGGGAGCAAAACATAGTGTGACATTAGCAAGGGTGGCAATTGATGGCACTACAAACCTAAATATTAAAATTCCATTAACTATTATGAGCCAATCCAACACATGCTTGTGTAGTATGTTACTATGTCATGGTGTTTATAGACATTAAATATATCCAATTAATTTACAAAGGATGTTAATTCAAAAAATATGTAAATTACACGAAGAAGATTACTAGAGTGCCCTTAGATTTATAAATGGCAATAAAGAACTAGATCCTCATTATTATTGTATAAACTATCTACGAATTTTTGTTTAATATATTTTTATATCTATCAACACCATCAACCCAACCCACCTAAAGGGTTTGACCTAAGAGATCTTGTTCACTTATTGAGTCAATAAACTCAATGATCTCCCTAAACAATACCTTAAGAAATTTAAATAGTGAAAAGGCAAGCAACGAAAAAATTATTGGTGTACAATTTAGTATAGAATTATCATGAACTTGTGGTTTGGATTAAACTTGTGATGCTTCGGATTGAACCCTTTTTCTAAGTAACACAAATTTTGATGCAATCATAAAACAAAGGACACTCATTTTTTTATGGTACGAAATTGATTTAGCACACATTCAACAACATTCTTCCATCATGAATTCTAGTGCAAAGTACACCTACCCATCATATTTTTTTGGTACGTATTACAATTATCTATCTTAGATCTAATTAATCTAGTATAATGTTAGAAATTGCATACCCCTTAAATTTTCATATTTATTATTGGTCTTGATTTATTTTTCATAACCACTAATGTGTTTTTAGGTTTATTCAACCTTTTTTGAGCTCTTTCTCTACCCTCAATGCTAACTCATGTTTTTGTTTTTATATAATTTTCATCATATTTATGTTAACCAATGTCACTACTGAATTTTCCTTGTGTTGTGCTAATGTATCAAGTATTTAGTTGGCCTATTTTACTTGAAAGCTAGCTTAGTGCATGAAAACCCATGTTACAAATTAGTATCCACTAACTTTTTAAATGTACACTAGTCATTTCTCTAGAATATTTCCACCTTTCATTTGTTGATCAAGCTAAATAATGACACTATAACAAATCCTAATTGCTAGTTTGAGCCCCATGCATCTTCACCTTCCATTTTGGACTCTCATTTTTTATAAAATAACTCATTTATTATGATCATTCAATCTCTCTACACTATTTTTGAAAACACTCCTTTCGAATATTTCATGTGATTGATATCAACACTTTGTAGTAACATCCAAAATTTATTTTAGAATTATACTATCTAGGTTTGGTTTCCTTAACATTATTGCATTCTTAAGAATATATTTCTTGTGGCTTTTATGAGTTATTTTCTCCCTTCTTGTTGTGAGGTGATTGTATTCAAGCCTTGTTGTTTATTTCCACTTACTAATAAAATTTATGAACTCTTTGGTGTTTTTGGTACTTACTTGGTTCCTCATCTCCCTTTGACACATTCATACACTATTTTATTACTTATTGTAGATCTAAGAGTAACTTTTATATTATTTTCACATTGTTCCTTTAGAACTAGATGCATTTAGGCTAGAAACACACTCAAATTCTCTATTTTAATGTTCCTCATTGACTACATAGAAATTCAAAGGTAATTAGGTTCTTGAAAATTTGTGGCAAGCTCCCAAGTAGTAGAAACCTTCTCTTCTATCTAAGTTATAGGTTTTTGAACCATTCAAATATATAGAGGTTTTGTACTACTATTCCTTTGTCTTCTTATTTTATTTTTTCATTTATTTAACTTCCATTTTTCTATTTTAGTGTTATTTGGTACCTTTGTCTTTTTGGTTGTGCTTGTATTTTGACTTATATTATGAAAGAAAACCGAAATATGGGGATTTTTACTATTTTTAGAGGCAGAAATAGGTAAACTAGACTAAAATACATGAGACAAATGATAACATATCACAAAAATCCCACATGTTGTGGTCACATCCTAAATAATGAGCTTTGTGTTCTAATACCAAGTTTTTTTTTCCTATTATTTCTAGTTCTAAATATAGACATGGAAAATATACCGACATACTTGATCCTGATTACTAACACCGTTTCATCCTAAATCATCTTCTCAGCTCGTCATCACCCTTCATCTCTTATTTAAATAAATAATCATTTATTTGATTAATTCATTCTCTCTTGTTAATTAAATAAATCAAAGTTATAATTAATCCTTTAATCTCTATTTAATTAAATAATTTATTTTATTTGATTAAATCTCTAAAGTCGTCTTATTAAATTAAATTAATTAAACCTTGTTTGTTTTAATCTAACATCATCATCCCTCTTTAATTAAATAAATAAAATCCTTTATTTAATTAAATCTAAATCATATTCTCATCTTTTGTATTTAAATCAACCCATAAATCTAAATCAAATAGCCACATCACCTAATCCCTCATTAAATTAATTAACCCTTGATTAATTTAATCCTAATCTCCAAATTCCTCTAGATTTTGCCACTTGCACGTGAAAATACATTTAATAGATTTATTAAATCCCTATTTTCTTTCAACTTGGCACCTTTTGAGAATATTCCTCCAAATTTGAAAATCCCTCCAAGTGGATTTTTCCTTCCAACAAGACATTCATTCCTCTTGCATGTCCTTGTGCATTGAGCCAAGTTGCATTTAATTCATTATTTTTCCCTCTTACATGTCATTTTACTATTTTCAAATTCCACCTAATATCATTTATTTTGCACAATCACCAAAATGTACTCAAGCTTCCTCCATTCACATCTAGACAAGTGGCATTTGGCCATTGGTTGAAGATTAGTCCCACATTCATCAATTTTGCATCTTATTCTTTCAATCTCATCTATAAATAAGGGGCTTTTCTCCTCATTTTATCATCCATAATTTGAGTAAACTCACTATACTAAATTTCATCCTCAAGCATATCTATTTTCATCCATTTTGTCAAGATCTTAGCTAGGTTATGCAGATTTTTCATCATGGAGCTCAATTGAATCTTCATCAAAGTGCATCACTCATCAACATTGCATCATAGGATTTGGGAAAGGGCCATTTCCTACACACAAATTGGCACCAACTCCCCCATGGGATCAAGAGTTTGATTTACATTGAATAGGATTTGATAGCTTTTGTTTATGTTTTTCATCTCATTTCTTGTTCTTTGCAATTTAAATGGATTTCATGGGGAATCTTGATTCTCACTTGCATTTGATCTAATTATGTGTTTGTTTCCTATGTTTGTGTAGGTCTAGGATTGGGGTTCACATTTTGGTGCTAGAAGGAGGGAGAAACTGAAGGATTCCATCACGTTTTTGAGAAATTTCGTGTTTTTTTGTGATTTTTTGCAGCTTCCAAAAAACTCAGTCATTGACAGTCAAGTGATGTTATATTGTGTCACTCCAATTCTCAAAGTCTGCCACTAGTGTCTTCCCACGTAAAAAATTCAAATTTTAAACTGACCCGCGAACTTTCTAAATTACAAACTACGACGCGGGTAAAATAGAGCCGTAGTTGTGGTCTTTGTTTACTGCAGAGTGTCACTCTTAGTAAGTTAATGGCACTATATTGCATTGCTGGCATTTCTAAACTTCTCTGCACCCACAAACTATGCCACTGGGCTGGAGTAAAAAGTTCGATTTGAGTTTATTTTGATATGTGCTTTTTTTTGACATTTTAAATTCTTGACCTATTTTTTGTCTCTATTTTTCTTCGTTTTAATCAATTTGTAGGTTGAGGCAAGGAGGGAGCAAAGAAGATTCTTTCATTATGACATCATTTTCTTTATTGTATTAAATGTTTTTAAACACTTTGGGAGAACTTATAATCCCTTTCTAAGGATTTGATTACTTTTATGCTTCTAGGAGACACTAAATATATTTTGGGCTCTAAAAAGAACACTACAAAAGCTTTCAATTTTACAACAAAGGGTTAAAAGTAAAATTAGAACAACTTATTAGATTTGGTTTGATTTTAACAATTGAACAATACAACTTTCATATTTCCTTTTGGTGCTTTAAAAATAATCAAATCATTGCTTTAAGGATTTAAAATGAACATGTGCATCTTTTATTTGTAATCACTTACCCAAAATAATATCATCAAAAACGATGCATGCACTTCTCTCACGCTTTATAGTGATCTTGAGAAACAAAATTCCTTTTGGTGATCTTAAGTTGTGTAAGTGGTTTCCTTCACATTTCAAATTAGATTTTAAAAATTGAGCCAATCTTGCGAGTGTGAGTGGAGTACATTGCATGTGTTCTCTCTTTGTTTCTCAACAAAGATCAATCGAACTACGGATGTACTTGCTTATTTTTGTGTACCTTTAGAGGGTCTGCCTTGGTGGGAAAAATTAATCACCCCAAGGGAACGACCCAAGTAGTAACGAGCATTAGCCAAACTCTTCCAAACCGCTATAGAAATTTGTGGTTACAATAAAAATCGTAAATAATGGGAAGCAATGCATGATAACTCTCCCCCGATATCTTCATGATGTGTAAAGCCCTTGTTCTAAGGGTTGGGAGATATCTCACAAGGAGTTTATCATTTAATCCCCTAAACTAGATGCCCTTACACAAAATTTTGTTTAGAAGCCCAAAATCCCAATATTTGTTGGCATCAGGAGGTCAGACCTTCAGAGCCATCCCATATTCTTATGGATTTTAGTAGAGATGAGAAGTATGCCTTGGGAGATTCATGGGTACTAATGCTTGGCTGACCCAAGAAGTGAGTGCACTGTAAGGCAGAGCTTGTGTGGTCAAGCATCTAATCATCTGCTAAGAGTAAGTGTAGCTGGATTCATCCAACTGGGAACTCAACAAATATTTTCTTTTTCTAGCCTAGGGTTGTGCAATATTTGAGTCAGTTAAACACATTGCTTGGTTCCAAAATCTTGAAAAAAAAAATTCAACATTCAAATCCTCTGAATTTCAAACCCTTTAGGAAGGGAAAATACCATTGACGAATTAAAGTTCCCATGCTTGTCCTAGGGATTTTTATGCTTAGAGACATATAAGTATTTGGATTTAATCACAATTTTCTTATACTAAAGTCAACATTAGAAAAATTTTGCCTTAATTTCCTCAATTTCCCACATAATAGACTTCATGGGATGAGAAGTGGTTAGGACATTAGACATTTAGTTGGAAACCCTAATCAAGAATTATTTGTGGTAAAAGAAACTCATAAAACAAAGCTAAGGAACAATTGAACCCCACACATGTGTTCTTTCAAATGATTTCCCACAAAATCAAAATCCAAAAACCAAGGTTCAAGAGTCTTAGTCCAAGAGACCATGAAGAGAATCTTTAAAGGCTTCGTGAAGTAAGAGAAAGGTTGGTTTACAACTTCTACAAGAAATCCTCAAGGAACAACCCTAACTTGTATGAGTTTTATTATCAAAAAAATCCAACTCTCTTTCAAAGGTTTGCTTTTCTCACATAGGGAGTATCAAGTGTGTTCTTCAATACCGAGGTCTTATAGGAAGGAGTTTTATCTAGGTCAAATCTAGGGTCAAAAATCAATCATTCTAACCTATCCCTCAGCCATCAAAATCAAACATCATCTCATAAAAAAACTCTTGAAAAATCTTGAAAACATCATTTATGCTAGACTTCTAGGAAAAATCAAAATCATCTTGTTTGGTTAGATATGTTTAGATGAATCCTTCTCCACATATCTGATCAAATTATCAAATCCTTGTGAGAAAGTTTACCTCTTGATAAAATCCAACATCTTGGGGTCTAGGAGTTCATTATCCAAAATCATCTTGTTTGACTAAGGGTGTCTTCTTGAATCCTTCTTTACACACTTAGTCAAATTATAATCTTGTGTACAAGTTCACTCTAGGATAACATCCAACCTCTTAGATTTTATAAGTTCACTATCCAAATCAATCGAAATCCAATCAAAGCAAGTCCTAAAGTTTAGCATCTCCCTCAAGGTTTCTCAAGAGTTTCATCATCCGCATCATCCATCTTTTGTTTATCTCATCCCCATATTTTGATCCTTAATCATCCTAGTTCTTCTCTTTTTGTGCCTAAAGTTAGATCAATCCAAATAATTAGAGGTTCATCTTGCACATTCTTGAAAATTGATCCCTATTTTATGGTGCAAACATGATCGCAACACAAGAAGAATATGGAAATCAACAAGGAAACATCAACTTCAAGTGATCTAAGCCAAACTGATCCTAAAATAAATCATGTTGGATCAAGCAATTTCCCTCTAGCATCAAAAATTCCTCAAGAGGAGGGTCAAGTAGAGGACATCACCAATAGTGTCTTAGGGATGACACAAGATGAAATCCTTGAGATGGTGCAAAATCTTGGAAATCATCGAATTGTCAATGCTATGATGAGGTTATACCCCTCCCAATACATGCTTGAGTTGGCATAAGAAGGGGCTAAACTCCCTTCCAACTATGACATAAGCACAATTGTGGAAAGACCTCTTGGGATCATACCTCCAATCCCACCCATACCTCCATATCAAATCACCACCCAAAGAATTTCATTGATCACATCATCCATTGCTCCAACTCTACCAATCGTTAGCAAGGGAAGCTCATTGCTACATTCCCTTCAAGCACATCCCCTTTTAAATAACCAAGAGTTGGATGAAAACACTATATTGGGTCAATCTATCCTAGTAAATCCATTACAAACATATGTTTCGCTCACATTCCATGATCCTACCAATCCGACCTCTTTTCATGCAACACCATTTCATCCTCTAGGCATGCAAACCTCTCTCCCTACCTCATAAGGAGAAGGTGATTTGTTCAGAGCAGGGAGAATATTTGACCCCTCATCATCGCTTCAAGGGAATGCACCACCCATCTTCCCACCATTTCCACCTCTACCACTTACATCTACATCACCCCTTGGGTTGAGTCTTCCCCCTTTACCTACCATCAACCAACCAAATCAAAGCAACCCTCCCATCATAAGTCAAAGCATCATACCAAATCCTCTCATCTTTCCATCAATATTGCAACAATAGATGGAAACCATCCAAGCAACCCCAAAAATCAACGCATCATCCACCATTCCTCGAGTCTCTCAAAGCATGGTTTCCCAAGGACCAAGCATCTCAATCATGCCATCTGTCACTCAAACCCTGATCATCAACACGACTGTTCCCCTCATCACAACGGTCAACACCATTCCCAATCCACCACCACCACTTGCAAAACACACCATGGAAAATTAATTCAGCATCACATTAAAAGTAGCTCAACAAGCCACCTATCACAAGGCACTCCAAAATGAACAAGATGCACAACTAGCTGCTCCGTAAGTGCAACAGGCATAACAGGTTGCCCAAACCCAAGCTTTACTACAACAACATCAAGCAACCCAAGTTGCTCAAATAGCTCAAGCCGCATGAGTTGCACAAGCTACTCAAATTTCACAAGTAGTCCAACAAGCGCATGCTCAAACCCAAGCTCAATATCAAGCTCAACAAGCATAAGCTTAAGAACAATACCAAGCACAATTGCAAGCAACCCAGCAAGAAGCATATCAATAATCCATACAATAATATCAAGCACAATAGGAAGTAACTCAACAACAAGCCCAACAACAAGCTTTGTTGGCATAGCAGCAACATGACCAAAAACAAGCATTGTTGGCTTAGCAATAAATGCGAGCATTTCTCACTCAACAAAGCTTGTAACAAATTCCCACCAACATTCAACCCGTCAATCAAACACCCCGACTCCCTCAAAACATGTTTACTCTACCTCCTGATCCACAAAATGATGTGATAACACAAATCAAAATACTCTCATAGCAAGTGTTTGATCTTTAATCAAAGAAAAAAACAAGGACACCCGACAATCTATCTCCCTATCCTTTTCATAGGAGCCTTGCAATGGTACCATTCCATAAGGGATTTGAAATCCCTAAATTTGACAAATATCATGGGATAGGAAACCCTAAAGATCACGCTAGGGAGTTCTAAGTACATTGCATGGAAATTACTTAGAATGATACATATTTGATATGACTATTTCCTTAGAGCCTGGCTGGTCCCAGCATGGAGTTGTTCTCTCATCTGCTTATGGGCATCAAAACATTCCAAGAAATCATAGACACATTCCTCAAAAATTATGCATTCAACATGGCACTAATGTTAGTCTCGAGGAATTATCGACACTCAAACAATGAAAGGGGGAATCATTCACCTCCTTCCTACAACAATGGTGATCCAAGGCCAATTGAAGCAAGTGGGCCATGCCAAAGGAGCAAAAAATTTGCACTATCATTTCCAATTTGGATGAAAACTTGGCATTTTATCTAAAGATGTAGTGCATCACCACATATGACCAATTGATCCCCAAGGCACTCAACATTGAAAGGGCCCTTGTTACACTAGAGGGCATACCTACATATCCTACACATCAAGATAGTCTCTCATCCACAAGCTATAATGAGAAACCTCGCACATGGGCGAAAAACAAGAATGTTACCAATGATTGGGTGGTCGATGCCAAGGTCGTCATCAGTGCTACGAAGTAGAATATCCAAACACATCATCAACTATAGAACAATGATCACAATAACACGCAAGCCAATGTGGTAACCCAACAACCATCCCACAATCAAGTCAACAACCTCAATAATCAAGGAGGACCACCTCCATGAAACTAATGTCCCCTAAGAGGAAATTCACAACCCTTCAAGAATCGATCGAATCCATCATGAAGAAGTTGGTTAATGAGAACCTCATCAAAATCCCCACCTATGATAATTATCAAGAACCCCAGGTGAAACCACCCTAGTACAATGAAAATTTCCTTTGTGATTATCATAAGCTCAAGGGGCATACAACCACCAACTGCATGAAACTAAAAAACATCATCCAACATCTCATCAATGACAAAATCATAAATGTTGAGAAACTAGCTGGCAATCAAGATATGAAAATATACAGAAATCCAATGCCCGACCACAATCAGGGAAACGATAAAGGTAAGAAAACATCTAGAAAATTGAACCATGTATATGAAGGGGTTCTCGCATGCCTTGAAAAAATGGTCATTGTTGTCAGTATCAAGGGAGCCAATGTTGATTGTGGATTCACCACATGTGGTGGAAAGATCACCATTATCGAGGCATCACAGCCGAATAAGACCTCCCCCTCAAATCGTAAATCCATCCCTAATGGTTACAATGTCCTTGACCAGTTAAAAATAACCCCTTCTTAGATCTCCATCATGGATTTACTAAAGATTTATGCCACCCACGGGGAAATACTTGAGGAAGCATTGGCTTCATCTGCCATCGCCTCCAACCTTGATACAGAGCAATTCCAATCTATGGTCGGTAACATCACCACTCTCGACCTCCTCACATTATCCGATCAGGAATTCCACGCCAGCCATGTCACAACCATGCACTCCACCTTGAAGTCTCGGTTCACAAAAATAATTTCAAAAGAGTCTTGGTGGATGGGGGTGCAAGCCTCAATATTTGTTCACTCAGAATTATAAAGAATCTAGGAATCTCTCAAGATTCTATTGAAAAAGGTAAGGGTATCACAATCAGAGCTTACAATGATCAAGAAAGAGTGTATTAGGGCACTATTAAACTCCCTATTCAAGTAGGGTCAGCTATTATGGAAACTACATGTCAGGTTCTTGACCTTAACCTACCATATAACATCCTCCTAGGGCACCTATAGATTCATGGGATGCAAGCAGTTGCATCAACCTTCCACCAATGTGTGAAGTTTTCATACCAAAATAAAGAGGTTACAATCCATGGTGATTTTGAACCCTTCACCTACTATAAGAATTTGGAAGCCAAATATTATAAAATACCCCAAGTCCCAAAAAATGATGAAGGCTTGTCAACTCCATACATAGATCCATCCAACATAGCCTCCACTTTTGGGACAAAGACACCCTCCATCCCTGACATATCTGACATCAAGCTCATGATCCAAGATAATGGGTGTGGGGATTATAGGATGAAGAAAAATTATTTTGTCATAGGAGAGTTACCTCAATCTCCCAGGTCACATGGGCAACCCCAACCAACTGAAACACCCTCACAAACTTTCAGGGCAGACCCTTCTAGATTTTGATGTTGGGGGATCTAAGTTTGAAGACAGTAGATGAAAGGGACATTTCAAGGTCACTATACCAAGATGAAAGGCTCGTGCCTAATCTTCCCATGGATGAAAGGAGAAAAGGGTTACAAATGATGCTTGGTATGGGCTACAACATAAATGAAAGTGTTGCAAGGAACAATAATGGCCGACTAGAGCCCATCATTGTTGAGAAATGAATGAAAAATATTGGCCGTGGATGTACCCCTGCAAGTATAACAGTACATGGCCGCAGTACCCCAGTTAGAGATGTTAGGAATCCCCCTCAGTTAATAGCAGTCACCGTACAAATACCGGTATCCACAGGTCTGCCCTTAGATAACTTCACCTTTGACATGACTGATGTTTGTAGTAGTAGTGATGATGAGGATACCGTAATCGGCTTACCCATGCTTTTTGAAAATTCCTCCCTACTCATGATTAGCACTCTATCCTTTGAGTTAGACCACCAAACCCATGAAATAAACTTGGTCTACCCTCAACTCATTGATTATGACCAACGAGGACCACCAATTCTGGACACACTTTAAAATGATGAGGCACTCTTGGAGTTCATGGGATTGAGGGATACAATACCATATGGAGATCATAAGGCTAGATTTGACATCACATTGGACACTCAAGCTTATTATGGGGAGACAATTGAATCCATCAGTCACAAAAGTGATAAATTGAGAATAATCTCAAGGTCCTTGAGTGAAAACCACACTATGGAACTCTCTAGCCATAAAATAGTAAAAATAAAGGACGCATCCAATGGTGAAAACCTCTGAGGTGTCAGAGGATGAAGGATTCAATATTCCTCTCACTACACTTCATCAAGAAAAATCAGCAGTCCTAGAAGAACAATGCAATCCTATGAACTTGGGAATAGAGGAGCTGCCGCACATAACTTTCTATGCTAAATCACTTCTAATGAAAGAACAGGAACTCTTAGTTGCATTCTTGAAAGAAATAAAGGTAAATTTTGCATGGACTTATGCTGACATACCTGGGATTGAACCAGAGGTGGTCATTCATCACTTGGTTGTATATCTTGAGGCAAAACTTGTGAGACAAAAGCTCATAAAGATGTAGCCTCAAATAGCCTTGCTAGTCAAAATATAATTGTAGAAGCTCTTCGATGCGGGGTTCATACACCCAATTGATTATCCAGAGTGGGTGTCAAATCTTGCACTAGTTTCAAAACCAAATGGGGGCATTTGCATATGCACCGATTTAAGAGACTTAAATAAAGTGTGTCCCAAGGATGAGTTTCCACTACCAAACATTGACATAATAGTGGATATGACAGTCGGAAATGAGATGCTATCGCTAATTGATGGGTTCTCAGGATATAACCAAGTCATGATAGCAAAAGGACCAGCACAAGACAAAGTTCACATGTCTGTGGGGGACCTACAACTGGAACATGATGCCAATTGGGCTAAAGAATGTAGGTGTAACTTATTAGAGATCCATAACACTGATCTTTCACGACATGATTCATAAGACAGTGGAAGACTACATGGATGACATATTGGCTAAATCAAGGAAAATATGGGACCACATATCATCTTTGAGTTCCATTTTTGATAGGTTGGAAAAGTACAAGGTTCGCCTCAACCCAAAGAAGTATGTCTTTGGAGTGCAATCAGGCAAGCTCTTGGGGTATATTGTTTCAATGAGAGGAATCAAAGTAGATCCCACCAAATTCAAGGCGATCCTCAAAATGGAAGCACCTACGACACTAAAGAAACTAAGAGGTTTACAAGGAAGGCTTCAGTCTATCCGTAGTTTCATAGCACAGCTAGCGGATAAACAAATCCCATATTATCATCTACTCCACAATGGGTTAGCATACAAATGGGATGACAAGTGTGACTAGGCATTCAACAAAATCAAGGAATACCTACTCACACCACCAATTCTAATGCTGCCAATTCTAGGCAAACCATTAATCTTATACATCTCAGCAACAACAACTCTTGACACTCTCTTAGCCCAACATGATAAAAATGGAAGGGAGAGGGCCATCTACTATATCAATAGAACCATGGTAGGACATGAGCTAAACTACATGCCTATTGAAAAATATTGTCTAGTAGTTGTATTTGTGGCTCAAAAGTTTAGACACTATATGTTAGCTCATTAGATCAAGCTAATCGTAAAAATAGATCCACTCAAATACCTACTCTCCAAAGAAAATCTCAAAGGAAGGACAATTAAGTGGGTTATGATCTCAACAGAGCATGACATCAGATATGTAGAGAGAAAGGCTATCAAAGGACAAGTAATTGCGGATCAATTGATGGAGGCACCTATATATGCATAAAATCCACTTATTTCAGAATTCCTTGACAAGTCAATTTTCAGCCTAACTGTAGCAGACCACTAGAAGATGTATTTTGACGGATCCTACACATAGGATGGTTAGGAGAAAAAAAATTCTTCATCACTCCCTAAGGAGACTGCATACCCAAATCCTAGAAGTTGTCATTCCCATGCACAAATAACATAGCAGAGTATGAGGCTCTCATTATAGGGCTAAGGATTGCGGCATAGTGGAAGATGATGGCCCTTAAGGTATATGGAGACTCTCAACTCATAATCAATCAAGTAAACAATGAATATTAGACAAAGGATGATAAACTAACTCCATATAAGAAATTGGTGGAGAGCCTCAAGGATTCATTCATTGATATTACATTTGAGCAGCTACCTAGAGCAAACAATAGAGTAGCGAACGCAATGGCTACAATTGGATCTCTCTTGGAAATCCCGCACAATGTCCCAAAATAGGAATTCCTCATAGCGAAGCTTCTCATACCAAAATTTAATGTACCAAAGTCTGAATTCATGTGTCAAATCATTGGTCTCAATGATCCCTGGTATCATGACATCTACACCTACTTGAGAATAGGAGTCCTCCTCCCTGACATAACCCCAAACCTTAAATGATCCTTCATCAATAATTCAACCCGCTTTGTCATCCTATGAGAAACCCTCTACCATAGGAGAATCAAACGGACCTTGCTATGTTGTCTAAAGCCTGAGGAAGCCCTAACTACTTTAATCGAGATACATAATGACATTTGTTGGTTGCGCTCAAGCGATATGACTTTGGCTAAGAAATTGTTGAGGACTGGATACTATTAGCCCACAATGGAAAGGGACGCATATGACTTTGTTAGAGGATTTTTGTAGTGTCAGCAGCATGGGGACCTTATACATGCACCAACTCAGAAGCTTCATCCCATTGTTACACCTTGGCCCTTTTCACAGTGGGGGCTCAATCTCATCAGTAAAATCACCCCCACCTCATCCAATGGCCACAAATTCATCATCACCGCCACAAATTACTTTACAAAGTGGGTCAAAGCCATTCCCATGACCTACATAACTAGAAAGAAGATATCTAAGTTCATCCTGAACTACATTATATGTTGATATGGTGTTCCCCAAGCCATTATCTTTGATAATGGGACACCTTTCAAAAATCAGGACGTTCGTGACTTATGTGAAAAAATAAAAATCCAACATCACTTTTCCACTCCGTATTATCCCCGAGGCAATGGCCAAGCAGAAGCTACCAATAAAACCATTCTAAAAATCCCTAACAAAATAGTTTATGATGTCGGTCATGACTGGCATTTGTAGCTAAATCCTACCTTATGGGCCTACTGCACAAGCATTCACACACCAATAGGGTCCACCCCATTCTCCCTGGTCTATGGATCAGAAGGCATCCTCCCCATCGAGATCAAGCTCTCGTCCTTGAGGATATCACTACAAAATCTTATTATAGATGAGGAATATCGGGTCTCACAACTAAATGAGCTAGAGCTACTGGATGAATAGTGCATGGATGCCCTAAACCACTTGCATCTCAGAATTTCCTAAAACCCAGCTATAACAAAAAGATTAGGAGGTGGACCTTCCAAGTCGACGAGCTCGTATTAAAGGAGAATCAGAAGAACCTACCAAATCTAGAGAGTAAGGGAAAGTTTGAGCCCAACTGGTTGGGACCTTTCATCATCACCATGAGCTATAAGTCAGGGGCATATTAGATTTCAACACTTGAAGGGGAACCTCTACAGGAGCCCATGAACAACTACCATCCTAAAAAAAATTATGCCTAAAATCTTTCAAGGTATAGAACCAAAAAATACAAAAAAAAAAATCAAAAAATGTCTTGAAAAAATGGTCACCTTGAGGAAAACCTGGTAAATAGGTGTCTTGGTGACAAAAAATAGATCCAAAAATATAAAAATCCAAAAAATCAGAAAAAGGATTGAAAATAGTAAAAAACAAAATTATCCTCTAGTGAAAACCACTTTTGTGGCGCTTTGGACAAATAGCTTGGTGAAAACCTAGGAAACAAGTGCCAAGTGTAGATAAAGCACTCTCCATCCACCAAGATCTTCGTGACTCATTCTACACACTCACTTATCCATTACATTTCATTTATCCTTCTTCCATCCATCCGCGTCCATACCATAGCTTGATCTTGTGTTCGTATCATGTTCCACCTTGGTACTACTTGGCATATTCCTAAGGTTACTTTGTCTTTCCTTTATCAAAGTAGTCTATCACATCACATTGGGGGCATGTTACTATACATACATCAGATCGGATTCGTGTATATTCTGGTGATCTTCCTTAAAATAAAAAAATCCAAAAACATTCAAAAATCCATCAAAAATCCAAAAATATAAAAAAATCAAAAAATAAAAAGAACATCCAAATCATATCAAAAGTCAAAAAATAGAGTCGTCTAACTGAACTACATCATATTTGAGCTTCACGTAGGTAATTTTGATCTTTGATCATCCCCTGAGACATTTTAGGTTAGTCCTTTAGGCGTTCATCGCAATGAAATGACAATCCATTTGCCCATCTATCTCATCAGTAATCAAGTCCACATCAATCAAACTATGTGGTCTCTATGTGTATAACGTAGGCAAGGCTAATCTATTGATCAGCTCCCGAGACCCCTAGGACAGGTTTTTAAGTTATTCCCTTGGTCAAAATCTCAAAAAAATCCAAAAAAAATGAAAAACTTGAAAATACCAAAAATAGCCTCAAAACATTTCAAAAAATCTAAAAATATCCAAATATTTGAAAAAACCCAAAATGGTGCTTCCATCTCATCTTTCTTTCACCCACAATAATCATCACTCATAATAAATCATCGTCGCTTTCACCCTTTCGAAAAACAATCAGAAGCAATTCTAGCAGGTTCTAAAGTGAAATCTCAATCGTCAAAGTCTCAAGTCTAGTTCAGTAAGTAAGCAAGTTAGTCAACTCGGAGTATCAATAGCTTATCATCCAATCAAATGTCATCATCATCTGATAACAACATGTCCTAGGATGCATCCTTTCTACACTGGACATCAACATCAGGCATCACTGTAGTTTAGTTTTGGCTAGCGGTATGAAGAACATTAGCTTGTTTACTTTATCTTGGTCTTTTTGACTTATCTTATTTTGTGCTCATTTCAATGACCTCTCGATGATGCCTAATCAAAAGGGTTTAGAGAGAAAGGAATGGGGCAATGATCATTATTTTTTTATCTGATGTTCTTGTTGGATGTTCTTGTTATATAACTTGGTTATATGTGCTTTGTTTGGTTTGTAGGGAGAATGTTTTAGATGTCTTGTTGACCACATAGGAAGGCTTGCTTTTTTATGTTTTGGCCTGAGATGTTTAGAATATCTAAACTACATCCTGAATAAGGTTTTGTATGTCAAGTGTGAACAAGAATACTCCTATCTGATTGTTGAGTCAAATTCCATCACACTAGGTACAACGCCATCTTTGTTCTTTATACCTTGATGCATCGCATCTATGTGTGTTATCAAACATAAAGTAAATGGCCGTTTTAAAATCCCAATTCCTAGTTCCATTGTCATCATCATCATCATAAAATAAGCTTGTTGGATCTTCTTTCTTCTGTCTTCTTTCCATACTAACATGGTGCCATGATAGTTACTAAGAAACATTACTAGAATGCATCTATCTTGCATCTATCAATCATTAACATAATGTATATTATATAGGAAATATAGATGCATCACATCTCATCATTAATATAGAATCATTTACATTACATTATAGATATTATCACATAGGAATTATTAAGTTATGCATGCAATAAATTATTATTATAGGTGTCATCATTATCATATCCATATGCACATCATATCATAATAACCTCATTACACATAACCATGATCATTTACATACATTGCATGTCATTATCATTTCACTATTATGTTACCCTTACATTTCATAAAACATCATCTCATAAATCATCTTGCATAAACGATGTCCATCCATTACATCACATAATTATCATCGTAAAATAATTCATAATAAATCATTTGCATTCAAAACATCCATTACATAAATCACATAGTATCACATATCATAGGGAACTATTGCATATCATCTCATAAACCAAGGGTATTGCATCATCATTATCATTAAATTTCATTACTCATCATATAACATTATCTCATAACATTACATTTGTTATAAGAATCATTTCATTTCATATATCATCTCACATTCATATTGCGTAATCACATAACATCCATCTATCATTCATAAAACCATATATAAGAAAAGGAAACAAAAATACACCGCATGCATATCATTGCATACATCACATAATCATTTAGGTCATAATATAGAAAACCTTTTTTGCATATCATGATTGCATCCATACATCGTCGCCATAAAATGCATAGAACATATACAAAAATAAATGCATCCATCGCACATAAAATAAGGCATCTCATAAATCAAATCATCTCATATATATATAAACATGGGTAACTGTCAAGGTACAAAATTGGGATCAAATGTATATAGTACAAAAGGGACAATAACAAATCAGAGCCCATGAATCAAAAAAATATTGTCTATGATCAAAATGTGAAGCTAGCCCTATTGGTTATTGCCCTCTCCTATGTGCCTGTCACCATGATCCTCAAGAGGCCTCATCCCTGTCTACTATGAAAAATCTAGCACCTAGCTTGCTAGTGGCATTGCCTGCCTATAGTGCTGGTGATAGTACCTTTCCTTTCTGACTACCTCCCAGTATGCCCGTAGGGAATACTATCTTGCCCTAGGATGAGGAGGCCATACTCTCGAGCTGCCTCTTCCAGCCTATCTCCTGGTCTCTCTTAGACTTGGTCTGATCCCTCTCTATCACGAGTACGATTCCCTACTACCAAGTCTGATCCCTCCCAGCTGTCAGAACCTATAGCTGAGCCTGTACCTATTGGATCAAGGCATCTCAATGATCTAGTTGTGGAGGCTGCTACTGGGGGACCTTTCTCTCCCCATCTCTGGGTGGGGTCTAATGTGCCTGATCTCTAACTGGTGTCTACACCCAAGGAGGTGTCTACTATGCCTATAATCTCAGTGGTATCTGATGTGGAGGTGGCCCACCTCCATCTCCATCCCTATCCCCATTACCCTTGCTTCCCTATCCTTGACCTCAACCTAATGATCGACCCCTAGGTCTTTGTCGTGTAGGCACTGCACCTAGATCTGTCAGCCTCAAGGGGATCTGAACCAATCTCTATAAGCCTGAGTAACCCCTACATCACCATGTCCCTAGTCATATGGCCATGACCTAGCCACTAACTACCAAAAAGATGCCACTACCTCGTTTGCGGGGATAGGCCTGCACCATGCAGTCTCCCTCGTAGTATAGACAAAGATTGCCACATAAGTTAGTCATCGGGCATGTCCTATACATATCTGAACTGCCAAGCCACTCTATCTGGTAAATACCTCTCAACCATGGTGTGCTCTTTTCCCTACATCAACCTATCATGTCGAGCAAAGAACAACGATTGTACATCATCCATCCATGGGCCTATGCCAAGCGAGGGCCTCTAGGTGAAATCTATCATCTCATCAATAACTCATCGCTAATGGGTGATACCACCTACCCCTATGTGTGTAAATACAACCTGAGCCCCACCATATCGCCAGACAATCAGATCATCTGACTCTAGAGCAAGTGGCATAACCTGAGGGCGAAGCACTGTAATGTGCTCCCATGCCCAGATGTGAAGCAAAGTAACCTCGACCCCAATGGCCCTACTATCCAAATAGGAAAACTCATGTAAATATTTGTACAATGAGGCAAGCATCACTGGACCCCATGCAAGTCACTCTCTATGAAAGAGCATCTGCTCCCATGCCAACCCCTAGCTCGGACTGAAGTATTGGCCCCGTCGATCCGATGCCACAAGACTTGATATGATAGCTACAAATATGAGCCTGACTAAGGGCATTGTGCCCCTGTACCTCTCTAGATCAATTTGGCCCTCTAAAATGACAATAACCTTGAGCCCCATAACCTCATAACAAGCATCTCTCCCAACATCCACATCATAGATAACTCTCTCGCCATGAATAGGTAGTCGTAGGATGCGCCAGATATCCTCAAGAGTAATTGTGGCCTCACCATTGGGAAGATGAAAGGAGGATATCTCGTTGTGCCATCGCTCCACCAAGGTTGTCATCATTCCTAAATGGGTTTGAACAGGATGAACATATACAACATACTAGAGACCAATGGCACCAAGATGATTTTGGAGAAACTCGTGTAACTCATCTAATCTACTAAGCACTGGGCATCTGTGCTCCTGAGAGTGTAGTATCCCGAGGTCCTCATATACAAAAGAGGTCACTATGTCAAGTTTCAAAACAAATCAGGCCCTTGAACTAAGTTCCTGCATTCCAAACAGCAATTGTAGTGTTGTTTGCATTGCGGTGTAGTTTGCAAACTCCAAACTACATCGTCGTGACATAGTTTGATTGCGCTCCTAGGTTCTAAATCCCAAACAGACCCTCTGCAATGCTATTAACATATGCAATTGAATAATCCATGTAACCCTAATTTCCTAGGTGGCCTACGACAATGCTTTTCGCATATGCAATGCAATTTGAGGTCGCGCGATGTCGATTTGGTATTTACAGTGGTGCTATATAGCGTCACTTGACTCTAATTTGACGTTGACCCTATTTAATGCACGTAAAATGATAAAATTAAAAGTCGAGAAAGGGGTATGTACCATGGGTCCTATGTTGGTTGGCCATTGGTTCACTTGTACTTGCTCTGACATGTGTCAGGGAAGCAATATTTGTGCCATCTCGATCAAGACTCAGAGCTCAAAATGCAAAAATCTTTAAAGGCTAAATGTAAAAATGATTTGAAAATGACCCCTTAGGTTTTATTTATGCCTAAAAATTAGCATTTTTTGACCTATTTTACCCATCCAGCTAGGGTTTTGGACCCTCGATCCCATTTTTTCCCAACCAAGGGCCATTTTGCATCATTTTTGGCATTTTAACACATTATTTGGCATCTCGAAGCCTTTCTGGACCCATCAAGCACTTTGTCCTCTCTTTTCGCGAGATCACCCAAAAATCCAATTTTTTGTCCAATCTCTTGAGGGGATAATATGCCATCATAATCTTTCTCGCGGGGGTAGCAATGGGGCATCTAAAAAATCAAGGAATTTTTTGAATTTTTTATCACAACAGTTTATTCTTTGAACCAACGCAATAAGTGCATTGCTTCAAAGAGGGGCAAAATATAGACATGAAAAATATACCGACATACTTGATCCTGATTAATAGCACCGTTTCATCCTAAATCATCTTCTCAGCTCGTCATCACCTTTCATCTCTTAATTAAATAAATAATCATTTATCTGATTAAGTCATTCTCTCTTGTTAATTAAATAGATCAAAGTTATTTAATTAATCCTTTAATCTCTATTTAATTAAATAATTTATTTTATTTGATTAAATCTCTAAAGTCATCTTATTAAATGAAATAAATTAAACCTTGTTTGATTTAATCTAACATCACCATCCCTCTTTAATTAAATAAAACAAATCCTTTATTTAATTAAATTTAAATCATATTCTCATATTTTTTATTTAAATCAACCCATAAATCTAAATCAAATAGCCACATCACCTAATCCCTCATTAAATTAATTAACCCTTGATTAATTTAATCCTAATCTCCAAATTTCTCTAGATTTTTCCACTTGCACATGAAAATAAATTTAATAGATTTATTAAATCCGTATTTTCTTTCAATTTGGCACATTTTGAGAATATTCCTCCAAATTTGAAAATCCTTCCAAGTGGATTTGTCCTTCCAAAAATACATTCATTCCTCTTACATGTCCTTGTGCATTGAGCCAAGTGGCATTTAATTTATTATTTTTCCCTCTTACATGTCATTTTACTATTTTCAAATTCCACCTAATATCATTTATTGTGTGCAATCACCAAAATGTGCTTGAGTTTCCTCTATTCACATCTAGACAAGTGGCATTTGGCCATTGGTTGAAGATTAGTCCCACATTCATCAATTTTGCATCTTATTCTCTCAATCTCATCTATAAATAAGGGGCTTTTCTCCTCATTTGATCATCCATAATTTGAGTAAACTCACTATACTAAATTTCATCCTCAAGCATATCTATTTTCACCCATTTTATCAAGATCTTAGCTAGGTTATGTAGAATTTTCATCATGGAGCTCAATTGAATCTTCATCAAAGTGCATCACTCATCAACATTTCATCATAGGATTTGGGAAAGGGCTATTTCCTACACACAAATTGGAACCAACTCCCCCATGGGATCAAGAGTTTGATTTACATTGAATAGGATTTGATAGCTCTTTTGTTTATGTTTTTCATCTCATTTCTTGTTCTTTGCAATTTAAATGGATTTCATGGGGAATCTTGATTCTCACTTGCATTTGATCTAATTATGTGTTTGTTTCCTATGTTTGTGTAGGTCTAGGATTGGGGTTCACACTAAATTTAGTTAGTCATTTAATTATATAACTAAGAATTTTCCATAAACCTAGCTTTCTTTCTCTTTTAACTTGGCCTAAGTAGGAGAAGGGAAATTTATCTAGATACAATTCTATTTTAGTTTTTTGTTTACAATGGTATTGTTAAATTCTTTTTTAAAAATATACTTCTTTCTTGAATCTTGTCTAGATAGTTTAAAGTTGGATTAGTCGTAAACCTTAAGATGTCTAGGTGAACTGATGTAACTTTTCTATTTACATTTTGGTGAACCCACTTGTTTTTTGAATCTCATAGTGTAGTAAACCTTATTACATTTCCAAACATTATACCATGTGTTGTTGACACTCATAGGACTTCTATTTTAAGTTTCACCACACAATAAATTTAGTGTGACAAAGTTGTTTAGGGGAGCTTTTGAAACTATTCCAAAATATCTTCACATAACATTAAAAAAAATCTTATTTACTAATCTTGATGTTTGTATAATGTATTCTAATCCAAATGCTACAAACCTTCTCTCCTTACCTATTTCCTCTCCTATTATATTTCATAAAATAGATATGTGATTTAGTCATTATGCTTCTCTACATATTGGAGTAGAAGCTTGAGTTCTTAGGCTAGATAAAAAAATATTATTTTCCAAACCTCAACTTACTAGGTATGAGGGTACAAATCAGTTTGTGGACCCCATTATGGATAATATGCAAGTGATATTATGTCATATGTTAAATTTCTCAACTTATTGTTTGGTTTAGTTCTATTTATTAATAACGATTTGATTTTGTCCAAGCATACCACTAAGAAATCCCATGATTTTTTAGAAATATTAACAATAACCCAAATGAAGTTGGCCACACTTCAAAGGATCAACCATGAATAATACCATCCACATGAATAAGAAAGTGTTGTAGCATGAGCAAGAAGAAAAATTGATCAAATAATGATCTTGAATGTATTGAGATAGAACTCATGAGATGATTTATAAATGTACAAGAGTCTTGCTTTAATAGGAAAGAGGATAGGTAGTTGGACAACCACCTTAGTTGCAATCATTAAATTCCTAATGCACAATTATAAATGCTCGAGAGAAATATTAAATGCCTAGATAACTACATGCCAATTAATGAGATATGTTCCCAATAAATACTAGTATCTAGAATGCCACCTAGGAAACTAATTCCTAAGTAAACTTATTAATTATGTGAATAGGTTCTCACTAATATCTAGTTAGGAAATAACCCCATTCACACTAACACCCCCCTATAATTGCAACTTGGGAGTGTAGTTATTATGAAAATGATGCAATATGATGTAATTTGATGGGTCCTAACTACTAGGCCATGTTAGGTACCCATGTAAAAATGAAAATGCACTCTTACAAATGGAGAAAAGGAGAAAACCTCCTGGGACAAAAGTCCTCCCCAAGAGCTACATCCATAACAAGTGTACAATAATCAACAACTCCCCAGAAGAGGAAAATAGAGAGACAATGTAGCCCCTTGCAATATATAATCACCTACAAAAATGGTAAGTGCTTGAAGACAAAACATGTTCCAATGTCAACAAACAAATTTTCTCACTTTCAAAAGAAACAAAACCAAGTACAAATGTAGGGATGCTTCCCATTCCAAATAGGAATTTAAGGAAGTAAGGATGAATGTGAATGATGATAATGTCTCTAAAAACTACTCATGTTTCTCCTTGCCTAAGGAAGATGAAGATTCCACAACCAAATCAAGTTCATTCCCAATCAATGAAGAAGGTGACAAACTAGGACTATGTGGAAACTAATGTTGAACAACATTCAAAGACAATAGAATGATCCCTTCATTGAATCAATAGATGGAGACTATATTGCCCCCCAAAAATGAAGTATCCTCAAAACCACTGAAAAAATTTTAGAGCCAAAAGAGTGTCCAGTGATGACAAACCATGTGTCTCCCGCTAGGAAGAAGTAAATCCAATGGTAGATGTTGAAGAAAATCCAACTCCATCATGAAATGGGAGTGAAGAAGCCTCATATATGAAATATCTAAAGAGGAATCAAGTGCCTCCAAGGTAGTCTCACCAAGATCAGGATCCCTAATCAAGGTCAAAATAATGTAATGTGGAGACTCAAGAAAACCCTCCAAAGTAGAATCTGCATAAAGGAGAGATATCCCCTTAAGAATGTCCTCCAAACCCATAGAAATAGCCAAGTCTGCAATACCTAAAACAAAGCCATCAAGTGATCCCAAGTTTTGAAAACTAAATATATCCTAGTGAATAGGAATGATGGAAGCCTCAATCAATGACTTTGGACAAATAATCACTGAAGGTGAAGGTACATCAACTATCTCTAATGGAGAAGAAGCATCTAAAGAACCCTTGAATTCCTCATTTGAAGATTCAAAGCATTCTAAATCTGTAAGCTCTTGCATAGCAATATTGTCATAAGGTATCCTATCTCAAGAATGAAGAGGCAAATGACATTCTAAATCATGATCAATGGGGAATGGCGGAGTATTAGGATCTCCATATATCTCCCAAATCTTAGTCCAAAGAATGTGAGGACAATAACAATGATCAATAGCTTTCAAAACATCATCATCAACATGCATTACAATAACCTCTAAGACATCATACCTTCAACAACTCCAAGTAAATTTGTTGACACCTTTATCAGAAGGGGAACTAAAACATGTGAATGTGGTAACAACTGAAGTGATTGGAGATGGTTTTTGATGCCATCTCTCCATTCTTTATAGTTTCCCTTTTGTAACATAATTATAGAAGGATAATATGCAAACCCCATTATGAACTATGATATATCTCCAATATTACAAAGACATGACCTTTAATATTAAATAGAAACTCCCAAATATGTTGCATAATTGATAATGAAGCCTCCCAATGCAAATAGACTTTTTCCAAATTGAAGTATGTCCAAGTTATCAAGAAAATGACTCAAATTGCAAAAAATCAATAGAATGTACTTGGGGATAAATCTGAAAAAGTAGATGGACAAAGTTATAGAGCTCTAAATCACCTTCACAATGTCATTGGAATACCCAAAAACTGACAAACTGGTGAAAAGATATGAGGTTGGGAGTCCAAAAGAAAGCACCGACTTTAAAATGTGATAAAATAATATAGGAATAAAATCTAATAATAATTCCTACACCAATAGAATTTCTTAGAACCAGCTTTCCAACAGTATCTCATTTGCAAAAATCTAATACCCTAGTCAAAAATTATGGCAATTTAAAGAAAATTGCCTAATTAAGACATGACGGGGCTTCTGTGACAATCATTTGGCTATCAAATTTAAGATAGTCGCCTATTTTTTTTGAAAAATCACCAAAAAATAAATGTACCTTAGAATATGAAGTATTTTTTATGATGCCAACTAGAGAAATATTTTATTTTTTTTGCAACGAGGAAAATTTTCCTACAACTTCTATGATTCATACTTTTGCTCTCTAATATAGTTGTAAAAATACCTCTGATGGCGTCTGAATGACGAAGTCAAATCTGGATGAATGGGTAGGAAATCCTTAGGTTTTTAAACCTTCTGAACACAATGATAGAGTCAAATCTAACCCAAAGTGCCTCAGAAATCATGTGTCTTCTAGATGAGAACAACTAGCCCTTTAAGAAAACCCTTTAGCCTTTGATGATCTCCTCAGCTCAACTTCTTGATATGAGATGGATCTTCTATGGCCTATGCTTTGATACCATATTGGAAATATGAAAAATAACCCAAATAAATTTGGCTACACTTCAAAGGATCGACCATAAAGAATACCATCCACATGAATAATAAAGTTCTATAACATGATCAAGAAGACAAATTGATCAAATAATGATCTTGAATATATTGAGATAGAACCCATGAGATGGTTTATAAATGTACAAGAGCCTTGCTTATATAGGAAAGAGGATAGGTAGTTGGACAACCACCTTAGTTGCAATCATTAAATTCCTAATGCACAATTATAAATGCATGAGAGAAATATTAAATTCCTAGATAACTACATGCCTATTAATGAGTTATGATCCCATTAAATACTAGTTTCTATATTTCCACCTAGGAAACTAGCTCCTAAGTAAACTTATTAATGATGTGAATAGGTCCTCACTAATATCTAGCTAGGAAATAACCCCATTCACACTAACAAGATTCACATTCTAAAATTAAAAACAATCAAATTTCTCTATCACTTCCTACACCACAAGTGCACATGACAAATCTTACTCATGTTTTCACTTCTACTATACAACCTAGTATAGTGGGTGTTTCTTCCTCTTGGATGGTGTAAAACATCATTTCTTCTTGTAGCTTTTCTCCTCTATCCTAGCCTTTACCATTCAAAAATACAATATGCATGTATCTCAACCTTTACCCTTGTAGTGTCTTCTCGTACCCAAAATCACTACCATTGCTGCCTTGAATATTGCTCCCAACACGTGCCTTTAGACACAAATGACTCCATCATAAATCAAATTTAAAACATGGGTAATCTATAGTAGTAGCTTACCTCCTAAGATAAAACTTCATAATTTCTTATAGTTCCATATTATCACTACAACCCATTATCACTTGCCCTCCTTGTTAAGCCCATTCCTTTTATCTTTGAGGTCTCACCCCTTAAAAATTAAAATGGTAAAGAAGACCCAAAAAATCACATATCTTTGTTTACTACATTGTGTCATGATTTCATTTTTAAGATAAGTTGTTGGAAAAACTATTTTTATCGTCTTTGAAAGAAACAATGTTGGATTATTTTTGCTCCTCATTTAACAATTGTATTCATTCTTTTTATCAATTAGTAAATATATTTATTGAACACTTCCAAGTGAACATAAGTGCCTAGGTTACTTTTATTGACTTGGTGCATTGTAAACAAGGCTTGAATGAAAAAATATAATTTATATTTTGTTATCAATCTTATTTTTTAATATCTTGTGTGTGGTCCATATTTCTAATGTGTAATGGTCTTAATTAGAAATATATATCTTTAGATATGGGATAAGATCCTTATGATGTGTTATTCGTCATTCTCACATATGTGAATAGTCTAATGTGATTATTATAGAATTGTTAGATAGTTTGAGGCACCTTCTTCCTTGTCAAATCTTTCTTCTTTTTTAGGGTCATTTACATCATACAATAAAAACTATAGAAAGAACAAAATTATAATTCAAATGTTAGCATTAGTACTAGTTGTAGAGAAGGGGTATTCACTACTCATGATTCTCTTTATTCTCAAGAGAATCCCAAGGGGCGAACTTCCCTAAACTACCTCATAGAACAAAGAGAGAGTTCTATAATCAAAAAGAGTAAACCAAAAAGGTTTTTTGGACAAACTGGCGATCTCTCAGCCAAAGGAAGATAATGTGGATTAAGAAAAACACCATGGTGCACTAGCGTCTCATACGGACTAAAAAGTGAGAATATCCCATAAAACAACTTAGTGACTACTAACAATCAGATTGTTGAGAATTACATAATGCGATAAAGTAATAGAACTGAGAATAAAGTAAAGTATAAATGATAAAGTAGGATAATAGGAGATATAAACTTCTCACAACAATCCAAGTAATGAAGCTTATAGTATGTGAATATCTTCAATACCTACATATGCAAGATCTGGGGAAAATGTTGGTGTGGTATAGGGGTTTGCCTCAACCAAACCCCCGTTTTGGTGTTCCCGCCTCCATGGATAGCCAAATAGATAGATAAAGATAAAAGGAATGAAATGAATGCAAGAGTGATAAAATAAATCCCCACTTAATGAGGAGAACCTATATATCAACTACAAGGCTTAAGGAAGCCAAAGA
The DNA here is from genome assembly GCA_007115665.2 of Sequoiadendron giganteum. NCBI lineage: Eukaryota > Viridiplantae > Streptophyta > Pinopsida > Cupressales > Cupressaceae > Sequoiadendron > Sequoiadendron giganteum. The sequence continues at coordinate 293,496,891 of CM021100.1, forward strand.
GAGCAAGGATGAAAGAGAGGGCTACGAGAGCCAAGATAGCCACAAAGAGCACTGTAAGAGCTTAAGAGTGCTTGAAGCTACTGTAACAAGTGAGAGATTTGTGTAAGAAAGAGAGTAAAGAAGGAAAGGAGAGTGTATGCAAGAGAGAAAGCTCTAGAAGACCAAATAGATTGAAAACACAACTTTTTAAAGAGGGAAAATAAGCTTCTTGAGTGCTTACAAGGCGTCTTGAGCCATTACCACCGAAAAAGGAAGCTGACAAGTGGAAAACATGCTCAAAAATGGTCATTTGAATGTTGATACATCACAGGATGCTAGCATGACATGCGGATGTTTGCATGGCATGCTAGTGTCTAGATGCATCACGTTACAAAATGATGAGAACGGGAAAACACAAGGTTTGACACAAAGCTAACACGTGAATGTAGCTGCTAAAAAGGGGTCATGGGAATCTTGAGAGGGAAAAATTTTGATGTAAGGGCTAAAATAAGCCTACACAAGAACTAAGGGAGTGGACACTAAAGCAGATACAAGAATGTATGTGAAATCGTAAGAGGTTCAATTTAATGACATTACACTAGTATAACCATAAGTTTTCTTCTTTAGTCAAATCGATTTATCTATGTGGTCTCAACATAACTATCCATTTACATAATTATATAGCCCATTATAGTCTATTCTCCAGCATCTCCTTACAACCACTTCCTATAAATTATGATACAAAATACTTTTTTCAATTTCGTTCTGCACCTAGACATGACACTAAGAAGTGAAAAGGTTTGAGACATCTAATTCAATATTTAATTGACCCCAATGTTATTAATATAGTGAGCATGAGCATGAACAATCATGGTCATAATTTTGTAGCTTTCCCTAATAAAAATGTTCAAATCAACACCAACCTATTTTCAACACTTGCGAATGTAAATTTCATAGATTCCTACTTAGATCTTATTTTTTCCATTCATGTGCTAGATATAAATGCCCATCCTACTTCTTCACCATCCAATTCTATAATTGGCATGGTGGATGTTCAACCCCAAGCCCCTCAAGTTGAGATTTTCCTTAAGCCCATCATACAATTTTCCTAAATTGATGTGTATATGGGTGTGTTTAATAGCCCTCTTTACATCCATTCTCTAGTAAACCAAAACTCATTCATGGTGCATTTTGGTAGACCCAAATAGTATGACTTATTTTGTAGTGGAGGAATCCATATACATCCATCAAATATATAAAATTTTGTATGGTCCATATGATGTATATATATTCATCATGCATGTTGGATTTTCTATTCCTACTCTTAGTTCAATCGCTCTTTGAATCTAAGTTGGACCAAAGACCTTGGAAATTCCATTCAGTGTGATTCCCACTTTACACTACTTTCATGACCTATTGGGACATCCTTGTCTCACTATGATATGGGCCATTTCATCCATGGTCCATAAGATTCAATTTTCAACATAATGGAGTGATGCATATTATTTATCATAGGGTAAAAGTACAAACTTGTATCACACTTTTATAAAGAAATCAACCTGACACAAACAAAAAACTTCAAATTTGACTACATAAAAGTTTTCTTTATGTTTTGAATTTCCAAATGATATAAACTAATGAAATGTAGAACTCTTGATGAAGTTTATGCTTGTAATTTTTCAAAAAAATTAAAAATTGTTTTGATAGTTTTTATAAATTTAACAGCGGGTTTTTGAATCATTGAAAATTTTAGGAAAAAGTGGCAGTGAGTTGACATGACAAAAAAAAAGAGAAAATAAATTTATTTTTCCCTATTTTTTTTCAAATAGATAACTTCGATGTATATTTTCGTCATAATAATGTTTTAAAGTCAAACTTACCAAAATTTGCTAGTTTTCACTTGACATCAACTTTTGTCTATTTTTTTTTATCATTTTTTTTAAAAATATACCCTTTTGGAGAGGATTCTCTCCTCTAGTGCACCATATATTTTTCAAAATTATTTAATTTTTATATATATTTTTTTTAAATTCTAATTAGCCTCATTTTTTATTATAACAACCTACTTGCATTATTTTAAAAAAATATATTAAAACTAATCAAAATATTAAAAAAATGATATATTTAGATGCTTGACTTCGAGCTATACAAAAGGGAATTTTTTAGTTTATTAAAAAAATTGATTCTGACTAAAGAAATGTCATTTTCAAGGGGAAATTTTTAAAAAATTCTAAAAATTTCTAAAAAAAGATGAGGTGGCTGCCAACAAAGATACAACATAGATGGTTTCGACTGAAATATTTTTGGTTGAAAGGATTTTGGTTGAAAATGTTTTGGCCAAAACTTTACATGTAAATTGAGGCATGTTTGAAAATTATAAGGGTGTAATGTCGTAAAATTGCACCCCTTGCAATTTCACATACATTCTTGTATCTGCTTTAGTGTCCACTCCCTTAGCATCTTATGTAGGCTCATTTTAGCCCCTGCATCAGCCTTTTTCCCCTCTCAGGATGGTCAACACCCCTTTTTAGCAGCTACCCTTGTGTGTCAGCTTTACATCAAACTTTGTGCTTTTCTCATTTACTTCATTTTGTAGCATGACGTTTCTGGACAATAGTGCATTATGCGAACGTCTATGTGTTGTGCTAGCATCCTATGATGTTTCAATGTTCAAACGACTATTTCTATGCATGTTTTCCACTTGTTGCCTCGTTTTGTCATTAGTAATGACTGGGAATGCCATGTTACGACTCAAGTAGCTTATTTTCCTTCCTTAAATGTTATATTTTCCATCCATTTGGGTCTCTTCCATATCTAGCTTCTCTCCAACCTTGGCTTTGGCATTTCACTCTTGTTATTTTGTTTTCACAACTTCATACAACTTGCTACAACAAAACTTTAATGCTCTCTTTGCAACACTTTTGGCTCTTGTGTCTAGCTATCTTTCTCTCCCTCTTTGGATTCCTTAAGCCTTGCATGTGATACCTTCCTTATCTCATGCTTGTGAGCATCTTGGGATTACATATCCCCTACCATTTGCATCCTTACTTCGTGATATAGGTTTTCCTCCTCAAGCGAGGATTGATTTTATCACTCCTTTTGTGATACGGGTTCTCCTCCTCGAGCAAGGTTTTCTTTTATCACTCATACTTGGTGGTGTGGGTTCTACTCCTAAAGTGGGTTTTTCTTTCACCACATGCTTTGTCCATTTTTGGTTACACTCTCTCTTTCGATCTGGCTTTCTATGGAGGTGGGAACACCAAAATGGGGGTTTGACTGAGGCAAACCCCTATAAAGCCCCAACACTTTCTTCAGATATTACACATGCAGGTTTTGAAGAAATTCATGTGTTGGAGGCTTCATCGCTTGTGTGGTTGTGATCATTTACTTTATTTCTCTTGTTCTCTTTATCATTTCTATTTCGCTCCATTTTAGCTTTATTACATTCTATTATTTTCTAGTACTTTTGAAGTTCTCAGTAATTAGATTGCTAGTATTTTCTGAGCTATTTGTTGTGATATTCTCACTTTCTAGTCCATATGGATGTCTATGTGCTAGAAAGATGTCAGTGTTGTGTTGTTTTCCTAGACCCGTGTTGTCGTCCTTTGGCCGAGAGCCCATCAGTCTATCCAAAAAATATTCATGACCTTCTCTTTCAGATTCTAGAACTCTCATGTTGTTCCTTCAGGTAGTTTAGGGAAATTAGCCCCATGAGGTTCTCTTAATGAAGAGAACTCATGAGTAGCGAATCAACCTTCTCTACATTTTGGTGAACTTGATGTGAACCAAAAAACTAGGAATTTATTTACCCCAACTTGATGGGTTCATAACTTTTCACTCGGTGCTTGGAACTCAGAACCGTTTGCACCATTGGAAAGGTCTCCAATAGGACTAGTTTAGTCCCTAAAATATATGTCTTTGGATATCGAATTTTAGGGACCAATGCAAGTTTCAACCTTAAATTCTGCTCCGAATACCTCCAAAAACATGATTTACTACAACATAGAAAACCCCAAAAAAAATCTAAAAAACTAGATTTTCAATTTTTCTTAGTTCTATCATCAACCAACTTGTTTATTCATTATTTATTATACTTATCTTACTATTTTCAAAATGAATTTAATATCTTCTTTTATGAGTGCAGTATCTAATTATATTCAAAATATTAATAATGTTCCATTTCATGCATGTGATAGTGACTTGGCTTTGCCCATGTTGCTTTGTATCTTTGATCCTTCTCATGAGATTCCTCTTGCTTTGGAAGACATCTTTTTGCAAGAAGATGAAATCATTGATACCTTTCTTAACATTACCCTACCATCCCTTCATTCCAATGCACTCTCTTCTAGAGATGATGCATTTTGTGAATGATGACTCTACACTTCATTCCAATGGACTCTCTTCTAGAGGTGATGCATTGGTGAATGATGAATCTCTTCTCTCTTCCAATGTACTCTCTTCTAGAGACATTGCATTGGTGAATGATGCATCTCCTTCCACATATGATCCTCCCCAAATCAATGTTGAGAATGTTTCTTCAAATAATTATTCCACTAGTTGTGATGAGTCTTTAAATATAATCTATGTCTTTGTTGCCCCTTAAAGGCCTAAGAAACCTATCATTTATCTGACTCTAGCTAGTCCTTATCATGAAAGGGTTTGTTCTATTGATAGTGTTCCATTTGGTAGTGACTCTCCTAATCTTTCTAAGGCTCCCTCTTATAGAGCAGTAGCCCATATAAAAATAGAATTAATGAACAACCAAGTCTTTCTTCAACTCTTAAACCTACAATTGAAGCAACTGGTGGTTACGATCTTGTCGAGCAACTCCAAGTTACTCTAACTAATATCTCACTATGGGACTTGCCTCAGTCTAATCCATTTTACCAAGGTATGCTTAAGGAAGCCTTGAAAATGATCATCTTGCCTTCTTCTGCTAGGGTGGTAGATGCTGATGTGTTGATAGATTATATTTGTGCGGATTTGCCGAATACTACGTTCTATCCATAGGAACTCCTTCCTTTGGAAGTAAAAAAGAAAGTATATCCTCTAATGATTATAGTTAACATTAATAATATCCGTATTAGATGTACTCTCATTGACGTTGGTTTGATGCTCAATGTATGAAGCATTGATCTACTACCTAAGATTAATATATTTTTTGATGAATTTTCCAGCTATCTATATTAAAAGAGATAAAGTTACAAAATTCACAAAAAAGGGTTGGGTGGTAGGAAAGCACACCCTGAAAGTCACATGGGCCTAGCCCAGCAAAAATCAACTAAAGTCACATGGGCCTAGCCCAGAAATAAAATAACAGAAAAAAAATTATGCAGCTAAAGCAGTATCAGTAGATCCTGGGGGATCCTGGTCATCCAGATTTTTTCCCCATACATCAACGGGGTTAGAAGTAACATTAGGAGGGGCACCCCAACCATCATCATTCTTATCTTCTTTATCTTTATCCTCATGCCGAGGGGAGATTGCGAGAGCAAGCCGTGGAAATATTTTACCAGTGGAGGGCCAGCCAGTGCCAGAGTCAGGAGGAGCATCTGAAGGCCACCCAAAACCGCCACCACTGCTCCTCGGCACACCACTAGAGTGCCAGCCTTGACCAGGACACGGTGGAGGAGAACGAGCCCGACTGGGAGGCCGAGAATCCCTCCGAGGAGGAGGCTGGGGATGGGCCCGCGTGGAATCACTCTACTTCCGGCCTCGAGAGGGCGACCAGCGGCAGAAGGAAGAGGGCGAGTTAGGAATCTGAGCCACAGTACAAGGGGCATTGCCCCAGTGGTCTAGGAGAACCTGCAGGTGAGCCACTTCCAGTGCAACCTTGTTGGCTTGCACTTGAATCTGTAACATAATATTAGAGCATATAACAGCTTTAGCATAAAGAGATACATTAATAGCTAAATGCGAATGAGCAAAAATACAAGCATTTCTATCTTTCTAGATACTAAAAAGGATTTCCACTCTGAAAGTGTGCCAAATCTGTGTGAACTTAGCCGGGGTTCCAAGCGGGTCCCCCAACAGAACCATATGCCACAAAAAGGGTTCAGGCCTAAAGGGCTGAAAGAAATCATGAATCCAAGTCTAGAACTGCTGAGCTCTGGGACAAAACCAAAAAAGATGCTTGAAGCTTTTAGGCTCCCCACAAAATGGGCAGCGAGGGTCAGAGACCCCCAAATGAATCAGCTGAGAACCCATAGGCAAGCCTTGGAAAAGAATACACCAAGCAAAGTGGGCCAACTTCGGATTAACAATTGTAGAACAAATGTCATCAAACCTCCTGCGCCAAGTAAAGGTCGAGGAGTTAAGAAGCCACCTCTGGTTCAAAGAGCTGAGCATAGGGAAATGGGGTGAAAGCCACCTGTAACCGAGCCACGGCTTGTAGCGCCTTAGAGGAGTATCTGGAAACCATTTCCAGTCTTTCCACCAAGGTTTTTGCCCATGAATACCAACTTTGTGAAGAATCTCTACCGGAATGGCATTCACCAGTCCGTCAAAAGTAGGATGGTCCTGGTTTTGAAGGTTGTAATGAGCTTTAAAAGCATCCCACTGCAAAATACTCATGGTAGGCCAGTGGAAGAGCTGGTGCAAGGTCTGAATGTATTTCTTATGAAATCAGAGAGCTTTGAGCCAAGGCGACTTGGCCAAGGGTTGACCATTTTGGGCCAAAAGGGGAGACCACCAGAGATTATGCTAGTTGATGGAAAGCCCATCACGAAACCCGGCCCCAGCCCAACGGAGCCAAGGCTTGACATTTTCCCAAGAACGTCAAATGCTTTTAGCCACAAAGGAGCCTATAATTTGGATCGGCTCCCTCATAACCAGAAGGGTTTGGAAGCTGATACCTTTCTAGGCGGGTCTGTGAATAGGAAACCCAAACTGAATACAATGTCTAAGGAGAATTTTCTAGGCTTCATCCCCAGTAAGCGCACGGATGATCCATTTGACACAGAGGGTAGTTTCCTGGCATTGAGTGGAAAGCAAGCTGAGCCCTCCCGACTCCTTGGGAAGACAGCAAAATTCCCAAGCGACCCGATGAAAGCCCTTATGGGTCTCAAAAGAGGCCCAAAGAAAATCGTGGAGCAACTTCTCAAGCCTGTTGTAGACTACTTTAGAAGGAGCCCAACAAGAAGAATAGTAGACGTGGGTGGCAGCCAAGATTTTAGAACACACTTGGAATTTGCCTGCCAGTGATAGAGGCTTGGTAATCCAATAGGCCAGCTTGTGCTCAACTCTGGAGAGCACGGCTTGCCAGAGCTCCCGCGGGGGAGCCTGGAAGGTGAAAGAAATGCCCAAGAAGTGAAAGATTTCCCCTTGACTAATCCATTTCCAGTTATAGGGTTGAAGCCATGCAGGAGTGGGAAGCACAGACTGTTTGTTGCACAATGTTTTATGCCATTGAATTGCAGATCCTGAAGCAAGACAAAAAGTGTCAAGGCATTCAAGGGCAGCAGTGATCGATCCTTCGTCCTCTAAAAGAGTGAGAAAGGAGTCATCAACAAAATGCCCATTGACAAGCTGCTCTTGAGAGTCTGGGAGAGTGATTCCTTTTACACGTTGTTGGGAGATAGCATTAGCAAGGAGATATCCAAAACCCTTAGCTGCCAAAACATACAAGGTAGGGGCAAGAGGGCATCCCTGGCGAATAGAATGAAAAAGGCCAAAAGCAGAGGACTAGCGGCCATTAATGGAGATGCAAGCCGAGGCATCGAAAAAAAGCATGCGAACAGACTGAGGAAAATTGGCTTCAAAACCCAATGCCTGTAACATCGCAAGAATGAAAGGCCATTCAATACGGTCATAAGCTTTAGCAAAATCGATTTTAATAAACATAGCTTTCTGGTTCGAATGCCGAGCCCACTCCATGCCTTCCCAAACAGCAATAATGTTGTCAAGAATGAACCTGGATTTGATGAATCCAATCTGCTCGGGACGTACAATCTGAGGTAAGAGGTGGTGGACTTTCAAAGCCAAGGCTTTGGCAATAATTTTATAAGAAACATTTAGAAGCGTGATGGGCCGCCAATTACAAATATCCTCTGGATCTCCAGACTTAGGTATGAATTTAATATTGCCTTCATTTATTAAATTGCCTAAAGAATTGTTGTGAAAGGTTTCAAGATAAACATAATGAAGGTCAGTCCCAATACAGTTCCAAAGCACTTTATAGAATTCACAGGGGAAACCATCAATCCCAGGAGCCTTATCATCGGTCATGGAGGAAACAGCTTCCTTGAGATCATCAATTGTTAATAATTGATCACAAAAATTAATCTGGGCTGAAGAAAGCCTATGTGGCACAACACCAAGGCAGCTCTGAAGGGCTTGCTGGCGCGCAGGCGTGGGGTCCTGAGCCATGAAAACTTGCTCATAGTGACGCACAAAAGCCTGGAGAATGTCAGGTAGCTCAGAGAGCACTTGATTACCATCTTTGATGGCTTTAATGTCTGAGGAAGAGTGCCTAGCACAAAGAGCCAAAAAAAACTCTTTGGAGGCACAGTCCCCAATTTTGAGCCAGTGGAGCCAAGCCTTGACTTGAGTGCCCCTGGCAGAATAGCTATCTGCCACTTGCTTCTGGTGTCTTAAATCCGCCACCCAGACTTGACGTGACGGGGAGAAAGGACAAGCCGCTAAGGCCTCCGTAGCAACACGCAAGTCAGCAGTGGTGGCCTCATAGGAGCGCCGACGGAAGATAGCAAGCTGTCGCCCATAAATGTGCAAGAAGCGTGCAGTACGAATAATAGCATCATTCCACCAAACAATCCAGCCTGTATTGCCAGATAGATGGCACTCTAAATTCCACACTCGAAGAATGTGGGCCATGGTGGGCTTGTGCCGGAGAAAAGACGTGTTCAAGAAGAATTGAGTCTTGCACGTGCGAGGTTGCCAAGATTCCCACTCAATGCAAAATTGAATGGGAAAGTGATCCGAAAGGCTCACATCCATTAACGGCTTCACAGGAAAGGTAGAGCTTTTGAAAGAAAAAAAAGATTATGCCGAGATCATGGCACGATCAAGGTGCTTAAAGACTCTGTTAGAACTAGCCCTGTAATTACACCAAGTGTGCCAGAGGGAATGAGAATGACGGTAACCCAGATTGGGATTAAAAAGCCCCAATTTATTGCGCACGTAAAGCCACGCCTCCCTTTCGCCCGCAGCCCAACGAAAAGGCATGGTGCCATTTTTATCATACGCCATTTCAACTATGTTGAAATCCCCACAGAGCAACCAAGTGGCAACTGGAAAAGAGTCGACAAGCCAGTGCCAAAGTAAGCAGCACTCCACAGCATCATTAGAGGCGTAAATATTAATAATGCCGAAGGAATGGTTCTCAATATTGAGAAGTATCCAGACAGCCCACTGGGAGGGATCCACCCCATGGTCAACCACATAAGGAAGCAACCGCAGAGCCAAGAGAGTAGCAGCTCCACCACGACCACCCTCATGCAGGGTACAAAACATAGTGCTGGCTGGCCAAATAGAGTGACAAGCCGAAGCAATCGAAAAATTTGAAATTTTAACTTCCTGGAGACAAAGCACTTCAATCTCTAGATAGTTCTTCAAAGTATTCCTAACAGAATACTTCCTTGAGAGGTCTGTGAGACCTCAAACATTCCATGAGAGAAAATTCATGGAAAATCTTCAATACTTGCAGAATCCTGGTCCTCTTCACCCAAGGAAGAGAAGCTATTCTTCAAAAATTCTTATGGAACTAAACCCAGTTGAATAGAGGGGGAAAATCTCCATTTTTCTGGCATATATTCACCTTCTTCCAGTGGAGGAGACCAGCTGCGAGAGCGCCATTGGGTTTCCACAATGGCGAACAAAGTCGGTTGAGCACATAAAACTGTAGCAACCTGGGGCACGGCTTGCGGCCTGGGCTATAAAACAACAGAAGCCACTCCTCAGGGAGTGGCAATCCCCTTCGCTGAAGGGTTTGAAACCTGCTGGGGCAAATCTGGGGCTTTGGGAGCCGACCCAGAACCATGCGACTTATTTTTTTGGCTGGTGACCATGGTCCATTTTGAGTCCACCTTAGCTAAAGGCTCTATTTGACGAGGCTTTTCAGCACCCCGTGGCTAAGAAACAGTACGAGGAACTGACAAAGGGCAGTCCCTGATCTTGTGATCAGCTGATTGGCACCAATAGCACGTGTTGGGAAGGTTAAAATATGTGATTTTCTAGGAGTGGCAAATATCCCCGATTTGAAGGTCAACAAACTCTTTCAAATCCTTAGATAAATCAACTTCCACACAAACCCTCTTTTGAGGACGGGCTTGAAAGAACTTATCAGGTTCAATGCAAACAACCTTCCCCAGAGAGGAAGCAATATGATGCAGGAAGAGCACACATGGCAAGGGCAACCTGAGAAACTCAATCCAGACCAGAACACGCATTTTGGTGTCCTCTGAGACAGCAAAATCCTAGGTCCAAGACTAGAAAACCAATAAGGAGGAATGGACATACCAGGGTCCATGACCCAGAATAGCTTGGACATGATTGACTTCCGCAAAGCCAAACAAGAAAAAACCCTTGGTCAGATTTTGGACCATATCAAGGCGGACCCCATGAGGGACCCAAGCCTTGTTAACCTAGTCTTTTAGCACACTTTTGGGGTGAGTCCTCCCAACAAAATAACCCACAATGGTGTGTTGTTCCAACCATTGACATGCAGAATCAAGATCAGGTAAAGGTAAAACTACATCAGCAGAGGCGTCAGAATGCTTACCTCGTGAAAGACTTTCGGAACAAATTTCCGAGGGCATTTGTTCAGTGGGAGAGCCATTAAACTGTGCCGACGAACCACTAACACCAGCAAAAATTGTCGAGTTAGAGCCGATTGAAGGCATAATAAATCCCTAAACCGCAGTAAATGCGGTCGTACTCAATGAAGGAAACAATTTCCTGCACAAGAAGTGTAGTATGACGTAGGAGGGGTCACAAATGACCTCGGGAAGCACAAAACCCTAGCAGAGCTCATGCACTACCAGTTTCTTTTTTCTCTAAATAAATTTCAGTAATCAAATTAATATATTGTTTCATGTTCTCTTAGTGCTTCTTCTGTTGAGATTCATGGGTTCGATAATGTCAGTCGACAAGCCCTAGGCACGATAGTCTTGCCTTTGAGGTTAGGATTCATTACCATACCTACCCTTGTATATGTTATGTCAAAAAAATTACCATATAACCTTCTTCTTGGTAGATTGTGAATTCATGCTATGGGTGCAGTCTCATCTACCTTGCATAAATCAATAAAGTTCATTTGCAATAATCAAGTAGTCACAATCAAGGTTAAAGTTGATGTTATGTTCTTAAATGTGAGATGGAAACCGTTGGTCATATTTTGGTTGTGCCTACTCTTATTCCTTCAGTGTCTTCCAATTTTTTGATGTTTACTCCAGCAATACCTACATCAAAGGATACTCTTGAGATAGATGTCCTTGAAGAAGATCCTTTTGAAGCAAGAAATCTTTTAAAGTCTGCTCCTTCTACCTCTTCTCAAAGGAATGCATGTCTTGGTGATTATTGGAGTTCTCTAGAATTTACATAATCCTCCATTGGGGAACATAAAGTTGACCCAATCCACTCAAGCATTTCGTTAACATCATCCAAACCTGCTATCAAAGATGGGTATTCTTTTGCATCGCAAGATAGTGGGAACATAAATTGTAATGTTCTTAGTGTTGTTCCTCCTTCTAAGGAAGATTACACTTCTGCTAAAGAGGATAATGTTGGAAGTCCTATTAAAAAGGATGATGGCAATCCCATAGAGGAGTATGATCTCCCTTGCTCGAATAATCCTCTCTATGAAGATCCTCCTTCTTCTCAAGATTTGCAAACATGTTATGGCCTCAGATTTAAGCTTGTATCCAAATATGGCTATGGGCGTAAAGGTTGTGGGCATAATGAGCAAGGAATTTAGGTCACTATAGAATGCACACCTCACAAGCGTAATTTGGGGCTTGGTTACTCGAATGAACAATCTAAGAAGAAACCCTGGTTCAATGTTGACATGATGTCCACTCAACCTCATTCTCATAGATTGGTGCATCCTCTTTTGTCTTCTATGTTTGTATCTTCTTCTTGTGAGCAGTCAAACTTTTCTCCACAAGAGAAAGGGTTGCTTCCTACTCCTCATTATCTTTTTGAGCAAGAGCATATTTTTTTGAGGCTTCTAAAATCCCACTTGATTACTCTTCCTCCTACACGCAAGAAATATCACAAACATGATAAAGAAAAACATTATTTTTATGCATACCATCGAGTGCTTGGTCAATCCACTAGTGAATGTAAGGCCTTGAAGGAAAAAATACAAAAAATTCATGATTTAGGTGTCATCACTCATGTGTTTATTGATGCACCTACCTCTTCTTCAAACGATAAGCGATATCGAGGTTTACCTCTATCTTGAATGTTCCAAGTATCTTGCATGGTTCTCCTCCCCTATATGTTGGGGGTAGTGATAACTTATGTTGAAGATGTGTTTCCTTCTCAAAGGACCCCATATATTCTCCATGTCTTTCAATTGAATCATCCCTTGAGTGGACCCCTTTTCTTTTGAAGGGTTCCTGAGGGACCCCCCTTTGAAAGCTTTTCTCTTAAATGAATTCTATGGTGTCTAGCTTGGGGGCAGCTTGACTAAACCTCACTTTTCAAATAGTGCATCCCTTGAGTGGACCTCTCCTCTTTTGAAGGGTTCCTAAGGGACCCATTGGAAAGATTTATAATTTTTTAATGGTCTCTATGATTTTCCGCTTGATTGTCTGCGTGGTCGATTTGTTTTCAGACATGTCATTTTACAGGTGTGCCTATAAAGCCGCTTTCTAATACGACTCTATGGAGTCTCCTTCCTTTGGGTTTCCTCCATGTGAGATATCTTGGGGGATGCCTCCTTGTAGGTTTGTGGGTCTGTAAGGCGCTTATTCCTTTGGGTTTCCTCGATGTGAGAGATCTTAGGGGTTGCCTCCTTGCAAGTCTGCGGGCCTATGAGACACTTATTCCTTTGGGTTTCCTCCTCGAAAGAGATCTTAGGGGATGCCTCCTTGCAAGTCCGTGGGTCTCTAATGCACTTTCATCTAGGTTTCCTTCATGTGAGAGATCTTGGGGGATACCTTCTTACAGGTCTACGAGCCTGTAAGGTGCATACTTCATGAGGCTCTCTTCATGTGAGAGATCTTGGGGGTTGCCTCCTTGCAGGTGTGCAAGCTTGTGAGAAACTTACTTATTTGGGTTCCCTTCATGTGAGAGATCTTGAGGGATACCTCCTTGCAAGTCTGTGGGCCTATAAGATGCTTTCATCTTGCGCGATTTGTCCATTGTTGGTCTGAGGGCCTTCAGTGTACTTTGTTCAATTTTGTAGTTTCATGGAGCTATGGAGTCCTTTTTTCAAACCTCTCCTTGGGTTCGAGGACCTGTAGATCCATCTCTCTTGGAATTTTCATTCCTTTCTAGCTTCTCCATATTTCTCTTAAATTCTTTTATCTCTTCTCTTCTCTTTTGTATATACCAGATCGAAGATCTACATCTTCTTCATCTTGAGTATTTTCTCTTTCTCTCTTAGACATCTTAAATTTCTTATATGTATTATTTTTAATTTGAGGATGATGCATATTACTGAGACAAAATTTTACATCGAAGTCTCTTTCACTTTTCTAACTCAAATCCTTTAGTTTTTGTGTGCTAACATGGTTGTCTAGTGTAGGTTTTTCTTGTCTAATGAGTTTTTTTTGCAGGTCTTTAGCCTGGGGGCATAATTTTTTGTTTTGTAGAATTGTATGCTTCCTCTATAGTATTATTTTTGCATAATGATGTTATTTATGTTTAGTAGATTTCCTTTAGCGTGCATATTAGTGTAGATTCATATGCCTGCTAAAGTGGGGGCAAAATGTAATGTTGTAAAATTGTACCCCTTGCAATTTCACATACATTCTTGTATCCACATTAGTGTCCACTCCCTTAGCATCTTGTGTAGGCTCATTTTAGCCTCTGCATCAGCCTTTTTCCCCTCCCAGGATGCTCAACACCCATTTTTTTCAACTACCCTCATGCGTCAGCTTTACATCAAACTTTGTGCTTTTCCCATTTACATCATTTTGTAGCATGAAATTTTTGAACACTACCATGCCACATAGAGTTATGTGCACCGCGCTAGCATTCTACGATGTTTCAATGTTCAAATGACCATTTCCCTACATTTTTTCCACTTGTCATCTCCTCTTGTCAGCATGATAACAGCTGGGAACGCCTTGTAACGACTCAAGTAGCTTCTTTTCCTTCCTTAAATGCTATCTTTTCCATCCACTTGGGTCTCTTCTATCTCTAGCTTCTCTCAAGCCTTAGCTTTGGCATTTCTCTCTTGTTATTTTTTTTGCATAGCTTCATACAACTTGCTACAATAGAACTTCCACGTTCTCTTTGCAACACTTTTGAATCTTGTGGCTAGCTATCTTGCTCTCCCTCTTTGGATTCCTTAAGCCTTGCATGTGATACCTCCCTTATCTCATCCTTGTGAGCATCTTGGGATTCCATATCCCCTACCATTTTCATCCTTACTTCATGATATGGGTTTTCCTCCTTGAGTGGGGATTGCTTTTATCACTCTCTTTTGTGATACGGATTCTCCTTCTCGAGCAGGGTTTTCTTTTATCGCTCATACTTGGTGGTGTGGGTTCTACTCCTGAAGAAATTTTTTCTTTCACCACACACTTTGTCCATTTTTGGTTACACTCTCTCTTTCTATTTGGTTGTCCATGGAGGTAGGAACACCAAAATAGGGGTTTGACTAAGGCAAACCCCTATACAGCCCCAACAGTTTCTCCAACTATTATGCATGCAAGTTTTCAAGACATTCACATGCTAGAGGCTTCATCACTTGTGTGGTTGTGAGAATTTCCTTTCTTTCTCTTGTTATCTTTATCATTTCTATTTTTCTCCATTTCAGTTTTATTAAATTATGTTATTTTCTAGTACTTTTGAAGTTCTCAGTAATTAGATCGCTAGTAGTTACTGATCTATTTGTTGTGATATTATCACTTTCTAGTCTGTAAGGATGCCAGTGTGCCACAGAGATTCCAGTGCACCACGATATTGTCCTAGACCCACGTTGTAATCCTTTGGTCAAGAGCCCATTAGTTTGTTTAGAAAATATTCATGACCTACTCTTTCATATTCTAGAACTCTCATGTTGTTCCTTGAGGTAGTTTAGGGCAATTCGCCCTATGAGGCTCTTTGAATGAAGAGAACTCATAAGTAGTGAATCCCCCTTCTGTACAAAGGGAAATTTTGAAAATTATAGTTTTGGCCGAAAGTGTTTTTCCTGAATCTATATGTGCCATATATAGGCCACATAGTTTTGGCCAAAACTATTTCACTTGAAACTATTTAGGGAAAAACTTTTTTTCTCAAAACTATTTAACTGGCCAAAAGTGTGACATAGATTTGTGCTCTTACCCCATAGTTAGTGTTAACCAATGGCCATTGAGGACAAGTTTTCACTTGATTATTTTCGGTCTACTCCATTTGGTTCCCTTTGAATCCATATCACTTTTGAATTCAAAGTTAAAAATATCAAGTGAGTTGGATTCCTTTTCCTGTTCCCTCTTCTACTCCACTAGCTCATCACATGGTTACTCAACCTATAGTGATTGCTCTTATTCCTCCCCCACCCCTAGGATGTGTTGGATGTTGTGGTTGTATTGCTGATATGTGGTTTTCATTGATGTCAACACTATTAGCATTGGTGATGCTTAAGGCTATATATGTCGAGGAGATTGAGAAAATTGTAATAAAAATATTGCAGGCAGCCAATGAAGGTGAGAAGGTTAGAGTGTTGGAAAGTTTTGTACGCTAATAATCAGAAGGTGCACATTAAATGTTTTTTTTTTATTCTATCTAGTATGTTGTTCAAAATTTTTAGTGGCACACATCAAGAATTGAGGAAGCTCCGAAGTTCTATGTTAATACAGATATTCAGTTACTATAGCAAGTGTTTTTGGAAGAAGCGAATGAAATTATGGAAACATCAATTGTTGTGCATGTTCATGTGACATTCATGGATGATTCTAGATTGTGCTATATCCTTGTTGCACATCTGCATTGATTGGTGTGATCGTGATTGGAGATTTTTTTGATGTGTGCTTGAGTTTTCATGTTCTTGGCTGACATGTTGGTGGTAGCATGTTGCGGATCCTCATGGATTAATATTTTATTGCTTGGCATGTTCAAAGGTTTTTATTTGGGTCCTCACTATGTTGTGACCAACTTGTGTTGGTGTGCATTAAGATTTACTTATGTATTAAAGCCTACAGTTGCAATTTATTCTTTATTTGTGACCGATAGAGTAGTTTATGTAAATCCATGTAGCGGATATATAAGAGCGATTTTTTTCCTCATTTGTATGTATGATCACTGTGTGTTTGTGAAGTAAATCTATGAATAAATATCAAATCATTCAAGAGAAAAGAAGAGTGTGAAATAAATTTAGCAGAGTGTAGAATTCTTTATGTGCTTAACTGGAACTGTCATCAGGCTTTTGTAGAAGCTAATTTCTCAGTTCAACCTCATCAAATGGATTTAATCTGATTATTGTATGTAAGGAAGTGAGCCTGAATGCATGTGCATTCCCTATTTATTCTTGATTATACTTCTAATAGGGTATAATCCTGTGGACTAACATTCACCATGGTTTTTCCTCTAACAGGGTTTCTACATATAAAAATCTTAGTGTTCATGTGTCTTTGATGTGTTATTGATTTATGCCTACATTATTAATCATCATATCCAAATTTAAAGGTTGATTAATTTTGAATAAGTTTGATTTTGGTAACATTTGATTCACCCCCCCTCTCAATTGTTTATTCTTGGTTTGCCAACAATTGATATCAGAGTCAGTTCCTCTTAAGGAAAAGCTTAACAACTTGAGGTGATCTGAGATGGAATCATACAAGAAGGAGTTTCCTAGATTCGATGGAGAAAACTACTCTCTGTGGAAGGTCAGAATGGAATTTCATTTGAAGTGAATTGGTGAGCCTTTTTGGAAGATTCCAAAGAATGGATATACTATCCCTCATAATGTTCCATCTACTATTGATGAAGTCGAAGAAGCTGAAACAAATACCAAGGCTATTGAAGCATTGTTGAGTGATTTGATAGATTCAAAGATGTCAAATGTGTTAGGTTTGAAGACTGCACATGATATCTAGAAAAAATTGAAAACATTGTATGACAGAGATCCACTAGTGAAAAGTGCTAAGCTACAGAGTCTAAAAGGCAAGTGGGATGACATGAAGATGAGTGAAGACGAGAACATCCTTTCTTTCTCTCAACTGGTAAATGAACTAGTGATGAGCATTAGATGTGTCAGTGGAGTCTTGGATAAAGAATAAATTGTGGCTAAGATACTTAGATCTGTGCATCCTTCCTACAAAGCAAAAGCTCATGCTATTGATGAACTTAGGATAGTGACAAATGTGACAAGAGACATGTTGATTAGAAAAATTGCTACCTTTGGGTTAAGTGAATTTGGTGAGTCTACTCCTAAGACAAAATCTGCATTTAAAGCTATTGTATCTAGGAAAAATAAGTAGAGATATGATCTAAGAGAGAGTTCCAAAAAGACATTCAAGTATGAAGATGAGATGAAACAGATTGAAGATGAAGAAAGAGAATTAGAAGAACTAGAAGCATTGATTGTGAAAAGAGAAGCTAGAGGTCATGGTAAGTACAAAGGAAATTTACCTATTAAATGTTTTTCTTGAGGTAAAATAGGTCATTTTACATCAAGGTGTCTTGAAAGAGTGTCCAAATATAAACCTAAAAAATATAGATTTCAAAAGAAATTCTATTATGTTGAAGAAGGTGTTACTGATGATGAATCTGATAAAGAAATTGGAAATGAAGATGAGTGGATATTTATTTCTATCAAAGAAAATGGTTAGGTGTCCACTAAATCTGTTAGTAATGTGAATGTTGAGAAAGCTCTTGCAACAAAAATTGAAGAAAAGGATGAGTGGGTAATTGACAGCGGATGCTCACATCATATGACTAGTGATAAAAGAAAATTTGTAAGCTTGGAAAACTATGATGGTGGTGTTGTAATATTTGGAGACAACACTTCTAGTGTGATTCATGGCAGAGGCACTATTTATTTTGGTGGTAAGCACAATATTGACAATGTTCTTTATGTAGAAGTCTTAAAGCATAACTTGTTGAGTGTTGGATAGATGGTAGACAAGGGTTATAATCTTTAGTTCAAGGATGGTAAGTGAAGGATAAGGGGAACTTCTGGAAATGTGATTGCTTCAGGAACAAAGACAAGAGGTAATATTTTTCACTCAAGTGCTACCAATGAAAGTTGTTTAATTGCTCAAGTTGATGTAAGTTGGTTATGGCATAGGAGGTTGTGTCATGTGAGCTTTGATAACATTGTCAAAATAAGTTCTTCTCAAGCCGTCAGAGATCTTCCCAAAATATTAAAGCATACTAACACTATGTGCAAGGAATGTCAAATGGGAAAATAGACTAGAAATTATTTTCGAAGCAATCAGTATAACTCTAATGGAGTACTGGATTTGATACATACTAACTTATGTGGTCCCTCTAGAATCAAAAGTCTTCAAGGTGAAAGGTACTTTATGTTGATTATTGATGATTACTCTAGAATGATATGGGTTGCTTTCTTAAGAGAAAAACATGAAGCATTAGAAAAGTTCAAAAGCTTCAAAGCTATGGCAGAAAATGAGACAGGTCAAAAGATCAAATTCTTAAGGTCAGACAGAGGTGGTGAATTCACTTCCCAAGAATTCAATTCTTTCTGTGAAGAACATGGAATCCAAAGACAACTATCTGCCCCCCAGACCCCTCAACAAAATGGAGTGGTTGAAAGGAAGACCATAACCATTCTAGACACTACTAGAACCATGATGTTGGAAGCAAATGTTCCTCAATTCTACTGGAGAGAGGCTATAAGTATTGTTGTGTACACTATAAATTATGTAAATGTCAACAGTAATTCTGGCAAGACCCCCTTTGAGCTATGGTTTGGTTATAAACCTACTATCAAGTATTTCAAAATATTTGGAAGCAAATGCTACATTAAGAGAGATGATGATATGGGAAAATTTGATGCTAGAAGTGATGAAGGAATCTTTCTAGGTTATTCTACTAAGCGTAAAGCTTATCGGTGCTTTAATAAAAGGTTCAAGAAAATGGTTGAAAGTGCAAATGTAAAAGTTGATGAAGATATTGACAGACCATCGATATGTAGTGGATATGATTCAGATGATCACCATGATAGCACTAACAGTGGAAATAATGTTAAGATATAGAATCAACTTCAAATTGTTTCAGTGAACCAAGGGAATCAAGAAGTATAAACTAGTGGAAGCACAGAAGAAAGAACACAAGAAACGAAAGTTAGAGAAAGTCCTAAAGTTCCAAAGTATGTCAGGAAAAATCATTCTAATATTTAGATCATAGGAGATAAGAACAAAGGTGTGCAAACTAGAAGAAGAATTTTAGAGGAGTATTCTTTAATTTTCAAAACAGAGCCTAGCAATATCAATTAAGCATGCAAAGATGAATATTGGATGGAAGCCATGGAAGAGGAACTAATGCATATAGAGAAAAATGATACATGAGAACTTGTTCCTAGACCTCAAAACAAAAATGTGATTGGAACCAAATGGGTGTTTCAAAATAAGTTGAATGAATAAGGTGAAGTGGTCAGAAACAAAGCAAGACTGGTTTGCAAAGGGTACTCACAGATGGAAGGTATTGATTCTGAAAAAACTTTGGCCCCTATTGCTAGAATTGAAGCTGTAATATTATTTCTTGTTTATGTTGCTTTTAAAAATTACAAAGTCTATCAGATGGACGCAAAGTCAGCATTTCTAAATGGTGACCTAGAAGAAGTATATGTTGAGCAACTAGATGGATTTCAACTGACTGATGAAAAATACATGGTATGTCGATAGAATAAATCTCTATATGGACTTAAGTAAGCTCCTAGAGCTTGGTATGTTATATTGGATAAATACTTGTTGAAACTTGGATTCAATAAAGGTACTGCTAATAGCAATCTATATTTCAAGTTGGATTAGAATAAAGAGTTGATCATTGAAGTCTTTGTTGATGACATTATTTTTGAAGGTGATGATGATTTGTGTATGAATTTTGTTGATGAAATGAAAAGTGAGTTTGAAATGTCAATGATTGGAGAACTAAAATTCTTCCTAAGATTACAAATCACTCAGTTAGATGATGTAATCTTTATATCTCAATCCAAATATGTAAAAGAGTTATGGAAAAAGTTTGGCATGGAAGAATCAAATCCAATTGGTACACCCATGGTGACTGGATGCAAACTTACACAAAATGATGATTCTTCTAAAGTAAATCAAACAAGATATAGGTCAATGATTGGTGGATTACTCTACTTGACTCAGACCGAGCCAGATATAATGAATATTGTATGCATGTTGCTAGATATCAAGCTGATCCAAAAGAGTCTCATGTAACTGCTGTAAAAATAATCTTCAAATACCTAAAAGGAACAGTTGACTTTGGTCTTTGGTATCCTAAGGATGATGATCTTACTTTGAATGCCTTTACTGATGCAGATTGGGCAGGAGATCTGGATAATAGGAAGAGTACTAGTGGTGGTGCATTCTTCCTAGGGAAGAAGTTGGTATCTTGGCTAAGCAAAAAGAAGAATTATGTTTCCTTATCTACTGCGGAGGCATAATACATTGTTACTACCAACAACTATACTCAAGTATTGTGGATGAAGCAGATGCTGAAAGATGTCAGAATTGAGTATGAAGAACCCATTTCTATATTCTATGATAACTCAAGTGCCATAAACATTTCTAAAAATGTAGTATTTCATTCAAAGACAAAGCATATATCCATCAAATATCACTTCTTGAGAGATAAAGTAAGTGAAAAATAGATTAGACTGGAGTATGTACCTACCAAGGAGTAAATTACAGATATCTTTACTAAGCCATTGCCTAAGGATACTTTTGAGTACCTCAGAGGAAATTTAGGGGTGACTTCCCCTCCTGATCAGAACTAAGTGATGTAGGTCCTTGCATCAGTCCGTGAATTCATAGCCATATCTTATTCCAGATTGATGTTGTTGTGGCTGCTACTCAGGGGGAGTAGTCAGATGTGCTAAATATGTGGTTAAGAGCTTATGTACCTTTGCCATTGATGTCAAAGGGGGAGAAGAACAATGTTAAAAACTCTTGAAGAAAGGGGGAGAAGAGTCAAGAAAGGGAGAGAAGAGCTATGAGAGAAGAACTGCAGAACAAAGTGAGATAAGTGAACAGTCAGTTGTGTTGATGGTCTTTTTCGCATCATGTGTTGCCATCAATGCCAAAGGGGGAGATTTTTGGATGTTGTGGTTGTATTTCTAATATGTGGTTGTCATTGATTTCAACATTATTAGCATTGGTGATGCTTAAGGATGTATATGTCGAGGAGATTGAGAAAATTGTAATAAAACTATTGCAAGCAGCTAGTGAAGGTGAGAAGGTTAGAGTGCTAGAAAGTGTTGTACGCTGATAATTAGAAGGTGTGGATTAAAGGGTTTGTTGTTGATTCTATCTAGTGTGTTTTTCAAAAGTTTCAGTGGTACACATCAAGAATCGAGGACACTACAAAGTTATGTATTTCTACAGTTATTTAGTTACTATAGCAAATGTTTTTGGAAGAAGCAGATGAAATTATGGCAACATCAATTGTTGCGCATGTTCCTGTGACGTTCATGGATGATTCTAGATCATGCTCTATCCTTGTTGCATGTCCACATTGATTGGTGTGATCGTGATCAAAGATTTTTCTGATTTGTACTTGAGTTTTCATGTTCTTGGCTGACATGTTGGTGGTAGTGTGTTACGGATCCTCATGGATTAATATTTTATTGCTTGGCATGTTCAAAGGTGTTTATTTGGGTCCTCACTATGTTGTGACTGACTTGTGTTGGTGCACATTAATATTTACTTATGTATTGAGGCCGAAAGTTGCAATTTATTCTTTATGTGTGGCTGACAGAGTAGTTGATGTAAATCTATGTAGCGGATATATAAGAGAAATTATTTTCCTCATTTGTATGTATGCTTAGTGTGTGTTTGTGAAGTACATGTGTGAATAAAGATCAAATCATTCAAGAGCAAAGCAGAGTGTGAAATAAATTGAGAAAAGTGTGGAAGAGTTTGAGCAAAGTGTGTAGAAGTCTTTATGTGCTTAATCGAAATGGTCATCAGGATTTTATAGAAGCTAATTTCTCAGTTCAACCTCATCAGATGGATTTAATCTATCATTATTATATGTAAGGTAGTGAGCCTTCCTTTGAGCAGTGTGCTCTAGGTAGTGTGCTTGAATGCATGTGCATTCCCTATTTATTCTTCATTATACTTCTAATAGGGTATAATCATGTGGACTAACATCCACCATGGTTTTTCCCCTAACAGGGTTTCTACGTATAAAAATATTGGTGTTCATGTGCCTTTGATGTGTTATTGATTGATGCCTGCACTCTTAATTATCATATCTAAGTTTAAAGGTTGATTAATGTTGAATAAGTTTGATTTTGGTAACAACTAATTCATCCCCCCTCTTAGTTATCTATTCTTTTTTTTTCCAATAGGATGGATCGAGGAAAGAAACCTTAGCTAGTTAACCTCGCACGTTCTTCTTCTTTATTTGAAAAATGAAATAGTTGAAACTAATTAGCTTGATTGTGTACGACCTAATGTCAAGACACTACTAGATTCATCCATAACCAGTACCCTCCAAATCCTCAACTCTTTGACCCTCCTTTGCATCCCCAAGGGAAAAGACCCAAATGGGTCTAAGTAGTATTGGCTCCTTCCATTGAATCTCCTTTGCTTCCCAGGATCCCACATCACCTCATTGTTCTCAAACTTTAGACTTTCCTAATGTGAGAGTCATATCTAGCACTATCCTCTCTTCCAGGGTGCATTTCTAGCTTACCTTCCATTAGATATTTATAGAGCTCCACCTCACCACCATAGACATTGATATCCCCCTCAAACTCGCTAATGAAAAATTAAGAATTATCCCACCCCACCCTTTAACCATCCTAGTCTAACCCCATTTCATCACCTTTGAGCCCTTTTGAATCGCTTTCCCCCAATATGGATGCTTTCCTTGGCCCTAGTCTATTGATTACACTAATCAAAGCATTGTTTCTAGTGATGTAGATTGACAATTTATTGTATACTCTACCCCTTAGTCGCACACTTCTCCTCAAGGAGATTCTTTCTTAATGCACTATTTTATGTAACTACATTATTAGCAGTCCTCATAAGATTACTAATGCTTGCTGCTTTGATAGTCACTAGAGAGGAAACTATTCATTATATTGTTGCATAGTGTCTCCTCCCTTATCTTCTCACTAATGTTGTTTTAACATTTTCTCCAACACCTAGTGGTCCTCCACTCCCACTAGGAAAATATTGTGAAGGAGAAAACTTAATGGATCAAGCGACTCTATAGTAGCATCTTCATTCCATCTTTGTGTGTGTTTAGTTAGCATATGAGCTTTTTTTTTTCACTCACATACTTCCATACTTTTGATTGATATATGTTTGTTAGTTCCCTCTATAAGAACCATGATACCATTGTAGGTACATGGATATATGAGGAATGTTATGTTGTGCTATTACTATTGGTTTATGCAATTATCTTAAGGCAAAGATACTAGCACTTTCACATGTGCATCCACATATATACACATATCACATTGTTAATACACTCCCTAAAGTGTCAATAGCCTTTTGTCCCGAGAATAAAGAGATGTTTGGAACAACTACTCTTCTCATGATTTCCTAGTAAAAAAGTACACTAGTCCATGTAATCCCTAATATTGCACTTGTATATGAACCACTTGACAACAAATTACACTAGTCCATATATCTCACATTGGCTACCTTTTTATACTATTCATGTGTCACCTAGCAACACACTTTGGTAGTCCTTATGATAAGGATACTATATGGTTCCTAGCAATAAAATGTAGTAGACATTGAATCATATTCACATTTCACTAACAACAAAGCATATTGATATTATACCTCTTCAATTTTATAAGAAAAGTACACTAAGAAACGCTTCTTCCCCTTTTTCTATTTATTCTTTTTATGTTGTTCTTATACGTGTCCATGGCCTTTGTTTTGTAGCTCCTTTTTATGTATGTTTTTTGTGTGTTAGATTATATATGATTTTCTAAACATGTTTATTTGGAGGTTATATTTCTCAAGTAACATGTATATCTCCTCACCTAATTACAGTGGGACCACTACAAACATAGAGGAGATACTGGTATTCACTTTGTATCAATGCTCTGTGACAAAAAATTCTTCACCTAGCATCCATTGAATCACATAAAAAAGTAAGGGAGAGGACATAGTAGTTGAGAACCCTAACTTTCTGATTTTCAAAATCCTACTTGGAAATTTCAAATCACTCCCATTTTTTTACAACTTACTTGACAAGTCCTATGCTCATAACTAAGGTTTCAGGGTCACATCATCAAATATGATGCCACATCAGTATGCATTTGTTGAGGTGTCCAAAAGAATCCAAAAATAAGTTAGATTGATAGTTGTACATTAAGTTATATTTTATCAATACATTGATGTGACATCACGTGATTTGTTACTTTTTAGATTTAAGAAATACATTTCATTAATTATGAGTACTCATCAGCAACACTAACATGCTCAACTTCTAAATCCTTTCACCTGAACTGAACTTGGTTTCGAAAAGCTTTTTTTAATTTCAGTTCTAGAATATTGCCCAAGATGGCTATTTGGTAAGCCTTACATTTGTGTCCATTTTTGACCGCTAGTGTGAATGAAACAATGGAAAGGATAATCGTCTTGCCTCGATTTTAAACCTTGGTCCCCGTGAAATCTCATTATAGCATGAAATATGTCATTACATCACATTCCTTATTGGTTGGTGTGGCAATCGCCAAACATTAATGCCTGAGATCTACCCATTAGTGAAAAGACTTCGACGTCACATCATCCTCATCAATCAAGGTTCAAGATGGATAGTAGTGGTCTCAAATTTTATGGTTCAAGATGGATGGATGGTAGTGGCCTCAGATGGTTCAAGAGGATCATGGTTCACTACCATCCATCTTGATTCAAAGTATAATAATATAGTGTTGCGTAAAGACATTTCATGGTTCAGCTTGTGTGAAGGACTGCCATGCCACCACTGGAGAAAATAACAAATTCCAGATGGGACTGGGGAAATGCGTAGAGTGAAGTAGATTAAATGCGCCATTAGTCTTACAGCTCTTCACCCGTGCACCAGATATTTCTATATCAAAGAGCGAAGTAGCATATTAAATGTGCAGATCGATGCAGGGATAGTTATCGTATTGTTTTAGAGTTGAGTGCCCACTGCCCATCCTACTTTACACATGTAATTTTTCAGCGATTCGGGCTTAGAAAAAGGCTGTGTTTATTGCTCATTCTAATGGCGTACTTAGATTCAATTTAATGCATGATATTTTCTGTATCTTTTGACGCGACTCTGCAATTCGATTTGTGTATCTTGGTACGTTGCGCAATTCTATGTTTTAGGGGAGAGGATTCATGGTTGTGCATCTTAATTTCGGGCTTCTAATTATTTTATGTAGAAATTTCAAATCACTCTCAATTTTTTACAGCAGCTTACTTGGCAAGTCTCCTGCTTATAACATTCGTTTCAGGGTCACATCATCAAATATGATGCCACATCAGTATATTTTTTGTCAAGGTGTCCAAAAAGGCCAAAAAAAAGTGAGACCAATAATTGTACATTCACATCATGGGTAGTTGAGCCCTAATGTGGCATCACATGATTTGTTGCTTTTTAGATCACAGGAATACATTTTGTTTAATTATGAATAGTCAAGTCACACCTATTGGACATTATATAAACAACTACTATCACAACTATCAGGCATTATATAAACAACTACTATAACAACTATTGAAACATGCTCAACTATTGGATCCTTTCCCCTAATTAAGAGTCTCAATAAATATTTATTTTATCCAATAATTTTCTTCATGCTTGAAAGGTGGGTGATCACAAGGGAGTACATGCCTTTATACTATTAATAGTATTAATAAAATGCAATGTGCATAAAGCTTTTTTGAACTATTGTTAGAATTTGATCGATACATGGACATTGTGTAACCACAAATGGTATGTGGATATGTTCCAATAGTGAAGAGCTTTGAGGTCTGTTGGGATATGTTCTAATGTTTAAGTGTCTGTGTAGCCATTATTTTTCGTAAAGATAGAATTAGTGAAAAATGATTAAGTATTGGTCTTGTGGGGATTTGTCAATTATCTTAATCTTCGCTTTGATTTAATTTTCGTTTCGGTCAAATTTTCCCATAGTTGTAGTTGATTAAAAAATTAGGTGTGATGCTTTCCCATTCACTTGCATTTGTAGATGTCGCATCCTTGATGGTGTCACACTAACACCATCCATGTTTGTTGATAGGATTGGTTGTGGTCCTATGGACTCTCCCTACCCATATGAACTATTGGTGAGAATTAGATGGATATGTGGATGTGGGGCACCTACAAAGGATATTCAAAAATATGTTAATAGTGTTGAAGTTTCAGGTGCATAGGGATATATCATACTGTTTAATGAATGTCCACAATGCATGAAGACTTGGTACGTGTTGAAGGAATATGTGCTATTGACATGAATTTGATTTATTGCTACCATGTATATTCTCAAGTATTTCAGACATCATATTCTAAAAGATTAAATCTAAATGTCTTTGAGATTTATAAAAAAATACAAAGATTATTTTTCTATTGCGCCATATTCTTTAGATCTAATAAATGACACATATAACTCATATAGCATTAGGCTATTTGAACCATCGCAAAAATTTGATCGATATGTGGACATTATGTAAATATGAAAGATATATGGATATGTCCCAATAGTGTGAAGGTTTGAGGTCCACTGAGATATGTTCTAATGTTTAAGTGTCGGTTCAACCATTATTTTTTGCAAGGGTAGAATGAGTAAAAAATGGCTGTATTGGTGTCGTGGTAATTCATCGGTTATTTGAACGTCTGCTTTGGTTTTATTTTTGTTTTGGTTAAATTTTTGCATAGTTGCAGTTGATTCCAAAATTAAGTGAATAATTTTATAGATAGATGGGGGCCAACTTCCTAAATATTTGGTTGTTGTTTGATTGTCTTGGTACAATTTTCTTTCTTTTTCTCACTAGTACTTTGTTCTTTGCAAAGATCCCTTATCCATCTAAACTTTGTTGGTGAACTGAATTCTCCCATTCACTTGTATTTGCAAATGCCTCGTTCTTGATGATGTCACATTGATGTCATCATTTCTTGTTGATGTCACCACATGTAGACTCACCCCACCAATTTGAACTATTCATGAAAATTTGAACAAGTACATACCTTTATAGTATTGTAGTAATAATATTAATATGAATAATAATATGTAATGTACATAAAAGACCTAATAAATAATAGATATAGCCAATATAGCATTAGAATTTTTAAACCCTTATGAGAATTTGATTGATATGTGGACATAGTGCAACTACCAATGGTATGTGGATATGTCCCAATAGTGCTAAGATTTAAGGTCCATTAAGAAATGCTCTAATGTTTAAGTGTTCATTCAACCATTATTTCCTCCAAGGGTGGAATGAGTGAGCAATGGCTAAGTATTGGTCTTGTGGGAATTCATTGTTTATTTGATCCTTTGCTTTGGTTTGCTTTTTATTCCAGTTAAATTTTCTCACAATTGTAGTTGATTCAAAAATTTGTTGATGTGAATTATTTATTTTACCTAACTAGTTCTTTAGTAGGTCCTATTTACATGCTAATTTTACTTAGGTCCTAGGAATATTTCTAGAAGTCTTAGTTGTCACTTAGATCTTATCTTTTTTTGGGAATTTAATTCTTGTTTCCTAGGCCATTTAATCTTTGATGAATGGTGTAGTCATAGATGGAGGGTCCAAAAAGGACCATCCACCCACGTAGCTTAGAGTGAACACAATGGAAAACAACACAAGAAATACTTAGCAAACATGGATCTTTATTGAATCAACAATCAACAATATTACATGCATCATATGCCTTATATGCAGAATTATTATGGCTCATAGGCTTGCCACAAGCAATTACAACTAGTCAAAGGCCTTATTCAAACAATTGATCCTAATGAATTATCTGTATAACTACTGATTACTTCCTCTGAATTATTTGTAATGAATTACAAATGGTCTTAAATACGATTCTCTAGCTCCAATAATGGTCTGCATTGCCCTTAAAGGTTTACAAACCCCAATGAATGATCAAGTGTGTAGGTCAAACTTAAAACATGAAAGATAATCCTTCACAAAATGAAATTTATTGTGGATCTCCAAGAAAGATCCCCTTGGGCCTAAAAATCTTGTATGATGCTCCATTAAGCTCCACACACTCAGGAATAGATCCGCACAACAACTCTGGACTAGGTCAGCCCCAAATGTTTAAATTGTGAAATAAGAGTGAAAATCTGAGAGTGATAACTTTCTGTAAACAAATACAAATCTCCTAAAATCTAGATATGATGTAGATGACCTCATTTAGAACATATATCTTAATCCACAAGTTGAGAAATGATTATGCAGTAAAAATGTGGAGAAAATTGTTCAAATTGCTATAGATTGAAATGCAATAAAATAAATATTTTTGGTTGATACTTGATTTTTTTACAACTAGGGATGCTCCTCCATCAGACACCCAGGGTTGGAAGAAAATTGAGTCTCTCACTTTCTAGGGTCTAGAGGAAAACCGAAGTAGTTCACCTTCGCCCGAGAAATCCATGATGAATCCTCCACTAGTCTTCCTTTCCACTTTACCAAATATTCCTTGTATTGCTTGTTCCTAGTGCTCCTTATAGTTCTGGTGTCCATGATGTGCTCAATTTCCTCTGGTGGTTGATGTGGTAATTGCTTCTTCAAATCAATTTTTGTGCCACTTTTTCTTGTTTGTCCTTCATGATACTCATATATATCTGCAATATTGAAAATAGGTGATATACCTAGTGTCTCTGGTAACTCCATTTCATACATGCATTTCTAGAATCAAACTTCCTGAGAATATTACATGGTCCAATCTTCCTCATCTTTAGATTATTGTATGTTCCAACTAGAAATCTTTCCTTCCAGAGATATACCATAACTTCATATCCAACAAAAAATTCCTTATGTATCATTTTCTCATCTACTTTCTCCTTACACTTTTTGTTCATGTCCTCCAAGTGTTTTTAGACTTGACTATGCAATTTTTCCATGAATCCTACAAATTCTTTTTCATTTGTACTCCTTCTACCCTCAGTATTGATGTCTTTGATCTCTGCAACTCCTATGGGATGCATTCCTATCATAATCTCAAATGGTGTCTTCCCTATACTTTGGTTTACTAAATTATTGTATGCAAATTATGTTTGTGGTAGAACAATATCCCAATTTTCTACCCTATCTCCAACCAAACATCTTAATAAGTTACCCAAACTTATGTTTACCACTTCTGCTTGTCCATCATTTTGTGGGTGATATAATGAATTGAACTTCAATTATGTCTTCATATTTTTCTAGAATGTCCTCCAAAAGTATCTAATGAACCTATTATCCTTGTCTAAGGCTATACTCTTAGGTAATCCATGCAATCTCACAATCTCCTTGAAAAATAGGTCTGTAACATGCACAACATCATTAGTCTTCTTGCAAGAAATGAAATGTGTCATTTTAGAGAATTTTTTTACTATTACCATGATAGAATCATATCCTCTCCATGTTCTTGGTAATCCCAATATGAAATCTATGCTAAAATTTCTTCCTAAGTTCTCTTTGGTCCTATCAAAGGTTTGTGCAATCCAATGTTCTGAATACTTCCTTTTGCTACTTGACCAATTTTGTAACTTTGGACATACTTCTTGACATCCTTAAATATCTATGACCAAAAATAATGTTCACTCACCAAAGCTACTATATTATCAACTCAAAAATTTCATGTTAGCCCTCCACTGTGTTTCTCCTTAATCAAATTCTCTCTCATTGAACTCTTTGGAATACAAAATTGATTTCCCTTGAACAATATATCTTCTTGAATTAAATAATCCAACCATTGGATCTTATCTATCACTAGTAGTTCCTTACGTAATTTCCATACTTCAACAAAATTTGGATCATCCTCATACATATGCCTCAGTTCTTAAAAACCCAATACATCTATGTTCATCTCTGTCAGCAAATTCCTTCTACTCAACACATCTTCAACTTTGTTTGACTTGGCACTCATATGCTTCAACACAAACGTATAACTCTCCAAGAAATCAACCCATCTCATATGTCTTTGGTTCAACTTTCCTTGACTATTCAAATACTCCAAAGCTTGAAGATCAGTGTACAACACAAACTCCTTCGACAACAAATAATGTCTCCACTTATTCAAGGCTTGAATTATGGCGTAGAATTCTTGACCATAAATTGGATACCTTCTTCTAGCATCATTCATCTTCTTAGTAAAATACACTATAGGTTTTCCTTATTGACTCAACACTACTCCTATTTCATTCCTACTTGGATCACAATCAAGTTGAAATACTTTGTCAAAATCAGGTAATGCTAACACTAGTTGCTCTATCACTTTTTTCTTCAACAATTCATTTTTTTTTTGTGCTTTGGATTTCCACTTAAAATATTTCCTATCTCCTCTCATTGTTTCTATCATGGGTGTACAAATTCTACTAAAGCTCTTAATACACTTTCAGTATAAACTAGTCAATCTATGGAATGATCTTACCTCCCCAATGTTCACCAGTGTATGCCACTCAATAATTGCTTTAGCCTTATTAGGGTCCATGTTCAATCCTTCAAAATAAATAAATAAACCTAGATATACCAACTATATTGTCCTAAAGCTACACTTCTTCATGTTTATCAAGAACTTCTCCTCTCCCAACCTCTACAATCCTTATCTTATGTGCCACAAATTTTCTTCTCTAGTCTTACTAAAAAATAGAATATCATTCAACTAAATAATGTTAAACTTAGCTAGTAATTTATTCAGTACCTCATTCATCAACCTCATAAAACTATTAGGTGCATTGAACTCAATCCAAAAGGCATCAATAACCACTCATACAATCCTTCATTAGTCTTAATTACAGTCTTCCATTCATCTCCTTCTTTGATCCTAATTTGATGATATCAACTCTTTAGGTCAATATTTGTTCAAAATACTTTTCTCCACTCAAATAGTCCATAATATCATCCATCCTTGGCAATGGGAATATGTACTTTAAATTGATCCTATTGATTTCTCTGGAATCTATACAATCCTCCATTCTCCATCTTTCTTTGGTGTAAGTACAATAGGTATCTCACATGGCCTTTAGCTTTCTCTAATCATTCCTTTCTTCAACAAAGCCTCTATTTGTCGATTCAATTCTTCATTCTTTGTAGGTGCCATCCTATGTGTTGCCTTGTTAGGAAAACTTTCTCTTGGTATTAGATCTATATGATGATCCATGCTTTGGAGTGGTAGAAATCCCTTTGGTACATTCTCTGATATGATTTCTCATACTCTGTCAACAGTTCTACCAATTTTTCGTGTGGTGGATCAACATCCTTCTCTACCTTCGGTCTACCACCCTTCTTTGGAATCGGGGAAAAACACATTTTCTCATGCCTCAATCCCTCTAGAAACTTTCTTCCATCTGCCAAACATACTCTGATCATGAAACAAGCTGTAATGTTTTCCTCTTCTTCCAAATATATCAATTTAATTCTCTTTCCATTTGAAGCCATACTATAGGTATTCCTTCTTCCATCATGAATTACTTTTTGATCATATTGCCATGGTCTTCCTAATAGTAAATGAAATGCATCCATGGGCATAATATCACACTTCATCATGATATGATCCTATATAAAATTTCACCAAACACTGCTCACTCACCAATATCATGTTCATCTTGAATCTATGCTATCTTATTGGGCTTTAGATGTACCAATCTCTTCAAATTCAACTTTGTTAAAATATCTTCTAAAACTAGATCATTTGTGCTACCACTATCAATGATAACTTTGCATACCTTTCCTCTAGACTTCCATCTGGTCTTGAAAAAAAGCTTCTTTTGTAGTGGTTCTTTAGTCACTTCTTCATGCATCAAAGCTCTCATCCTTACCAATGATTCACCTTTATCTAGATGTTCAATTGAATTAGGGGATCAAACAAGTTCTTCCTCCACATAAGATTCTCCTCCAATATGCTAAATTCTCTTACATGTACTTTCTTGATGGAATTCAAATGCTCTATTTCCTTCACCTCCACACTTGAAGCAGATTCCTTTGAATCATCTCTTCTCTAGTCTTCCTTTATTTCTCCTATATCCTTCATTGTGGTAGGAGTTATGAAATCCTTTGTCACTATAGTAGGAATTTCTATCTTCTCTTCCTTTGTAGTGTGAATTAAATTCCTTTTCTTCACTACAGTAGGGCTTTCCATCCTCGTTTTTCTCTGCATAAGGTTTTATTTCTTCGGATTATGATCCACTCCTCTAGAATCTTCCTCTTGCACTTCTTTATCTTTGTTCAAACTTCTTGTTCAACTTTTCCTCTACCTTCAATGCAAAGTGGTATGCTTCTTCAACTATTGTCATCTTCACCAGACTCAATTCTTCTTAGATGTTTGTTCTCAATCTATTAATGTATCTTGCAACCTTCTCTTTGATTTCTTCACTATTCCTAGCCCTAATGATCATCTTGTAGAATTATTTAGTATATTCTAGTTCTTTGAAAATAATTATTTCCTCATATTTGAAACCATTTTTTTCTTCAACAAATTTAGCTTATCCTACCACCCTTCTCTTCTTTACCAACAATCATCAAAATCAATATCATATTTGGTTTTTATTTTTCCTTTCTTACTTGGGTATGTAATGGCTACACCTTTTAAATTTAGTAGTTTGAGCTCATTGGTTACACCATACTTTACTTGCTTCCAATATATGCTTGGAAACTTCTTTAATTGATATAGATTCTAGTTGAAAATAGTAAAGGTTTGGTAGGTGTTGATAATTTTTCCCTCATAACTAGGAAGTAGTATATTTTTGTCATCATATTTGATTTGAAGAGGTACATCATGATTATCTAGGGTCCTCATTTCTTTAGAGTGAATCTATGATAGTGCCTTTTCTTGACTTCATGATCATCTACATAGTCAAACCAAAATTCCTATATATGAGGCTCATGCTTTATCTTCCTATTTATTTTCCTTTCCATTCTATAATAGAGATCATAATTTTCAATTTATAACTCAAATGGTTTTAATCCCAAAAATTGTAGTTCCTTTTCAGAATCTTTGACATAGTCCATTGCATTGCATTTGTACCATCCTATGTTAATTGGTAATTTTACACTTCCTCCTTTGTGTATTTCCTCAAAATTTTCATTATATTCTATACTATACCTTTAGAATTCTAGAAAAAATATTTTTAATAGGATAGTGAGGTAACATTGATGGAGTTCTTGTGAATACTTCTATCCTTATGTAGGTGAACTTGGAAAATTGTATCAATCAACTCCCATGTGGATGAATTACACCTTGGTAATTTATAAAAAATATTTTGGAGTTATCGACTTCGATGGTTTTGACTAACCACACTGTAATGGCATCATTAACTCTTCGATAATTTTGAATTGATTTCTTCAATTCAAGCTATGGATAGTAGTTGTAAAATAAATTTTCACATACTCATTTCCCAACACACCATTCGTTGTTAATACCACAAATTATTCTCTAGCAATACATGAATAGATAACATAGGAGGCCATGTAGAATTTTTTATTCATCCTCCAATTCATAATTTGACTGCGAATAGAATTGATAAAATCTTGTGTCCAATGAATCATACTAGTTCCATATTTTACAATTTTGATGAACCCATAAATCTATGGTTCATATGTCCCAAAATTAGGAAATCTAACAACCTTGCATAGAAGAGTGATTTTATCACTAGTCTCATTCTCAAAATTTCTTCTATACAAAGTTGTAGGAAGCTTTGATACAACCTTTGGATTATTATCATCTAATATCCATGTAGCATGCAAATAAATTTTGCATTTATCTTGATTTTCCCTAATACCAATTCATGTATTTTTCCTTTTTAAAATGGTTCATTACTAGGTACATAGTAATGTTGAATTTTCTAGAAATCCCTTTTGGAGTCAGCTTTACATATACCCTACCCTCATGAGTGACTAATCACATATCTCCATCATATTTATCAATGCATTCTAGTATTAGTTATGTAGATTCCGTGGAAATTGGAGACCTTGCAAATTTGTGCAATCCACTTCTCACTATGTTCTTGACCCATGGACAAGCATTCTCTATCATAATTCTCTCATGGAATTCGTCCATGTTGATGTTCCCTATATTGGTTTCATTAATGACATCAAACCTAGGCCAAATCTGTGACTAATAAGTCACTCCTTGGAATTGATAATTCATGTGTTTGGCTCTTTTTCTCATTGATCCTACCAATCATTAAAGATATGTAATTACCTTAGGGTAAGTGCACAAAGATGGTTCCCAAAAAGGGGACTTAAGTGGACAACTTTTTTCTGAAATAAGGAAATACTGACCTTGGATGTGAAATTGAGGATAGTTACACTCAAAATTTTGAGATGGAACACAAACAAGGATTGAAGTGCTCTAAGTCTACTTTCTAAACTACTAATTTATTTTTAAAATGGTTGAGATTAAGGGGTTCAAAAGAGGGACATACACAAATTGGTGTTGTTTTTGTCAGAAAAACATAACATCATAACTCTTGTACGACCTTCGTACGGTCAACTTGTTTTTAGTATTTTTTAAAATTGGAATAGTTAGAATTTATCTAACAATATGTAGTTGATGCATAATTTTTCTAATAAATTTTTAATGAATATTTGATTTTTTACTAATTTTCGAAGTGGACACTTCCTGAAAAACAAAATTTTGGTTGTGCTACCCCTACAAATTTTGGAGACTAATTGAATTTTTTTATAAAAAAAATTGTAGAATGGAGTCTAGTTTCTAAAAATGTAATTTATTTGAAAATTCAATGAATGGTTAATTTATAACAAAAAAAATACCAAACACTGCTTTTTGGAAAAAAAGAGACATACAAGCAAAAAAAATTATGGATGAAAGGCTTAACATTGTCAGAAAGTGAAAAAAAATACATCGTTGGATAGCTAAGAGAGAACCGAACATTACCCATGTGTTCAATTTTTTCGATATTGAACCACATGCAATCCTGACGGTGAGCACAAACTCGATTATGTGAAATATGGTAGATTTTGTAAGAAATCGCATCTAGTCGTTGGGAATGCCCTACAATCCTTTGGGTTGGTATTCCAAGGAAAATACTAATCCTAAGGCTTGTGAATTCCCAAAGCAAGATATAACACGAGCGTGTTATAATGCGCTCGCATTATATCTTAGTTTTGACATGGTTTTTCGCTTCTACAAGAAACATGTCAACTAAAACATAACACGAGTGCATTATAACGTGCACGTGTTGTGTCCTCTTTTATGTTAAATGCTAGTTTATTGAATGTATGCTGATATGTTTGTATGTACATGTATGCTTGTATGTCATGTATGTATACATGTATGCATGCTTGTATGTATGCATGTATGCGTGTATGTATCAATGCATGTATATTGTATGTATGCCATATGTATGTAAGATTGTATCTACACATGTATGTATGTATGCTTGTATGGGTGTAGGATTGTATGTACATATGTATTATGATTGTATGTATGTAAGTATGTATGTATTTACATATGTATTTAGAGGGAGGGAGAATTTAGAGAGAGAGAGTCTGGAGAGAGGGAGAGGAGGTGGAAGTGAGATTTTAAGAGAGAGAGGTTAGAGTGAGAGGGACTTATCTAGGTAGGGTGGAAGGGATAGAGGGAGGGAGGGAGAGAGGGGGGTTTGGGAGAGAGAGAATTGAGAGAGAGGGAGAGAGAGAGAGATGAAGAGAAAGAGAGAGTTATGTAGGTAGGGTGCCAAAGGAAGAGACTTGAGAGTGTGAGGGGGGTGAGAGGGAGAGACTTGAGAGATAGGTAGTGAGAGGGAGTGTGAGAGAGTGGGAGTGTGAGAGAGAGGGAGTGGAAGAGAGAGGGAGTGTGAGTGAGAGACCTAAGAGAGGGAGAGGGTGTGGGAGGGAGTGACTTGATAGAGGTAGAGAAAGAGGGGGGGTGGAGTGAGAGGTACTTATCTAGGTAGGGTGGGAGGGGTATATAGAGAGAGGGGAGAGAGATTGAGAGATAGTTACCTAGGTGGGTTGCTAGAGGGCGAGACCTAAGAGAGAGAGGGGGTGGGATGGAGAGACATGAGAGAGAGGGAGTGGGAGAGAGTGGGAGAGAGTGGGAGGGACAGAGATGGATAGAGGGAGCTAGAGAGTGTGGTAGGGATTGACTGAACGAGAGGTACGTAGAAAGAGGGAGAGGGTAGATAGAGACAATTAGAGAGGGTAGGAGGGAGGGAGGGAGAGGTGAGATGTATAGATAGAGAGAAATTGATAGGGGTTGAAGGTATAGGGTTGAGGGATTATGGTGGAGGACCTATAGGGTTGATGGTTTCTAAGGTATTAGGGTTTAAGGTTTGAGGGTTGAGGGAATAGGGTTGATGGTAGATTTTATTTGGTTGAGAGTATAGGGTAGAAGGTTTAAGGGTTTAGGGTTAAGGGTTTACTTGGTTGAGGGTAGAGGGTTTCGGGTATATGGTTGAAGGATTAGGTTCAAGTTCCAATGTAAAGGGTAGAGGGTATAGGGGTTGAGGGTTTAGGGTTTAGGGTTTAAGGATTGAGGGTTGAGGGATTAAGAGTTGAGGGTTGAGAATTGAGGGAACTTGTGGGTTTAATGTATAGGGTAGAGGGTAGATGGTTTAAGGGTTGAGGAATCAGTATTTATGGTTGAGGGTATAGGGTATAGGGTCCAGGGATTAGGGTTGAGGGTCCAATGTATAGGGTAGAGGTTATAGGGGTTGAGGGATTAAGGGTTGAGGGTTTAGGGATTAGGGTAGAGAATTTTCTTGGATTTAAGGGTGTAAGGGTTGAGGAATTAAGATTAAGGGATTAGGGTTTAGGTTAGAGGGTGTAGGGTAGAGGGTTGAGGGTAGAGGGTAGAGGGTAGAGGGTAGAGGGTAGAGGGTAGAGGGTAGAGGGTTAAGGGTTGAGTGTAGAGGGTTTAGGGGTTTAGGGGTTTAGGGTTTAGGGTTGAGTTTTTAAGGGTTTAAGGGTTGAGGGATTAAGGGTCAAGAGGGTTTAGGGATTAGGGTAGAGAGTTTACTAAGTGGGTTTAAGGGTTTAAGGGTTGGGGGATTAGGGTTGAGGGTAGAGGGTAGAGGATTGAGGGTAGAGGGTAGAGGGTTAAGGTTTAAGGGTTTAGGGTTTAGGGTTGAAGGATTAAGAGGTTATAGGGTAGAGGGTATATGGGTTGAGGGAATAGGGTTTAAGGGTTGAGGGATTAAGAGGGTATAGGGTTTGAGGGATTAGGGTTTAATGGTTGAGGGTTAGGGATTGAGGGATTAAGAGGGTATAGGGATTGAGGGATTAGGGTTTAAGGTTTAATGGTTGAGGGTTGAGGGATTATGAGGGTATAGGGGTTGAGGAATTAGGGTTTAAGGGTTGAGGGTTGAGGGTTGAGGGATAAAGAGGGTATAGGGGTTGTGGGATTAGGGTTTAAGGGTTGAGGATTGAGGGATTAAGAGGGTATAAGGGTTCAAGGATTAGGGTTTAAGGGTTGAGGGTTGAGGGATTAAGAGGCTATAGGGGTTGGG
>CM021100.1:293534899-293589148 GCA_007115665.2 Sequoiadendron giganteum
GATGGATTAGGAGGGTATAGGGGTTGAGGGATTAGGTTTTAAGGGTTGAGGGTTGAGGGATTACAAGGGTATAGGTGTTAAGGTATTAGGGTTTAAGGGTTGAGGGTTAAGGGTTGAGGATTTAGGGTTGAGGGATTAAGAGGGTATAGGGGTTGATGGATTAGGGTCTAAGGGTTGAGGGTTGAGGGATTAAGAGGGTAGAAGGGTGTAGGGATTAGGGTTTAAGGGTTGAGAGTTGAGGGTTGAGGGATCAAAAGGGTATAGGGATTGAGGGATTAGGGTTTAAGGGTTGAGGGTTGATGGATTAAGAGGGTATAGGTGTTGAAGGATTAGGTTTTAGGGTTGAAGGTTGAGGGATTAAGAGTGTATACAGGTTGAGGGATTAGGGTTAACTCTTAACCCTCTACCCTCTATCTCTCTCCCAGTCTATCTCTCCCTCTATCGTCTATCTCTCTCCCAGTCTATCTCTCCCTCTATGGTCTATCTCTCTCCCATTCTGTCTCTCCCTCCCTCTCTATCTCCCTCTCTCCCACTATCTCCATCTACCCTCTATCTCTTAACCATTTAAATCCTCAACCCTTAAACCCTTAACTCTTAACCCTCTATCTCTCTCTCACAGTCTGCCTCTCCCTTCCTCTCTATCTCCATCTCTCCCTCTATCTCTTTCTCCCCCTCTCCTTCTCCCTCTCTCCCTCTTTCTCTCCCACTCTCTCTTTCTCCCACTCTCCCCCTCTCTCCCTCCCACTCTATCTTTCTCACAATCTCCCCTTCTCGCCTTCTCCCCTTCTCCCCCTCTCTCCCTCCCACTCTATCTTTCTCCCACCCTCCCTTTCTCCCATTCTCCCACTCTCTCCCACTCTGTCTTTCTCCCACTCTCCCCCTATCTCCCTCCCACTCTGTCTTTCTCCCCCTCTCCCTCTCCCTCCTCTCCTCCTCCCTCCTCCTCCTCTCTCTCTTTTCCTCTCCTCTCTCTTCTCCCACTCTCCTTCTCTCCCATCCTCTATCTTTATCCCTGCTTCTTCTCCGACTCCTCCCACTCTCTCCCACTCTCTTCATTTCTCATCTCCCCTTTCTCCTCCACTCTATCTCTCCCGATCTCCCATTATCCTGTCTCCCACTCTCCTCTCTCCTATCCATCTCTCCATATCTCTTTCTCTCCCTCTCCCTCTCCCTCTCCCTCTCCCTCTCCCACTCTCCCACTCTACCTCTCCCACTCTCCCCTTCTCCCACTCTCCCACTCTTTCCCACTCTCTCTTTCTCCCACTCTCCCCTTGTCTCCATCCCAATCTATCTTTCTCCCACTCTCCCACTCTCTCTTTCTACCACTCTCCCCCTCTCTCCCTCCCTCTCTATCTCCATCTCTCCCACTATCTCTTTCTACCCCTCTCCCTTGCTCTCCCTCTCTCCCTCTCTCTCTCTCTTTCTCTTGCACTCTCTCTTTCTCCCACTCTCTCTTTCTCTCCCACTCCCACTCCCCCTCTCCCTCTCTCTCTCTTTCTCTCTCTCACAAACACGCACCTCTATTTCCTCTACTATAAGGGTACATGGGAGAGATATAGAATTCAGATAGAGGGTATGGACAAAGAGGGAGAAAAAAAATATATTAAAAAAACTATATTTCATTAAACGCGTGCGTGTTTTGAAGAAGTAGAGATGTTACCATTTTAGCAAGAAATAATGTGCTCACATTATAATGCAAGCACATTTTTTATTCCACTAAAAATGGTAAAAAAAATCAATATACCCGTGATGTCAAGGCCCACAATCTGCATATTCTCATGGTTTTGCAGTTGCTTCGACAAAAAGTAGCTTTTTGATGATGTTTTGAAGTGTGCAAGCATGTTTTTCACATTCCACCACCTTTTCCATGATCTTTCTACCACCTTTGCATAAAATAGTAGATTTTCCACGTTCAAAGACATATAATATAAATTCAAGTTTGAATTCCATTGAAAACTGATATACAATTGAAGTTTGGAGGGGAACAAGCTTTTGAAAAAGTCAAATTGTTGTGGAGTTTGAAGAAAGAAGAAGCTAAGGCTACATAATTGGGTTGAACTCATCCATTTGAAAGTCTAGTTTTTTAGGTATGTGAAGTCTTTACACATTTTCTTTCATTCTATTATGGCTTGCTTTCATTTTTGTTATTTTGCATATTCCATGTTGATCATTGTTTGTTTGTCATTATAACCTTAGGTTGCCAATGCACATTTTAAATTACACAATTATATACACTTGCCAATTGCCATTTTAAACCTGATGTAGATAATCTACTAGGATCCACAGATCATCAAGGGTACTTCTGACCCTAACTTAAATTGAAGAAGATCAACCAACAAACGCAATCATCTTTTCATCAAAATCCTTCAATTTCACTTGATTTCATATTTCCACAAAACATTAGAACTTGGATTCAAATATTTTCCAGACTCAAAAATAGATTAACCATCATAAAATTGATTGTAACATATCATAAACCTGATTATAAACTCGGAACCATTCAATTCATTCATGATTCACTAATTCAAGAACTCAATGCTGCAACTTACATGGCAAAATAACAACAAATCATGGAAGGTAACTACCAACCTTTATCCAGACATCTAAGACACTATAATCAGCATGTTATTGATTGAAATAAACCAAATACACATTCCAAATATCTCACCAAAATTCATCCTTTGATAATGCTTCCCCTAGTAGTATTCCAAACCCGTGGTGCAGGGGCCCCTACAACCATGATGTTTCAAAATCTACTTTGGTGACAGTTTGTCTTAAGGTCTTTGGGTGAGTTTAAGAGTTTTTAGATGATTTTTCATAGATTTTATTTAAAATAACATCTAAATAGACCAATATTTCATGTATTTAGGGATTTTGTGAGTTTGGTGATCAAATGTGCAAGTATGCACTCTTGCTTTAGAAAATTGTCAATTTTGCCTTATAATATTTGAAGGAAAATTATTCAAATTGTAAATGAAGTTCAATAAAAGAGTCTAGAAGTTGTATTAGGGGTGAAATAAAGGTGTTTGAGTGGTCTTACGTGTCTTGGACAACAAAGTTGCATAATGTTGCTTATTTAGAAAAAGTTGTCAATGCTAGCAATTTTAAAGACAAATGAAGTTCTTGGTAGTTAACAGGTGGTTATAGGTTGGTTATGGACATGGATAAGCTGGAGAAGGGCCTAAAATTGTGTTTAAAAACTTGTTATGGCATTGTTCAAAAGGTTGGTGGAGTTTGAATAAGAAAGAAACTTGCATTTACACTGTTTATTTGAAGATCTCACTGCTTTTTATGTGTTTGCAGACCTTGTACGGGTTGTACAGGCTTAGTAATGGCATGAAATTGATATTATTCCATAAATGAATGTTCCTACTTTCATTTGGCTCCCTTTGAAGAGGTTTTCATTGAACTTTGTGCTTGGAATTCATAAATGTTTAGAAACCGACTTCTTGGACAATCAAGGGTTGGAGGGAAATTTAATGTCTTAGATGGCATACCACCTATTGTGCTCTCTATGAATTAGTGGGGTGAACATTTAGGATTTACTTAGGATGTTCTTAGGATTAGAGAAGAACAATTTTAAATTTTCCTCATGAATGATGTTGGTTTAAGGGGAAACACCCTATTTTCTCATAGAAAACAATGGTGGAGACCTAAGAAAGAGGGGTGCATTGTTGCTAGAGGATAGAAAAGGGTTAATTAAGCTTTCTAGGACCTATACAGAGGTGTCTGGGTAGTTTTTTTGAATTGGGAAGTTGTGGAAGGTAGAGTTTTAGTAAGAAGGCCTAAAAACCCATGTTTCCTAGGTTCTAGAGAGGGTTTTGAAATTTGTTGATGGAATGAGTACTTGAGGTCCTCAAACCTTGATAATTATTAGTTTTGAAACCTAAGAAAAGACTATTTTTTCTCATGGAGGCCTAGTGGTGGGTTCTTGAGGGGGTCCCTTTGTAAAATTGGCTAATTTGGCCCCTAAAACAATGAAATTTGTCATTTTGAGGAAAGTGTCTTAAAAGAGTAATATGTGGATTTGTTTATATGTCTCATACCACTGAAATGGATATCTAGGTCAATAATTTTTTTTATAGGTGTTTTGGGAGGTTTGTGAGAAAAATCCCTAAAATTGGTTTGTGAAGCCTACAAGGCAATTTTGGGTCAAAAGTGGCTGTTAGAAGAGTTTGTTTGATCTTATTTTTGTAGGTGGTTGAATGTCAAGATGCTGACATATTGAAGGTGTTGACACTCTTTTCTTGCATCAAATTTCAATTTCGAGTCATAATGAAGAGTCATGGTTGATAAGTAACACTGTTGTCTTGTTGAGTCGATTGAAGGTTGATGTCTTGGTTGGCATATTTGAGAGAAGTTGTATCAATTTGTATCTTGGGTTCCCACCACTCTGCATCAACCTAGTTCTAGACACACAACATACATCAGAATAAGGGGTGACTTCTTGGGACTATGTTTGACTTCCAATAGGCCTACCTAGCAAAAGGCTTCCCAATTACCCCAAATTTGCAAAGGAAGTACCTTTTAAAGGTGAGGTTTCCACTCAAACACCAAGAAAAGTCAATTTTAATGATACCAAAACACCAATTTCATGATTAATTTTCCCACATAAGGTCATTACCCTATTGTCCCAAGAAATCCTCCAAAACACAAGCAAAAATAAGGGTTTTCAAGGATTTCACAACTTCGAGCCTCTCCAATTCCTCCCAAGGGTCCAAAAATCTTCCAATACCTCTGTAAAAACTTATCAAACACTCACAATGCCATTACACTCATTATTTTTCAAAATCACCATCATGGTTATTCACTTTCACATAGAAATGTGCTCTGGCCAACCTAGTGCATCACTCCACCGACCAAACCCATGCTCTTCCAAAATCCCAAACACATTTTACATCTAAATTATTATGTTACACACTAATCCACTAAGTTAAAAATCCATCACAGTGGGTGGATTGGTGAAAATCAATACATTATAGCCTAAAACCCTTACATTGTCAAAACAGGGTAGACTTGGAGAAACGACTGAAAATATCTTTTAAAATGGTCTTTGTTAGAAACCCTAGATCATACATGCAAACCTAAACACCTTCCACATAAGAGAAAACATAAAAAAGCAGAGCTTTGCATGTAATGTGCAAATTGATATTATTCAGGAATTCAATATTACAATGAGATGATTTGCTTTATAAAAGCAAAGTATGCAACCCTAATGTTGACCTAAAAATAGTTCAACTAAATAAAGCTTACTTATTAATTAAGTAAACTAATTATTACCTAAGCAAAACCTAAGTAAAGTTATGCAAGTGTAATTAAATATTAATTACACCAACACCCCCCCATAAGTGCAACTTAGGGAGACTAAATAAGCATGCACCTAAAACTAAGATGAATGCAAGAAAGCATGAATGGGTCTCGGCAACAAGGCCTGATCGGGTACCCATGTACAAATGCAATAATGAGGTAGAGAAGGACAACCCAGTGGGACAACCCCCCCTACAATGAGATGACTGTTGCAAAGAAGCATTGGAAGAACACTGGAACCGCAATCTGGCAAGCAAGGAAAGATACTTCTATCTACAAGAAACCATATCGGAATCATAATAATGTGACAGCAGACCCGATGCCACGGAACACTCGAAAACACCAAACTGGAACAACCTTGGAATCCATAAAGCAACAGTAGATGATATGATGATGACAGAATCTGGAAGCCGTGAATCTCGATGCTGATGCCAAACTAAGACTAAAACTCTTCCATGGGAAAAAGTACCATACAGACTCGGGAACAATAACCACAAATTTAGTGGCCCTCAAACTGAGATGGATCCGATGCAGATCACTAACCATAGGCTCTCAATCTAAAGTGTGAACCAAAATGAATCTGGTATGTGTCAAGCTAAGACAAAATATGGACAAAAGAAACTAATAAACCAGATTACAACCCATGCGAGTTGTCATTAAAACATGATGAAGATTATTATGCAAGAAACCCCCTTGATGGAACTTTATATTAGTTTGTTTATTACAATCCCCAATGACTGCAAAAGGAGAGAATGCCTAACATGAATAAATAGAAAATGAAAATAGACCTTAGATCTATGTAGAGGACTGGACCAGCTTTCCAACGCCGTAAGAATGGCGAAAAAAGGATCACTGAGTCAAAAGATATGCCCTCCGGAGTGAAAAACAGAAGTTCTGAGTTCAAGGACCTGCAAAATAAATTTGGAGAAAAATATAGAAAAAATAAAACATTGAATAGATCGGTGCCAGAATCAGCTTTCCAACAGTATCTCGTTTGCAAAAAACGGACACAGTACGCAAAAGTTATACCCGATTTCATGACAGTGCTCCAGAAAGGCCAATAAGACCTGCAGGCAGCACAGGGGGCTAAAAAAAATTTCGGCCCCTGGTCCTGCATGCGACCAGGGGCTGGCGGATAGGGGCTGGGGCAGAGCCCCTGGTTCTCCATGTGACCACCGGGTGTCTGGGAGGCCAGCTGGGGGCTGGGCGCATAGCGCCCGGTCCCCCATAGGACCGCAGCCTGGCTGCATAGAGCCCGCGGGGGCTGGCGAGGGAAGCGACGGATGGAGGGGGAGCCACCGGTGGCGGCCGCTGCTGGGTGGCCGC
Source organism: Sequoiadendron giganteum (assembly GCA_007115665.2). Classification (NCBI taxonomy): domain Eukaryota; kingdom Viridiplantae; phylum Streptophyta; class Pinopsida; order Cupressales; family Cupressaceae; genus Sequoiadendron; species Sequoiadendron giganteum. Next base: position 293,541,533 of record CM021100.1, read on the forward strand.
CCGGTGGCCGCCTGGTGGTGCGGCGGCGGTGGGGACCTTAAAACTATAGGCACTGGCACGATTCCCCAAAAATGATGTTTTTTCAAAAAAATTTGAAAACCACGCTTCGTGAAGCGTGCTGGGGAGGCCGTACGACCTTCTTGGGAAATTTTTTTTGCCTTCCAGATCAACTTCACCAAAATCAACGAAACGAAAGGCGATCTTAGGGTTTTTGGCCGCTACGAATACAATGGTGACCTCCGTTTTTGCTCAAAATGCTTCAAAAAAACGGCCACCTCCAGAGCTTGCAAAAAAATACCAAACTTGAAACCCTTACAGATCTGGCAAATCATGGCCAAAATCTGCAAAATAAAAGCCAAACCTGACTTTTTCCAGCGCTCTGAATCCAATGGTGAAGCCCGATCTAATCCAAGATGCTGCATAAATGAACTCAAGGCATGAAATCCTTGAGGAACCCCGAACAAACTTTGCAATGGTTTTCTCCAGAATTTGAGAAGGGGCTGCATGTCAAGGCTCTGATACCATGTTATAAACCCTAGATTAGACATGCAAACCTAAACACCTTCCACATAAGAGAAAACATAAAAAAGCAGAGCTTTGCATGTAATGTGCAAATTGATATTATTCAGGAATTCAATATTACAATGAGATGATTTGCTTTATAAAAGCAAAGTATGCAACCCTAATGTTGACCTAAAAACAGTTCAACTAAATAAAGCTTACGTATTAATTAAGTAAACTAATTATTACCTAAGAAAAACCTAAGTAAAGTTATGCAAGTGTAATTAAATATTAATTACACCAACAGTATTAAGACACCAAACATTATTCAATTGAAGATAAATTCATTCATCAATTATCTCCCAAACCTTCAAGGCATCACACACTTGTACGGGTCCGTACACAAAGAAAGAACACAGGAAAACATAGGAAAATCACAAAAATCAGAGAATTCCTTTATTTTATTTTATTCAAATCTTGAAGAGCAGCCTCAATTCGAGTATTTACATGATATTTATCTTGTTTCCCTTCAAAATCAATTCCCACAATTTATCTAACTATTTTTGTAACTTCTTAACTAACTTATCTCTTCACAACTTTGCCAAAAATGCAATTTTTTACAAATGTCAAGCCAAATCTCCCCCCTAAACACCTAGAATGACTCAAAATAACTAAATAAATATTAAGAGTGGTCTCATAGACCTTATTTAACATAGATCATTATATTAGACTCAAAAACAAAAAGAACCTTGCTTTTACCCATCTTCACATGCACCAAAAACCCTCCTTTTAACCCAAGAAACTAGTGGTTTATTGAAAAACACTCATCCAACCCTCACACAATATTATAAATACTTCAAATAGGTCTAAAATGGTCTAAAAAATTCAACGAGAAACCATGCTGCCCCAACACAAAACACACTTCACCATATCAAAACCACTCGAAATCTCATGGAAAACTCAAAATTTCACTCTAGGGCTTCATGCCCAACATCCTTTTAGACCTCCCTTGCACAAAAACAACATTCCCTCAGATATTTATTGATGATATTCCTTCAAATATTCTAAATTAGTCTTTGCATCGATGTTTTCCTAAAGCCTAGACAACAACTTCTTGAATTGACAATTTTCATTCAATGGTGCTCCCGCACCATGTATGCTTCCACTGTTTGTATGCATATATATGACATAAGTTGACATTGTGTATGATTGTCCATGCTTCCATTTTGAGCCTATCTTGCAATCATGGAATGCCATGATACTACTTTTCTTTAAGGCATTTTGGATGGAAAAAAATCATGTCACCTTTATCTATACTAGGTTAACTCTTGTACAAGATGATTGTAAGTATTCTTTAAATGAAGCCTTGAATGAAATATATTTTGATTAACTTGAATGGATACATTTTTTAGGAGCTAATATTCATCTCATTACCATGGTATAGATAAAATTATCTGTCATGCCAAAGAAAAAGACAAAGAGGAAACTAACAAACGAAAAGAACAAAACCTTCAAAGAAAAGGAGAGAGTTCGGGTGGCAGCATATCCTGAAAAGAAGAAATTGGAAACGATTGACGAAAACAAGCCAATTGAAGAGGAACCTCAACCATCAAAAAGAGAATAGGAATTGGTAGCACAAAAGGCACGAATGTGAAAGCATCGTAAGACAGATTCAAATACCATAGTTGGAGACACACCCTCTATGACAAGTGAATATGAAGGGACACCATTACGCACAAGAGAATATGGAGGGACACCATCTACCGCAAGTGAATATGGACGGACACAATCTATTGCAAGTGAATATGGAGAGACACCATCTACCACAAGTGAATATTGTTGGACACCATCCAACACATCTCAAGTTGAGAGTACATCATCACTCAGATTTGATGAAGAAGGTATGCCATCATCCCCACGTGAACCTCAAGGTATGTCTTCTTATCCACCCTCGATTGAAGGTACGCAATCTACCCCACCTCAATTAAATATTGATAAAATTCCTAATATTGAGATGTATGTACCTAGGAGAGCACCACCTAGAATTTTGTGTAGAAAGCCAAAGTATTTGATTAATATTGATGATGAAATTTTGCAGCACATGGAAGGTAAGATTTCAACATGCACTTGTAGAAGATATGCTGATAAGATTTGGAAACTATTCTTTGAAAGGATAAATGAGATCACAAGATGTCAACTATTTTTTGAAATGATGCAGGGTGTAAAGTATAGGAACATGATGAAGACTCTTGGGTTGAGAACATTGAATGCATCGAGTGAAGACACTATTGTGAAGAATCTAATGGATGCTTATGAGAGTGTGGGTAAGACCTCATGCTCAAAGGATAGTTATGTCATCCGGTGTGTCATTATATCGACTTTGGTAAGCTTTCAAACAAAGAGAGCTCATCTCATTAGAAAGATGAGTGAACAAATGAGAATTAGTAGAATTTTTTTATCATGAGCCATTCCAAGCTGGCAAAGAATTGAGGGCACTGATTCAAATGAATTATGGGCATTCTCAGGGAGACTATCACAAAAAGATAAAGTTGTCAAAGCCTTGAGAACACTAATTGAAGAGTATTGGAAGAATAACACAAGGCCATCTTTGAATCAAAGGGATGTGGTAAGAAGGAGAATCGGTAGTTGGAATCATGAGGCACATCCAAAGCATTTTTTGGATATGACTCAAACCCAATTTTTTCCTAAATTTGAAAATGATTATCCTCAAATTAGTATTTCTCAAAAAAAATTGAAATTTTTAAACCTTTTTATGTCAAGATAAATCACACACGCACTACTTGTTGTTGTAGACTACATATTGAATTCTCTAACCATTATGATTTTTATCGTTCTATATGTTTAGATTTGCATACTAATGATGTTTTGTAGGATTGTGGCATAGAAGCCCCACCAAAATATTCAAGAGATTTCTTATCAAAAAAATTATGTGAAATAGAGGATGGCCAGATATTCTATAGGACAAAATGCTTGGATGGTTCATGCGAGCATTGTGGTGGCTTCCAACGTATGTCAGTATGTCAACATATTGAAAGTATAGATGAGGTGCGACAAAAACTAGTAGAGTTTGGGAAGTATAAAACAATGGCATATGCTACAAAAGATGGGTCTCAAGCAAAAAGGTGTGATTTGGTTATTGAGAAGATTCTAGTGTACCATTTTATGTCCAAGTTTCATGACAATATACTATCTGAGTATGCAATGCATACCTATAGAGCCTGATGGTTGGAAATGCAATTCAAGCTATGTAAGGACACCTTTCCGGTTGGCAACATAGTATCAGTGGTTGACTTTGTGGAGAACCACACTCTACAACCACAACATGAGGTGCAGTCATAGTATTAAAACTCCACACAAGTTTCGATATTTGTGCACATAGCATTCATTCATGCATCTGATAGTACATATGACCAAAGGAAGGTATTAAGGGAGTCCCACTTTTACATTAGTGATGATCACACACATTCTCCAGAGTTCCTGCAAGGTTTCTTCCAGATGTTCTACAATGGTTTGGCTCAGAGGGGCATAGCATATGACTGGCATATAATATGGTCAGATAACTGTGCAACATAGTTCAAGAACTCACACATGTTGTACTGGTTGTGCAGGATGCATATCATTATAGCTGTTCAACATATGTGAAACTTTTGTTAGGCCAGACATGGAAAGGGGGAGCATGATGGTGCAGGAGCATGCATGAAAAGAGCATTAGCATGAGAAGAGTTAAAGTATAAAGACAATGCAAAGTTGACAGATGCAAAATCAATCGTCGAGTGGTGTAGTGCTTTGATGGGTCGAGGTAATGAAGGTATGTCTTCAATTCATATATTTTTTTGGTTGATGGATGATACTAACATTGCACCATATGAAGACTATTGTACACTAATAGGATCGAGTGATGTACACTCTTTCCTTAGCTCAAATGCAGGTTCATGGAGTAACGATACACGAAAGATGACATGCTTTTGTTCTTCATGTACAATGCAAGCCTATAATGATTGCGAGTCAGGGGAGTGGGTTGACAAATGGTTGACAAGTTATCTTAGCCCACTTCACATGTATCGCCCTCTGACGACATTGGAACTAACATAGATGGAATCATTGGTCAACTTTGACCACGTATCATATCTAGTTCAACCAAGTGATATATATACTTGCTTAGTTGTTGAAATTCCATATCGTTATCTTACTTTGTACTATATTCTTAATGTTGACTAATTTCAAGAGATTCGTTGCACATATATGTGCAGGGCATGTTTATGCAGTTATTGTAGATGAAGACAATGAAGAGGGAACAAACTATTACTTGTGTCATGTTGAGGCCAAAAATAAATTGGAGGCCCCAGTTATAGATGGAGAAAACATCGAATACCCTACAGGCTCAGTTGTGGTTACTAGAATGTGGCTTAGAAGGTACCCACATTTGAGTGTTAAACATTGGTTGTGTCAGGACTTTGACACGCATCGTAAGATTCTTCATCACTCGAACCTTGTCGGGGCATCCAATGTTTGTTTGACCAAATATGGTGGTAGACCTTTGAACAAGACCTTCTGGAAGGTTTGTGAGTCTAACCATGAGGCAATAATTGACACAATAAAGAGTAGAGCAAACCCGAATGGTTCATTGGATTAATTTGTAAGTATATGCACATTGGTTCTTATTAATTTATACTTGTATGCAAATTAATTTGTTTGATGCCAATGCCATCATCTTCTTTTACTTTTCCTATTTGTAAGTAACCTACTAAAAATGATTGGTTTCCCCTTGCAAAAAATGTAGATATATGAGCCATCCAAGAGAATGCCAACATAAAAAGAAATGCAACATCCTTATTTTGATGATCTTGAAAAATCTCAATCGTGATTTTAAGCCATTAGAAAAGTGTGTGCAAAGCTTGGTGAGGGAATTTCAAGTTATTCATTTGAATTTAACCTTATGATGAGCATCTATGATGTAGAAATTATAAGAGCATCTGAAATTTCAACTTACTCTATTCATGAGAGGTGTTGTGTGCAATAGGTATGTTGGAATTCCTAGTGAAGATGTATGACCAGGAGTGACTAAGTTGTGAGACCTGCATGCCTATCTGTAAGTTCCTTCCATCTATTTTTATTTCATTTCCATTTTGGATGATCTTTCTTTTCCTCTTTTACTTTGCGTAGACTACTAAAAATTGATTGATCTCTCATTGCAGAAAATGTTGATTTATGAGCCATCATAGAGAATCTCAACCAAAAAAGCAATGCAACATCCTTATTTTGATGATCTTGACAAATCCCATTTCTGATTTCAAGCAATTATAAAAGAGTGTGTGAAGCTTAGCGAAGGAATTTCAAGTTACTCAATTGAAGTTAACCTCATAATGAGCACCTATGATGTAGACATTTAAAGAGAATCTCGAATGTATGAGTGACATTGTAAAATATCTATGAGAATGAAGTATTTAAGGCATTGAAATGACCTTCTTCACTATCCTCATTAGGCTAACTAGGCCTAATTTACAAAGGAACATACCTTTAAACATTCAAAAACCCCCTTAAATTGTTGGGGCAGCAATTATCATGTATCCAAACCATCAGATCCACAATATTTCTCAGGACAAACTCACTCCACCATGCTAGTATAAGGAGGGTTTATTGAAAGGAATGGTTCCACACCTTACCAGAACATTCCACCACCTTAGACCTTCTTAAAATCACCTGCAAAAACTCAAAATACAATCACCCAACCTCTACATGCAATATTTTATCAAACCCTAGGGTGAAACCTCATTTTTCATGCCCTTTTCCATCAAAATCTATAGGGGCAGAAAAATAAACCCCATAAAAATTATTCCATTTCACTTAAAAACTTATCGTTTGATCCTACAAGATTGTGTTGGGCCCCTCTACAAAAAACTCTCTCGGTTTTGGCTATCTCAGAGTGGTTTTCCTGTGGCGGCGTATTTTCACTTGATGGAAAAAATGTCAAATGCAAGCAGTGCAAAGTTGCAAAGTGATGCAACTTTCATTCTGCAACTCATGTGACCAAGTGGACTGTTCCAACGTGTTTGAATAGGTATGTTTACATTGGGAATGGTCCTATTTTACACCCAAACACGTGGAATTGCTCTGAGCTACATTTAACCAGATCGATCCCTTAAGAGTCCAAAGTGCTAAATGACTGCAAACTTCAGCATGTTGTTACTCAGATTTCATGATGATTAGAAACTTCTCATCTGATCCTAAAAGATCGCATTGGGCCCCTCTACAAAAATTTCTCTCAGTTTTGGCTATCTCGAAGTGGTTTTCCTATGGCAACAGATTTTTACTTGATGGAAAAAGTGTCAAATTCAAGCTGTGCAAAGTTGCAAAGTGGTGCAACTTTGGCTCTGCAACTCATGTGACCAAGCGGACTATTCCAACGCGTACAAATAGGTATGTTTATGCTAGGCATGGTCCTCTTTTACACCCAAATACGCGGAATCACTCCAAGCTACGTTCAACCAGATCGATCCCTTAAGGGTCCAAAGTGCAAAATGGCTGCAAACTTCAACATGCTATTATTTGGATACTATGATGCTTATAAATTTTTTGTCTAATCCTACATGATCAAATTGGGCCCCTCTTTACAAAAACCTTTGTTGGTTTTGGCTATCTTGGAGTGGTTTTCCCGTGGCGGTGGATTTTCACTTGATGGAAAAGGCGTCAAATACAAGCAATGCAAAGTGGTGCAACATTCGTTCTGTAGCTCGTGTGACCAAGCAGACTGTTCCAACGCATCCAAATAGGTATGTTTATGCTAGGCATGGTCCTCTTTTTCACCCAAACACGCGGAATCACTCTGAGGTACGTTCAACCAGATCGATCCCTTAAGGGTCCAAAGTGCTAAATGGATGCAAACTTTAGCATGCTATTACTCGGATATCATGACACTTAGAAACTTCTTGTCTAATCCTATGGGATCATGTTGGGCCCCTCTACAAAAACCTCTCTCAGTTTTTTCTATCTCGGAGTGGTTTTCCCGTGGAAACGAATTTTCAATTGATGGAAAAAGTGTCAAATGGAAGCAATGTAAAGTTGCAAAGTTGTGCAAATTTCATTTTGCAATTCGTGTGACCAAGCTTACTACTCCGTCGTGTCCCGATAGGTAGATTTACGCTAGGCATGGTCCTCTTTCACACCCAAACACATAGAATTGATCCAAGTTGCATTCAACCGACTTGATCCCTTAAGATGTCATGCAGAACAATGGAAAAGAGAAACATACAAATGATGGTTGAGAAGTCTGATTATTCCACACAAAAAGCGTATGATCATTGGTGCAAAGCACCTTGTTCCTCCATTTGATGAAGAAGGTCTAGTTTAGTGGTTTTAGTGATTATCTAATGGTGAATAGGTTGGCCAATAGGTTTTTGTGGGTATTTTGAGCATTATTTATCTTGAATAAGGTCAATTAAGACCATTAGGTATGTTTTAGGGTGACTTTTGGGTCTACTGATAAAAAATGTGAAAATTTCAATTTTGCACTAGAAGTTGTCTTTATAGCCTTTGAAGGAAAATTTGTGAATTTGTATATGAGTGTGAGAGAATGGAGTTTTGTTGATGTAATAAGGATATTTATAAGCTATTTTTGTGTGTTTAGAGGTCATTAGTTGTATTCATTAGGTTGGAGGAGTCTAAAGTTGCAAATTTGTAAGTTGCTTAAAGCAACAAATTTGAAATGCAATGGTTACTTGTTTTGAAAGTTGGTTTTTAGTTAGTTGAGGGCATGGATCAGTTAGAGAAGGGTGTAAAATACTATTTAAAGCCTTGAGAGGCTTGAATGGAGGTTGTTTTTGAACTTTTGGAGAAGATCTAATAAGAATTATTCACACTGTTCTTTATTTTTTTAGATTTTTGATACAAACTTGTTGATCTCATACTTGGTATGACCTATAGCTTTCTTGTACAATCCCAAGGATGACATGGATTGAAAGAGGGCTGAGTTTTCTTTCTTTTGGCAGTGGTTTGGTACAAAACCATAAAGGAATAGGAGAGTTCTTATCGTTTTTCTGCAAGTGGTCTGAAACCCTCAATTTTGAGTGAAATTCCCTCACATCTTCCATCTCCACCATGTGCTAAGGCTAGATCTGGGTGGAATGGAAGATTACCATGTATATTTTGATTCCATGTTGGTTTTAGAGAGTGGCTTGAAGGTGGGAGATATATCTTTGGCATTCTAGGCCTGACATCTCTATGTGACAGGCTTGATTTTGTGTAAAATATGATTTTTGATTGTTTTCATAAGTGTTTTGTGACAAGGGTGCTTGGGAGCATTTGATTTGTACTGGAAAAGGTTGTAAGAACCTTTTTGTGGATGAGGGGTGTTAGGGTGAGCCAAGGTACTTGATTCCTTGTATGGAATAGCCTAATTAGGCCTACCTTGTAGCATTCTGTTTTGGTCTGTCATGTCTTTGTCTTTTGTTGTCAAGACATGGGCCTTTGAGGACTTGTGGGAATTGGTATAAGAACTAGTGTCCTTGGTGTGGTTAATTATTTTTGAGTGGTTCTTGTGTTGGCTGTCCTTGTTGGTTAGGTTGCCAAGAATATGAGGCCTAGTTTGAAAGCGATAGGTCAGAGGTGGTTACCAAGCATAAGGTGAGTTGTGTTGAGTTGGGTTGGTCATGTTGGGATGTTTCCAAGTCTGCTCCAAGTTCTGGTCATGTCTGGTTTGATAGATTCCATGGTTGGGTAGTTGAGTTACCATGTTGAGTCAAGTGAATGTTGGAGTCTTAATGGGCATATTTGAGAGAAGTTGTGTCAAATCACAACTTGGTTGAGCCACTCTACATCACCAATGGTTCTTTTCAATTCGAAGAGTGATTGAGAGCATGTTTCTTTGTTAAATATACCTATTCGGGGGTCTAGGACAACCTTGAGTCCATTTATTATTTGTATTATAAATTATAGCTTGCTTTCTCCTGAGTCCATTTCTTATACAAGAAATAATATTGCAAAAATTTGACATATAAATCTTTCAATGGCAATGCATCAAGAACATATTGGAATATTTTTATGAATCATTTCATGGAATACCAATTGAAAACGTGTTTTTCTCTTTTAGATAAAGTTATTTAGCATCAATCAATTAATATTCAAGATAAACCATGAAGGACAACAATGGTCAATGATAGGGCTAACCAATTAATAATTATACATGTGATTAAGTCAAGCATGTATATATCAATAAGGGAAGCACAAGTAATCAAAAAAACATAAGCCTTAAGAAGTATACACACAAATACATAGTATACACAAATTAATAAAAATTATATGCATGAATACAAGGTATAGACATGAAAACACGTAAGCCACAAAGTATACATGTAAGTTGTAAAGTATACACTTGAATACACATAACTCATATCTATTGAACCATCAATTTAGAATGCAAATATGGAAACCATCGATAAAAGATATTTGTATTAACCAACTAGCCATGTAGGCATACATCAATACATGTCGATATAAGTATGAAATATATGTACAAAATAGCCATATAGGCATACAATTTCAAATATGTCCAATACAAAATATGTACAAAACTGTCATGTAGGCATACAACAAAGGGCTTTGGAATCAAAATTCATAGCTCTCTATGCTCTAGAAATAAAATATTTCCCTTTGCTTTTTGATGAGATGGCGATAGGTCTATCACTCATTTTTTATGTGCTCGAGTTGTGCTCCTACTCCTCCTCCTAGTGTTTAGTTCATGGTGAAGTTTTAACTATTACAATAAGAAGTAAAGACATGAATATATAGAAAATACATTATAAAAAATGATATGTTTGACAAAATAATCACTTACCGCCATCTCATGATCTCTCTCCATGAGGAATATATTCTCATGCCAATGCTTAGGTATGCTCAAGCCCTGTATAAACCATACAAATAGAAATTAAACTACGTGAATCAATAATGGTTTGATTTTTCACTAACTAACATCTATAACAACGAATGTAAATTGAAATTTACTAAGTTGCCTCATACCTCCCCTGCCAGAGCCATTGAGGATTGTATAGTAGATGACACACCAATCTCCATTTCCCTCATCACATTCGAAGGTGTTTCGACTTGTAACATCTGAAAATAAAACAACAAATTATTCAACATAATCAACAATGTGCATATAAACTACACAAATCTATTAAGTACAATTCATTAGTTAAACTCTTTATTCTATTACCTCTGTGTAGGTTTGAGTAAATCCACCACCACTGGGAAGTGTTCCATCGAAACCTCCAATATTAGTCTGTTCAACATCCAAAATCGCATATTAAATTACCATTCGTAAAAAAATGCTATTAACATGTAATAAATTTATAATTGTTTACTAGTTACATACCCCAGTGATAGGTGTACTGCAGAAATAAGTAGGTGGGGCACCAGTATATATAGTCTAAAAACTGTGACCTTGCAATTGTATATTAATCATAAAACATTTTTAGTTAATCTTGCATTTCAAAATCAAAATTTAATAAAATAAATTTAATGAACATGCTAAATTTTACCTAACTATCAATGCCATATGCCTCATGCAAAATTTCATCTACCCTCTCCATCTCCATAGCTATAGACAGATCTTGTGTAGTAGCCTCCTGAGTGTCGGTGGGGTCATATGAACAAGTCGCCCCGCAGGATTGACACACATGGGTTTGAAGGCCACCACTCGAAGACTCCCCTAGATAGTGATGTAGAATAGGGCTAGTATGATGGATGACACTCTAGGTCAAAGTGTTGATCACCTGCAATGTCTCTACGTCAGGACTTTCCTTCATGACGAAAGGGATAACAACATGCTCATGAGGTGGCCTAGCGAGAGCTCGTCTACCATGCTGCGTAGGATCCGACTGTGCACCGGGTCTATCTTGAGCTGACCCCCCACCTCTCCCCTGGAAATCCCCCATATCAAAATAATTTGGGATTGTGTTCAATATGAACTCATTGTATAGTTTCCTAAGGAAATACTATGGGACTTTGCAATTGTTGCACGATGGGTAATCAAAGACCATGTACCACCTATCATAAAATTGGTCCCTAATCTATTGGTGGTGGCACCAATGGATAGGAAACCTCTTCACATTGAGGGTAAGATTTTTATTTGTGCGTGGGTCGATGAATAATGAGCGCAAATCATTTTTTGTAATTTTTAAATCCTTTACATCTTTATATGATAGTTTATTTGCATAATAATCCCTAGCCGCTTGCCTCCTATCTTGCCATCTAGTTATTTGTTTGCTAATTGAATCTACATTTGTTAACATATCTTTTAATGAATTTGCTAGGGTCATTCTTTCTGTGGTTGAACCATCTGGATCACTCAACCTACTAATCAAATCCTCAATTTTCTTTTTGTTGTTATCAATTTCACTCATTAAATTTTGTTGAGTGCCAAGAGGGGGTAGAGTGATTGGTGTAGGAGGTTGTTGTTGTGGTTGATTTTGATCTTGAGGATTTGGTTGGTCTTCCTATTGAGGATCTTGAGGGTTTGCAGGTTGATTTGCATCTCCTAAAAATTCAAACAAATATATATCAAATTCAACCTAAAACTAACTAATGCAAAACAAAAAGCACACAATCCTTACCTCTCACACCTCCTCCTCGTTGTGGCACCATCGTTGTGAAGAAATAGCAATTGTTGGTGAAGAATTTTGCTCAATGGCTCCTCCTAGAATGCAAGCACGAAATATGGGGGTTTTGGCCATGACCAGAAGAAAAAAATAGTCGAAATGAAAATGACAACATTTCTCTTTTTTTTTTTACTTTTAACAAGAAATAATGCGAGCGCGTTATAATGCGCTCACGTTATGACTTTTCAAAAGTTTTTTTTGAATGTGGCCATAAAATGGCTACCCATTTCCATGCACCCGCCCCTTAAGTTTCTTAACTATGGTTTAGGTTAGGGTATGTGCAGGATCATGATGGGCAAAAAAGTGGTGATATGTAAGTGATATGATGGCCTATGTGGCTAACGAATTTTTTTTACCCAAAATTGATGAAACGAAAAGAGTTTTTAAAGGCATTTCTCAGCTTTCCACCAATATAAATTATGCTTTATTTTAAATTTAATAAATAATTATTATTCATTTTCTATTTGAATTATGACTAAAGTTCTGATTGATAGGCTAATTGAAAAACATCTATAGCTTTCAAATGGTATCACATTTTTTGAATCTGAAACATGCGCCACATTTTATGCTTCGCATACTATAGGATTAAAAAAAATGAATTTCATGAAGACTTGACCAAGTAAAGGTGGCTAGACATACAATTTTTTATATTTTTAAAAAGTTGTAATAAAAAATTCATAATTAATTATTTACTTGGAAAAAATTACAAAAAAATATGTATCACATTGGGACATGAGTCCTCTACTTATATCTAAAATCTTATAAAAAAATATTATCATTTTATTGTGGTTAGGGTGGTCAAATAGACACCTACTTCTTATTTTTTCTCTGAAATTTAAGTACTACTGCATTGAAATTTCAAATTTTCACCGAATAGATTTTATTTTTTTAAATAAACCTAGTAGTTTAGAAACTACATTCAACTTTCTACAGATTCTATTCTTACATATTTTTGAAATAATATAGATAACTTATTCAAATTTTTACATCGAGTTGCCCCACTCTAATTTTCTGAATTTTCATCGCCACTTAAGGGCTTGTTTTTTCCATGATGATCCTGCACATACTCGTTAATTTTGTTTTTTAATTATGATTTTTAAATTTTACCATTATAAAATTAGTTATACTATAATAAAAGAAGTATACTTTACTAGAATTAGGTTAAAAACAAGTAATTCCAAAACTAACTATATTTACAACTAAATTGAAACCTAATTCAGATTTTATGATAGAAAGAGCTTAAAATTTTGTCTTATAGTTATGATTGGGTGCATACCTAATTATTGCAACAATATCCAAATGTTTGTGAAATCTGATGCATAACTCTATAAACCTTTATGTGTTCTTCTTTCAACAATTTGGTCATTAAATTTGCAATGTTCACCTTCATATTCATATTTTCGCTCTCTATTATGCTTTTGAACTCTTCTTTACTCTTTGAAATTTCTTTTTCGACAAGATGTTTGTGATGAAAAAACTTTTAAAGTATATAACATCAAGAAAAGAAAAATCACATTCAATGTGCGCATGTAGTAGATGAGCATTAACTGAATCCAATAGAAATACATTTTCAAATATTTTGAATAAAATAATCATTTTCTTAGTTTCTCTATAACTAATCTTATATTCAAAATTCAAAATTCCTATAGTGATTTTGTGTTAGTTTTAACATTGATCTAGTTGGGAGTCTTTTTCCCACAATTGCAAGTAATTTGGTTGCTACCAATTATGGGGAATTCTATGGGGTGCAAACATATTAAGACTAAGTATCAAGTTCAAATGGAAACTCATACTAATGACATCATCATAAAGGAAGATGAATTAATCCTCTTAACATTGATCATTTGTTTGATGATGTAATTGATGACATAAGCATGACTCATTGATGAAGTCATCAATGTATAACTATGAGAGAAATGAAGTGAACTAGAAAATTAAGTTTGGATAAGTGCATTTAACTTGGGGGGTGAAATTTTTGCAATATGCATTAGCATGACATCAATATCATACAGTTGTAAAAAAAAAAAGTGAAACCAAATTTTATGTTTCATTGAATTTTCTGGTTCAAATGGACCTCAGACTTCAATAAAAAAATCAAACTTGACAAGTATTTCTATTTCAAGTTTGTAGTTTTGACTATGAATTCCATAAAGAGTTAAGTTATGTTTTGATTGAAAAACCTACTATTGTGGGTAAATTAACTTGAACTATAAATAGTAGGTACATCTAAGTAAATAGGAAAATTAGCATTAAAGATTTAGTTCATTGACTATAGATCTTCACAAATTTTTAAAGTAAAATTTATGATCCCTTCAGATCCAGGAAATGACTTAAATTTAAACATCTAAATCATTTTATTTCCCAAGTTGATGCAACAAAGCTACATGTGAGAATTCATGACTGAAATTGGAAATTATGGAAAGATGGAATTGAATTAGAAACTTGTTCTCGTAAGATGTGAAACATCCACAAGTCTGTAACTTGCTTATTTTAGAAAAATTTAATAATCTTGAAAAATGTAACCCACAATACTTTTTGACTCTTTATACATCTGCGAAGAGATTTGTGTGTACTAAAATATTAAAATTGAAATTTTGAAGGATTTAAGGGATTATTAAGGAATCTTTCCATTACCACCAAAATAAGAAAAATATAAGAGGGGGTCCCTATCTTTCTAGGAGAAAAGTGGGGCATGTTGTGAGATTATAGAAAACATCTCCATTGGGGCAATCATATGCCTCTATACAATGTGGCAATATCCTCGATTACGTGTTTTTGGAAAGAAGTGGTCGAAGGTACATGTGACATATTTTTTTAACAAGGGTTTGAATTTTCCAATTAATCTCTTATGGACAAGGTTTCTTGAGATTTATATTTATTTTTTGAGACCTAGTAACACCTTATTGAAGGTGATTTGGAGATCTAGAAGTACACCTGTGGTTTCTTTATTATGGTTGTTGATTCTATCTATGATACAAATGTACTCATAAATAGGTTTGGATTGGGGGACATCACTCTCTTATGTTTTGACATTGATTATATTAATTCAACCTTGTTCAATAAAATACTTTAATATTATGCCTATCCATGTTAGGATGCCTAACCTTTCACTTCAATTTTGGATTGGTTCTTGCTAAGAAGCTATTGGAAACATGTTGGGTTAGTTTTGTAGGGTTGATTGTACTAGTTTCATTTTCACTCATATGAATTTTACATACATCTTGGTGGATTTTGACATTACCAAGGATCTTATAGAGTACATATTTTTCTTCAATTGAAGGATCATTCTTAGGTTTAACCTCTCTATTATGAAGGCATTCCCTTCAATGTTTGCTAGTGATTTTAAACTAGTCACTTGGATTTAAACTATACCCACACCAAACATAAGGATGTTGGTGTGGCTTATAATTGGTGGTTGGATGCTCTCCTCCACCATCTCACTATTGATTCTCATGCTCAATTTATCATAGTGAGACCTCGTAGTTTAGAGAGTCCTCTTGTGCTAGCTATGCATGCTCCTTTAGAGCCTCTATTTAATTCCTCAATAGCTCTAATTGATCATTTTGTATTAATTTTTCCTACTACTAAGTATTTATGAGATGCTAATAATTTATTATACTTAAGTGCCACTATCGATGTCCTCCCTTGTGGATAGATAAAAAAATCTCTCAAAGTTCCTTAGAGCCTTTTGTTAATACATTGGTTGTAGGCTTGCTTCCTATGGATTTTTTTCTTGATGGTGAATATGGTAATATTTCATGGTCTATGATACATAAGAGGAAGAAAGGTCCTCAAAAAATAGTTTCAAGCACTTACAATGTGTATTTTTATTCCTATATTACGGAAGCAAATAGAGATAGATTTAGTTTAGGGATTCTAATCTTGCCCCCCTTTGGCTTTGTAGTGTTATTGGATTGTTACACTATTGTAGATTAATCTCACTTAGCCTTGTTTTATGGCTCTTTGGAGTGATTTTCATTGTTGGTTGACTTAGAATAATACAAGGGATTGGTGCCTTTAAAAAAACATATCACTTTTTGGTCCATATGTCTAGTAAAAAATAAATTAATAATAAAATTAGTAAAATTAAAATCAAACTATGGAACTCAACCTATGATTCTTAAACATATTTTTTTCTTTTTCCTATATGTGGTTTTTCATGCTACATTTGCGAGTATAATTTTGAAAGGTATTGGGCCTTTAAGCCACTAGTATTTGGCCTTTGAGCCACTAGTATTGGGCTAGAGAAGTATAATGACATGTTTGATGATGTATTCAAATAATTTTAATCCACAAATGCTCATATTCTTTTGTAAATGGACACAACCAAATGTCTTCCACCTAAAATTTCCCTAATAGTAAGAAGTAAAAGCTTGAGACAACTAGTAGATTATTATAAGATTTCAAGACTTTCGATGCAAGAACTATTTCTTTAACAAGTACTACACTATCCATTTTTCAAACAAATAGGTTTACATCTCGATACATGATAAACACAAGAAAAACCCAATTGGTGGACAAGCTCAAAACTACACCACTTTGTAATCACCCTAGAGGATTTGCATGGGAATCATGTTTGAAATGGAAGGTTAGTTGACATTGCCTTTTTTACCTAGCTTTGGATGATCCTCTTGTTAATGTTTAAATCAAGGATCCCTCTAAGGGTGAAGTCTTAAAGACTGCATGTCTTAAGATTGACAAAAATTATAGTAGTTAATGATCTAGGAAAGCATGTCCTTTTTGAGGTAAAGTTTATAAGAGGGATATAGAGGTGATAAGTTATAGATCTAAATCCTTAGATAGGAATTAGATAGATGTAAAAAAAAGGTGCCTTTGTAGAGAAAGGTTAAGCATTAAATGTTTATATGATAATATCAAAAGGGACTAGATAAGAAGCCTTTGATATAATTAATCATAGTTCTTATGTTTTATATTTTGATTACCTATGTTCATAGGATTGATACCAAAATATAATTTTAAGCATTTATTGATTTTATATCCAAGGGGTTAGACTCCATGCTCACAATTCACCTACAAGTAGAATAAAATTAAAGTTATAAATTTAAAAACTAATAAATTCATATATAATCTAATTTGCATAAATTTAAAAATTTATAATCTAATCTATATAAGTTGATATAAAATATTATAGTCCATACAACTTAAGCTATATAAAGAAATATAAGTCTAATTTGATTGATTTGTATCAATTAATTTGAATTGATATTATTTATAATTTATAAATGCAAATTTTACACATTTACAATCTATACAATCTAATATATATATGTATATCAATTGATATAAATATACAATCTTTGCAATTTAATCTACATAAGGTAATATACATATGAATTGTTATCAATTGCATGAGTCCAAGTCCACGAAAGATTGTGCTATTTGTCAATAAGTAATTGTACTAAGGCATTTCCGTCAAACTAGGCCCAAAACTCAATGGGTATTGGTATGAGTATGCAAATTTCATGATTATAAATTCTAATAATGAATTTTGCATACCTATGCCATTTGCCATTTAATATGTAGAAATGCGATGAAAGGGATAAATAAGTAGACATATTGAAAATTATTGTAATTTTGTACAAAGATGGGTTACTTGTTTTATGCTACTTACTCATCCCTTTCACACAATTGTAGATATTTCCCATTTATCTTGTCCTTATATTTTGAACAAATCTCTAAAAATTTACCATTTCCACTTGTTCTACACATTTACGCACTCACATATTCATATACACACGTTAATTTGACAATTTTCATATCCCAAAACTAATTTATGATCTAGAGACGATGCAATGAGTGACCTCCCCGGATGGACCAATGTTTCACCTCTGTGAGCATCACCTAGATGCAATGAATGCTAAGTGGACCATTCATTATCATGAGAGATGGGTTCTTGTGAACCACTACTCATGAAACATGGGTCAATGAGTTTGACTCAAAAACTACACGGTTGAATCCTGATAGCAATATCATAATTTGACATGCTGTGGAAGAAACCTCCTACTTATCAATAAATAAGGAAGCTTTTTATGACAGACAGTGAAAATAACACCTCCAATAACATCATAGCGCCTTAATGGCTACTTTTGTTCACTTCGCCTACGAACGAATATAATAACAGTAAAGAATTGCAAAGTCTTGCGCAAATTCCCCTTGAAATCCAACCCCTCTGCCCACTAGCATGTACGAAAAGGAAAAGGAGAAAGTGATTTCAATCAAAATTTCTTGTATGCCACGCTTCACTGTGTGATGGCATTGGCAGCATCTCTCTTTTGAGGAAAATAAGGATGGATCATACGACTTTGCAAACAGTGTTTCAAAGATCGAGGAGATCAATAGCTTTTGAAAAAAGACTGACAGAGTTTTAGAAGACAGTGGATGGAGAATATCATCAGAAAAGGACTAAGATAAAGTAAAGAACTTCAAAATAATTGTTAATGGAATCATATTTTGGGTATTCGGTAAAAACTTTATTGATGAAAAATACAGTTTATTATAATAAACATTAACAATAATTGACTACCAGCAACATCACAGACAAATCTTTATTTTCTTTATTTCATAGTGCACCAAATTATCAAGGATATGCTACACCACCGTATAAATTGGGTGCAGCCGGTCCCTATATGTTGGGAGAATAACTTACTGTCATTTAAATAAATGTTTTTGTCATATCATTTGAAGACTTTAAGGTTTACTTAAATAGAGTTGGAATGGTTTATATTTTATGTGATAAGATAATTTTAAATCTAAATCATAGTGAAATAAAAATTACTAATTTTATAACATGAAAAGTTATGATGTTCTATTGAGATATAATTCTAAATCTGAATAAGATTATACAATTACATATGGACAAATGTCAATCTCTTATGTAAAGTTAGGCTCATTCCATTGTCACCCCTCCCCATTGACACTCGTTCTCATGCATTCGCTCTTATACATACTTGTACCACATGTAGATATCCCTATGGATCCACATACTACATTGATATTAGCGCTTTCCTAGGCTTTTAAGATTGCAACATTTGTCAATATGTAATTATATTAAGGTGTTCCATTAAATTGGGCTGAAAGTTACATGAGAATTGGTATGGGTATACGAATCTCACCTTTACAATCAATAATGTTATGCAAATTTCACCATAATAGATTCTAAAGGTGAATTTTGCATGCCCATTCCATTTCCCATTTAATTTTATGCTTGTTCCACAATGACATATTGAAAATTTCCACAATTTTATATAAAATTGGATTTCTTGTCCCTACTTATCCCTTTCACATATTTCTACATATTTTTCATTTATCTCATTTTATGTTTTGAACACATCTCTCAAAAATCACCATATCCACTTATTCATCACATTTAAGCACTCGCATATTCTTATACACATGTGATCATTTTCATAACTGTACACTGATTTATCATCTAAAAACATCATCATGGTCATAGAATAATCCAGCCCAAATTCTAAATTCTAAATTCAATTTTTGTCAAACTCCTCCCTTAACCCTTCATACAATTAAAATATATATATTCAAGGAACTTCCCAGCATTGAGATGTTATGGCAGGCAGGGAAAATAACATGTAGACAACATATACCATGCAAATCATAGAGTTTTACGAATGAATATAATAACAATAAAGAATTGCCTAATCTTGTGCAAATTACATTTTCACTCCAACCTGTCTCTCCACTGAAATGTACGAAAGGGAAAAAAGAGAATGTGATTTCAATCCTTGATGCGCAGCATTCAGTCAAAAATTCTTGTATACCACGCTTCAGTGTGTGATAACAATGGAAGCATCTTATTTTTGAGAAAAAGGAAGATGGATCATATGACTTTGGAAACACTGAAATAAAAAAGATTGAGGAGATCATTAGCTTTTAAAAGACAGTGGACGAAGAATATCATAACAGAAAAGGACTGAGATAAAACAAAGAGCTTCAAAGGACTCTTTCCAATAGAATCATTATTTGTGATATTCAGTAAAAACTTTGTTGATGAAAAAAGTAAAAGAATATACAGTTTATTATAAAAAAATAAAAAATGATTGATTATCAAAAACATCAAATAAAAAATATATATTTCATTGTCTATCAAATTATTAAGAATGTGTTACACAACTCTTAATTTGGTGGATTATGAAATAAAGAGAACGATATTTTAGTTGGTAGTTATAGCTGTCATATTTAATAAATAAATGTTATGTTATGTTGTGTGAGGAATTTAAGATTTAATTAAAGAAAGTTTTGAGATGATTTGCATTTTATGTGTTTTCAAATTAAGTCATAATAGTAAAAAAGAAAAATTATTACTTTCATAACAATAAAATTTATGCTAGTATACATTTCATACATGAGACATAACTTTAAATCCAAGTCAAGTTAATGACAAATATAAGCATACAATAAATGTGAAATAAAAAGTGATTAGTTCCATCTTAATTAGGTAATGTAATGTTATATAGCTAGAATCAATTGAAGTGTTCAATTGTATTCTCTTTATAAAAAATTAAAGTGTGATTGTATTATTGTGATGATAAAATCTACATACCCATGTCAATACTTGTTTAATTTTGTACTATTTTAATGTGATTAATTGTTGTGTCTTGGCATATAAAGACATTCATTGTCATCCAATTCTTCTTTGAAAATCCTACCCAATAAAAAGAAACAAGTCACATTTGTCTACTACAAGCAAGTTCATTCTTGTAATAGGTAGGATTGACCATTGGACACAAATGCAACCTACAATAAATTAAAATATTATTTTAATCTCCAACATTAATTAAAGTTTAATGTACCCATTTTCAAAACTAAGTTGAGTGGAACACTATGCTACATTGGGCTCCATCATAATTTCTTTATTTTCCTAATTATATATTGATTTACCCAGACATAATATACCCAACTATCATTTAATTTATTCAAGTTAATTTTGACACTAGGAGGAGTGTATTTTCATTTACAAATATTTATATTTTGAATACTTGTATTAGTCGAGATTAAATGTAAGCTAATATCCATTAATATGTAAATTGATATTTTGCAATTACTAGGGTGAAATCTACATTGTTTACAACTTTCCCTTTTATTTTATACTCACCTTGAATCATTTGTCTCAAATGTAATGACTAGTAATTAAGTGGTATATATTTATGTAAAATTTCACTAATTAGTTGGTCTTTGGTTGATACTAATTTCACACATCACAATTAAGGTTTAGATCTAATCTATCATTTACTAGTACAATATCCTAGGTCAATTATATATTTCATTTTACATGTATAGAATCAATCTTGAATTTTTCAAATTAAAATTAAACGTACTTGAACTTAAGCAAATCACATCTCTAAAATTTTCCTTATCCATACTAATTTATTAGATCTATAAACTCAAATATTCTTATACAAACATTACCCATTTCGATTTAGCGATTTCATATCCAAGACATCATCATAATCATAACCTAATCCTACCCAAATTCCCATTGTAAATTCTGTTTTTATCGACTCCTACCTTGACCCTTCCTTCATTAAAAATAACTCAACACAATTTTTAGAAAAGCAGAAAGAATAGTTAAAGAAGCTTTTACCATTGAGATGCTGATATGTCAGACAGTGAAAACAACATTTACAATATCTACCATGCAGATCATAGCGCCGTAGTCACTACTTTTGTTGACTGCCCCTACGAACGAATATAATAACACTAAAGAACTGCCTAAACTTGCACAAATTCCTCCTTGCACTCAGATCTGTCTGCGCAATAACATGTACGAAAGGGAAAAAGATAAAGTGATTTCAATCCTAGATGCGCTCCAAGCATTCAATCGAGATTTCTTGTATACCACGCTTCACTGTGTGATGACAATGGCAGCGTCTTATTTTTGAGAAAAAGGAAGATGGATCATATGACTTTGGAAAGATCGAGGAAACCAATATCTTTAAAAAGGAGGACTGAGATAAAGCTAAGAGGTTGAAAAGATACTGGATGGAGAATATCATAACAGGAAAGAACTCAGATAAAGCAAAGACCATCAAAAGACTCTACACAATCGACTAACCGGTTTGTTATAAATAAACAGTAACAATAATTGACTGCTAACATAAAAAATAAATGTTTTATTTTCTATATTTCATGGTCCACCAAATTGTTAAAAATATGGTCCACCAACCTATAATTGGGTGTACAATGAAATACAGAGAATAATATTTGAGCTGATGGCCCTATCTTCAGAGAATAATTTACCGTTTTAATAAATAAATAAATGTTTTTGTCTTTTAATGTAAGGAATTTAAGGTATAAATAAATAAAGGGTTGGGATGGTTGTTAAAAAAGTCATAAAGGAAAAGTAAAATTAAAATTATTAAATTTATAACATGAAAAGTTATGATGATCAAATTTTTGACATGAGACATAATTTTAAATCCAAATCAAACTGATGCAAAATATAATAAAAATAAAAATAAAATCAAAAGAGTTAATTCCATCTTAATTACATAATGCTATTGATAAAATAGAGAGTTTAGATGGTTTACATTTTATGTGAGAAGACAATTTTAAATCAAGTCATAGTGAAATACATGAAAAATTATGATGTTCTACATTTCATACATGAGATGTAATTTTAAATCTGAATATATATAATCAAAGTGTTTAATTGCATTATGTTTATAGAAATTTAAAGAATAATTATTTAATATAATCATAAATTTGCATACCTGTGTTTTCTTGTTTAATTTTGTCTCTATTTTGATGAAATAAAGAAAACAATATTTTAGTTGGTGGCTATATATTCAGGGAATAATCTCCTGTCAAATTTAATAAATAAATGTTTTTGTCATGTTGTGTGAGGAATGTAAGGTTTAATTAAAAAAAGTGTTGAAATGTTTTGTATTTTATGAGTTTTAAAATTTAATCATAACAGTGAAAGTGAAATAAAAAAATTATTATTTTCATAACAAGAAAAGTCATGATGGTCCACATTTCATACATGAGACACAACTTTAAATCCAAGTCAAATTAATGACAAAAGTATAGAATAAACATGAAATAAAAGTGATTAGTTTTATCTTAATTGGGTAATGTAATGTTATATAAATTAAATCAATCAAAGTGTTCAATTGCATTACTTTTATAAGAAAATAAAGTGTGATTGTATTAATGTGATGATAAAATTTACATACCCATATCAATGCTTGTTTAATTTAGTACCCATTTTTATGATATGATTAATTGTTGTCTTGGCATAAAGACATTCAATGTGCATTTATTACCCTTCAATTTTTATTTGAAAATTTTGTCCAATAAAGAGAAAAAGTCACATTGTCACATTTGTATGCTACAAGCAAGTTCATTCTTGTAATAGGTAGGATTTCTCATTGGGAACAAATTCAACCTTCAATAAATTAAAATATTATTTAATCTCCAACCTTAAATAAATTTTAATGCATCTCTTTTCAAAAATAAGGTGAGTGAAACTATATGTTGCATTGGATTCATTCTCCATCATAATTTCCTAAACTATTTATCTCGACCCAATGTATTTATTTTTCTAATTCAACATTGTTTTACCCAAATTTAATATACCCAACTATCATTTAATTTAATCAAGTTAATTTATGTTTGTGTGCAAATTTATTTATTAGCCCATATTAACACTAGGGGGAGTGTATTTTAATTTACAAATATTTATATTTTGAATACTTTAATTAGATGAGATTAAATGTAATGAATAGCAATTAAGTGACATATATTTGTGTAAAATTTCACAAGTTAGTTGGTCCTTGGTTGATTCTAACTTCACACATCCCAAAGGTTCAAATCTAATATATAATTTACCCATCCAATATCTTAGTCCAAATATATGAATAAACAAAAAAAATTGTTTCATTTTACAATCATAGAATGAACTTTAAATTTTTCAAAAATTAAATTAAATTATGAGCTTCAAAAAAATCCCTTCTTATTGTTGCTTGTAGAACATGCCCTATTATTTTTCTAATTGACAAGTAATTATTGTCTAGATCAAGTAATTTAGTGTTATTTTAACCCTAAATAAAAAATGTATCCATATATTACTTAAATTTATCATTTTGTTTGACTTAATGCGCTTACTTTTTTTATATAACAAAAAAAATTATATTTGGCAAGTTTGACTATCCTTGTTTTAGTTCGAATTGGTTTAGACATCTTCATATCTTTGGTTTCCTTTACTAGAGTCCTTGTTTAGTGCATTCAATTTTTTTTTTATCTTATTGGTTTTGGTTGAAATAAATTTATGTATTCTTCACAAGTTGTTCTTTTATTATTCATGTCAAACTTGAGCTATGTTTGTAGCTCCTTGGATGTGTTTAGGTCTATTAGGTCTATTAATGTCCTCTTATGCACTTTTATTCTATTATGTTTTTTACTATCTATAATTGATAATTGTGCATCTAAGTTATATGCATTGTAGCATCACTAATGACCAATTATTAGTCTAGACGATTCCAAGCATTGACCTTGATTGTATTTTTGTCTTTATTATTTGACTTATAATGTGCTATATTGACACATTGAATAAACAATCCTTATTATGATCTTCAATCCAATAGCTTTCCAAAAGAACTTGTGTTACATTGACATATAGATTAGGGACTATCTATTCTTGACCCCCTCTAGTTGTGCGGTGTTATAGGTTTTTTGCACTATTATAGCCTAATCTCGCCTACCCTTGTTATATGGTTTTAAGAGTTGGGTTTCATGGTTGGTTGCCTCATGATTGTATAAGGGTTTGTACCTTTCAAAAAAATCACTCTTTTTGGTCCATAAATTATCTAATCAAAATAATTTGCCAATAAGAAAAATTATTAAAACTAAAAAAAAATGGAACTCAACCTTTGATCCTTGAACATACTTATTTTATTTTGTCTATATATTGTATTTCTTTTCATATTTACGAATATTATTTTGGAAGGTATAGGGCTTTTTGAGCCATTGGGATTGGCTTAGAGAAGTATAATGACATCTTTGATAATATAATCAAATACTCTTCATTCACAAAACACAAGGTGGAAATAACTATTAGATTATGAGAAGATTCATTTTTCATGTAGAAAATGTTTCTTTGTGAAGAATCGCACCTCCTACTGTTTCAAAAAGATGGGTTTGAAAATTGATCAATAATCAACATAGGTAAAATCAACTTGGAGAATAGGCTCAAAACTACACCGCTTTGTAATCACCCTAGAAGATTTGCATGAGAATCATGTTTGAAATGTAGGGTTGGTAGACGCTAATTTTTCTTCCCTAGCTTCACCTAGTCCTCTTGTTAATGTTTAAATCAAGGATCCCTCTTAGAGTGAACTTTTAGTTATTGCATCTCTTAGGAATAGAACTAATTCTAGGATTCAACAATTTTGGAAACCATGTCATGTTTTGAGGTGAAATTTCCAATGAGAATACAAAAGGGATAATACATGCATCTAAATCTTTAAATAGGGATTGTGGCCAAAATAGAGTCTTTGTATAGAATGAGGTTAAGCATTAAATGTTTCAATAATCATCTAAGAAGGGATTAGATAGGAAACCTTAGGCAAAGCTAATCATAATTGTTCTTAAATTTTATATTTTAAGCACCCATATTCATTTGGTTGGTACTAAAATATGCTTTATCTATTTATTGATTTTATACTAAAGGGAGTGGACCCGATGTCCATAATTTATCTACCCAATATAAAATAAAAATAAAGTTAATAAAAGTATAAAGTTTTAAAGTTAAGAAATTCATAAATTCATATATACAATCTAAGCTATATAAATTTAAATAAATTGTATGTATGTATGTGATACAAATTTACAAACTACACAATTTAATTGACATAAGTTGATGTAAATATGCAATGTATTATACCTATTGATCGATATCAAATTAATCAACTCAACTCCACATAAGGTTGTGTCATTCATCAATATGTAATTGTATTTAGGATTTCCATCATTTTTTTTTCAAAACTAAATGAGAATTGGCATGAGTATGCAAATTTTATCATTAAAATATATAATGGTATGCAAATTTTTGCATTATGTATTCTAATGGTGAATTTTGCATACTTATGTCATATCTCATTTAATTTTGTATTTGTTTTGGGGAAAGTACCTACGTAAACATAATGAAAATTGTCATAATTTTATACAAAGTTGGGTTTCTTACCTTATGATACTTATTTATTCCTTTCACACATTTCTCCATATTTTCTATTCATCACATCTTTATATTTTAAACACGTCTCTAAGATTCCCCTTATCTGTACTAATTTATTACATCTATGAACTCAAATATTCCTATACAAACATTATCCATTTTGATTTGACCATTTCATATCCCAATACATCATCATGATCATAACCTAATCCTACCCAAATTCCCAATTGTAAATTCAATTTTTATGGACTACATTAACCCTTCCTACATTGAAATTAACTAGATACAATTTTTTTTAAAAGCAGAAACAATAAATAAGGAAGCTTTGATTGACATTGAGATGCTGATATGACAGATAGTGAAAATAACATTTAAAATATCTACCATGCAGATCATAGCGTCGTAGAGACTACTTTTGTTCACAGCCCCTACGAACGAATATAATAACAATAAAGGACTGCCTAAACTTGCAAAAATTCCTTTTGCACGCAGACCTGTCTGCCCACTAACATGTACGAAAGGGAAAAAGATAAAGTGATTTCAATCCTGATGTGCTCCAAGCATTGAATCGAAATTTCTTGTATAACACGCTTCACTGTGTGACGACAATGGCAGCATCTGATTTTTGAGAAAAAGGAAGATGGATCATATGATTTTGGAAAGATCGAGGAAATCAATATCTTTAAAAAGGACTGAGATAAAGCTAACAGGTCGAAAAGATAGTGGATGGAGAATATCATAACAGGAAAGAAATGAGATAAAGCAAAGAGCATCAAAAGACTCTTTACAATCGACTACCCGGTTTGTTATAAATAAACAGTAACAATAATTGACTGCCAACATAAAAAATAAATGCTTTATTTTCTATATTTCATGGTCCACCGAATTGCAAAGAATATGCTACACCAACCTATAATTCAGTGTACAATGAAATACAGAGAATAATATTTGAGCTGGTGGCTGTATCTTCAGGGAATAGTTGACAGTCAAGTTTAATAAATAAATAAATGTTTTGTCTTTTAATGTGAGAAATTTAAGGTATAATTAAATAAAGGGTTGGGAAGGTTGTTAAAAAAGTTTTAAAAGAAAGAAAGGTAAAATTAAAAATATTAAAAAAGTTATGATGGTCAAATCTTTTACACGAGATATAATTCTAAATCCAAATCAAATTGATGAAAATATCATAAAAATAGAGATAAAATCAAAAAAGTTAATTTCATCTTAATTACATAATGCTATAGATAGAAAGAGAGATATGCGTGTATGTAAATATGCATATATACACACACACACATGCACCACCAGCAATATGATATGAGTTGTTGGTGGTGAATTTTCCACGAGATGAATTCGTTATGGTGATGAATTGTTGGAGGTGAATTTCCCCAAAGCCCATATATACATATATGTATGTATATATCTATGCATGTATGTATTTATATATGTACATATCCATATATATACACATGCATACATACATACATACATGTATATGTATATGCATGCATATATATCTATGTAAATTGTATGTGTACGTGTATATGTATATGTATATACATACGAGGTCAATCAATCTTGAAGTGCTTATTTATATTCTTTTTACAAAATTTTAAAGTGTAACGATGTTATTGTAATGATAAAATTTGAATACCCATGATAATTCTTGTTTAATTTTGCACACATGCACACACAATCAATCAATCTTGAAGTGTCTAATTATATTATGTTTATAAAATTTCAAAGTGTAATTGACATACCTATGCTAACTCTAGTTTTATTTTGTGCCCATTTTGATGGAATAAAGATATAGAATTATATATTGCAAATGACACCTTATGCAAAGTTGGGCTCATTCCACTATCACCCCTCTCCATTGACACTCATTCCTATGCATTCTCTTATACATAACCATGTACTCAATTAGGTGCATTTTTCTATAATAAGCTTGTTTTAACATCTATGTTTGAATACATTTTCATTCATTTACATACCACATTGATATTAGCACTTTCCTAACCCAAATAAATCTTGTGGCATCTAGGAAGAATCTAACACCATAATTCAAAAAATCATATTTTAAATCTTTATAAAATATTGCATATTTATGTGATTAATTGTTATATCTTTGTATTTAAAGGAATTCAATGTGCATTCATTATCATCCAGTTCCTATTTGGAAATCCTATCCAACAAAGAGAAGATTGTTTGTTTAGAATACTTCATTTTGTAGAGCTTAAATGAACCTAATTTACATCAAATACTCTAGAACATTTACATAACTATCTGCAATCATTTACATGGTAATCAATTCTAGTCCAATCATGGGGATTGCCTAGTAGAACTTGGTTCTTTTGATCTAACATTTTTTTCAAGGTCGTTCTAAATACCACTAGGCCTTAATAGTCAATAAAGAGAAGAAACCATAGTGAAACAAGTCTCATTGGTCTACTATAAGCATGTTCATTCCCATAGTAGGTAGGATTGATCCCATAGGTAACAAATTCAACCTACAATGAATTTGAAGATTATTTTTATCTCAAGACTTTTAATTCAAGTTGAGTGCATCCATTTTTCAGCACTAAGGTGAGTGGAGTTATATTCTTTTCCCCATCATAGTTTCCCAGGCTATAATTCTTATAGCGTAAAAAATTATCACTCTTGACAATTTCACACTATGTTTTTCCCCCTTAAGTTATCGGACCTAATTAAGCACCTAATTTCCTAAATTATGTATTTTGTGGCTCACTTTCAAATATTTTTCAACAATTTGCAAGTATAAAAAAAATTCTCTCATTTAATAATTTGCCCCCGACTCTTTAAACTCTCCAAAATAGGCCTAGGACACTAGAGCCTAGGTCGCCTATGTCACCCCTATTTTGGCTCCGAATTCAAATATGTTAGTGTCTGTATTTTATTATTTGAAATTCAAATATCTAAAGTTGACCATCAAGAATTAATTTTTGAGAAATTATAATAATAGCATATAAATACCTAGTTATTGTATAATTTTCATTATTAAGTAGAAAATGTAGAATCAAAAGCAAGTATTATGATCAAGAGCATCCATTAGAGATTTATTGTAGGAATTCAATATCTAACACCATGTCATATGTAAGTTCATGTGTCTTCATGTTATCATTGTTTTTTGAAAACTAACCTTTATCATAGGTCTCCAAAGCATTCAAGCCAATCAATCAAGAAAGATCAAGACCTTGAGGTAATGTGTATGAATTCAATCCTTCAATGAATCCATTGAAGGGTGGTTAGTTATAGCACTTTGTGATTTCACCATTCTTTCCTTTCATTTATCCATTTATCACTAACATTGCCATTATCAAAGTGTTCAAACACTAACATGAGGTTTGATCAAGGAAAGCCCCTAAATGCCACAACATTTCCTCTCTTTGTGAATGCAAAAATATCACATTTGAATAGGATTGAAGTGAGATTGAAGAAAAATTGTTCATTGATGCAATCGGAACCCTAAGCTTTGACAACTCACAGAAACTCAATTATAGAAATATTCGACAGTGATTTGACAAGTTTGTAAATGGGAAATGAAAGTGTAGATCTAACATTAGAGGATTACAAAAATTAATCTAAAGAATACCTAGTAGGAAAGTGGCACCTCCGGAGGAAACATCCTCATAAATCAGGCTAAAATTTGTATTGTGGGTGCATAGTGTCCTCCCCTTTCTATTTTTGTTGTTTGATTTCCTCCGTGACTTATCAATTTTTTGTATTTGCATCAGAACCTAATTTGCATCATTAGTACAATTAGATCATTTCATTTCATCCTTAGGGAATTTCTAGATTTTTTTAAGGGTTGGTTGACTCACCTATCAGGCTAAAATCCAATCTCATACCTTGTCCAAATCCATCAGAACCTCACTACCATTTGAATATCTGATGAAACCATTTTAAAAAGTGCTCAATCCTAAGGTCAAATCTTAGGATTTCACTTTTTTATGTTTCATTTTGGTGAATCCGATATGTTAACACTATAGACCTCCTCAAATTTGAAGCATTGCATTCTATATCTAGGTTTTACATTGTATTATTTTTCATTTTTCATTTCGGCATTCATCTTTGCATCATAAAAATCATAAAAAATCAAAAACTTGTTTATCATATTGCATCATAGGTTGTAATAAGGTTAGCTTAGTCATTTTAGCTCAGATCTACATTCAAATTGCATTCATAAATGCATTAGGTCATTTAAATCTAAAAAAATAAAAATGTCATTTGCATACACTTAGGTATTTCACATATAGTTAAAAAGTGAAAAGTTGCATTATTCTCTTTGAAAAAGCATACTCATATCATAATTTTCAAATTTAGCATATTAGAATCTGATAATTTTTTGCATCTCTAGATCTGGAAATTACATATACATTTGTCATTTATTGCTCAAGCATTTTCAATATCTTGCTCACTTTCATTTTGAGTTACATAGTCATAAATTGGCTAAATTCTTGAAAAATATTTATTGTCCGATCAATTTGCACACAAACTTAAGACCCTTAAACAATATAGTACATAGTAAAATTTTGAATTTTTCAAACGCCTATATAGGACATATAGGCACCCTAGGCACCCTTGCCCAGCTAAATTGAGCCAAAATTTACTATGTAGAACCTTGTCTTTTGTCTCTACCCAGGTCTAGTATCAGTTTTTTTTGTATCGGTTATGTAACTATGTACTTTTCTAAAAATAATGCTAGATTGATAAATAGTACATAACATCATTTTCTCATTGCAATTTTTTTTTTTTCAAAATTCATGTTCTATTATCAGGTCTTATTAAGCATTGCAATAATTTTTTGTGACAAGCATGTAAAAATCAGTTCATTTCTCTATTTTTTTATTGATCCATCTCCCACTATCTCTCTTATGTGTGAGGTTATCTTGGTGAAAGAGAATACAATCATTGAAAATCATGAAAATAATATTTATTCTTATCCTGATATCTCTCCTATTTGTGAAGAAGGCATCTTGGTTTTAGAAGATCCAATCATTGAGTGTCATGAGAATCTTGTTTATTTCTCTTCACCCACCTCTCTTACTTAGAAAGATATTGTTGGATAGGAGGATGAATTCATTGATACATTTCTTTCAAAAGACAATAAAATGAATTGTATAGATGAAGATTCTAAGGTGACATTAGATTCCCCCTTGATAGAAGATCTTCAACAATAATTTAAATCCATTGAGGTGATGAACACACAAATGGCTATTAGACCTCCATTGATTATTGGACCTCCTAAAAATCCTTTTAGAACTCCTAAAAGTCTTATTATTATTGGAACTACCAAAACTCCTTTTGAACCTCCTAAAATTCATCTAGTTATTGGACCTCCTAAAATACCTCTAATTATTGGACCTCCTAAGTCACCTCTCATTATAGGACCTCCAAAACCTCATGACCATATCCTAATCTTTGCAAAATAACTTACTAGTAATCATGTGTCGCAAAAAACAAGTTATCATGTACTATATCTCACACATATAACATTAGAAACAATAAACAACAAAAACAAACTCAAACACCCATTTTGGATTTCCTCAAACATATCTCCCAATAGCACCTAATATCCAATAGTGTAGTGGTATAGAATATGATATTGTTGAACTTCACAACACTCCTACTAATATCTCCTTGTGAGATTTAATTCAAACATCACCTGCTTATCATGGAATGCTTCAATTTTTTTTGTAAATAGTGGTGATTCCTCCTAGTGTGTAACAAAATGATGTGACAACTTTGAGAATATGAATTCACCTAACTTGGACATTATCTTTCATCAAAATGAATTACCTCCTTTGGAAATGCCAAAATAAAATGATGCCTTCATGATAATGGCTATTATTAATAGGGTTGGGATTAGACATGTACCCTTATTAACAACGGTTCAAGGATTAAAGTACCTTGTAGTGTAAATATTTTGGATAATGTTGGAGTAGACAAAAATTTAACTCAACCCGTTGGTTTTTCAATCAAAGGTTTTGATAACATGGAAATCAAATTGCTTGGTGTGATAGAATTACCTCTCAAAGGTGGTAAGATTGTGTTGAAAACTCCCATCCATTTCATGCCCCATGATATTCCATATAATCTTCTCTTGGGTAGACCATGGATTCATGAAATGAATGGAGTCTCTTCAATGCTTCATCATTCAATAAAATACATATACAATAATAATATTTTCATGATAAAAGTTGATCCTAAATATAAACATTGTTTACAAAATGAAATAGGAATGAAGAATCCTCTTAGCATATTAACACCAACTACAAAAGTAGAACCTTTAAAAATTTAGGATAAAGATAAGTTTCTTTTATTAGTGACAAAGTCATTGGAGAATGATTGGGGTTCATTAGATTTTACACCTACATTCATGGAAGAATACAAAATTACACAAAATTCAAAAAAAAGAGAAAGGAGCGACACTAGTATCAACACAATCTATCACTAAGTCTTCAAAAAAATAAAATTATATAACTTTTAGCAAGGAAGAAAATATAAATAATACATATACATATGATGAAATTGATTATAAAAATATACCTTCTTCAAAAGCAATGGAATCCATCTATGGAAGAGGTTATGAAATTTTAAAAGAAGTTGGATATAATATAAAATGATGTGGTGCAAAAGAAAAAGGTATTTGTGTTCCCATAAAATCTAACATGCAAGAAACAATAATAGGTCTTGGCTATTGCCCTTCAAAAAGACCTTCGATAAATCACTAGGATTAGTTGTTGCTCATTTCCATGTGGTAGAACTTGTAGTATTACACAACAGTCACTACAATGCTTGGGGGTATAAATGAAATTTTATGCAATCATATTTCATTTTTCAAGGAGCAACATATCATCATCCATTTTGGGCTCATCATTTTCCCTACACTTGGGGAGCAAGTGGTTAGGTAGTCTTGTGTTAGGTACATTCCTTCTTAGGATCCATTTATTTCTCCTTAAAACATTAGTGTACCAAGTAAACTAACATTTTAAGGGAGTCCATATAGTCCCCCACACATCATTTGCATATGAAATGGTCCCTTCTTAGTGATGATATAATACATCTTGTAGAAAGTGTGACCTTGGCAATGAAAGTGTGGCGTTCTTAGTCTATGTGATTATCTCTTTGGTGGTGATATTGGTCTTGATGTCCTCTAAGAGTTTGACCTTTTTTGGAATATAGTGTTTCGCTTGGTGGTAATGCTATGGATAGTATTCCCTAAGGCATGAATTTATTTTTCATTTGATGTGTCCTCTCTTAGTGGTGGTATCATGTGTGATATTCCCTAAGGTGTGACCTTTTATATGTTGAAGCAAAGACCCTTTGTTTCTTTTATAAATCATATCTTGTGGTGGTGTTGTTATAACACCCCTTGAGTTTTTTAGCCTTATCTTATCATATTTTATGTACCCTTTGAGATGAGTTTTGTTTATCCCTTGAGACGTTAAAATTTGTTTGTCCCCCAAAATGTTAAACTATGTTTGTCCCCCAAGACATTAAATTTTGTTCATCCCTGAGATGTTAAAATTTGTTTGTCCCTTGAGACATTAAACTTGAACATCCCTTTTTAACATGGCCATGTAGCATAACACACATTTATTGTCAATTGAGCCATTTTTTCATGAGTGATATGGAATAACACAACTTTCTAGTCCTCATGGGAGCATTCATTTGTTTAATGGATGACATTTGGTATTTGATACGATTTAAAATTGAGATCTCTTTTCCTTACTAACTCGAATCCTTTTAGTACTAACCTCGTGTTTTGTTTTTTTCTATCTTCTTCATGTTTACATCATGTTTATTTTTATTTTATTGTCATCTTCATAATACATCATGCCATATGTTTTCATCATGTATACTTCATGTTTTTCAACATGTATGTTTGTGTATGTTATCTTGTTGCATTTCATACATGTGTGTTCCTTTGTGCTTATGTTGACTTGCCATAAGATCTTGGATCTTGGGGGATTACACATCCTTTTTGATCCTTAGTCATCCTATATCTTCAAAATTTTGATAACCAAACCCCTCTCGACATATATTTCCTACTTTAGTGCACATAGTCTAAGCATAATTTCATACACTCGTATTGTCATAAATTGTCACCCTTGATAAATTCACACTATGTTTTGATCCCCTTTAAGTTATTGGACCTAATTAATCACCTAATTTCCTAAATTATGCATTTAGTGGCCCAATTTTAAATATTTTATCATAATTTGCAAGCATGAAACAAATGCTCTCATTTAATACTTTTCCCCAAACTCTTTAAACTCCTTAAAATAGGCTTGGGACACTGGTGCCTAGGGTGCCCATGTCCCACTATTTTGGCTCCAAATTCAAATATGTAAATTTTGATATTTTATTATTTGAAATTCAAATATCTAAAGTCAACCATTAGGATTTAATTTTTGGTAAATTAGAACAATAGCATATAAATACCTAGTTATTAGATCATTTTGAACATTAAGTGGAAAAATTGAGAATCAAAAGCAATTATTATGATCAAGAGCACTATTCAACAAGTCAAGAACAACCATTAGAGATTTAGTACAACAATTCAAGATCCAACATCATGTAAAAGTGTATGTAAGGTCATATGTGTTCATGTTATCATTATTTTGTGACTAGCTAACCTTTTTTGTAGGTCTCCAAATAATTCAAGCATTCCAACCAATCCAACAAGCAAGATCAAGACCTTGAGGTGTTGTGTATGACTTCAATCATTGAAGGAAACCATTAAAGTGTGGTGAGTTGCAACACATTGTGATTTCATCATTTATTCCTTTCATTTATCCATTTATCACTGGCATTGCCATTATGGAAGTGGAAACACTTACACGAGGTTTGACCAAGGCAAGCCTCTAAATGGCACAACATTTCCTCTCTTTGTGAATATGAAAATATTAAGTTTGAAAATGATTAAAGAGAGCTTAAAGATAAATTGTTCATTGCTACATTCAAAACCCTAGGCCTTGACCACTCATGGAAACTCAATTACAAAAATATCCAATAGTGATCTGACGAGGAAAAGGAATTGTAGATTTGACATTAGAGGACTATGAAAACAAATCTGAAAAAATACCTAGTAGGAAAGTGGTGCCCCTAGAGGAAACATTCTCAGAAATCAAGCTGAAATTTGTACCATAGGTGCATAGTGTCTTGCCCTTTTTGTTTTCGATTGCTGATTTCCTTTGTGACTTCTCTGATTTTTTATGTTTGCATCAAAACACTAATCTGCATCATTAGGATAATTAGATCATTGTATTTCATCTTTAGTACATTTCTCAATTTGGTGAAGGGTCAGTTGACTCACCTATCAAGCTATACGTCAATCTCATACCTTATCTAAATCCATCAAACCCCCAACAACATTCAAATCTTTAATGAAATATTTTGAAAAAGTGCCTAAACCCTAGGGTCAAATATTAGGGTTTCACTTTTTCTATGTTTCGATTCCTCGCCAAACGTATTTAATTTTTCTTAATTTTACATTGATTTACATAAATTTACTTTACCCAAATATATCTTACTTTTACGAAGTTAATATATTCTTGTGTTAACTTATTCAATTAGCCTATATTTACACTAGGGAAAGTTTATTTTCATTTACAATTATTTATATTTTTAATTCTTCAATCATATAAGATTAAATTTTAGTTAGTGTACATTAATATTTATAGCGATGTTGTAAAATTGTTAGGGTGAAAACTACACAAATTATAATTTTCCCTTCTCTTTGGGGCTCACCATGAATCATTTTCCTCAAGTGTAATGACTAGTAAAATTAAGTGGTATATATTTATGTAAAATTTGGAAAGTTACCTAAGTTTTGCTTAAATCTAACTTCGAACATCCCAAGGGTTTGGATCAAATGTATAACTTACCCATCCATTACCTTAGTCCAATTCTCTAGGTACAAATCTCAAACTCATATAGTTTTACAATCACATAATTGACCATAAAAAAATTAAGATTCAATTTTAATTTTATGCATATGCCAATCCTTTCTTGTTGTTGCTTGTAGAACATACCCAATTTTATTGCTAAATATATCAAGGAACCCATGTGTATAATATCTTACAAGTAATTTTTTTCTTTGATCAATGTATCTAAAAATTTAGTGGTCTTTTACACCTACATAAATTTCCCATATATTGTGTTACTAATATTTGTCATTTTATTTCACTTGGTACACTTAAGCGCTTGATATAACTAAACTTTTTATATGTTTCAAGTTTGACTGGCCTTGTTTTAGTTTAAATTATTTTTAAAATCATAGTTAATTTGTCTTAGTCCATTGTTCATAGTCATTTTTTAGTTTGCTTAAACTTTTTGTATATTGTCTATTTGGTTGAAATAAATTTGTGTTATTGATTAGTTGTGCTTTTATTATTCAATTCAAAGTTGAGCCACATTTTAAATGGCTTGGATATCTCTTGGTTTATAAGAAAATTGTTTATACGATGAATAAAATGTGAATTGATCATAAAAGAGTGTTTAAAATAACTTCAATGTGTTTACACATAGATCATTTTTAATGTTTGTAATTAACTTGACATTTTTCATATAAGATTTTATAAAATATTTTTTGTCATGAATTCACTTATTGACATGGGTGGGTGCAAAAAAATGAGGGACCAAAAAGTGGCCACTCCAACTTTTGATCCCAAAAAAAGAGAATATGTGATCATGTTATAATGAAACACGCTCAAGTTATGATTTAGTTTACACATAACACAAGTCTGATATAATGCGCTCACATTATGTTTTGCATTGAAAAAAATTATTTATCTTTCTTTTTTATTTATCATTCTTTTTCTCCTTCTCTTTAAATGAAACTATATACATTAAAATTTGATTATTGGACTCAAGGGAACACTCAGAGGGGGTGGGGTGAATCAGTGTTTTGCAAATATGAAGTTTATTAATATGATATTTAAACCATTTCAACATTAGACCAAAGGTAACATGCAAACACACAAAGTAATCATCCAAAAAACAAGGATTTTTACGTGGAAACCCTGTTAGGGGAAAAACCATGGTGGAGGTCAATCCACAATTTGAGTACTCAAATATAAGTATTACAAAATGGAATGGACTTGCATGAACAAACACACTGCCTAAAGCTCACTGCTCAAAATAGGAAGGCTCATTGCCTTACAAAATATTTAGATTATGACCATCTAAAGGATTGAACTGAAGTACTAGCATCTAATCATGCCTAATTACAGTTCTGGTTAGGCTCATAGATCAGATTCTGGACCTTCTGTCTAATTTTGCACTTCGCTCTGCTCTACTCTGCTCTACTGTACAATTCACATCATATATCTTATATGCACAAATGAATTTGCACAACAAATATTTTGAATTTTACACCACACACTGACATACTTTGCATCTCACTCACTTCGATACCTAAAATGATACAACCGATCTCTTATATATATCTACTACCAAAGATTTGATCATTCATATGTCGACTTTTATAAAACATAAAATGCTCTTCAACAGTCGACTAAATATACAACTAATTCTTAATGTGCACCACCCATAGTTAGCCATAGCATAATAGAGACTTAATTAAACACATTCGAGCATAAAAAAATTTAACCAATTATACCTTAAACATTTGCAACGACTATATTCACCAAGTCGGCCTTGTAGCACTAATAACCATAAAATCAATACACCAGATCTCCTAGATCATACACTAGTGAATGCACACCTAGATAATTCTTGGATAAGGTAGTATAAACATCAAAATACCTTTTTTGAGATCCACAACCAAAAACAATAATTTGGTGAAGTATACAAATCGACAGATTTAACTTTAATGGGATACCCTGTTCTTCATTCTTACTTTCGGTAATAGCTAGCTCTTTACTCTATCTATCGGTATGGACCAATATTGAGTTGTGGACTGGATTAGTGACTTAGCTTTCCATCAATGACAACAATGAAATCAATTTACCAACAATCTTCCCCTTTGGCATTGATGGCAAAACTTAGTAAACAATGACTAAGTGTCAAAACCAATATGAGTACGCTTTCAAACTTCAAAACATAACTCCCCTGAGATTGATGAGGCATTTTTCACTACTCTCTCTCCCCCTTTGACATCAATGAAAAATACATATTCAATCCCCCCCAAAACTTCAAAACTGATCCAAAATTTTGAAAAAGAACAACTACTTCTTGAGTTAGAAGATTATCTTGTGATTTTCTTTCAACTCTGGGAAGAATTTCTTCCAAGCTTCTATTGCAATCCCAATTATTATGATCATGTTGTTATTATTAAATTTCTTGTTTACAATCTCGATGAGGGTTTCTGGAATTGTGATCACATTCTCTAACTTTTCTCCTTTCCTCAGTATCTCAATCATCTATTCCAATCTGCATTCAGTTAGGTCCTTTACTTTCCAAAAAGTGTCTAAAAGCTTGTTTTTAGTGAATTGAGCTTTTGCATGCTCAGACTGTAACTCTTGAATCCTTTTCTTGATTGTACCATATTGATTTTGAAGCATATCAAAACTTTGTCCAATCCCATTTAATTCTGTTTCAAAATTTTCCAAATTTTCTTTGTATTTTCCAACTGCATGAGGCCAACGGATGCAATATTTATAGATGTTATTTGTTACACTTATGCATTGCCTCAGTTCATTCATTTTCCTTTTCAACTTGGTAAGAGATATTTTGTACTGCTTCTTCAAATGTAAGATTACTTCTTCTTCTTTGTTTTGAGACTCAGAGTCCATGGTTTCCTTGATGCATTCAATCATTTCTTCTGGAAAAACATTTTGCAAACTCTCCAACTTGATCTAGTTGTGCACAACATGAGCACTCAATGCACTCAAAATCATATCTTGAACATATGAGGTCTGATAGACCATAACATAGCAATTTTTTCCATTCCACTTTCCTCATGAACAAGATGTAGTAGCTTCTCTTTCGTCAAGTCATCTTCTTCTTCACTTTCTTTTGTCATTTCCTTTTCTTGTTCTAGTTCAGAAGATTCCATTTCTTTTCCTTGGGTGTCCTCAATTTCCTTATCGGATTCCTCATCTGGTATATCCACAATCTCCTGTTCTTTTCCTTTTCCTTCAATTTTTGGAGTCTTGCATGCTAGAGGAGTATAGGCAACGGTTTATTTTTCTCTTTTCTTCTTTCTCTCCATCTCACCAGAAGAGGAACCAACTTCAAGTGCCCTTATCGAAAGAGAAATACCAACTAAGCCAAACTTTCCTAGCAAACTCTTAAAGAAATTTTCAAATTCTTGATCACAGTTTGTCAAAATCTTAGAGTGTGTGTAAATTTGTTTGCATACTGGTTCATTTTCTTTCCACACTACATTGTTGTTCATTGGTAAGCAATTCATAAAGTACATTTCTAGACATACAACCAGAGTACCAGACCTGAAAGGATAATTTATCTCCTTTGGTAATTGAAAATTCTCCATTAGTTGATCCTTTAGCAGTCCGCACAAGTCAAAGTCATGATCTTCCATTATCATTTTGTGTGAAATGTAGACTGCACCAACCGAGGTTGCTCCTTCTTTATTTCTGAAAAATATTTTATAGGATAATCCATGTGCAATGTATCTTGTTACTGAATCTCTGATTGTCGAAATTATCAATGCCCTTTGATCTCCAATAACTCCAGTTAGGGTTTTGACTTCTTTATTCTGAATATACTTCTTTTTTGATATATCCCCAATTTTGCAAAATCTAGTCAAATTTTCAATTACTTCTTTCGAAATGATGTAGGGTTTTTCTAGAATTAAAGTATCGCCATTCAATATTCTCAAGATAAACTTAATGATTAATGTGTTCTCAAAATAGGGAAACTCATTCCAAATGTCCAAATTTTTGTGTTTAGCTTCTTTTAGCCACTTCAATTCATAGAGAGGTAGCATCTTCTACACAAATCTAATATTCTCACTATTATATTCATCTAGATTGATTGCTCATTTAATTTGTTCCATTTTTCCTTCCATACACATGTCTCATTTCTATAAAGTGCACACCAAATTAAATGATAAATTTCTGAAGTACTTGATGAATTGGGATTTCACAGCCTAAATGCCTTCATGCCTTTGAGATTCTATTGCAAAGCACTCTCCTTCTTCTCTTCTTTGATGAAAAGTGACAAATGAGGGTTCCAACTACTTTTTATAACTTCGCACACTTGAATTTTGAAGTAATAAATACAAGTATGCCCTAGGTATTCCAGATACCCTATTTTCTCAAAGAGAGAAAAATTCTTCTATGGACCTATGATTTCTTGAATTTATTTGTGGATGTTTTCTAAAGAATTTTTAGATCATTGATACAATTTTTTGACAATCTTTCTCATTTTTGTACTAGCTTACGAACAGGGGAAAAGGGATTTTCTTGAAAAAAACTCCCCCTAGGCCAATGGCTTGAGATTAGTTCCCGAAGGAATTACCGGAAGTAGGTTCCGATTCAGAACCATTTCCAACATCAGACTCATTCTTCCTTACCCATGTTTTCTTCATCTAATCTCTTATTTCATCCATAATCATTTTTCCTTTTTCTTTATTGTCATTCTATGTATTTCTGATTTTTTATGTCAAACCTCTTTTATCCATGTTTTTGTTTTTGTAGAACTTTGCAATGTGACTGTATCTATTGCAATTGTAGCACACAGTATTTCCTGGTCTAGAGCAATCATTCCATTAATTTCTTCTTGATCTGCATTGATTAGAAATATGCCCTAATCTTCCACACGTATAACATTCAACATTCCTTCTATTCACAGAGTAGTTTGACACATTTATGCTTTCAATTGATTTATGACCAAACTTTTTGCAATTGAAACATTGACCAGAGAATGATGAATCACTCGATTTCATTTTAATTCTACACTGAGCAGCCATATGACCAAACTTATTGCAAGAAAAAAAGTATCCATTAAACTTTTGAGCATTAGGTTGTCTTACCGGTACCTTCCACCTTTGTTCATCTAGTTTCTTTGCCTAAAATTCTTTTGTTCAGATTTGTAGATTTCTCCTTTTACATATCCAAGACCTCAATTTTCATTTCCACTCTTTTGGCTTTGAGTCAGCTCATCAAGCTTAACTAAGCTGATCTTAAACTTTTCCTTGTATTCATTTGCAGTAGTAAGTTCATCCCTGAGAATAAAAATTTGTTTTTCAAGCTCTTCTTCATTGTTTTTGGATTGTTGCAGTTCATTTTCTAACTGAATGAATTCTCCATTAATTCTTCTATGTTCATTAGATATTTATTTTAAGGACTGAGAAAGGTTCTCGTCATTCTTCTTTCTTTCTTCAATTTCTTTAGTTAGCTTCATCATTATAGATTCCATCTCATGTTTTAGGGTAGCATTGTCTCTAGTAAGATTTTCACATTGTTTAGTTATTTCCTTCAAGGTTTGATTCAGGTGATCATCATCCATTTTTTCACTCTCTTTTTCCTTAATATGATCACAAAGATCCTTTCTCTTTTCCCTAGATTTAACAATCTGATCCTTCAATGACTGAATGAATTTCTCAGCATCTCTAAGATTTTCTTTCAATTTCAGGACTTCTACTTTAGACTGATCAAGGTCATCAAGTGCCACCAAAAGCTGCTACTAAAGACAACCAGAGTCCATTACATTCCAAGATCCACCTCAAGTTGTCAAACTTATTTCGAGGAATGAGGCTCTAATACCAATTGTTGGACTCAAGGGAACATTGAGAAGGGGGGAGGGTGAATCAATGTTCTACAAATCTGAACTTTATTAATTTGATATTTAAACCATTTCAACATTAGACCAAAGGAAAGATGAAAAAACACAAAGTAATCATCCAAAACACAAGGATTTTTATGTGGAAACCTTGTTAGGGGAAAAACCACGGTGGAGGTCAATCCACAATTTGAGTACTCAAATATAAGTATTTAAAAATGGAATGTACTTGCATTCAGGCATGCTGACTAGAGCTCACTACTCAAAATAGGAAGGCTCATTGCCTTACAAAAAATTCAGATTATGACCATCTAAAGGATTGATCTGAAGTAATGGCATCTACTCATGTCTGGTTATAGTTCGTATTAGGCTCATAGATCATATTTTGGACCTTCTATCTAATTCTTCACTTTGCTCTGCTCTACAATTCACATCATATATCTTATATGCACAGATGAATTCACACAAACAAATATTCTAAATTTCACACCACACACTGACATAATTCACATCTCACTCACTTCGCTATCAAAATTGATACAACCAATCTCTTATATATATCTGCCACCAAAGATTTGATCATTCATATGTTGGCTTTTATAAAACATAAAACTCTTTTCAACAGTCGGCTAAATCCATAACTAATTCTTAATGCACACCACCCATAGTTGGCCATAGCATAATAGGGAATTAAATAAACACATTCAAGATAAATTTCTTTTACCAATTATACCTTAAACATCCGCAATGACTATATCCACCAAGTCGGCCTTCTAGCATTGATAACCATAAAATCAATACATCGGATCTCCTAGATCATACACTAGTGAATGCACACCCAGAGAATTCTTGGATAAGGTAGTACAAACATCAAAATACCTTTTTCTAGGATCCGCAACCAAAAGCGATAATCCGGTGAAGTATACAGATTGATAGATTTAACTTTAACCAGATACTTTGTTCTTCATTCTTACTTTTGATAATAACTAGCTATTTACTCTGTCTGCCGATATGGACCAATACTGAGTTGTGGACCAGATCAGTGACTTAGCTTTCCATCAATGACAACAATGAAATCCATATTCCAACAACATTTACATATGGAAATTTACTTTCTTGTAGTTTAAGTTATATTTCATAGATATAGTTTCAAGATGTTTCAGAGTGGTTTCTGATCTCTAGAAGTTATGCTGAAAATTATAGTTTTTGTAGGATCTTATACTTTTTTAGACTTAGTAAAATTTTAGTAATCAACAAGTTTTTTCATTTTTATCTATCTCTCTATCTCACTCATTTTTATGTCTTATGCTCTGGACCTCTCTCTCTCTCCTTCCCTCTCTACTATCTATCTCTAATTATATCTACACCACCTCTCTCCCTCCCTAATTTTCCCACCCTCCTCCACCCTCTCTCTACT
Source organism: Sequoiadendron giganteum (assembly GCA_007115665.2). NCBI lineage: Eukaryota > Viridiplantae > Streptophyta > Pinopsida > Cupressales > Cupressaceae > Sequoiadendron > Sequoiadendron giganteum. Next base: position 293,585,073 of record CM021100.1, read on the forward strand.
TCCCTCTCTACTTCTATCTATCTCACCTCTCTCCCCCTCCCTAGTCCCCCCTCTCTCTTTTCTTCCCTATCTACTTTTCTCTCTCTCTCTCTCTCTCTCTCTCTCTCTCTCTCCATATTTATCTCTCCCCCTTCCCTCTTTGCTTCTATCTATATCACCTCTATATCTCACTCTCATTCCCTCTCTACTTTATATCTCACCATTCTGTCTATCCTTCCCTCTCTACTTCTATCTATCTCACCTCTCCCTCCCTCCTCCCCCTCCTCTAATTTTTTCAATCTCACATCTCTCTCCTTCCCTACAAACTATAGAGAGAGAAAGGTAGGTAGATAGAGGGAGAGGAGAGATACATATAACTAAAGAGGGAAGGAGGGAGGTAGAAAAAGGTGGGATAGACAGAGAAAGAGAGAGGGAGGGAGGGATAAGTAGGTAGAGAGCGAGAGGAGAGATATAGAGAATTAGAGGTAATGATGGATTGAGGGAGATATGTTGGATAGAGAGTTGTATAGAGTGGTAGGGAGTGATAGAGGGAGAGGTAGGTAGAGAGGGAAGGAGAGGTAGAGGGATAGGTATGGAGGTAGATAGAGCAACAAAGAGAGAGTGAAAGGAGTGATGGAGGGAGAGGTAGGTAGAGAGAGGGAGAGGGGAGATATAGATAAATAGAGAGGGAGGGAGTGGTAGGTATGGAGGGAGAGAGAGTTAGGGAGAGGGAGAGGAGAGATAGGAAGAGGGGGGAGGGGGAGGTAGATAGAGAGGGAGGGAAGAGATAGAAATAGGGGGGAGGGAAAGGTAGAGATAATTTATATGCAAAGAAATAGAGAGGGAGGGATAGAGAGAGTGGTGAGAAAGAGAGAGAGAGAGAGAGAGAGGAGTGAGGGAGGAGGTATGGAGAGGTAGATAGGGATAAGTGAGATGGGGTGAGAGAGAGAGAGGTAGGGTGGGAGAGAGAGAGGAGGTAGGGAGGAGGGATGGAGAGTTAGAGAGGGATTGGTGAGATGGGGCAAGAGAGAGAGAGGGAGGGTGGGTGAGAGAGAGGAGGAAGGGATATGTAAAGAGGGATAGGTGAGACAGAGAGAAGTAGAAAGAGAGAGAAGGAAGGATGGAGGGAGGGAAAATTAAAGAGGGATAGGTGAAAAAGAGATAAGTAGAGAGAGAAGGGGGGAGAGAGGGAGAAAGAGAGAGATAGAGAGAGAGATGTAGGTAGGGAGAAAAAGGTGTGTGTGTGTGTGTGTGTGTGTGTGTGTGTGAGAGAGAGAGAGAGAGAGAGAGATGGATAGAGGGATGGAGAGGTAGGGATGGATGGAGAGAGTAGTGAGAGAGAGAGAGAAAGAGAAGTGATATGGAGATAGAATGAGGGAGAGTGAGATAGAGAGAGGGATGAAGGGAGAGTGAGATAGAGAGAGAGTGGTGAGATAGAGAGAAGTAGAGAGGGAAGGAGAGAATGAGAAAGAGATATATGAGGGAGGGAAGGAGGGAAATATAGAAAGGGATATGTGAGACAAAGAGAAGTAGAGAGAGAAGGAGAGAATGAGAAAGACAGAGAGATTGGGGAGGGATGGATGGAGATGTAGAAAGGGATAGGTGAGATAGATAGTAGTAGAGAGAGAGATAAAGAGAGGGAAGGAGAGAGAGTGCATGAGAGATAGGGGAGGGAGGGAGATATAGAGAGGGTAGGTGAGAGAGAGAGAGGGATAATGGTGATATAGAGAGGATAAATTGAGAGAAAGAGGGGGAGGGAGAGAGGAAGGGAGGGAGGTGGTAAGAGAGAGAGGGAGAAGAAATATAGAAATAAGGGGAGGGATAGAGGGACAATGGAAGAGGTAGAGAGTGAGAGAATTAAAATGGAGAGAAGTAGAGAGGGAAGGAGTGAGAGAGGGAGAGATGGAGAGAGATATGGATGGAGATAGAGAGTGGTGAAATAGAGAGGTAGAGAGGGAAGGAGAGAATTTGAAAGAGAGAGATAGAGGAGGGAGAGAGGGAGAGTTAGAGATAAAAAGAGAGAGGGACAGAGATAAGGAAGGAGGGAGAGTTGGAAAGAGATAGAGGGAAGGGAGGGAGAGGTACATAGGGATAAGTGAGATAGAGAGAAGTAGAGAGAAGGTGTGATAGGGAGGGTGGGAGAGAGAAGAGACAAATGGAGAGGTAAATATAGATAAGTGAGAAAGAGAAAAATAGAGAGAGAATGGTGAGATAGAGAGAATTAGATATTGAAGGAGAGAGAAAAAAAGAGGGGGTACAAGGGAGAGAGTTATAGAGATGGAGATAAGCTAGGTAGAGATGGAGGGGAGAGAGAAATAATGGGGTATAGAGGGTCAGAATCGTTAAAGGAGGGACTGATGGGGAAGGGAATAAAGGGTTGGTGGTGTTTAGAGGAGGAAGAGAGGGAGGTGATTGGGGAGATGGGTAGAGGAGAAGTGGGATCTGGAAGAGGTAGAGGGATGGAATTAGAGCGAGAGGAGGGAGGTGGTGGGGATGAAGTGGAGAGGAGGATGAAGGAAAGACATGGGGAGGGAGGGATAGAGGAAGATGAGGGATATGTGGGATAAAGAGAAATTGCAGAGAGAATGAAAGGGGAGGGTGGGGCTGGGAGGAGTAGAGGATGAGAGATAAAGTGAGAGGGAAGGAGGAGGTTGGAGAGAAAAAGGGGATGGAGGAGGAATAGTGAGATAGTGAGATGGAGAAAATTAAAGAGAGAGGGAGGGAGGAAGAATGGTGAGATAGAGAGGATAATGTGAGAGATAAAGAGGGGATGGGAGGGAGAGAGATGGAGGTAGAGGAGAGATAGAGAGTAGAGAGGGAAGGAAGTAGGGAGGGAGATAGAGGTGAGATAGTAAGGTGTAGAAATAGTGGTAGGGAATGATGGAGGGGAGGTATGTAAAGAGAGGGAGAGGGAGGAAGAGGTTTAGAGAGAGGGAGAGGAGAGATAAAGAGAAGTAGAGAGGGAATGGAGGGAGGGAGAGAGGTTTAGGGAGAGAGAGAGAGTCATAGGGAGTTATGGATGGAGAGGTAAGTATATATAGGGATTGGGGAGCTACAAAGAGGTAGAGAGGGAAGGAGAGAGGGAGGGGAGGTATATATGGAGAGAAAGGGAGGTGAGAGAGAGAGAAATAGAGAGAGAGTGAGAGAGAGAGGTAGATAGTGATGGAGGGATAGGTAGGTAGAGAGAGGGAGAGGGGAGATCAGAAGGAGTGAGAGGGGGAGGACAGGTGGGGAGTGGTCAGGGGAGGGGGAAAGGTGTGGTAAGAGAGGAGGATAGAGATAAATGGGGAATGGAGGATAAATAGAAATAAATTTAGATGGAGAGAGAGTAGAGGTAGGAAGGGAGAGATGGAGGAGAGGTGGTGGTGGGGAATTAGAGAAGGAGCGAAGAGAAATATGGGAGGAGGGGAAGGGGGACAATAGGGGAGTCGATTGGGGATAGAGATAGAGAGAAAGAGGGAGGAGAGGAGATATAGAGAGTGATAGGTGAGATATAATCAAGTAGAGAAAGAGAGGGATGGAGGGTAGGGAGATATGGGAGGGAGGGAGAGGTAAAGAGGGATAGGTGCAATAGAGAGAAGTTGTGAGAGAGGGAAGGATGGAGGGTGGGAGAGAGAGGGGGAGGGAGAAAGAGGTAAAGAGGGATAGGTGAGAAAGATATAAATGAAGAGAGATAGAGAGATTGGTGAGATAGAGAGAAATAGAGAGGGAAGGAGAGAGTGAGAGAGAGATATGGAGAGAGAGATAGAGAGGAATATAGAGAGAAGTAGAGAGGGAAGGATGGAGAGAGAGAGAAGTGAGATAGAGGAAATTAGAGAGGGAATGCGATAGAAAGAGAAGGATGTATAAGTTCTTGAGCACAAGGGAGAGAGAGTCAAATAAAGGGATGAAGATAGTGAGAGAGGTCTATAGCATAAAGGATAAAAATGAGTGAGATGGAGATAGAGATAAAGATGATACAACCTGTTGATTACTACAATTCAACCTCCTAATTACTAAAATTTGATATACTAATTATTGAAATTTGACTAAGTAAAAGGTTATAGGATCTTCCAAAAACTAGAATTTGCATTATAAATCCTAGAGATTTGAAAGCA
>CM021100.1:293589248-293648568 GCA_007115665.2 Sequoiadendron giganteum
ACATAGAGAGTGATAGGTGAGATAGAGAGAAGTAGAGAGAGAAGAGAGAGAGGGGGGAAGGAGAAAATGAGAAAGAGAAAGAGGGAGGAGAGGAGATATAGAGAGTGATAGGTGAGATATAATCAAGTAGAGAAAGAGAGGGATGGAGGGTAGGGAGATATGGGAGGGAGGGAGAGGTAAAGAGGGATAGGTGCAATAGAGAGAAGTTGTGAGAGAGGGAAGGATGGAGGGTGGGAGAGAGAGGGGGAGGGAGAAAGAGGTAAAGAGGGATAGGTGAGAAAGATATAAATGAAGAGAGATAGAGAGATTGGTGAGATAGAGAGAAATAGAGAGGGAAGGAGAGAGTGAGAGAGAGATATGGAGAGAGAGATAGAGAGGAATATAGAGAGAAGTAGAGAGGGAAGGATGGAGAGAGAGAGAAGTGAGATAGAGGAAATTAGAGAGGGAATGCGATAGAAAGAGAAGGATGTATAAGTTCTTGAGCACAAGGGAGAGAGAGTCAAATAAAGGGATGAAGATAGTGAGAGAGGTCTATAGCATAAAGGATAAAAATGAGTGAGATGGAGATAGAGATAAAGATGATACAACCTGTTGATTACTACAATTCAACCTCCTAATTACTAAAATTTGATATACTAATTATTGAAATTTGACTAAGTAAAAGGTTATAGGATCTTCCAAAAACTAGAATTTGCATTATAAATCCTAGAGATTTGAAAGCACTCTCAAACATCCTAAAAATACAAACATAAAATAAACATATGGACATTAAATTTCCATATGTTTATTGCATGCATGTAGTTTCAATGACAGAAAAGGATAAAGAGAAAGAGAGAAAAAAAGAAAGAGAAATTTTTTCAATGAAAAACATAACGTGAGCACATTATTAGGGCATTCACATTTTTTAAAATCATTCACATAACACAGTCGCATTATACTGCACTCACATTTTTTCTTGCTCTAAAAAATTTCAAGCCTTTGTCTTGGATTTTCCATGGGCTTCCAACCCAAAGTCTTCGAGCAACTTTCCAATTTCCAAAGACATGGTTTTTGAAAATTGTTAAATATTAACATAATTGAGCATGCTTCCCATCAAGTTTACACGTGTTTTAATGTCAATTAGAAAAAAATATATGGCAATATAAATCTCTCTCTTAGCTATCTAACAATTTTTTTTTTCAACATTTTGAGTATGTTAAGGTTTTCATCTTTAATTATTTTTGCTAGTGTATTTTTTTTAATCAAAAACCAATGTTTGGTATTTTTCACTTTATTTTTTAACCATTCATCAAAATTTCAAATAAATTACATTTTAGAAACTAGACTCCATTCTACATATTAAAAAATATATGTATTTTTTTATCATTTTTCAAAAAATTTATGGGGGAGCATGTAATTTTTTTTGTCTTTTAAGATGTGTCTACATTGAAAATTTGTAAAAAATCATATATTCATTAAAAATTTAGAAAAAAAATAAGGGATAAACTACATGGTGAACTAGCTAATTTCTCATAGAAGTGACTTTGAAATACTAAAAACAAGTTAACATTTTACGGGGGCACATCAAATGCTATGTTGTGTGCTTTTGAAAAAATAGGACTAATTTGTGTGGCCCCCCTTTTTCAACCACTTAATCTCTACTATATAAAAACAAAAAGGTAGTTTAGAAAGTAGATTCAAAGCACTAAAACTCTTATTTTCATTGCATCTTAAAATTTTGAGTGTAACTATCTTCAAATTTTCATCCAAGGTCTATCTTTCCTGATTTTAAAAAACAGTGTGGATACCTAAGACCCCTTTTGGTCCCCCATATTTTTGTACCCCCATATTTTTGCACCCACCCCCACATTAATTTTTTTTCTATACTAGTTTTATCCAAGGTATTTTTTATGTGTTCTAAAATTCATACTGTAGACATGGAAAATGAGCAATCTCAGTTGGACACACTTGATCTTGATTATTAACAACATTTCTTCCTGAATAATACTCTCAGCTCTTCATCATATTCTGTCTCTTAATTTAATAAATCGCTGTTTATTTGATTAAGTCTTTCTCCTTCTTTGATTAAATTAATCAATTTAATTTAATTAATCTTATGTCTTTGTTTAATTAAATAAATCATTTTATTTAATTAAAGTTTCTAAAGTCCTCTTATTAAATTAAATAAATTGAACCTTATTTGATTTAATCTAACAGTTTCCCACTTAGTTAAATAAATCAAAGTCATTTATTTAATTAAAACAATTCCTCTCAATTCTGATTTAAATTAATTTATCAATTTAAGTCTAAATTGTCACATCTCCTAATCTCTCATTAAATTGATCAAATCTTGATTAATTTAATCTCAATCACTAAAATCCTCTAGATTTTGCAACTTGCACAATAAATCAATTACTTTGATTTATTAATTCATCTATTTTCCATCACATGGCATCGAAAGGGAATATTCCCTCATTTGAATTCAAGAAGTCCAAGTGGACTTGTACATCCAACAAGGCATTCACTTCTCTAACATGTCCTTGTGCATTGAGCCAAGTGACATTTATTTCATTCCTTTTTCCCTCTCACATGTCATTTCTCCAATTTGAAATTTCACATAATTGCATTTATCATGCACATTGACCAAAATGTGCTCATTCCTCAACCATTCACATCTTGACAAGTGTCACTTGGCCATTGGATATTGAATGATCCCACATTGCTCTATTTCACTCTCTCTTCCATTTTAGAAATCTATAAATTGGAGGCTTCTCTCCTCATTTCAGGATCCACAACTCTGAGTAAACTTACTATGCTCAAATTCATCTTCATTCCACATTTACATGCAAGGTTATTCTCTTCATTTGAGAATTAATCTTACTCATAACATCATTCAGCTTGTTCAAGGATTGGGAAAGGGCTGCTTACTACACAAACAAGGTGCCACCAATTCACTATGAGATAAAGGTTTAATTATGCTTCTTATATGCTTCTGTTTAACTTGTTTTTCTGCTCATTAGTTGCATATTTGGACATGGTTAAGTATTTCATAGGGATGTTAAATTTGTTGATTTAAACTAACTTTCATGCTAACAACATGAAACTGTCTAAGTCTCTCTTGCAGATTTTGGCATCCACATTCTGGCGCTAGAAGGAGGGCTCTCTGAATTTGCTATTATAGTTTTACTTGTATCTTTGTTGCAGGAAATTTTGTTCAATATGTTTAACTATTTTATTAACAGTTATTTCTGCTGATATTTATGGTTAAATTTTTTTTGTTACAAAATACGAGTCTTGATTTTTTTCCTTGGCAAATGCTTAACTGTTCATGTATGCTAAAAGTAGATAAATCTCAGATAATCAAATCATAAATCGAACGGGATTTCGCTACAAATTTCTACTTTTCCCATGTTGTTCCTTGCATTTTTCCACATAGCCAGGAAAGCCATCTCCAGCGTTACCACACATTTCATTCCGCCCATCCACGGTATAGCAGTCTCGGCTGTTTTCCTTGGCCTTTTTATCGTGTTTTGGTATCGTCGTTTATTATTTTCTTTCATTGTCCTCCACCGCTTAACTGCAACCTTCTATCATACTTGTCGCGGTAGAGTGGTGTCCACCTCGTCACCATTGGCTAACCCTCCCTTACTCGTGGTAGCGTGGTAACCATCCACCATCCTCATTGGATTACCGCAATCTACCTGCTAACCCCCGCGGTATTGCAGTTAACCACCCACTCTCTTCACCGCATCACCGCTAGCCAACACTCCCTTACCCGCGGTATTGCGGTTAACCGCTATGGTCTTCACCCTCTCGGTCTCTTGCATTACTGTAGCTTGACTGGCACTTCCCCGCGGTATAGCGGTTAACTGTCGTCCTCACCGTCATAGTCATCTCAGCTATCACTGCATTACCATGGTCTCTTGCCTAACTGCCGGTGGTAGCACGGTAAACCTATTGACTGCCACCGAGTCACCGCGGTCTTTTTCCTTCCCGTCTGCAGTATCGCGGTAAACCTGCTAACCGCCACCTGATTGTCATTGCTAACCACCACCGCATCACCGCGGTCTTCTTCCTTCTCGTTCGCTGTATTGCGATAAAATTGCTAACCGCCGCCTGACTGTCATTGCTAACCGCCACTGCCTCACCGCGGTCTTCCATCCGACCACCCGTGGTATAGCAGTAATGCTCTCAACTGATTGTGTGAAGCCGCCAACCGTGATACCACAACCTGTGGTAAAACAGTGAAAGGGATTAATTCGGGAAATAAACAGCTCTATAAGGAATTTTTTGTATTTATAAGGAGGTTAAATAAAAAAATTTTAGAGATGGCGATTTTTTTTTAATAGCTTATGATTAAGGCATTAATACATGAGAGATTTTTGCAAAATATTTTATTAACTTTGTATGTTCTTTTGAAGGTTGAATATTGGAATCGAGCCAAGACAAAACGAGATTGGAGAAATTCACAAAAGGATTTTTTAATGCTTATTGAGCTAGATTTTCCATTTGCTTTCAAAACATCTTACATCTATTTTTGGGGCTTAAAATTAACCATTTTGACTTGATCTTTTGGTTAAAATGGAACCTTAGAAATTTACTAGATTTCAAGTTGGGTCTAAAATTGAACAAGGCAATCTCACATTTCCTTTGGTGATTAAAACGAACTCATCACTACTTTTGGGGTATAAAATGAACAAGTATTTTCTATGTTTTGCAAGTTTTTTCACAAATTAATATCATTTAAAAAGGCATATGCACTTCTCTCGCGCTTCAGGATGATCTTGAGAATCAAAATACTTTTGGGTGATATTAGTTTGTTTAAAATATTTCCTTCACACTTTGATTTGGGGATCTAAACTTGAACAAAACATCTTGCGAGTGTGAGTAAACTTATTGGAGTGTTCTCCCTTTGTTTCTAAACGAAGGTTGATCAAACTACGAATATGTTTACTTGCTTTTGTTTATCTTAGAGGGCCTGCCTTGTGGGAAAAAGTACTCACCCAAGGGAACGACCCAACCGAGAACACGCTAAAGCCAAGCGACTTCCAACCGGTATATAAGTGTGGATTCTTGAGGAAAGTTCAAGAATCACAAGGATTATTTCGACGAGATGGAAAAAAATGGACTCTCGCTGACGTTAGATAATCCCCCACGAATGAAAAGTCCAAACTAGAACCCTTTGTTTAGAAAATGTCAAAACCTTATCTATTTTGTTGGTGCAAAAGGTCATGTCCTTTGAAGCCGCCCCATGTTATACATGCGGTTTTGTTGTAAGGATGGAAAGTATGCCATGTGAGATTCATGGGTACTAATGCTTGGCTTACCCGAGAAGTGTGTTTTGTGGAGGGGAGCCAGTGTGGTCAAGCATCTAGTTATCTGCACAAAATATGCACAGCTGGATTTATCCAAGTGGGAACCCAACAAATACTGTCTTTTCAGCCTAGGGTTGTGCATGTTATTGAGACACCTTGCTTGGTTCTAAAAAAATTAAAAAAAAAACATCCACAAAGAGATCCAAATTTCAAACCCCTTGGAGGAAACAAATATCCTTTGACGAATCTAAGTACTCTTGCTTTCCCTAGGGATCATATCCTTAGAGGTTTCTAAGTGCTTGGATTTTATCATCGTTTGTTTTCACCAAAGTTAAACACTAGGAAACCTTTGCCTTGATTTCCTTGATTTCCACATAATGCACTTTGTGGGATGAAATAAAATTAGGGCATTGGACATTTAGTTTGAAAAGAATAATCAAGAAAGTGTGTGTGGTAAAAAGAACCAAATCTAAGCAAGATAAACAAACAACTAAACCACACATGTGCTTGTTCTCTTTTGAGTCTTATGGTTTGAATTACTCCTAGGGAAAAGCATGTTCTTCATTACCTTTTTCTTGTAAGTAAGTCCTCATAGGGTCATCTAGGATCAAAATAATCACTTCACCCATCTCTCAAACATCAATCAAACATCATCTCATTAACAAACTTTTAGAACCTTGGAAACATCACTTATGCTAGAATTTTAGGAAAAATCATCATCACCTTGTTTGGCTTAACACACCTAGCCAAATTATCCTCTTGAGCAAATTTACCTCTAGGATAACACAAATTCCTAGGTTTTACAAGTTCATCATCAAAAATCACCTTGTTTGGCTTAACACACCTAGCCAAATTATCCTTTTGTGTACGAGTTTACTCTAGGATAACAAAAATTCCTAGAGTTTACAAGTGCATTATCACCTCTATTTGACTTAACACACTTAGTCAAACTTTTCACAATCAAAATCAAATCAAATCAAGTCCTAAAGTATAGCATTGATCCAAAATTTCTAGAAGTTTAAACACCCATATCATTCACCCATTTCATCCTTCATCTCATCATTGGTCCTAAACCCCTTGGAGGTCAACAAGGTCAAAACACAAGTGGAGCATGGAATATAAACTTGATTCATCCATCACGAGTAATCCAATTCAACCAAACTATCCAAGCCTTACAATGCCAATTGATTTTCAAAAATTGCATTTATACAATCCTTACATGGGATCATTATCTCCCCCAAACATCAATGGTACAAATGTGAGCATGCCTAATCTAAATTTTAGAAAACCTTTCCCTTTGGTAGATTTAAGTCAAAACCAAAACTTACAAATCTATCAACCAAACAATCAAGGCATGAGCCTTCCCCCTTTACCAATCGTCAATCAACTGAATCCGAGCAATACTCCAATCATAAAGCAAAACATCATAAAAAATCCTCCAGTCGTGCCATGGATATCACAACAACAGATGGCAACCATCCAAGAAACCCCAAAAATCAACATCATTCCCCATCCACCGTCACCACTGCCAAAACGCAACATGACAAATTCATTCTCCATCATGTTGCAAGCCGCTCGACAAGCCGGTCATCAAAAGATGCTCTGAAACCAACAAGCTGCACAAGCCACACAAGCTACACAAGTATCACAAGTAGCCCAAAAAGCACAAGCTCAAGCTCGACAGGCGCAAGCAAAATTTTGGGCACTAATGCAAGCAATCCATGAACAAGTCCATGAACAAGTAGCACAACAAGGAGCCCAACAAAAAACTTTGTTGGCACAACAACAGCTAGACCAACAACAAGCTTTGTTGACACAACAACAACAAGACCAACAACAAGCTTTGTTGGAACAACAACAACACAACCAAAAACAAGCGTTGGTGGTTCAGCAGTAGACACATGCCTTACTCCCACAAAAGAGCTTGCAACAACTTCCCATCACCATCGTTAAAAATGATGATCAAGATCCTTCGACCAATGATCATGTTGAAAATATCTCTACATCATCTAATGAGTTAGAGGACATATCTCAAGAATTTATTCCAAAGCATGATCAACATATTTCACCAAAGTCTAGCAATGGACCTTTCCAAGACATATTTACATCCTTTGACCTCATGGCTACAGATATTGAAGAAATTCTCAACTCACCATTTGATCCAAATCCACTCAAAGATCAAGAGGATATTGAGCCACTTCCCATGCCTTATGACGATGTCCAAGAACCATTTGAAAGCAATCCACCCTTTGAAATTGACTCATGTCAAGAACTTGATCCAAAGCATGTCGAAATAAATTCCAACATTAACCAACATCAAGAATTTTTATATCCAAGATACTACAATGAGGTAATGGGCACTCTCTTATCTATACAAGATATATCAAATAAGGATCATATCCACATAGCACATAATCCTCCATCTACCCATAAGATGCTTTCTTTGGATGGACACATAGATGATCTTCATTCAAAACAAGAGTCTCATACTCTTGACATCATTACCAAGGAACAAGAGTCTCTTACTCTTAACATTTATACACATGGTCAAGGTATAAAGAAATGCAGAGACATATCAGAAATAGGTCATGAAGAAGGCTTCTACAAAATTTGTGAATTAGAAACATCATGTGAAAGCATATCAAGAATGAATCATGAGGAAGAATTTTACGTGGACAATGAATCATCAACACTTCTTGAAGAAGCATTACAATCTGATATCTCACAAGATCAAGCTAAAGATATCAATCAGGCATTCATCCCACATATGGAGGATCCTATCACTTATAAAGTTGGATCACTTACCTTTCTTAGGGAAAGCTACCTCATCAATAAAGACGCTATCACTTTTGAAGATCCACGATAGAGTAGAGAAGGATTAACACCTTGTTTCCAAGGCATATCATATCCTATTGCAAATAATTTTTTTTAGCAGATGAATTATCAAGGCAAAGGATTAGGCCTACATGAACAGGCTATCCTAGAACCAGTACAAATTTTTTGCAATCCTAAGCATCAAGGCCTTGGTTATTCGACAATCAAGGGATCTCAACACATTAGTAATACTTCCACAAACCTGGGGGCAACTTCGTCTCGAGCAAACATCAACGTAGGGAGCACGAAGAATCCTTATGATGAAACCAATGCCAATACTATAACTAGCCACATCATGAATCTTCATCCATCCATCACCCCATCCATAAATTGGGACTAACATCAAAATAATGTTTTGAATCAAAGCATGAAGAACGTTATCAAAGAAAAAAAAGGTAAGAATCACATCGGACAAATCAAATATACTTGGATACCAAAGAATACAAAGAAAGATTATCCATATCAAAATCCATTAGTCAAAGAAACTATGTGGCACAATAAAAAAGGGAACAATATCCATCAAATTTTTCCACAAAGGAAAAATAAGGCTTCTCAAGCGACATACAAAGTGTATCAAGCAGTTGGTCCTAATTCCATGCACACTTCCATATCGACCCATCATTGCTCATCTTCCCATGTTTGGAAAGTCAAAGGTTCCAAACTATCGACCAATCCATCTTTTATTCCTAAACACACTCCACCATCCACGCATCCATGCATAATATCCAATTCTCACATTGACCATGTGTTGGTAGCGACCCTTTGTCATAAGGATTCAGAAGGCACTCTATCGCGATGTACGCACAAAGACAAAGTTAACTCTTATGGCAGCAAAGCAAAACAAATTTCTCAAAATTTTCTTTCAAGTGCATGTATCTTGGCAAAACAACTTCTTCAAACAGGATATCGATGGCACATTATGACAAAAGCATCTACACCAATAGTACCAGATGGTTCAGCATCAACTTAAAATCTCTTAGAAAATACAAAAAAAATCAAAAATAAAATAAAAAATAAAACATAAAAAATAAAATAAAATAAAAATCAAAAAAAGGATTGAAAACAGTAAAGAAAAAAATTGTCCTCTAGTGAAAACCACTTCGGTGGAGCTTTGGGCAAGTACCATGATGAAAACCTGGCAAACAGGCGTCATGTGTAGAATCGAGCATCTACGTGTACCAGTTCAGGAGAAAGCATATTATCACATCCATAATAAAGCCAACATTCTAGCCATATCGTCCATTCATCCATGAACCATTTATCCAATCCATTTTCATCCATCTGCATCCATACTCCAAGGTATCTTAATCTTGATGAAATTTTGGTGCACACTTTACACATGTATGTGGTAAACATATTGACATGAGTCATTTTCATTGATCCTATCCAATCCAACATTATCTGAGCCATGAAGCACTATCCAAATGTGCATCCACTACCTGAACACCTTATCTTATCGCAAGATGATCCATACCTATCCATTTTTCCATCTATCTATCCAAGAATCCACCCATGGCCTTTCAAACATTACTAGACATTGGGGGTAGATATTCACATCTTGCTTCGAGAATAAATCTTGATATATATCCTCTAACTTATTTGGTAATCTGAGTATTGGCGAACGTGAAATCAAATTGGTTAAAGAATTTGTGAGCCAAAAATCCCAAATCACTAGCCCATGGCGTATTTTGACAAGAAGATTTTCTTTATCAAGATTTATCTTTCATTGAACATCAATCCAAACAATCAATATCAGTTGCATCTAATGTGTACTTCAATGTCACATCAAATCATCAAAACAATTTTGTTCCAAATCAAGATTCATCAATCTTGATCAATCGAATCTAATCAATTATCACCTTGTTTGACATAACACACTTAGTCAAACTATCATCTTATGCACGAGTTTACTCTAGGATAACACAACTTCTTTGGGTTTACAAGTCCATTATCATCTTGTTTGGCTTAACACACTTAGCCAAATTATCAAATCCATAATCACCTCGTTTGAATTAACACACTTAGTCAAATTATCCAATCCATTATCACTTTTGTTTGGCTTAACACACCTAGCCAAACTATCCTCTTGTGTACGAGTTTACTCTAGGATAACACAACTTCCTAGAGTTTGTGAGTGCATTATCACTTTTGTTTGACTTAAAACACTTAGTCAAACTATCAATCTGATCAATCAACCTTAGCCTGGTTTTCAAAAAAAATCCTCAAATAGAGCACTGATATCATCATGCATATCCAAATCGTCAAAATCATGCGAAAAATCAAAAACATCAAAAAATCCAAAAACATGTCAAAATCTCAGAAAAATCTTCAAAAATTTCATCATTGGGTCTTATCAATCTTTCACCTTGTCTGAACTACATCGTCTCTGAGCTTGAATGTAGGCAAGGCTGATCTTTGATCATCCCCCGAGACATCTTAGGTCAGTCCTTAGGCGTCGGTCACATTTGGCAATCCATTTTCCCATCTAGTTTTCACATCTTAGGTTAGTCCTTAGGCGATTATCACAATAAAATGGCAATCTGCTTGCCCATCTTATCATCATCAAGTCTGTCATCAGTCGAACTACATGGTCTCTGCGTGTATAACATAGGCAAAGCTAATCTATGGATCAGCTCCTGAGACCCCTAGGATAGGTCTTTAAGTTAGCCTCTCCATCGTAAAATCGAGAAAATACAAAAAAACAGCCTCAAAATATCTAAAAAATCCAAAATGGTGCATCCATTTCATCTCGCTTTCACCCGCAATAATCACCATTCATAATAATTCAGTCATCGCTTTCACCCTTTGGTGAGTCTATCAGAAGCAAGTCTCACAGGTTCCAAAGTGAACACACCTAATCGTCAAATTCTCGAAAGTCTAAGTCAGTAAGCAAGCAAGTTGGTCAAATCAGAATATCAATAGCTTATCACCCAATCAGTCCCACCAAAACCCTAATCACAACATGTCCTAAGATGAATCCTTCCTGCGATGGACATAAGCATTAGGTATCTCGTAATAGCTTAGCCTTGGCTAGCGATATGAAGAACATTAGCTTGTTTGTTTACTTTATCTGGTCTTTTTGACTTATCTTATTTTGCGCTCATTCCAAGGACCTCTCAATGATGCCTAAACAAAATAGGTTTACAGAGAAATGAATGGGGCAATGATCATTATCTTTTTATTTGCTGTGCTTGTTGGATATTCTTGTAAAATAACTTCATCATGCGTGATTTTTTTTGTTTGAAGGGAGGATGTTGTAAATGTCTTGTTGACCACATAAGAAGGCTTGCCTTTTTTATGTTTTGGCCCGAGATGTTTAGAATATTTGAACTACATTCCGAATAAGGTTTCATTTGTCAAGTGTGAACAAGAGTACTCCTATCTGATTGTTGAGTCAAAGTCCATCACACTAGGCGCAACACCATCCTAGTTCTTAATACCTTGATGCATTGTACCTATGTGTGTTATCAAACATAAAGTAATTGGCCCTTTGAAAATCCCAACTCCTGGTAAGCAAATCATCATTATCATCTGTAATAATGTGAACTTGTGCGGATCCTCCTTCCATCTAACTTATTCTTCTTATCCTTCTATCTTTACTAACATTTCTATCTAAAATTGGTGTGTTGTATCAAGCTATATACGAGACTACCCATAGTCGATAACTCTCTATGCATCATCGGATTTTGTCTACATCAACAAAATATCTTTCATCATTTGATCAACAGGGCCACTCCTCTCGCATTTTATAGCGATCTCGATCGGAAAATCATACATTCTCATTCGATATCTCGAAGGGGTAGTATACCAACGTAATCTTTCTCGCTGGGGCAATAGTGGGGCATCTAAAAAAATCGAGAAATTTTGAACTTTGATCACAACAGTTTATTCTTTGAATCAATGCAACAAGTACATTGCTTCAAAGAGGGGCAAATGTAGACATGGAAAATGAGCAATCTCGGTTTGACACACTTGATCTTGATTATTAACAACATTTCTTCCTGAATCATACTCTCAACTCTTCATCATATTCTGTCTCTTAATTTAATAAATCATTATTTATTTGATTAAGTCTTTCTCGTTCTTTGATTAAATTAATCAATTTAATTGAACTAATCTTATGTCTCTATTTAATTAAATAAATAATTTTATTAAATTAAATTTTCTAAAGTCCTCTTATTAAATTAAATAAATTGAACCTTATTTGATTTAATCTAACAGTTTCCCACTTAGTTAAATAAATCAAAGTCATTTATTTAATTAAATCAATTCCTCTTAATTCTGATTTAAATTAATTTATCAATTTAAGTCTAAATTGTCACATCTCCAAATCTCTCATTAAATCGATCAAATCTTGATTAATTTAATCTCAATCACTAAAATCCTCTAGATTTTGCAACTTGCACAATAAATCAATTAATTTGATTTATTAATTCATCTATTTTCCCTCACATGGCATCAAAAGGGAATATTCCCTCATTTGAATTCAAAAAGTCCAAGTGGACTTGTACATCCAACAAGGCATTCACTTCTCTAACATGTCCTTGTGCATTGAGCCAAGTGGCATTTATTTCATTCCTTTTTCCCTCTCACATGTCATTTCTCCAATTTGAAATTCCACCTAATTGCATTTATCATGCACATTGACCAAAATGTGCTCATTCCTCAACCATTCATATCTTGACAAGTGGCACTTGGCCATTGGATATTGAATGATCCCACATTGCTCTATTTCACTCTCTCTTCCATTTTAGAAATCTATAAATTGGAGGCTTCTCTCCTCATTTCAGGATCCACAACTCTGAGTAAACTTACTATGCTCAAATTCATCTTCATTCCACATTTACATGCAAGGTTATTCTCTTCATTTGAGAATTAATCTTACTCATAACATCATTCAGCTTGTTCAAGGATTGGGAAAGGGCTGCTTACTACACAAACAAGGTGCCACCAATTCACTATGAGATAAAGGTTTAATTATGCTTCTTATATGCTTCTGTTTAACTTGTTTTTCTGCTCATTAGTTGCATATTTGGACATGGTTAAGTATTTCATAGGGATGTTAAATTTGTTGATTTAAACTATCTTTCATGCTAACAACATGAAACTGTCTAAGTCTCTCTTGCAGATTTTGGCATCCACATTCTAGCGCTAGAAGGAGGGCTCTCTGAATTTGCTATTATAGTTTTACTTGTATCTTTGTTGCAGGAAATTTTGTTCAATATGTTTAACTATTTTATTAACAGTTATTTCTACTGATATTTATGGTTAAATTTTTTTTGTTACAAAATACGAGTCTTGATTTTTTTCCTTGGCAAATACTTAACTGTTCATGTATGCTAAAAGTAGATAAATCTCAGATAATCAAATCATAAATCGAACGGGATTTCGCTACAGATTTCTACTTTTCCCATGCTGTTCCTTGCATTTTTTCCACGTAGCCAGGCAAGCCATCTCCAGTGTTACCGCACATTTCATTCTGCCCATCCGCAGTATAGTGGTCTCAGGTGTTTTCCCTGGCCTTTTTATCGTGTTTTGGCACCGTCGTTTATTATTTTCTTTCACTGTCCTCCACCGCTTAACTACAACCTTCTACCGTACTTGTCGCAGTAGAGCGGTGTCCACCTCGTCACCATTGGCTAACCCTCCCTTACTCGTGGTAGCATGGTAACCATCCACCATCCTCACTGGATTACTGCAATGGTTAAGGAGGATTAGAAGCCAACTTTCAAAATTTGGAGGATGTGACACATCCTAATCAAGGATTAGGTATGTGCACATCCCTAATGGAGAGATTAGGAGGTGGGTTAGGATTAAGTGAAAGTGATGTGACATGTGAAAAATTAAATAAATTTCATATTTATTTAATTCATTTTATGAGAGGGGAATTAAAGGGGTAAGGTATTTAATTATTTAACTAGATACCTTAGGGATTAGAAGAAATCTAGAGGTATTAATTAAATAATAGTGATATTACTTAATTAATGTGGATAAGGGGATATTTAGATGAAAAATGGGTAAATTTGGACAAATGAAGTGTCCAAATTTAGGTGTCTACACATACAATTCCTCTATTTATATCCTATAAATTAGGCTCTCATGGAGTTATTGGAGTCATTAATTGGCATTGATGGTTGTGAGATTTTTGTGTTTAAGATATAAATACTTCTATGTCACTCACTAATCTCTCTTAGTTTTGTAGCAATACTAGTTTATTACTATCTCTTCATACTTTATATTGATGTTTTTGTGCCCTATTTTCAATTACTTCTTGAAATTATTATTCTAACTAAAATGATGGTCATATTTAATATTTCATTGTCAAAGATAATGATCAAAATTATGATTCTTTAAAATTCTTTTGGGAAGTACTTTGAATCATGAAATATTTTTATTGCATTAGGGAGCACCATTTTTTTCACAATTAATTTAAATTAATATTAGGTTGACCAACTTTTATTATCCATTTATTTTGAAGCATCGATCCTATGATTTAATTGATCAAATCTCAATCGAAAATTTATTCATGTATTTTTATTCTTTTATGTTGTTGTTTTTTTGTATTTGATAAGTGTGTTTCTAATTTATGTGTTGTAGGGTAATTGGTGTCCAATTATTGATGTACATAATTTCAATTATTTACCTTGATTATATTTCTAAGGAATTAATTTTAAATAAAATAGTATGTTATATTGAAAGATTGATTAAAAATTCCTTATTTTTATATGTATGAAATATGTGATCCTTACCGATTCATAAAATGAGGTAGAATTTTGACTAATTTATCATTACTCTTCATCTTGTATTATTATGTTACAATAATGAATCATGAAATTTTCATTAGTATAAAGTTAACTAGGTGGCATGGACTATCAAAAATAAGCATAACATCATGTTTGAATATCATTTAAAGTATAAGAGAGATTAAACATGAACCAATAAAATAGTAATATGATGAAATGAAAACACTAGTATGTGTCATATAAAGACTTAGTGAGTATGATTGGTGTAAATATTAAGAAATTAAGTGTTCAAAACATCTAGATATTGAGAGGGTGATGAATTAGTATCTATCAAAACTTAAACCCTTAACCAGATCAACAACACTTAATCAAATCAGCAACAATGAAAGATAATTCAATGAGGACACATGCACAAGGTAACACCAGATTTATATGGAAAAACCAAGAACGAAAAAACCACCAAGATAAAAATATCAATATGGGAATCTCATTACTTACAAAATTACAATTTAGGTTAAGGTTGACTACCTAAGGAATCACACTACTCCTGGAAGGACTTGCAGGCTAAGGTGCACAACCCTAGGAGATGATATAAACTACAAGGACCTAATGAGATTCACTATCTTAGAGCAAGATATATGAAGATTTATGAATTATATCCTTCACAAGATCAAAAAACATTAATTAGGTCATCTAGAAAAGAATATGAATAATAATTATAACAAGTCAGCCACAAATACATAATAATTATAATGAGTCAGTCAAAAATACTAATTTAACTAAATTTACGTACAATCCTCACCAAGATAGGTTAGGACCCAAATACATCTTAACACAACCTCAAATGTTGGCACAAACCCCCAAGTGCAAAACACAAGCAAGGGAACAAGCCCTGTAAGTGAAACATCCATGACAAACCCAAAAAGCCAACTCAAAAAAATATGTGGCACCAAAGAGATAAAAAATTTACATTTAGATCCCAAATAAATATTACATGAACATCCAACAATAATTTCAAACAATTATTTCACACTATCATGCCATCAACAACCACTACAAACCAAATAGAATAGAATATGTCATCCTAGAAGTGCAAAATACACAAACATGAGATATAAAATTAACAGATCAACTTGTGGACCACTTCAACACATGAAAACTTAACTGAGACATTTCACAAGCACTAATATCATGCTCACCAAGATAAAAGAGAAAAAACATCAATACAGACAACCAACAAAACTGCCAACTTACTACAATTATCAAAATCTTCCTAGACAATACTAGTGACTTCCAAAGATAGGAGTGAAACATCTATAGAGAACAAACACTAAATCAAAAACCACAAGACCACATATTCAAAGGTGGAGGAATATAGAGCATTCTCCCAAACAACCTTCACAACAACTTCCTATAACAACAAAATTTCACCAACTTGTTGAGACTAGAACCTCTTTGTAACACCATCTACTTCCCCATGAACAAAAAGTGAGATCATACAATATACTAGAGAACATAGAAAACATCTCGCCACTATCAACATTACTTCTAATCCTCAACTTAATTCTTCTAATCCTCATCTTAGCATATTATCACGATGTCATCTCCTTTGACAACAACCATACTCAATACTACTTTACATGATATCAAACAAGACATGACATCCAACCATGAACATAAGAAACATCAAAGACATGACATAAAAATAATGCCAAATATTAAAAATCTCATAGCATATGAAACAATCTCCTAGCATATAAAACAATCTCCCCAAGTGTTGACAATCAATACCAACAAACTCACTAAGTGTTAACATCAATGACAACCAATTCCAACACTCTCACCCTTTGATATCAGGGACAAAGGTCTAAGATCTTCATCTAAAATATCAACACATTCTCCCCCTTTGACTAACAACACTTCTACTTCAAAAATATATACAATATAACCAACTGCATATCTTCTTCAAGCAAATATATGAGACCCCCTATTAACAACTATAGTGTCAAAAAATGTCATCGATGGCATTTTCACACTTATTTGGGCTCTCCTTGTTAAATTGATCTTCATGTAGCCTTGAATTAGTGTTGTAATGTTATTAGCACACTCACATTAGGTCTTGGGCCCTTGTGAATTAAATAAATTTAATCATGCCTTATTTTAGGTGATGTAAAGTGTTGTAACACACTTTCACACTTTTCTAAGGTTTTCATTAATAATCAGGCTTCCTTATGCTTTAATTGGCCTTATTTTACATCCACAAGCCACATTTAATGTATCATTTCGAGGATCATCCCTACAAAAATCAACATCCAATCATAATTCAAGTGTTTCTAGGTTGTGTGAACCAGATTTGGTAGTCTAGGGGGCGAGTGAGTCCCACCTAGGTCTTTGGGTCTTGATCCTGGTTTCACACCTTTCTAAGAATTTTTGAAAATAGTCCCATTAATTATTCCTAATGGGACTCCTTCACCACCTTGGTTTAATGAGTCCTATGTGGCCCAAAATTAAAAATAAATTCAATTTTTTGTTGGGATTTTATCCTCCTAGATCTGATGTCAGCTTGTAGTGTTGTAATTTCAAAAATTCTTGCATAATTGAGTATAAATAAAAGTTTCTTTCACTCATTTTGACACCTAGAAAGTTGAAAGAGAATTCTTATAGAAAATTGATTTTATAAGAGCATTCAAGAGTATTCAGGGGTAGATTATCAAGGATTATTCAAGAATCAAGCATCATGTGAAAGTCTTCATGCATCATGTTTATTTTTGAGCTAACAATTGTGATGCAGGGTGTTATGATTCAAGCTAGAATTTCAGTCAAGATCTATCACATTCAAGAAAGATTCAAGATCTACATCCATTAAAGCCATTTCATACATGTTTGCAACACTTCATTGCGAGGGTTTGGTGAATTGCAACATCTTATTTTTTTCATTCATCATTCTCCATTCCTATTGCATTCCATTTCAAGGTTTGATTACCAAAGCGAGGTTTGAACAATGCAAAAACCTATTCACTAACAAAACAACATTTTCCCCTCTCTTTAGTGTGTGATTTTTAGGTTTAGATTGAAGACACATTGAAGAGAAAGCTTGGAGAAAGTTGTAAAAGTTTTCATCAATCATTGGAGAACATTAGAGAACACCTACAAGTTGATTTACATAGACTCAGATCCAGAAAATTGAAGAAAAGTAGGTAGGCTGAGAAGAGAAGATTCAGTTCTTGAAGTTATAGAAAACCCTAACTGGACTGATTTTCTAGTTCTAGCGAATGAGTCCCAGTTTAGGTCAAAATTCAGATTTTTAGAGATTCAGATACCCATTTGCCAGATTCTTGTTTCTGCACAAAAACCCAGATCTCATATTGATTCACCCAACTTGGCGTATGATTCCCAGTCAAGATTAAATTTATAATTTCTTTCATTTCAGGCCTTCATCCAGTCATCTTCATATTTCCAGCTGCACACATTCCATCCTACATCTCTATGTTTTATTTTACATACTTTTATAGGTCATTTAGTAAAGCAATATATCATATTAGAGTTTGACATTTCATCTTGAATTACATTTGTCTTTCCAAGCCCTAGCTTGGTGTTGAACCCCTCATTAGTTTATATTCAACCCTTAGGATAGCCCTATTGCAAGATATCTTTCTCCTTTGCTTTGAGATCTCTAGGGTTATCCTTGAATGAAATAAAGTGAATATTTTTGTCCTATGTCCTAAACCATAAGTGACATAAAAGTTTCCACTTTTCATTTTGGCGAACCTACATTTAGAACATCATAATTCTAATTTGGAGTGCATCATCATCCTAGAATTATCTTGCATTAACATTACATTAAAGTTTTCATTATTTCATTGGGATTCTAGGGTTTCTAATATTGCATTAGTGAAAGTGCATATAGCTTTCATTTTTTCATCTCAAATCATTGAAATCTTGACAAAATATGCATTTACACGTAGTTTATAGTTCATAAAACATAAAAATCAATTAAAATTTTCTAAATTTTTTTGAAAAAAATCCACGTTGGGACTCATTTTCCCCCTAGGCGAATCAGTCCCAATGCAAATTCTACACTGCATTTTTCTTGCATTTAAAACACTATTTTCAAGCTTATGTTTTATGTTTATAGATTTTTGTTGTAGTTTACCGAATTTTTGTTATAATCATTTCATTTTTCTTAGCTTATATTGCATTTGCATTGATAAGCCCTTGCATGAGCATTTGGTGTCCTATTGCTAATATGATAGTGAGATGAAGTTTGAGATAGTTCATGTCATCCTATAATAGCACAATCATCATGGATGTTGGGTTATCTAGCTCTTCACTCCTAGTATTGACACTAGTACACTAGGTATGGACCATACCCTTAACAATTTATTTCCTTCAAGTAGTGTGATGCATGTTGAAACAATGGTTGCTAGTGTGCCACAAGAAAACATAATCCAAATCCATGAAGACTTAGCAAACCTACAACATCAAGTGCAAAATAACAACATTTCAACTACCGCCATCCCTACTATAGAACACATTCATCACATTCTTGAAAGTGAAGATGGACTTGACCTTCTACAAAACATAGTTCAAATATTTGTAAAACACCTGTAATGATGGAAAAGGTCCCCTTAAGTTAACCTTGATTCAGTGTTGTAATATGCCTAACATATTCACATTAGGTATTGGGCCCTTATGAACCAAATGGATTAAATGATACCTTACTTAAGTGTTGTGAGGTGTTGTAACTCACTTTCACACTTTTCTAAGGTCTTGTTAATAAATCACACCTAAATAACCTCTTTTTAACATTAATCTTGCCTTATTTCAAAGTTTTGTAAAGTGTTGTAACACACTTTCACACTTTTCTAGGCTAATCAATAATAATTGGGCTTTATTATGCTTTAATTGGCCTTATTTATGTGTATTTTTGAGGATAATCCCGAAAAAAGAATTTAAAATGCCAAAATTTTGAAAAATCACCTCAAATTCCTAAGGTGGGACTCATTCACCATTCTGGGCAAATGAGTCCCCTTAGGTGGGACCCATTCTCCCAGGGTGGAGAATGAGTCCCATTTAGCTCAAAATCAATCTTAATTTAAATCTTTAGCAGGATTTTATTCTCCAAGATCCAATTTTGGCTTGTAGTGCTGTAATTTCGAGAATTCTTGCATAATTGAGTATAAATACAAGGTTCTTTCACTCATTTTCATCTAACAAGCAATCAAGTCACCTAGAAAGTTGAATGAGAATCCTTATAGGAAATTTGAGTTCACAAGATTATTCAAGAGCATTCAACAACATTCAAGGGCACATTATTCAACATTTTAGAGCATTCCTCAAACATCAATCATCATGTCAAAGATCTCTTGCATCATTTTTGTTATTGTGATAACCATTGTGGTGTAGGGTTTTGTGATTCAAGTGAGCATTGCATTAAAAATATTTCTCCTCCAAGATAGAGTCAATAACCACCTCCATTGTAACCATTTCAAGCATACTTGCAACACCTTATTGCTAGGGTCTAGTGAGCTGTAGCATCATATCATGTTCATTCATCATTATCCTTCCATATTTGATTTCATTTCAATGATTGATTTCCAACAAGGGGTTTGACCAAGGAAAAAACCTATCCACTAACCCCCCAACATTTTCCCCTCTCCTTTGTTTGTGATTTGTAGGGCTAGGTTGCAAATTTCCTAAGGAGAAAAATTGGAGAAGTGTTGTAAAACATCCAAAGTTGTCAAAGTTGTCATCAAGTGTCAAAGAGCCTTGGAGATCATCTATAGGTCACAAATTGTTGTTTCAAATCCGAAAACTGATTGGGAAGAGCAGAGTAGATTGAGGAGTACAAAATCAACTTTTCAAGCTTCAGAAAAGCCTAACTGGATTGATTCACCACTTCTAGTGAATGAGTCCTAGTTCTAGTCATTTTTCAAGACATTGCAAATCATGGTACCCTTTTTTCTGAAACCTGTTCAGGCACATTTTCCCAGAAATAGGATAGATTTTCCCAACTTGGTGAATGAGTCACAGTCAGCCATAACAACAAAATTTCTAGTGATTTAGACCTTCATTTAGCCACCTTCCAAATTTCTAGGTGCACACATTCTATTTTATAGATTTTTGTTTCATTTCAACCACTTTCTAGGTCATTTAGTGTTAGTTTGCATTTAGTTAGGGCTTTGCATTTCATTTTACATTTCATTATCTTTTCCAAGACTAAACTTGGTGTTGAACCCCTCATTAGATCACATTCAACCCCTAGGAAAACCCTTAGCAAGATCTCATTCTCCCTTGCATTGAGATCTCAAGGGTTATCCTTGAATGAAATTAGAAAAGTGGGTATGCTCTATATCCAAAACCATATGATAGAATCCATAAACCACATTTTCACAATTTCATTTTGGTGAACCTGCATTTAGAACACTAAATTTTTGATTTGGAGTGCATTTTCATCTTAGATCTTGCTTGCATTAACATTGCATTAGGATTTACATTGGTTAATTTTCATTCTAGGGTTTCAAATTCTGCATTAGTGAAATCTCATATAGCCTGCATTTTTCATCTAATTTCACTAAAAATCATTCAAAAACTGCATTTGTATCTCATATCTAGATTAGAAAACATAAAAAGAATAAAACTCAATTGTAAAATTTTGAAAATTTTGAAAAAAATCATTCCTAGGACTCGTTCGCCACCCTGGGCGAATCAATCCCTCTTGAAATTTTGCATTACATTTTTTGGCATTTAGAATTAAGTTTCCAAGTTTCTATTTGTTGTTATTTACTTTCTATTTTAGTTTCCATAATTTTTGTTACAAGCATTCCATAGCTCTTAGCTTATATTGTATTTGTATTCACATTGAATTTAGTAGCCGTAATATGAGTATTTGGTGTCCTATTGCTAATACTGTAGTGAGACAAATTTTGAGACTCATTTCATCCTGTGATAGCACAATCATTGTGGATCTTGGGTTTTCAAGATCTTTCACTCCTAATATTGACATGAGTAAAATAGGTATGGATAATACCCTTAGCAACTCTTCTCCTTCAAGTATTATGTAAGTTGAAACAAGGAATGATAGTGTCCCACAAGAGAACATAATTCAAACTCATGAGGACCTAGAAAAATTACAACACCAAGTGAAAAATGATAACATATCAACTACTATAAATAACATTCACCGTATCATTGAAAGTAAAGATGGGCTTGATCTTGTGAAAAACATATTTCAAATCTTTGGAAAACACCTCACCTCAACCACTAGTTGTTCTTTGCCAACAAGCAAATGTTACAAGCCAAGGAGGAGATCATATTCCTCCTCCCTCAATAATTTTCGCAATACCTACCTATACCACTCCTCAAGTCACAACAAAAATCCAACAAGTTAGTAATGTGATTCCTTCCTTGGGTATTCCTGCTAGCATCCCTAGCTCCTATGTGGCATCACAAGTCATATTACCTACCAAATTACCACCTATAAGCATTCAATTCACTTGTACTTTAGACGCATACACCCCTTAACCACTTTCACTTCCCTCTCATAACACAAGTAATGATCTTCTCATAGCTCAACTTTTACAAACCTTTTTATCCCTCCAAAAGAAAATTACCACCATCAACCACAATCAAAATGGTCCACCTACATATTATGTCAAAAGTAGTCCATTGTCCATGGAGATATTGCAAACACCAATATCACAAGGTATAGAGGTGCCTAGATTTGAGAAATATGGGGGGAAGTGAGATCGTTCTAACCATGTTACTGCTTATACTACCTTATGTAGTGACTTTATCCTAGATGATAAAATTTTGGAAAAGTATTTTCCTAGATCCTTGAAAGACACTGCCTTGGAATGGATTTCCTCTTTACTGAAAAACTCAATTCATTCATTCAAAGAAATTTTTGATGCATTTTTCAAAAAATTCCAAGTGTCTATTACTCCTACAATGAACTTGGATTATTTAATGAGATGTAATAAAAAAGAAGAAGAAAATATAACTAGCTTTATCTCACGCTATCAATCGCTTTATTCCCAAATAGATGTCAAGTTTCTCGACCCTCATCTTCAAAATATTCTCATAGAAAACTTACAAAGATAAATTCAAGACAAGCTTACAATGATGAAATTCCCATCCTTCATGCACTTATGTACCACACTCCATGATTATCAAAATTCAGTTAGTAGTCGAGATATAAAATCCACTTCTAGCTGAATTGAGAAATCTAAGCTTGTAAACCCAAAGAATTCCCAAACATTTAGAAGATAAAACAAAGGGTTCCTCCAATTCAATCCCCCTCAACAAAAAAATCCAAATTTCAATAATCAAGTATCTGTTGTTAAAGTCTCAATACCCTTTAGCTATAGGGACCTGAAAAGACAATTGATTCCCTTACTTGATACCCTTCATAACACAATGTCCCAAATTTTAGACCAAAAAATGATTACCTTGCCTCTTGTCAAAACACTCAATCCTAATAAACCTTTACCCCTGAGCTTTAAATCAAATTCTTATTGCCACTATCATAAAAAAATGGACATGACACAAAACATTGTAAGTGTCTTAAACATCTCGTGCAAGACCTCATTGATTTTGGTCATCTTTCCATTAAAGGTGTTAGTGATCAAGGGAATAAGTCTGGTGCCCCTCCTAACCAAAACTTGGAAATTTTCACCAACCCCATGCCAAAACATAATATTTCATTTGTCAAAGATAGTAAAACTACAAAGAATGATGTGATGAATGTTGATACGGATGATGACAACAATGATATTGTTCAACATGATCCTACCGATAATGATCCTATGGATGAGATGGTGGGAATTATAGATGTCATCCCTCGTAAGGGACGACCTAAAAATCCTCTTGACATTGCTTTCTCATCTAAGGATATAACTAAACATGCACCTGATGGTCCTCTCTACATAGGTGACCGTATCTATGAAAAGCCCACTAATGCGATACTAATAGATCCAACATGTGGAGAGAACATGATCCCCAAGGAGTTCTATTTTTTGCATGAGCTCTATAAAGATATATATGATAAACTCAAAGCATGGATCAAGACACATAATGGCTTTGCTTGCCCTATAATAGGATTGATCACTCTTCCTCTACAAATAGGACCAAAATTATAATATGTCACATTCTCCATTATCCCATAATCATACCAATTTTGTGTGAAGCTAGGCTACCCATGGCTTCCCTCCATCAAATTTGTCCCTTCAGTCATGCATAAATACTTAAAGTTTCCCTTTGAAAATGACATATTCAGTGTCCACCATAGTGGCTTGAACCCCTTGTCATCTAAAGGAAATTTTTCCTTAGATTCCTTTTGGCTTGAACCTATGGAACCTATAAAACCATGAGAGGACTTCTTTTTCTTTTCCTATCAAAAGTTCAAGGCAAATAATATAGAAGAACTATCCCTCTAAAACATGTCCCCACCCACCACTGAGCCAACCCTCCTTGACGAAACCATGCTTGAAGCTAAACAAGAATAAAACAACCAAGAACAACCTAAAATGGAACCTTCAACTACATCCTACAAACGACCGAGAGATAATGAAAACAACCCCCTCACACCCTCTAGAATAAAACAAGTTTACAAAGTCAAATAGAAAATGGTTGAACAACCTCTTGTGGTCCCTTCCATTCCTCCCCTTAGGTAACAAAATAAACCTACAGTTGATCAACCCACCCGTACACAAATACTATTAGAAATATTGAACAAGATTAATAACCAGGAACACCTGCAAAAACAACGATTAATCTTCCACAAGAGGATATGCAAGAGCTTGCTTGATATTAAGACCTCTCAAATGATGATGTAAAAGGGATGATCCAAATGATATATAAAACCCTCCTTATATAGGAAAGGGTGAGAAATAAGATGCGGTAAGACGTTGCCATGTGTCTTCATCTAACAACATGTGACAACAAGGAAACCCTAAAAAGATTAAATGCATCCTAAGGTTAAAAATGACCTAAGTTAACTTATGCTAGCGTAATAAATAAATATTTACACTAACACCCCCCCATAAGTGCAACTTAGGGAGGAAAAGAAAATGCAATGATTATGCATGATGATGATGGGTCCCGACTGATGTCCATATTAGGTACCCATGTACATAGGATGAAAAATGCAACTAATCTCCCACAAAAATGGAGAAAAGGGGAAAACCCCTCTCCGAAAAGGAGATGAAATGCGGAAAGGTGATGATTGGAGGACTCAACATTATCCCCCCAAGGACAACAATTATCACATGGACACAATACAATCAATGGCCCCCCCATAGGAGGGAAATAGAGAGACAATATAGCCTCCCAAAAATATGTGATCACCTGCAAAAAAAGGTAAGTGTATGTAGACAAGACATGATCCAATGTCGACAAACAACTTGTCTCCCTTTCGAAAGAAACAAAACCAGGTGCAAGTGCAGAGATGCTTCCCATTCTGGATAGGAATTGAATGAAGGATGGATGTATGTGAATGCTGATGATGTCTCTGAAAGCTGCTCATGTGTCTCCTTGCTTGATGAAGATGAAGATGCCACAACCCACTCAGGTACATACCCAATCAATGTAGAAGGTGACAAATCAGGACGATGTGGAACCGGATGCTGAACAAGATCCAAAGACTGTGATGATTTGACAATAGAAGTGCAATGATTGTCATCAAATAGGAGAGATATCCCCTCAAATATGTCCTGATGAATGATGATGATGATGGAAGCCTCAATCAATGACTCTGGACAAGGAATCACTGAATGTGAAGGGATACCAATAGTCTCTGATGGAGAAGAAGGATAATATGCAAGCCCCATAATGGACAAACAAATTTCTCCAAAAGTACAAAGACTATGACCTTCAACAATAGATAGAAACTTCCAAATAGCTGATGTGCAATTGAAGTGATGCCACCCAAAACAAGACCTTTTCCCAAGCTTCAAGATATCCAAGTTATTGAACAAATGCACCATATTTGAACAAAACCAATGCAAGAGTACCTAGAGTTGAAACTGATAAAAGTGACTGGATGGATGAAAAGAGCTTTGAATCACCTTCCTGATGCCGTTGGAATCACTGAATTTTGATCAATGGTTGAGAAGATATGAGCCTTTATGTCCAAAATGAAGGGTTGACTTTAGTTGACTATAAAATTTTCTAGAAGAAAGATTTCACAGAATGGATGTCACCATTGGAAAGTAGACCAAATCCTCTTTCCAACGGTATTTTGTTTTCTAATTTTTGATACCCTGGTGCAAAGATATGGCGTTTTGAAAAAAACTACCCTATTAGAGCCTGCAGGCTAAACTGGTGCAAAAAATAAGCACCTTGGCCCAAAAAAAAATTAGACCCTGGTTGCTGATATGACCAGGGGGTGGGCTGGAAATTTAAAAAAAGGCCATTGGATCGGTGGCGGCTGAGCTGAGCTGTCTGGGCGGAGCGGCCTGTGCAATGGTGGCTCCGCTCGCATTAGCAGACCCCTCGGTCGTTGATAGGACTGAGGCCACGACTGGCAGGGGCTTCAAACGGGCCGGTGATAGACAACTGGCGGTGAGATGATGGCCGGTGGGCAGTGAAGCAGTCGGCGAGATGATGGCCAGCGGAAGTCCACGAAAAATGGAATGGAAACCGACGGATAGGACGGGGGTCGGGAGCTGGACCGGTCGATGAGAGATGGGGCCGAATGGGATGGCTGTCGGTGCCGGACAGAGGCAACATCAGCGGATGGGACAGTGGTCAGTGTCGGCTGATCCGTCGGCGAATCCAAAAAAAACATTTTTTTGTATTTTATTTTATTTTTATTTTTATTTTTATTTTTTTTGAATTTTTCACAAAAAAAACCCAAAAAGATAATATATATATTTTTTGAATAATTTTCCACAAAATGGAAAAAAATGCAGAAAAATTAAAATAAATTTATTTATTTTTATTTTGCACGATCGTACCCTGTACTTGGCGGGCCGTACGGCCTGTTGGGTAAAAAAAAATTTACCTCACGAACAGCAGACGCCAAATATGGGCATGTTATATGTTGATCTTCGTCTCTTAGGCTCTCTGGATCTGATGGCATGGTCGATTTGAGGTGAAAAAGCTCCTGCAGGTCTGCAATCTCCAAATCTTGCAAAACTTCAGATCCTCATAACTTTGGCATAAAATGTCGGATTTTGGTGAAACAAAAGTCGATTCTGACTTTTTCGACAACCCTGGACTCGAATATGAGCTCATATTTCCTCCAACATGCACCGAAAGTGACCTTCCAGAGAAAACCTAATATAGAGACAACCTTAGAGAAGATCTTACAGCCATAACTCAATCCTCAGATTTGGGAAGAGTCTTGTGGGAATGGCTCTGATACCATGTTAGAAATCTTGAACAAGATTAATAACTAGGAACACCTGCAAAAACAATGATGAATCTTCCACAAGAGGATATGCAAGAGCTTGCTTGATATTAAGACCTCTCAAATGATGAGGTAAAAGGGATGATCCAAATGATATAAAAACCCTCCTTATATAGGAAAGGGTGAGAAACAAGATGTAGTAAGACGTTGCCATGTGTCTTCATCTAACAACATGTGACAACAAGGAAACCCTAAAAAGATTAAATGCATCCTAAGATTAAAAATGACCTAATTTAACTTATGCTAGTGTAGTAAATAAAAATTTACACTAACAAATACAACTTGAAAAAAAAACCAAAAGAAATAGAGCTGCTAGGGAACGTAGGAATAGACATCTTGCCCTTGCCTGTAGGTTACATGAAGAATTCAACAAAGAAAATCAATATCCAAACTTGACTGAAGCAATGCATGATGACTCTACTCCTACCCCAAAACAAAACAATCTAATACAAAAACCATAACAAGATTTGAAATCTTCCAAGGAAATTGTCATTTGACCTCCTATTGTGATCCACTTAGATGATGAGGACAAGGTTACTAAAATTGATGAAGAGGTTCATAATGAATTGAACACACTGTTTTCCTCTTCCATGAGCTTAGATGACAAATCTACTATAAAAATTATTGAACCTGGTGCTTCCCCTAGTTTGACACTTGCTCTTGTCCCTTTAGATAGTTGCCCACCTTCGATATACAATGAACATGATTGGGAGGCAGATGACCTATTCATAGGTTGACTCACTTATGCCTTACTAGTCTCTTGCATTTTTTCCTTTTTTTTTTGTTTGATTGCATGTGCATGATGTGATCCCCCGTGACATTTTGTTTGTTTGATGTTCTTTCTCTTTGTGGCATTCCTCTTTTTGTACCTTCATTTTTCTCTATGTTGTCAATCTCTATCTTTTTCCTCTTTATCTTTTTCATTTTTTCTTGTGTTTTCCTTTTGGGGACGATGCAAGCTATCAAGAAATTCATGTCTCTTCCATGTTGATCCAAAATATTTTTCTTTCATCTTTATCTTTTTCATTTTGTCTTGTGTTTTCCTTTTGGGGATGACACAAGCTATCAAGAAATTCATGTCTCTTCCATGTTGATCCAAAATATTTTTCTTTCATTTTTATCTTTTTCATTTTGTCTTGTTTTTTCCTTTTGGGGATGATGAAATGCGTCGAGACATTCATGTCTCTTCCATGTTGACCCAAAGTATTTTTCTTTCATCTTTATCTTTTTCTTTATGTCTTGTGTTTTCCTTTTGAGGATGATGCAAGGCATTGATACATTCATGTCTCTTCCATATTGACCCAAAATATTTTTCTTTCATCTTTATCTTTTTCATTTTATCTTGTGTTTTCCTTTTGGGGATGATGCAAGGTGTCAAGAAATTCATGTTTCTTACATGTTGACCCAAAAGGATTTTCTTTGTTTTCTCTCTCTTTGTGTCATTCTTCCAATTCTATATGTATTTGGGGAATGATGATAGCTACGGCTCTCTCAAACAAACATTGTAGAAAGAACATACTAACCCCAAATCCATAAACGCCTTATGTGTTTGGTGTTTTCATTTTGGGGGAAACCCCTCTCTTTTTTATTCTTTTTTTTTCACATGACATAGCTTTAATTGGAAACATATGGATTCACATAGGGCTTTCCAAGTTGGCTCTCATGTCTTCTTATTGTTTTCATTTATCATTTTCTACTTTAAAGTAATTTCTCATAGTATGGTGTTTAGAAATTCCTTTAAAGTAGGGGCATACATTGGCATTATTCTGCATTTTCCTTTTTCATGGTTCATGGTGCAGTCTTCTTAATTTCTATTATGCTTTTTTTGCTTTGTGCATGACATTGGGTTTGATGTCGTTCAGGAGTGTGATATCTCTTAGAAAATTACATTCCTCTTAGTGGCTTGATGTGACACATTGCATCCCCTAAGTTGTGAATCTTGTATACTTTGATTGGTCCTCTCTTGGAGACATTAGGAATTTTTTTCCCTAAGTTAAAGAGCTCACATGAATTAAGCAAGACCCCTTTAAAAATTACCTTATTGTATTGTTGCATTTTTCATTTGTTGTTATATGTCCACCTTGTATAGCACAACTTACATGCTTGTGGATCCATCATGTTTTTCATGAGCTCCAAGAATATAAAAGTTTTATTATCTCTTGAAGCTCTAAGATCATTTTGGATGGTGCCTTATTAAAGTTATTAGGAGGTATAACTTTGGTATGGTTTGAGCGGAAAGCCTGACCGAAGCATGACTTTCCCCATAGCCACTTGCATGTGTGTGTGAATACATAATAGCCATGGGTGAATGTTTCTCATCTTTTCTAGGCCTTCTCACCTAACAGACAATCTGAAGTTTCATCGCCTTAGAGTGAGTATGCATCTTTTGGACAAACAACTTAGATCTGATCCATTTCGTGATGGACAATGATAGAATCTTGATTCAATCCTTTTAATTTCTCCTTTTCCTTCATCTTTTGTAGTGCATGATTGTGCCTTGTCGGTCCTCTCTATCAGTCTCATGTGTGTTCCTTTTTGCTTATGTTGGTTCTCCATAGGACCTTGGTCCTAGGGGCTTGTCCACCCCCCTTGATCATGGTTTTTCTATCTTGTCAGAATTGGTACATTTGAACCCCCCTTGATCATTATGGAATTTGGTCTACTTTAGTGTGAGTTGGAAGCTAGTTCCTCTTCTCACTAAAGTGGGGGATAGATGTAATGATGGAAAAAGGCCCCCTTAACTTGGCCTTGATTTAGTTTTGAAATATGTCTAACATATTCGCATTAGGTCTTGGGCCCTTGTGAACTAAATGGATTAAATGATACCTTACTTAAGTGATGTGAAGAATTGTAACTCATTTTCACACTTTTCTAAGGTATTTTTAATAAATCACACATAAATAACCTCTTTTTAGCATTAATCTTGCCTTATTTAAAAGTCTTGTAGCACACATTCACATGTTTCTAGGCTTATCATTAATAATTGGGCTTTAATATGCTTTAATTGGCCCTATTTTCTATCAACAAGCATTACTTATGTGTATTTTTGAGGATAATCCTAACAAAAGCATTTAAAACACCAAAATCCTAAAAACTCACCTCAAATTCCTAAGGTGGGAATCATTCACCATTCTAGGTGAATGAGTCCCCTTAGGTGGGACCCATTCATCCAGGGTGGAAAATGAGTCCCATTTAGCTCAAAATCAAATTTATTTTAAATCTTTGATGGTATTTTATTCTCCAAGATCCAATATCATCCTGTAGTGTTGTAATTTTGGGAATTCTTACATAATTGAGTATAAATACAAGGTTCTTTCACTCATTTTCATCTAACGAGTAATCAAGTCACCTAGCAAGTTGAATGAGCATCCTTATAGAAAATTTTAGTTCACAAGAGTATTCAAGAGCATTCAAGAGCATTCAAGGGAAAATTCTTAATCATTTTAGAGCATTCTTAAAGCATCAATCATCATGTCAAAGATCTCTTGCAACATGTTTTTTTTTGTGCTAACAATTATGGTGTAGGGATTTCTGATTCAAGCAAGCATTAAATTCAAGATCTATCTCCTTCAAGATGGAATCAAGAACCACCTCCATTGTAGCCATTTCAAGCATATTTGTAGTACCTTATTGCTAGGGTTTGTTGAGTTGTAGCATCATATATTATTCATTCATCATTCTCCTTCCATATTTGATTTGATTTCAAGGATTGATTTCCAACAAGGGGTTTGACCAAGGAAAACCCCTATCCACTAACCCCCCCAACATTTTCCCCTCTCCTTTATGTGTGATTTGCAGGGCTAGGTTGCATATTTACTAAGGAGAAATATTGGAGAAGTGTTGCAAAATATTTAAAGTTTTCAAAGTTGTTGTCAGGTGTTGAAGAGCCTTGGAGATCATCTGCATGTCACAAATTGTTGTTTCAAATCCAAAAACTAACTGGGAAGAGACGAGTAGATTGAGGAGTATAGAAATAGATTTTGAAGCTTCAAAAAATCCTAACTAGAATGATTCACCTCTTCTAGAGAATGAGTCCAAGTTCTAGTCCTTTTTTAGGACTTTGTAGATTCTGGAACCCTTTTGCCTAAAACCTGTTCTGGCACAGTTTCCCAGAAACAAGACTTATTTTCCCATCTTGGTGAATGAGTCCCAGTCAGCCATAATAGTAGAATTTCTAGC
Organism: Sequoiadendron giganteum; assembly: GCA_007115665.2. Taxonomy (NCBI): domain Eukaryota; kingdom Viridiplantae; phylum Streptophyta; class Pinopsida; order Cupressales; family Cupressaceae; genus Sequoiadendron; species Sequoiadendron giganteum. The sequence continues at coordinate 293,620,751 of CM021100.1, forward strand.
AAGTTAGACCTTCATTCAACCACCTTCTAGATTTCTAGGTACAAACATTCTATTTTATAGTTTTTTTATTTCATTTCAACCACTTTCTAGGTCATTTAGTGTTAGTTTTCATTCAATTAGGGATTTTCATTTCAATATATTTTCCAAGTATAAAAGTGGTGGTGAACCCCTCATTATATCATATTTATCCCCTAGGATAGCCCTTAAGAAAATCTCTTTCTCTCTTGCATTTCTCAAGGGTTATCCTTGAATGAAATTGGAAAAGTGGTTATGCTTTGTGTCCAAAACCATATGATAGCATCCATAAACCACTTTTTCACCATTTCAACACCTCACCTCAAAAACTAGTTGTCCTTTACCTGCAAGAAATGTCACAAGACAAGGAGGAATTCAAATTCCTCCTCCCACAACAATTGTCGCAATTCCTAGCTACACCAACCCTCAAGTCACAACAACAATCCAACCAACTAGTAATGTGATTTCTTCCTTGGGTATTTCTGCTAGCATCCCTAGTACCTTTGTAGCATCACATGTCATATCTTCTACCACCTTACCACCTATATGCATTCCATTTAATTTTCCCTCAAACACATACACACCTTCACCTTTTTCACACACCCATCTCATAACACAAGCAATGACCCTCTCCTAAATCTACTTTTCAAACTATTTCATCCCTCCAAAAGAAAGTTTCCACCATAAACCAAAATCAAAATGGCCCACCTACATATTATGTCAAAAGTAACCCATTTTCCTTGGAGATATTGCAAACACCAATGTCACAAGTTCTAGAGGTTCCTAGATTCAAGAAATATGGAGGAAAGGGAGATGCTTCTATCAATGTTAATGCTTATACCACCTTGTGTAGTGACTTTTTCCTTGATGATAACATTTTGGATAATATTTTCCCTAGGTCCTTGAAATATAGTGCCTTGGAATGGTTCTCTTCATTACCAAACAACTCAATTCGTTCGTTCAATGAACTTGTTGAGGCATTCATCAACCATTTCCAAGTCCAGATGACCCCTAAGATGACCTTGGCCGACTTGATGAGATGTAAGTTGATGCCAAAACTTGACAATGTAAGAGCCCTTTGTGGGAAACTCGGTTAAAGGGGGGACCTATTGCACTAAACTGAGTAACCTCCAGATTTTAAGAAGGTGACTCTTCTATAACTAAGGTTTTGAATGGAAAAAGAAAGAAAATATAAAATAAAGGAATCTAACTAAGGAAATGCACTAAGATTTAGATATAGGCATGGTAAATCTATCTTTCTAATGTGATTTAAGGGCCCGTTCAATAGTTTCTTGTGTTCCAGAATGGAAAAAATAAAGATGAAAGCCTGAATGATTCACTAAATGACATAAAATAACCTTCATACACATTTACTAGAAAGAGGAGTCAAAGACATGATCTAAACCAACAAACTTGCATTAATTTTATAGAAGTTATGTAAATGAAGCATTCAGTACAATAATGGCATAGTAAAACTTATCAAATGTCAAAGAAAACAAAACGGTCGAATGATGGCATAGTCTATGAGTTCTTTACAATAATCTAATAAAGAAATGAAAGGCTTGGTTCTTCTACCAATTCTCCTATGAAAATATGAACTCTTGCTTTGATGGAAGAAGCAATATTAGTAATGAAACCTAGGTTGGGGAGCCAATAAAAGAAAATATCCCCCATCATGATAAATGATGCATTTAGCAATGATTTTCCCTTGTCATTGCAACCAAAAAGATTCAAGCCATGAACGAGGATGCCTTAGAGCTAGATGCATCCCCTATGAATGTTGGAAGTTGTCCTAGTAGTCCAAAGCATCGACATGTGTTAGCCACTCATGGCGGTAGTTAGAAAACATGGTAGCTAGTGATAGGTTGTCGCCTACTTAATTCTCCTTCACGATGAAGCCTTTTAGCAGATATCATGGTAAGCGATCGGGGCTGACGTTCATCCTTCCCTTTAAGCAATGTAGAACCTACACTGCGAAGACATGTGGAAGTCTCTAAGCATACTATACTGAAGGTAGGGGCTGCCAAGAAATGTGCATAGACTAATGCTTCATGGAATGTGATCGGGGCCCAAAAGGAGAGGGATGAAAAAGGAATTGAAGGTTGTGAACAGCTGACACATGGAAGAATGGCACAAGTTTTTGAAAAAAGAGAAGAAAACCTTGTGAGGAGTGCTCGACTAACAAGTGGTGACATTCGTATAAGCTTTTATGAAAGGAACCTAATATTGTCCCTTTTTGAAGAAGGGTGTGGTTGGTACTTAAGAAAATATGAAATCACCCAAAGGGAGCTTGGATATTTTATATTCATAGGTTTTGGTGACTTATCAAGGGTGTTTCGCCCACAAAATGAGGAATCCAAAAATTTATGGTCTATAGACTAGAGACTTATCCATCGAGTGATGCGATCAGAGCTTAGATAGGGAAGTCTAAAGAGGCAACCATTAATCCTTAGATGGAGTCAATATATTGTGCAGACTTTCTTGCGCTCCATGCAGATCGATCAATTCTTTGTAAGGAATCACCGACAATATACCGACCCAAGACTTGAGTTGAAAAATAAGTCATGCGATCGAATGAGTGGCACTCTCAATATCTCCCATAGGAAGGGGCCAACTAAAACTCTAAAAGGTAGACACATCCTATTGCTTCTCCTCGATATTTGCTATAATATGCTCCATCGTGGCCATTGATTCATCTTCAAGAAACAAATATGGTAAGCCCATTTGAGTCAAGTGACATAACATAGACCGCATGCTATTCATGATTTGATCCAATTTGGTGGCACATTCATTGGCATGAAGTTTAGATGCATAGCAATGGATGAACATGTTAGTTGTCTTAGCAGCGAAACTTTGGTCTTCAATCCCTGCACTTGCCAAGACTTTTTCTGGGACCTGATATAGCCTTTCCAATAATCTCCCTACCTCTAAAACTCTTTCGACGATGGACTGAGGGAATTTCTCGATCGCCTCATGAACCTCTCTGCCCAAGCCTATCACCTTTGCCACAAATCAGAGTGTCAGTTGTAGAGTTAGGAAAAAGGCCTTCACTCTTTCCTAGAATGAAACATATAACTGTTGGTCTATCTAAGGAAGGTTTGTTTGATCGACAGGAGGTAAGGTGTAGTTCTTCAATTGGACTATTTTTGCTTCCCTTTTCTCTATATCATGTGCGAGCTCTGCAACCCTTTGGTTTTCAGCAATGATTTTTTCTTGAAGGATTCATGATTTTGTGACCCAACTAGTCTCGACTCACTCCTTGGTTGTCACTTCTCACTCTAATGAAGACTTTAGTTATGCAATTTCATTCTCCAATTGAGCTCAATGAATCTTGAAATCCACATTCTTCTCTTGCATCTACTACTCAAGTTGAGCATGCTAGCGATGGAACTCCTCATCCTTTTGTCACACTTCTTGCCCCAAATTTTCCAACTGGTCTCTATATTCCTGGTTCTTTTGTTACAGCTCAATGACCAAGTTAGGATTGAGGGATTGGAACTTCACAATTTATTCTCGGAACTTCACTTACTCCACCTCATTTTGTTGGAATAAGCGCTTAAATTCAACCTCCCTAGCTTTCTCCTTGGAGAGCAAGACCGCAACTCTATCCATTATTCTTTTCAGCTCCTCTTCCCTTTTCTTTACATACCAACCAGACTTAAGAAATCGAGTGGTCATCACCCACTACTTCTCCTCCATGAGCTCCACCTTGTCTTAAGGTTGGATTATGATTAAATCAAGCCCGACGGTGTACATGTTGTAGTCATTTGGTTGCATTTCTTCTTGTGGCTTGCTGATAGTTGGGTACATAGTCACAAAATGTAGTGACTACTGAGCTTCATTAAAAATAGCCTGTACCCTCGGCTCTACCGACTTCTTAGCATTTTTATCATTTTGCCTTTGGGCTCTAATTGCTCATGCTTGCCTAGTTTTATCATCTTTTGATAAGAATTTAGAGGGCAACCTGGTGAGTCCGCTTGCAAAAGTTTCACCAAGAGGAAGGGTAAAATTGAATGAAAGGGTGGTTGTACTGGGAGACTTCTTCTTTGGTACACTAACTATCTGAGGAAAAAAAGGATGGATACTCCAATACTATAATTGTGGACCAATAGGAGGACTTGAATAAAGTCGAGTCATGATGGTTTCTATCTGCTAGGAAGAGTGGATAAGCTATAACATTGTTGTGGTAGGAGATGTATCGATGAAGGTAGCAGGAGTATAGTGTGTGACATTTTGGGACATAGAATCCGCCAAGGAAAATGGTGTGAGGTTTTGCAGAAGGGTAAGGGAAAAAGGGGCCACATGAGAGAACTGTGTGAAACCCCCCACAATCATTGAAGCAGAGGCCAAAATGCATTGGTTGGCACATGAATCAAGAGGTGTTACAGACATAACAGGGGAAATTAAGGTTTGTGAAACAGGAGAAGAGGGAGCGAGAGATACCTACGATGTGGATGATCATAGTCCTTGTTCTATTGCTAGATCTCTGCTTGCCTGAGGGTCCTATGAACACTCTCTAGGTGATGCCTTGATTCACTATCGCTTTGTTGGTGGCAAGTCGTCTACCACTATAGATTTAGATTGTTGCAGTTGAGCTGACTTGGTCCTCCTTGCTTTCCAGGTGTGAGTTAGTGAAGACCTTGCACATGATATGTTAGCCCGTACATTAGAGGAGACCTTGTTGGGTGGCTTCATGGATTTCCCATTTTTCTATGCCAAGGCATCTTGTGTCTTTGTTTTTGGTTCCACTCCTCCATCTGACTGCGACTCAACTTCCTCTGAACTAGAGTCTTTCTCATCACTCTAATTAGAATATGGATTCTCATTATTTCAAAATTTGTCGAACTTGTCATCCATCTCCTCAGCATCAGAAGGGGCCTTAGTGCATCAGGTCTCTTGACGATATATCTAGAAATCATTAACCTTCTCTTCTATCCATTTATAGTTCTTTATTAAATTGTTGCAGACAGTAGTCCCATATTTCTTGCCTTATCATACTACCTAGTCAAGTAGTAGAATCCTAGCCAGGGAGGTTGAACACCTTCAGTAGGGATATTAGCTAGGTCGATAATGAATTCATCTGCATCCGACACCAGATTCTGACGCTTCTCCTAGTAAGGATGGGGGAATTGTGTCACTTTGACATATTTTTTTGGTAAGACATCATCGGAGTTGTCATTCCATTTATCGCAAATCCATACCAACCCTAGATGAGCCAAATTTTCTTCTAGTATGTTGTGAGCCTTTCTTTTAGCCATGATTATATATTTGAAGCTAATTAGGCAACCTAAAAATCCCTTCTTCCTTTCCTTTCCGTTGCAAAAGGTGACGTCGATAATCGATACCTAGGAGAATACTTCAAGTGACAGTATTCGGTCTGTAAGACTTGTCGGAAGCCGAATGGGCTCACTGGTGAAGTTACACAATCAGACGAACGTGAAGTCTTCACCCAGAAACTAGTCACACTTTGGAGTGAAGCTCTGGATGAACTCAGTTTGGTTTGAGTTTAATCATAATGTAGTGTTGTCACCTCTTAAATCTTGCAAAATCGGATATAAGAAATAATCTGAGAATTCGTAGTAATCAAATGTCATAGAGAGAAGGGGAGTCCATGTGGAAACCGACTTCCTCCTCTAGTTTTCATCAAAAATTGAGAGCCCTTGACATTTTTGGAAGAAGTCAGAATTTTGATGCAAGAACATATGTGTGAGAAAGGATGGGAACCTAAAATTACATTAAAGTCGGTACTCTGTTATCTGGCTGAGCATCTCCTGCACAAGAAATTTAGCGAAATCATACCAAAAAAGAGACTGTTGTTTGCGTAATTGAAAACTGAAACCTAGTTGAAACTCCTAGACCTCTTTGTCGGTGTCCAAGCCACAAACAAATGCCATCATTGAGAAGGAATCCTTCATATCATCTTTGAAGTTCTTATGCATCGTTGGGATCCGCATTGGCCTATTTTGAGCCTCCTTGGGTCATTGAGTCTTTGTGTTATAAAAATTCATCGCAAGGTCTTTGGTCCTCCAATAGGTCTCTCCTTTTGCTGGAGTGAATGACTCCATTTGAGGTACTTTAGAGTGAAGCTCTAGGATACAAAGCATATTCTAGATAGCTTCCTTGCATATAGCCACACTCACCTCCCAACCCTCAATAGTGTTGGTACTCAGGTTGAAGTGTTTGATGGCCTTTTCGAGCAATTCAAGGCAGTAGTGTACTGTTGGGACCATATATTGTGGAAGCCCATTGAATCAACACTTTTGCGCCAATGAATCTAGGTCGCTATTCTTTTTCATTCTTTCACAAGCCGCCTCCCTAAGTGTCTTAAGGTTCCTTGCAAGAATGGAGTCATAAATATTATTCCATTCTTCTTTACTTTTTTTCTTATCTTTGGGAGGGCTCTTCTTTTTTGCAACCCACGTATTTACCCATGTTGACCTTTTCGGTATTCCAGGTGAAGCATAAGATACATCCTCAAAGTTGTAGGCTGTTGGTGTTGCATGCATGATATTTAATAAAATTTGGGTCCCTTTGTCTGGCTCTACTTGAGAACTTTGAGCAGTTGCTATCCTTCTATGAATCCTCTGCCCAGAAACCACACCGAAATGGTATGAAAAACACCCAAAACACAATGCAAAGCTCTGAATTCACAACCATACATCCTTCAATTCACACCAGGGTAGTGAATTCTCCACAATTACCTCTGTGTTCAGCTCCTTTGCTACAAACTGTACCACATCTGGCTCTTTTAACAATTCTATTTTTCTAAGTCCTTTTGTGTGTTGGGTATGTGCAGGATCATGATGGGCCAAAAAGTGGCGATATCTAAGTGATATGATGGCCCATGTGGCTGACGACTTTTTTTTTACCCAAAATTGCTGAAATGAAAAGGGTTTTTAAAGGAGATTCTCAACTTTCCACCAATATAAATTATGCTTTACTTTGAATTTAATAAATTATTATTATTCATTTTCTATTTGAATTATGACTAAAGTCCTGATTGATAGGCTAATTGAAAAAAAACTATAGCTTTCAAATGGTATCACAATTTTTGAATCCAAAACATGTGTCACATTCTATGCTTAGCATACTATAGGACTAAAAAAAATGATTTTCATGAAGTTTTGACTAGGTTAAGGTGGTCAGACATACGAGTTTTTATATTTTTTAAAATTTGTAATAAAAAATTATAATTAAGTATTTACTTGGAGAAAAATTACAAAAAAATATGCATCAAATCAAGACATGAATCCCCTACTTATATCTAAAATATGATAAAAAAATATTATCATTTTATTGTGGTTAGGATGGTCAAATAGACACCTACTTCTTATTTTTTCCCTGAAATTTAAGTACTACTACATTGAAATTTCAAATTTTCACCAAATACATTTAAAAATAAAAATAAAAAAATCTAGTACTTTAGAAACTACATTCAATTTTCTATAGATTCTATTCTTTCATATTTTTGAAATAATATAGATAACTTATTCAAATTTTTACATCAAGTTGCCTAACTCTGATTTTCTAAATTTTATTGCCACTTAAGGGTCTATTTTTTCTATGATGATCCTGCACATACCCTGCTCAAGAATTTTAATGCTCTGTTTGATTTTTGCATACGATACTTACTTTTTGTTTTATTTCCTACCTTCAACAGATAGACAATGGTTGCCTTACTGCATTTAATTTGACATGTACTGCCAGCTCCTTCGTCCACGCAAAATGAACTACTTGCCCTTTTTGAAAAGATAATAATTCATAATTACATTAGCGATAACATCCCTTCAACGTGATTTTCATGGGAAGTTGAGATTCTGGCTTCTTACCTTTCACCTTCTTGCGTGCCTTCTCCATTAATATCGCTAAAATAATAATTCAGTTGATGTCATAATGAGTACCTTAGAAAGATTCACGCTCAACCTTGGAGCTTGAAACGGTCTGTATCATGACACCTAAGAACTTGTCTATATGAGCCATTGCCTAAGCTTGCCACTAATTTGCATTAATTGATTACCGCTCCTTAATCCTTCACATACCAATTCATACCTATAGATGCAACCGGGTTGGAAAATCGAGCTGGCCTTTTGGGTGGGATTTTTGAGCTAAACTCGATTATCATTGTGCTTGGGATGCAAGCTACCTCAAATATTTCTATAAATGGGCTTTATCACAATAGAATAACTACACTTAGTGATTAGCAAAAGCATTGGGTAATTTAGATAGCATCATTTCTTAGGTAGTTGAGTAGGCTTTCAATTTGCATAACGCTAGACTTAGGTGTTTTGAGTAGAGGCAATCACAATGAACACTCCAATTAGGGTAGTGTGCAACAAGTCTCAAACGACTTTTCTGGGAGAGATCTCCAATAGGGATCTGAAACATATGACCAAAAACAAACACTCACTAGCTATTATAGCCATGAAATGAGTTTTGGGTAGAGATTGCATTGAGTATGAAGATAAATATCAGGTGAACATCGATATATGCTCCCATTGTTTTTCCTTGTTCCTTGACATTCAGGCTTTAAAATCCATGATACTTAACCTGACACTCCAGATTTTCCCAAAGAGGTACCTCAGAGGCCTTGGTGAAGCAGTATCCAATGTAGTGTATGGTCTGGGCCTTCTAGTTGCAAGCAACTTGCAGAGGCATATTGAAGAATATGCGGTGGTACCATGGGTACCATTTTTGTGTGAGTTCTGGCTACATTCGCTTGTTGAGCACCATGAGAGAGCCACCCGTGCGTGCCACTTTTTTTTGCACTACTAAGTTGTAGTGCTATTCTATGACGTGGACTGGTACACCGACTTCAGGAACCTTGTGTTCCTACCGCCACTCATTCTGGGTGTTTGTGCTACTATTCTAGATCCTATTGCTGCTGGTGATAACCTTCCTATTGCCCCTGACAATGCTCCAACTGATGAAGGCAATGCTCACGTAGATGGTGACAATTTCCATGTTCCAGCTACTTGAAGATTAATGCACCTTTTTCTCCTTTGTATATATATGCCCGAAAAGAGGCTTGTGTACACATATATATATAAGGAAGCCGCATACATAGTCATATTTTGAGCGTATGGCCACAAATCCATTTTGTCAATGTTTCTATCAAAGTATATATATAACAAATATAATTTCTATCTTAAATTCTTTGCTTCCATCTTGTGCTCTCTACAAATTTTATTGAATTCTTCATATATGAACTTAATTCATGTAATATGAGTAATATAGTCCTTTGTTTTTGTAACAATGGGTTCCATGAATCTTCCTACCTCCTGTATCTATTAAAATGTTTGAAAGAACCAGCCATAAAAACATGAAAGGGAAAATAATTACATTAATAACATATTTACACATGTACTAAGTAATTGAAGCTTAATTGAACAACTCTAGATGAATTCCATTAATTGGAACTCCTAGTGCTTCTTTTTCCATATTTTTTGATTCAAATGCATTATTTTGTTTGCACTCAATTATTTTGAAAGTGCCTTCCCATAGTTTGTTAAATTTTCCATGTCGGCCAAGCTTTGCGGCTCTTTCATTGAATTTTAATACCAGGTCCCCATATTTTAGACCTTGGTATGAAGCTTTCTTGTCAAAATATATTTTAACCACCTACTAGTGGTTAGTCATGGCTATTAGGGCCCTTTCCCTTTTTTCTTTTACCTCCAACAATTTGGCCAACTAAATTTCCATAGCTCCATTCTCTTCAATCTCTAGAGACTTGAGTAGTTGTAACACAGGTATCTCTATAGAGATTGGTAATAACGCCTCCTTAGCATATACTAGCTCGTATGACAAAGTATTCAAGGCTTGATTCAGAATTATGTGGTCTACCCATAACACTGTTCAAATATTCTTATGCCATTCCCTCTCATGATTTGAACCAATCCTTTTAATGAGTCAGACTAGATTCTTGTTAGTAGACTCAGCTAGGCCGTTTCCTTGCGGGTAGTAGTTTGAGGATTTTTTCAAGAATATTGCATGTTCTAATGTGAACTGGCATACCTTGCAGCCTAAGAAAGATTTGGAATTATCCGAGATGATAATATTTGGTGCGTCGAATCTTGTTACCAACCCTTCGAGAAAATCCACAATTTCTACCTCTATCACATTGTTTAGGGGTAGGGCTTTGGTCCATCTTGTGAAGTAGTCTGTTGTTGTTAGGATCCATTTGTGACCAATACTGGAGGAAGGGTTGATCATTCCAATGAAATCTAGCCCCCATTGTGCAAATGGTTCATCTGCTACTATCAGATTGAGAGGCATGGCAATATTCTTTCTTCTCCTTGCATAGAATTAGCATTCTTTGCAGGCTTTTATCATTTCGTAGGAGTCATTGAATAGTGTAGGCCAGAAGTACCCAGTGAATAAAATTTTGATCACGGTGGTCTTAGCAGAGAAATGTTCACCCTCAAGACTGCTATGGAAGGTTTCGATAATTTTCTTTGCTTGCTCCATGGTGACGCATCGCAATAAGATGTCATTGAAATTCCTTTTAAAAAGGATCCCTTCGATAAGCGAGTACCCACTATTTTGCAGCTGGTAGAATCTTCTTCATTGAGAAAAGAGTCCTAATGGATACTTTTTGGTGTGTATAAATCTTACCATATCCACTAGCCAGCAACCTTCAGGCTCAGGCTCATTTATTAGGACTATCTTTGCATGCTCTACCTCAATTTCTATTTCTATCTCGTGTGCCAAATATTTGCACAACCCCCTTGCTTTGACAATCTTCGTAGGCTTGAATTCAATGTGATATTATAGGATCTTAGTGATCCAATTGGCCCTAGTGTTAGTGATTTCTCCTTCCATGATGTACTCGCACGTTCTGGAATGTGCGACATAAACGATCACCTTAGTGCAAGCTATAAGATGTCAGAACTTATTTAGTCCCTTTACAATTGTGAAAGATCGTTTTCTGATGAAGTTAGAGTTTGTCTCATACTCCTTTAAGGTTTGGGAATGGAATGCTATAGGATGCTCTCCCTTTCCGTCATCATCCTCCTGAATTAGAATAGTGGAGATGCTTGTCTTACTACTAAAAACATACATTATGAAGTCTTTTGACAAGTCAGGATTCTCCAACACAGGAGCCAAAGAAATAGCATCCTTCACCTTCTCGAAGGCTTCCCTCACTTCTTTTGTTACAATTGGTCCTTTTTTAACATCAGGGTGATTGGTCTAATTATTCCTGCAAAATCATAACTAAATCTACTTACAAAGTTAACCTTCCCCAAAAATTATTGGACCCCTTTCTTATTTACTGGAAGAGGAAGTTCTTTGATTCCTTTTACCCTTTCATGGTCAATAGCGATTCCTTCCTTTGACACTATATGCCCCAACAATTTTCCTTGCAGTACTATAAAAACACATTTTTTTGGGTTCAGGGATACCCCGAACTCTTGGAATTTTTTGAAAACCATTTCCAGATAATCAAAATGGTCATCTTTAGATTTGGAGAATATGGCCAGATCATCTAAATAGATGAGGATGATTTTTTTGATCAGTTCGTTGAAAGCGATATAGATTTCCCTCTGGAAGGTAGCCCCCGCATTTGATAGGCCGAAAGGCATTTTGGCATATGCAAACATTCCCCACTTGGTGGTGAACATGGTCTTGTGCTAATCTTCCTCTTTAACCTGAACCTGATTGTAGCCCCAAAAACCATCTAATAGAGAAAATATCTCTAAACGTGCCACAGTCTTCAGGATTGATTCCATGGAAGGCAACGGGTAATGATCCTTCAATGATGCCCTGTTTAGGTTGTGGAAGTCAACACAGAGATGAATGTATCCATTTTTCTTCCAAACCGAAACAAGGTTAGATACCCATGTACTATGCTTGATTAGAAAGACAATCTTGAACTGGATCAACTTTTCTAGCTCTTATTCCATTAAGGCTTCAATATTTAGATTGACGAGCCTTTTCTTTTTTTGGACATGATTAGCACCTTCCATCAGTTTGATGGTATGTTGGATGATTTTAGGGTCATATCCCCTGAGGTCATCATAAGACCCAACCTCTACCCCTTCATATTTTTCATAGAAGTGTATCAGCCTATCTTTATCATAGTGCGGGATTTCTTTCCCGATCTTCAATTTTCTTTCGTTCCCAACCTCAAGGTCGGCTTTGTCTGCCTCATCTGCTAAAAATTTTCTTCTATTATTCATTGTACCATCACAGTTGAATAGATTTTCCAAGGTGACCAACCCTTTCAGAAGCTTGTTTGATTTCAATTGGATGATTTGTCCTTCGTACGCTTCTTCAATTTTTGGCTGAAACTGGTTGGCGAACTCTCCTGACTGTTGAATGAATGAGGTGATATGTTCATCACTTTCAAAGACTTGCTAGATCTGATCATTATTGGGAATGGAGAGTCAGATGATCACTTGCCCAAAGTGTACATTCTTGATCAATTCAGAGGTAGGATCAAATTGAGATCCTATTGTTGCCATGCGATCTGCATCTAAATTTTGCTCTCTTGGCACAACATGGATGTTAAAATCTTTGAAACCTTCGATGAGGTCCCATACCCTATGCCTATAAGATTGCATATGGACATTTTTTATAGAAGAGATGTTTCTAAATTGATTGATTACGAGTTCAAAATCTCCAAACGCTACTAATTTCTTGATACCCATGCATTCCATGAGGCTTATTCCTTGCACAAGACCCTCATATTTGGCTTCATTGTTTGAGGAAGAAAACTAGAAGTGGAATGACCTGAAGATCTGCTCATTGGATGGAGACATTAGCCATATCCCAACACCAACGCCAACCTTGCATCTCACACCATCGAAGTAAAATTTCCAAAGCTCTGAGGCTTGGTTGGGGATGGAGTCCTTCAAACCGTAGGGAACTCTTGATCTTCATCATAGATGACATAGGTCCCCAAACCGATAGCATGATAATTGCCAAAAGGATTGGCGCCTACTTATTCGGTCAAGAAGAACTCTTATTTATTAGCTTTTTCTTCGGTTGGTTGCTCGTATTCCAAAAAATTATTGCAACTAGCTTCTTTTTCGGAGACAGAGGTATCAATGTCTCTGAAGTTGATCAAGGCTTCATCGACTACATTTTCTGCATACAGAGGTTTTGATATTATTTTCATTTTAGACCTGTGCTTAGTTATGAGGATTAGATGGGACCAATCTAAAGAGAGGTAACTACCTATCTTTGAGGTGAATTCTTGGGACAGTGGCCGAACATGGGAGGGACGTCAATGATCATGGTGTCTTGCAACACTATGAGACTAGGACAAGAAAACAAAGTTAATGGAAGGTCTCTGATGAGGCCTATAGTTTTGACCTTGTTTCCATCCAACGGCATAACTCCTCTCTTTAAGGGCGTGATTGTGGTGTTGGCACTGGAGTCGATCATGGAGTTGTGCAACAGTTTCTTCCCTACAATGAGAGTCAAGAAAAATGGTTTAGGTTTCGGTTTTTCCTCTTTAGCTTCGGGTGGAATCTCCTTCGTAGTATTAGCAAGAAATTTGGCTAGAGGAATTGAGTCTGAAGTGCTTTTAGGATTTTTTCCCATTGATTGTTCAACCGTATCTTTCTTTAGGGCTTTCTTTAGTAATGAATTCTACTCTAGAATGGCAAAGATATCCCAAAGGGATATGTTAGCAAAAGAATTCTTCAATTGTTCCACCATGTCGAAGGGTGGTAGATTTGGAGACTTATGTTCCTTCGATTTGGTGATGATAATCTCCTTGTGTAGCTGCAACTATGGACCAATTATAGAAGGGCTAGGGGGTTGGTCTAGGAATTTTTTGGGCTACGGAGTGGTCGATTCACCCGTGAATCTCCTCTTCGATTAAGTGTTGTAGTCAAAGTCTACTTGTGGGGTTGTCGATGTGGATACTTCATAGGTGAACACTGCTTCCTTGCCTTCCATCCATGAGAGGGGGGTATGGTCAGGAGCTATGCCATTTTCTTGCTCCAAGGGCATTCTCTACATTTGTGTGGAGATAACCATGTTCTCCATTTGGGGAGATGCGTATGTATATCCTGAATTCATCGTCATGCCTCCACTGCGTTGGCCCACAAATTTTTATTGTAAATTTCCATGCAGACAGTTTCAAGGCATATGCGTGTCACCATGGGGATAGAATTAGGGATTGAAATCTTCAGTAAGATTATTTTTCCCTGTCGTCAACTCTCTACTTGTACTAGTTTGAGTGCCTCCTAGCGGAGTCAATGTCGACACTATTTGGTTATTTGTGTGAGTCGGCGAATTCATGCCTGCAACTCATTGATATTGGTTCTGTTGGTAGGAGGGTCTACTAGTTTGATAACCTTGGTAGGATAGTCCCAGAGGAGCAACATGGTTGCGCTTGATAGCGGTTACTTTTTTGATAACCGTGTTCTCCATTTGGGGAGATGAGTATGTATATCCTGAATTCATCGCCATGCCTCCACTGCGTTGGCCCACAAATTTTATTATAAATTTCCATGCAGATAGTTTCAAGGCATATGTGTGTCATCATAGGGATAGAATTAGGGATTGAAATCTTCAACAAGATTATTTTTCCCTATGGTCAACTCTCTACTTGTACTAGTTTGAGTGGCTCCTAGCAAAGTTGGTATCGACACTATTTTGTTATTTGTGTGAGTCAGCAGATTCGTGCATGCAACTCCTTGATATTGGTTCTATTGGTAGGAGGGTCTACCAGTTTGATAACCTTGGTAGGATAGTCCAAGAGGACCAACATGGTTGCACTTGATAGCGGTTACTTTTTTTGCTAAGTTCTCTAGCATCTCCCTTATGTCACTCATCTTATCCTTCAAAGCACGAGATGTAGAAGCAACATTTTGTGGCCAAATCGAATATGTGTACATAGATAGGGGTGGCGCGAGTGTGCATGTATATGGCATCTCCTGAGTAGAAGCCGATATTTTAGGAAATATCAACATAATGGGCTGAGGAGGAAACTTCCCAATGTCAATTAGGTTGTTCTCCACATTAACTTCTATGTTGTAAGCATATGGTAATGTGGCTCCACTCAGTGACTGGATCATCATGGAGATGTTGGAGTTGATGGAATTTAAGTAGAACATAAATGCTAACTCAGTCGGTGGTCAGATAGCATTTTGGATTCTCTACCATGTTGTATGGAACTGGGCATTGAAATCAGTCATGGCTTCAGATGGGGCCCACTTGATTGTTGATATTTGGTGATATAGCGAAGAAGTTTCTCCATCATTAGAAAATATTTCATAAAAATGATCCCCAATCTCATTTCAAGTACCGATAGTATTAGCCATCAGAGTGTGATACCAATCTAGTGTTCTTCCTCATAAATAAGGCACAAGTAATCTCAACACTATGCTTTGATATGTAACTCCAAGCACCAAACATACATCTGAAACATCTTGTAGATGTTCAAATGGTGTTCTTGATCCATCTCCGATGAACTTTGGAATAGCTTTGAGAACAAAGACTGGGATTGGGGCCCATACGGTAGGTGCAATTGGGGCTACAAGGGGGCTTTCGGCATCCTAGGCTACAAAATTTTAGTTTGTGATCAACATTATGGCTAGGATCTCAAAACCCTACTAGGCGATTTTGGGTATGCGCTATTACTAGTGGAGGCACAAACAAGCCAAGATTTTTTCTGGTTCATGACCTAGTAACAGGCCGATGACTTGTACACCATTCTAATTTGGTATATTTAAGCAATCCCATGAGGCGTGCTATGAAAAAGATAAACTATTGATGCCAAAAATTGACAAGGTAACAACCCTTTGTGCAAAACTCATTTAAAGGGGGGACCTATTTCGCTAAACTGAGTAAACTCTGGATTTTGAAGAAGTTGTCTCTTCTATAACTGGTGTTTTGAATGGAAAAAGGAAGTAGATATAAAATAAAGGAATCTAAGGAGATGCATTGAGATTTAGATATAGGCACAGTAAATCTATCTTTCTAATGCAATTTAAGGGTCCGTTCATTAGTTTTTTGTGTTCCAGAATAACAAAAATAAAGAGAGAAGGCTGAATGATTCACTAAATGACATAAAATAACCTTCATACACATTTACTAGAAAGAGGAGTCAAAGACATGATCTAAACCAACAAACTTGCATTAATTTAATAGAAGTTCTATAAATGAAGCATTCAGTACAATAATGGCATAGTAAAACTTATCAAATATCAAAGAAAACAGAAAGGCCAAAAAATGGCATAGTCTATGATTTATTTACAATAATCTAATAAAGCAATGAAAGGTCCAGTTCTTCTACCAATTCTCTTGTCAAAATCTGAACTCCTGCTTCATTGGAAGAAGTAGTATTTATAATGAAACCCATCTTGGGGAACCAATAACATAAAAGATCCCCGATCATGAGCAATGATGCTTTTAGCAATGATTTTCCCTTGTTGCAATTGAAAATATTTGAGCCATGAACGAGGATTCCATAGAGTCGAATGCATCCCCTGCGAATGATTGTAGTGGTCTCAATAGTCTAGAGCATCGACACATGTTATCCACTCATGGCGACAATTACAAAACATGGTATTTGGTGATAGGTTGGGGCCTGCTTAATTCTCCTTCGTGATGAATCCTTTTAGAATATATCATGGTAAGTGGTCGAGGCCGACATTCATCCTTTTGTTTAAGCGATGAAGAACCTATGTTGTGAAGACACATGGAAGTCTCCAAGAATACAGAGCTGAAGGTGGGGGCCACCAATAAATGTACGTAGATTGATGCTTCGTGGCTCAAAAGGAGAGCAATGACAAAGGTATTGAAGATTGCGAATGACTGACACATGGAAGCATGGCAAATGTTTTTAAAAATAAAGAGAAGGAAACCTTGCGAGGAGCGCTCAACTGACAAGTGGTGGCATTCACATAAGCTTTAGTGAAAGGAACCCGATGTTGACCCTTTCTTAAGGAGGTCATGGTCGGTACTTAAGAAAATATAAAATCACCTGAAGGGAGCTTGGGAATTTTATATTCACATAATAAAAAAGAAGATAAAAAGATAACTGACTTTATCTCTCGCTATCAATCACTTTATTCAAAAATCAATTTCAAGGTTCCCAATCCTCACCTTAAAAATATGTTCATAGAAAATTTTCAAATATACAAGATAAGCTTACCATGATGAAATCCTTGTCCTTCATGCCTTTGTGTACTACCCTCCATGATTATCAAAACTCGGTTAGTAGTCATGATGCAAATTCCACTTCTAGCCAAACTAAGAAGTTTGAGTCTGCAAACCAAAGAAATTACCAACCTTTTATCAAATAGAATAAAGAATTCCTTCAATTCAATCCCCCTCAAAAAATAACTCAGAATTCCAATGACCAAGTAGTTCTTGTTAAAGCCATGATAGCATTCAGCTATGGGGACCTAAAAGGATAATTCACTCCCTTAACCTATACCCTTCACAACATAAAGTCCTAACTTTTAGAACAAATGATTACCTTGCCTCCCATAAAAACAACCGATCCAAATAAGTCGTTACCTCTAAAATTTAGATCAAATTCTTATTGTCATTATCACCAATAAAATAGACACGATATAGAACATTGCAAGCGTCTTAAACATCTTGTGCAAGACCTCATTGATTTTGATCATCTTTCTATTGGAGGTGTTAATGATCAATAAAATAATTTTGTTTCCGCTCCTAACCAAAAATTTCAAATCTTTACCAACCCTATGCCAAAACATAAAATTTAATTTGTCAAAGCTAGTGAAACTATAAAAACTGATGTGATGAATGTTGACACGGATGATGAGAACATAGATACAATTCAACAAAGTCCTATGGATACTGATCAACAAGAAAAAAATCCTATTGATGGTTTGGTTGCATTGGTAAAAACTCAACATTGGAAGGGCTGAACCAAAAATCCTCTTGTGATTTCTTTCTCCTAACAAGATATACTTAAACATGCACCTAATGTTCCTCTTTACATAGATGATCGAATCTATAATAAGCCCGCTAATGGGATCTTAATAGATCTCGTCTCTAGAGAGAACGTGATCTCACCAAGGAACTCTTACTTCTACATAAGCTCTATCAGGACATATATGATAAAATAAAAGCATGAATCGATACATAGAATGGTTTTGCTTGCCTTGCAATGGGATCAATCACCTTCCCTTTACAAATAGGACTAAAAACATTGGATATCTCATTCTTCATCATCCTGCAGCTAGACCAATTTCATGTGAAGCTAGGCTATTCATGGCTTTGCTCCATGAATTTCATCTCATCAATTGTGCATAAATGCTTAAATTTTCCCTCTGATGATGAAATCTTTATTGTGCATCGTAGTGGATTTAACCCCTTGTCTTCCCATGAAAACATTTCCTTAGATTTCTTTTGGCCCAAGCCTATAGACCCTATCAGACCACAAGATGAATTATTTTTTGAATCCTATCAAAAGTTCAAGGCAAAGAGAATATCATAATTATCCCTTTGAAAAATGCCTCAACCCACCATCGAGCCTACCATCCTTGACCAAACCATGATCGAGCCTTCAAAAATTCCAAATATCATAGACCCACCTAAGACAAAACCTTCACCCACCTCCTACTTGAAAGACCAAGAGACAACGAAAACAATCATGTTACGCCTCCTAGAATTCAAAAACTGTACAAATTCAAAGAGAAAGCAGTTGAACAACTTCCCATGGTTCCTTCCATTCTTCCCCTCAAGGAAGAAAAGGAACCTATGGTTGATCAACCTAATCCTACACAAACACAACTTGAAAATAGAACTAAAAGAAACAAAGGTGCTAAAGAGCACAGACATAAATGTCATACCATTGCTCGAAAGTTAAATGAAGAAAACAATAAAGAAAATCAAGACCCAAAATCAACTGAAGTAATGCATGACAATCCTCCCCCTTCATCAAAACAAAAAGATCCTATAATGCAATCGCAATAAGAGTTGAACCCTTCTTTGGACATTATCATTTGACCTCATGTTGTGATTAATTTAGATGACGATGAGGATGTCGCTAAAATTGATGAAGAGGTGTGTTGAATACATTGTTTTCCTCTTCTATGAGCTTAAATGACAATTCTACTAAGAAGAGTGTTGAACCTAGTGATGACCCTAGTTCAATACTTTCCATTGTCCCTCTGGCTAGTTTTCATCCTTCTGTATATGAGGAACACAATTGGGATGCAGACGACCTACTCATAGACTAAATCGCATGTTCCTTTCTAGTCTTTTGCATTATTTATTTTCTTTGGTTGTGCGTAATGTGATCCCCCATGATGTTTTGTTTGATGTATCTCTATTTGTGATATTCCTCTATTTGTACCTTCATTCTTCTTTATGTTGTACATGTTTTTTCTTTTTCTCTTATTTCTCTTGTTTTTCCTTTTCGGGATGACACAAGGTGTCGATACATTCTTGTCTCTTCCATGTTGACCCAAAATCTTTTCCTTTATCTTTTCTTTGTCTTGTGTTTTCCTTTTGGGGATGATGCAAGGCATTGAGACATTCATGTCTCTTCTATGTTGACCCAAAAAAAAATTCTTTGTTTTCACTCTCTTTGTGTCATTCTTCCAATTCTATGTGTATTTGAGGAGCAATGACAGTTCCTAGCTACCCTACAAAAATTGTAGCAAGAACATATTGAACCCAAATACATAGATCCCTTATGTGTTTGGTGTTCTAATTTTGTGCGCAACCCCTCTCTTTTCTTTTCTTTTGCATGACGTAGCTTTACTTTGAAACATATGACTTGGCATAGGGATTTCCAAGTTATCTTTCATGTCTTCCTTCTTGTTTTTATTTATCATTTTCTACTTTAAAGTAATTGCTCATAGTATGGTGTTTAGCAATTTCTATAAAGTGGGGGCATACATTGGCATTATTCTTTTTCATGGTTCATGGTGTAGTCTTCTTGCTTTATGTGATGCATTTTAACTTTGTGGTTGACATTAGATGTGATGTGCCTCAAGAGTATGATCTATCTTAGCATATTATATTCCTCTTAGTGGCTTGATGCGACACACTGCATCCCCTATGTTTTGAATCTTCAATTATTTGATTGGTCCTCTCTTGGAGACATTAGGCACAATGTTCCGTATGTTAAAGACCTCAAATGAACTAAGAAAGACTCCTTTGAACATTCCTTATTGTGGCATTTTCATTTTTCAATTATCTGACCACCTTGCATAGTACATCTTGCATTCCTGTGGATCCATCTTGTTTTTTCACAAGTTCAAAGCATACAAAGTTTTTCTTGCCTCATGAAGCTCAAAGTTCATTGTTCATGAGCTCCAAGCATACAAATTTTTTCTTGCCTTATGAAGCTCAAAAGTTATATTATTGTGGCGCCTTATTAAATTTATTAGGTAGTATAACTTTGGTATTATTTTTGATTGGAAGCCCGACCGAGACATGGCTTTCCCTTAGCCACTCACATGTGAGTGTGATCGCATAACATTTGTGTGTGTATGTGTCTCACCTCTTTCAGATCCTCACCCAACAGATACCATGAAGTTTCATTGCCTTAGAGTGAGTTTTCATTTTTTGGACAAACAACCTAGATTTGATCCACACTATGATGGACAAATGGTCGAAGCTTGATCCACCCCTTTTATTTTATTTTACTTTTCTTTTCATCTTTCACAGTGTATGCTTGTGCCTTTATGATGCTCTTTATATCAATTTCATGTGTGTTTTTTTTGTGCCTATATTGGTTTACATGAGATCTTGATCCTAGGGGCTTGATCACCCCTCTTGATCATTGTCATCAGTGACATTTTCACACCTGTTTGGGCCCTCCTTGTTAAATTGAGCTTAATTTATCCTTGACTTACTGTTGTAATGTGATTAACACACTCATAATTGATATTGTGCCCTTGTGAATTAAATAAACTTAATCATGCCTTATTTTAGGTGTTTTAAAGTATTGTAACACACTTTCACACTTTTATAAGGTTTTCATTAATAATTAGGCTTCTTTATGCTTTAATTGGCCTTATTTTACATCCACAAGCCACATTTAATGTATCTTTTCGAGGATGATCTTGACACAAATCAACATCCAATCATAATTCAAGTGTTTCAAGCTTGTGGCCCAGATTTGGTGGCTTGGGACTCATTTGCCACCCTGGATGAATGAGTCCCACCTAGGTTTTTGGTTCCCAATCCTTGTTTCACACCTTTCTAAGCATTTATGAAAATAGTCCCATTAATTATGCCTAATGGGACTCATTCACCATCATGGGTGAATGAATCACATATGGCCCAAAATTAAAATTAATTCAAAATTTTGGTGGGATTTTATCCTCCTAGATCTGATGTTGGCTTGTAGTGTTGTAATTTCAAGAATTCTTGCATAATTAAGTATAAATACAAGTTTCTTTCACTCATTTTGACACCTATAAATCTGAATGAGCATTCTTATAGAAAATTCAGTTAACAAGAGGATTCAAACATTCACAAAAGCATTCAAGAGTCTTCCATGGTAGATTATCAAGCATTTTACAGCACTATTCAAGCATTAAGCATCGTGTCAAAGTATTCACGCATCATGTTTATTTTTCTACTAACAATTGTGATATAAAGTTTAATGATTCAAGTGAGAATTTCATTCAAGAAAGAGTCAAGATCTAGATCCATTGGATCGATTTCATACATGTTTGCAGTAGCTCAATGCTAGGGTTTGGTGAGTTCCAACATCTTATTTTGTTCATTTGAATCATTCTCCATTCCTATTTCATTCTATTTCAAGGTTTGATTACTAAAATGGGGTTTGACCAAGGAAGACCCCTATCCACTAACAAAAAAACATTTTCCCCCCTCCTTAGTGTGTGATTTTCAGGTTTAGATTAAAGAAAAATTGAAGATCAAGCTTGGAGAAAGTTTTCAAAGTTGTCATCAAGCATTAGAGAACATTGGAGAACACCTATAGGTTGATTTATAGATATTTAGATCTGAAAACCTAAAGAAGCAGATTGGACAGGCTGAAAAGAGAAAATTCAGATCTTGAAGTTCAAGAAAACCCTAATTGGACTGATTCACCAGTGTTGGTGAATGAGTCCCAGTTTAGGTAAAAATTCAAATTTTTAGACATTCAAATACCCATTTGCCAAATTCTTATTTTTGCTTAGAAACCCAAATCTAGGACTGATTCACCTAGCTTGGCATATGAGTCCCAATTAGCATTAAACTTATAGTTTCTAGCATTTCAGGCCTTCGACTTGTCATCTACATATTTCCAGGTGCACACATTCCATACTGCATCTTTCTATTTTGTTTTACATACTTTTCTAAGTCATTTAGTGAAGCATTGCATCATATTAGAGTTTGGCATTTCATCTTGTACTACATTTGTCTTTCCAAGCCCTAACTTGGTGGTGAACCCCTCATTAGTTTACATTCAACCCCTAGGACAACCCTATTGCAAGATCTATTTTTCCTTTGCATTGAGATCTCTAGGGTTATCCTTGAATGAAATAGAGTGAAGATTGTTGTCCTATGTCCTAAACCATAAGTGACATACAAGTTTCCACATTTCAACAAAAACCAACCAACTACCTAATCACCCCAAGAGGTGGCACACACCAATCTAGGAGAAAATGATATGACATGAATTTCTCCCCTAGATAAATGCACCATCTATGCATATAGTTAGAACAAGGAGTAATAACCCCTAACTTCTGTCAAAGAGACTCAAAAGTATCCTTTAAAAGCACCTTAGTGAAGATGTTTTTCATTTTATCTTTATTAGGAACATACTCCAACCTAGCTTTCTACTTTGTACCCTTCTCTCTTAGAAAGTGATACTAGACATAGATGTGTTTGGTTCTTGAATGTATCACTAAATTCTTGGAAATGTTAATTACACTGATATTATCACATAGTATAGTAAGAGGTTCATCATATACCACCTTTATATCCTTCAAAATTTTCTTCATTCAAAGCACCTGGGTGCAAGAAGATACTACAACAATATACTTAGCTTTTTTTTGTGGATAAGGACACTAAGACCTACTTCTTATTGAGCCAAGAGACCAATCTGTCTCGTAAGAAAAATGCACTTCCACTTGTACTTCTCTAGTAATCCACACATCCTGTCCAATCAACATTATCATAAGAACTCAAGGAAAAATTATCATCCTTCTTATACCATACACCATAATCCAGAGTTCCCTTCAAATATATGAATATTCTTTTTGGTACTTTCTCATGGGATTGTTTAGGATTATATTGGAATTTAGAAACCAAACATACTACATGCATAATATCAGGTCTAGAAGTAGTCAAGTACAATAAGCCTCCAATCATAGACCTATAAAGAGTCTCATCAACCTCAAGTGACTCATCAATCTTGGTCAAGTGGAAAACAGTCACCATAGGAGTATCTACTAGTTTGAAATCCTCCATGCCAAACTTCTTCAACATATTTTTAACATACTTAGCCTGAGGAATAAAGATACCATCATCTAATTGCATAATTTGAAGCCCAAGGAAGAAAGACAACTCACCAATTATAGAAATCTCAAAATATTTTTACATGTCTTCTACAAACTTCTTACATATATCATCATCTCCGCCATAGATGATGTCATTAATATATACATCCACAATTAAGATCTTGTCATTTTGAAACTTAGTGTGAAGATTAATAACTATAGTACCTACAAGTGTGGAATAAGTAATGAATAATAAATAAACATCACTTCTTAATAAGACATTATATCAAGATAATCAATAGTTATGAATCTAATTAAAACAATTAAACTCTTGAAAGCGTCATATTACTCTCTATCTCCAAAGATTTTTTAAATTTCAGAAGGCTCTCAGATTTGGTAAGCATTGTCACTGTTAAAATGCCAATCTAGAGAATGAGATGCTGCTAAATACATGAATCTAATCCTATATGATGTTAATTGAATGATATTGATGCTACTGTAATCTAAATTGACATGAAACTTTGATAAAATAAGTTATAGTAAACTATGATGCAGCTAAATGATTCTATGCTAAAATTCTATGATAATGTTAAATGATAACTATTTGATAGCTATAATGCTGGATTGCTCAATTGATATTCCTGTAGAGTAAGTTTGCACAAAGTTGGGATCTTTTTCCTGTAGAGAGGGGTTGTATTTATAGATTCTCGACAACATATTTCTGATGTGGCAACACAATAAAGGTTTGGATTTAATCTTGAGGATTCAAGGGTGAAAGATGAAGGAGCCTAAGAGGATTATGGAGATTGTTCCTCCCCACAAAAACATTTAGCTAGATGAAAGGAAGAATTAATGGAAGAAGATGAAGGAGTTGCCTACAAATTTGTCTCGAATTTGTCTCCAAATTTTCTCGTGAAGGTTGAGATGAATTAAATTAGACATATAATATCTAATTTGGTAGGTGGATATGATTAGCTGTCAAATATATTTTAATTGAATATTTAGATTTATTCAATTTACGAAAATAAGATATTTAATTTAATAAAACAAACTTTAGATGTCTATGTTTATTAAATAAATATGGAATAAACATGATAATTAATAGAAGAATTTAATAATGATAATTAAATAAAAACAAAGTATTAAATTTGTTTCTTTAATTAAGAAGAAATAGTATAATAAAGATTGAAGAATTAAAAGTGAACTATGTAAATAAATATTTCTATTTATTTAAAAGTAGAAGAATTAAAGGTTAATTAATCAAATAAAATCGTATTTACTTAATTAGATTATCCAGACCATTTTTAGGTGTATACACTTTGCCTCTCTTTGAAGTGATGTGTTTACACATTGCTTCAAAGAAATTTTTGCTTATGCTGCTAGTATCGACGAAAATTTCTTAGATATGCCCCAAATGTTGATTTTGTTGTGATGATGGATATATGCCTCCTTGGGAGATAAATTGATGAATTTTATTTTTTTTGGATTTTTGGAAAATTTTCAAATTTTTTATTTTGTATGATTTTCTAATGATTTGATAAAGATTTGATGATGAAATAAATTATCTCCTAACAAAGAGTTATGAAATTGCCCCTGTGATGAAGTATGAATTAATCCTCTAGTAAATAAAATAAATAAATCCCATTAAAATCCATTTAATTACTTTTTAAAAAGCTAAAAAGGGGTTAATTTGAATTCATTTGTGCAATTGAGTTTTGAAAATTTGAGAGAGTGATTTTAAGCTTTGGAGCAAAATACCAATCCCTTACCACAGTCACTGTTTCGAGCGCGTGCATTGACACAACTGCCCAACTACCTACGGACCTCCGGTACGTACCCGTGAACCTCCTTGATTTTGGTGCATTTCGAATTTCATGCATTTAAATCGGTTTAAATTTTTTGAATTATGTTAGTGCATAGATAGCCTGCAGTAGCACATAGGATTGTTGTTTTAGCGTGTAGATTAGAATAGCACATAGATTAGGTTTTTTGTAGCACGTCGATAGGTCAGATTAGCGCATTAGTAATTTTAGTTCTTGGATGATATTTTGTAGCACATAGATGGGATAAAATAGCACATAGAATAGTTCAGCGCATAGGGAAAATTTTGTAGCCCGTCTGTGAAATAAAATAGCACATAGGCTGATGTGGCACATCAACTGCCTGAAGTGGTGCATTGACTTGCTGAAATGGTGCATTGAATATTTTAGCTCTTTGACTACCTATTTTAGCGCTTTGAGTCATTTTAATGGTGCATTGAATGATGTGGTGCATCTAAGTTAGAATGATGAATTTTATCAATTTTGTCCTTGATTTTGTCAATTTTAAATCATGTCAGCCGTTGGTTTGATATGATTGATGATCTATGTAGAGTAGATGATGTTTAGCCTCATGATAGGTGAGGTTTGATGACTGATTAATGACAATTAACCTCATGATAGGCGAGGAATAACTATAGTCTATTGATATACCTCATGATAGGTGAGGTTGATTTGATTAATTGACCTCATGATAGGCGAGATACAATTTCTTTATATTGATCATTGACCTCATGATAGGAAAGGTTGATTGATGGTTTCTCATGAGATTTGATCAAATTCTATGAATATTATAATGAATTGACAGGCTATGTAATGATTATTATTATCAGACAATGTCAGGTCAAGTGTGTGTGGTGTGTGTTGGTTAAAATCTTCAACATGATCATATTTATGGGTACAAGATTCCATGGTGTGACATGGTGGATGCCTATGCTACCCTACCTTCAGTACTTGGTTGTTTTATTGGAGGGTTCCTTTGTCCTGATCGTAGGTCGAAGGAAGTTTCTGTTGGTTGGGGTCATTGTTTGGAGAGTATGATTATGCATGGGGCATGTGAATTCTTGCCCATCTTTACCATGATTTACATTTGGTTGTCTACCTCTGAGGTCACAGTTTGTCGACAGGTGTGGGTGTGGGAGCATATTGTTGTTACACATCCAATGATGGTCAGACATCGGCCAACAAACTCATGGTGCCTCATATTGGGATATCATTACAATATCAACAAACTTAGACTGTGAGTTTACAGGTGTAGGTACAAACCTTATAGGGGAAGTTGGTACAGGCTTAGGGTTTGTTAGCTCAAACTTAGACTCAGATGTAGACACAGGCCGAAGATCATGCACATGATCTCTCTCAGGTATAGGTACAGTTGGCAACTGCTCAGGCACAAATTTCCTCTTTGAAAATAGAGCGAGATGCAACTAGACAGGTTGCAGAGTAGGCACAGACTACCACAAAGAGGTTACAAAGATTAGCAGATGGTACCACTATGGGTGATTATATGAGAGAGTTTCTCCATGTGGGAAGAGAGGTGGAGTTTTATAGAGACTGATACCATGATGCAGTCCCCTCTGAGCAAAGAGTTAGTTATATGCAAAATCAATCAGGCAGGACCCATTCCAAGACTATTAGTGCAGGTGTGACTCAGCCTCCAAAGAAATATCTGAGAGACCCTGGTATGTCTAGTGGTAGAGGGACTAGTCCAAATATTCATATACCATCTGGGGGTAGCACCACATAGCTACATGATATGATTCCATGATATATGAGAGATCATGTATACTCTGGTTTTTTGATTCACAACCATTTTTGATGTTGTATCTCTTTATATTTTAGACATCATTGTATACTTGACATTATGATTTTGAGATCTATACGATATGTGGTGGATTGATCGATCTATATGTGTTCTATATGGTTTTATGATGGATGCATTTAATTTATTTTTCTATATGTTATGTGATGATCTATATGATATGTTATGGATGTATTTAATGTTCATGTGATATGCTATGATTTATGATGTTCAATCTATAATGGATGCATGAATATTGATGATGTATGGATGCATGATGTATGCAGTTATTTTAAATGGATCGATAGACGTATGCTGATGTGTATATCTAAATTACATGATAATGTAACCATATGCATGATTATGGATGCGATGTTTCAAATGATATATGAATAATGCAGATATATGATATAAGAAATGGATGAAATCAATGATGCTTTAATGATTCTTTTAATGTATGATTTTGACATGATAAATGGATGAATGAATATGCAAATAATATAAATATTTTTTTTTGATAGTTTTTCGCATGTGATTTTATGATGTGATGCACAAATTAATAAAAAAATGACATGATTAATATAAACTATTTGATGAAATGTATGAATGATGAAATGCTATAGCAATGTTTTCTAATGTATGCAATGAAAATGATTATGTAGCTATATGATAATGATGATGTTTTTTTTAATGTCAAGTACACTCAATCCATTAATAAGAAAAGTTAACATCGTTTATGAATTGGTTACCCATCTTTGGAACAAAATACTCTACAATGCAAAA